>OY979702.1:18608520-19232561 GCA_963855925.1 Inga laurina | reverse complement strand
AAGCGGGACCTAGAAGAAGAAAAGAAGGGCGGCTGGTCTTGGAGAGCGAGAACAGAGCGGAGTAAAGGGAGCCGGAAACACTGTAGATTCATCTTCTTGAGGAGCCACGCATAGGAGCAGCGATGGTGGACAGAGCTGAACACTGTTGAAGCCATGATTCTTTCTTTTCTCTCTTCTTCGACATTGAGCTGAACTGAAAGGGAGAAGATAGTAACAGTGCTTTAATCTATTCTCATTTCTTTCACTCTAGACTCTAATGGATTTGGGTGGCTCTTGCTCTGAATTTTCTGCTGCTGTGATTAGAATTAAATTCATGTGTGGCTAGTTCTTTTTCAACCTAGGTTGGTTATGAACTAATTTAAGGATTTGAGCATGTATGAACCATTTAATTATGCTTAGTGTTAATTTTTGTTTACTTAATCTTGTATTATTTTATCTGCTTTGTGCTTGATCACCACTAAGTATGAATTTGGGGAATTTAGATTATCCTTGGGAGAGGGATCTTAATTGGACCATAGGATTAAGTAATGTGGGATTAGAATTTATTCTAATTTGCCAATAGGATAGGAATATACCTATTGGACCCATATAATCATATTAGAGTGCATTTGGACATTTATTGCCTCTTGAGTAAATTAGTTAGGAATAACAATTTTAACTTGAGAGAGGAGTATAAGTGATTGGAAGATACTTATATTCATTTAAACTCTAGATTAACAATTTAACATTAAATACTTTTAATTGGGTAAATGCATGCTCTAAAACTTAAAGAAGGGATTAGCCACTCTAGGTTGTTTTTATCAATTGAAATCTTTAAATCATTAGATTTATTTCTTTTGCATTTGTTTAAATTGTCTTACAATTTCTTTCTTTGATTTGTTCAACTTAAATGAAAATGGGAATTTTAATGCCTAATTATCTATTACTTTGAATCTCTGTGGGATGACCTTGATTTACTACTATACTATTCTAACGACCCGTACACTTGTAGTGCATATTTAAAATTTGGTAGCATCAAGTTTTTGGCGCCGTTGCTGGGGATTCAAGGTAATTGGTTATTAGAATTAGAAATCCTTTAGTACTTTAAGCTTGAGCTTTCTGAATATTTTTGTTTGTTTTCTTTTGTGATTTTTTTTATTTTAATTTTTTTTCTTGTTTGTCCTTTTAAAAGAAAAAAAATTTGAAAAAAAAAGAAATGGATTATTCACAACATTCTTTTGGTTCAGTCCGTGATAAATTGGCATATCTTGGTTCTTTATTAGGAATGCATATGGATGGAATAAGACAAGAAAGTACAAATGCTGGTTGGATTGAAAATGTTGATTTTTCTCCTTATAATTGCTTTTCTTGTGTTTATTGTGGAGAGAGTCATTCACATGAGCATTGTCCATATGTCAATCGTAGTCACTATGTGAGAGATGATTTCACTAGGAATCAAACTTGTTTTGATCATTCTTTTTGTTCTAGTGAAAGTTTTGAGCAACAAAATTCTTGGGATTCACATTTTAGCCATTATTCAAAAGAAATTCCCCCATATTTTCACTCTCATCCTCATTTTGAAGAAAACACCTTTGAGTATAAAGAAAAATCTAATTTAGAAAGGTTATTTGAGGAGTATGCAGAATCAGTAGAGAGATTTAGTAGAGAGCAAAAGGAAATTAGAACTGAAGTTTAGTCAAGTGTTCAAAATATTGGAGTTTATGTGAATTAAATTATTTCATCTATTGAAAATATGACTCAAATTAATTCCTTAAGCATGATTGCCACTTCTTGTGTTGATGATGATCATTGTGAGGAAATTGAAGATGTACAATTACATGAGACTTTTGATAATGGGAAAAATGAATGTGAGCCTGAAATTAATTTGGAAGAGAACAGTATGTGTGCAATTGAGGTTCCGGTTGAAGAGCCTAATCTTTGTGACTTTGATGTTGAGGTTAGTGGAAAGATCCCAAGAGTTGTTGTTCATGACTCTCCTATTGACTCTTTGACTATTACTGATGAGAGTCAAGTGAATTTTATGGGATGCTCTAAATTTTTGGAAGCTCCTAAATCTGTTTGCAAAGATGTTCATGTTGTGCTTTACTTGAATTCAGTGAAAACTTGTACTTTAAAATTGGCTATGATTGAAGAAGTACAAGTAATTCACTTGAAAGATCATTTATTATGTCTGAAACCTGGTTGCCTGGAAAGGAATGAAGACAAGGTAATCATGGTGTTTGATACTTATGATTAGTGGTTTGTTTTGAGTAGTCTAGCTGAAGACTATAAACTTAGCGCTTCTTGGGAGGCAACCCAAGGTTCAGTTTGATATTTTGTTTTGATTTTGTAGGATTTTGGTGGCCCCTAATGATGTATTCCACTTTGGTAGCCACAAGCAAGAGCATCCAAGAGCACAAGACGAGGATTGAGAGGGGAGTTTCCTTCTACTTTTCGTTGCTTTGTTTAATTGATAGTTGATAGCATGTTTTGGATATGAGTGCTGGATATAGTCTAGCGTTGCATGTGATTGATATTTGTTTTTGACTATTGAGTTAAGTGGTGGCACTTGTAAGTTGTGCTTAAGTGGAAAACATTTAAGATTTTAGAAGCTTTTACTATCCCTACACTTGGATATGGTTATGTCTTCATCTCCATTACTTAACGTTACTTGTTCACATTGAGGACAATGTGACATTTAAGTGTGGGGTGGAGGGTATCATTGATTTTGCATGACTTGTCCTCAATTTTGAAAAATTTATTTGATTTTGCACAATAGAAAAAAATTTTGACAAATTTTGGAAAAAAAAAAGTTTTTTTTAATGGAAGCTTGAATTTTACTTGTGAACATAGGCAAAATTGGTTTGATTTGAATTTGAAAAGGATTGAGTTTAATTAGAATTCAGTTCTATTTTCTTGGAATATTAGTAGATAGGCAAAGAATTTGGTTTGGATAATTGACTTTAGGATGTTAAAAACCGGTGAGAAACTTGAGCCTAAATATTCATTTCTTTCAAGAGGGAGTACACTTATTGTGATTTTATCTCTAGAACTTGTCTTGAATCTCCTTTGAAGCTTTAAATCCCTTTGCAATCACAAAGATGATTTAGGCATTCATTTCATAGCTAGTTTGGCCAAATGTCTATCCTTGCCACATGAAAATCCTTTGTTTTACCCCATTTGAGCCTTACTTTGTTTTTAAAAGAAAATTGCATAGAGTAAATAGCCATTTGTTTGAGAAATGCAATTTTATATCCTTTCTTTCCTATTCATTTTCTACTTTAATTAGTGCTAAGGAAAACAATTTTAGAAAAGAGTGAAGGGATTAGAAAGTCAAGGTTATGTGAGTTGTGTAGAAAAAAAAAATGAAATAGAAAGAAAGAGAAGAAAGATAGAAAGAAAGGTGTAAAGAAAAAGAGAGAAAAAGAAGAGAGAGAGAGAGAGAGAGAGAGACATGAAAAAAAACAAATGAAAAAAAAAGAGAAAACGGAAAAGATAGAAAAAGATGGTTGAGTTCAATTTAACAAAGGTTATTTATAGTGTGAGTCAGTTTGTTTTCTTTAAGTGAATATTTCTTCATTTTTCATGAGTCTTATTAAGTTGCTTAGCACTTATTAGAGTACACCTCCATATCATTTGACTGCTTTCATTTCATTATCCTACCCTATTCATTACAACCTTTAGAAAAGTCCTTTTGATTTGTGTGAGTAAGGGGATAATGTAGTAGAGATGGAGATAATAAACAAGCTTATGGTAGATGGGTTGCAATAAGTGGAAGAGAGTGAAACACAAGCCCTTTATATTGTCTTGAGGGAAGAGTGCAAAAACTTCACTTGTGAGGAACATTCTATTGTCATTTATCCTTGCTAAATTACTTGCATTTCTACTTACATTTTTAGAAGGTGGAAAAGAATTTCAAGAAAGCTTCATTCTTGAAAATTTGAATTAAATCCAATTTTTGTAGTGTTTCATTTGAGAATCTTGCTTCCATGATTTCTTTTGGTTGCTTGATATTTTGAATTCTTGAGGACAAGATTTAATGCAAGTGTGGGGGTATGATAACTCCCCATTTTTAATATATTTAAGACACATTTTGATATAATTGGGGAGTTATCAATACTAATTTAATATGATTTTTTTTTAGATTTTATAAGATAACAAGTTGGTGTATTATTTGGGGATTTTATTTTAAATATTATAGTTTTTAATATTTTGAAAATAAAAAAATAAAAAGATACCATATTATATTTATCTGGCTTTATGTTAGTTTTCATTGTTCTTATTAAATAGTTCTTTTTCTTCCCTTAGGTGAACATGTGACTTCGTTTTGGGTTAGGGAATTGGAATCATTGGGCTAGAGCAATTGAAAGCCACGTAATGGAGAGGTAATTGGGCTGAATTGGTTATTGGAAGAGGACACGACAGCGTTTTGGTGAAAGGGAAGAAAAAGCGGGACCTAGAAGAAAAAAGAAGGGGGAGCTGACTGAAAAAAAAAAAGAGCAGCCACACAAGTCGCCATCTTCATCTATCGATAGAGAGGGAGGAGCATCAGCTGGAGGTTCCGGACCTGGGGAGGCTCCATTAATTAGCTTCTGGTTCATCTTCTTGTTCCCCAGGTCCGACGAGCTCGAGGTGTGAAGGGCGGCTGGTCTTGGAGAGCGAGAACAGAGCGGAGTAAGGGAAGCCGGAAACACTGTAGATTCATCTTCTTGAGGAGCCACGCATTGGAGCAGCGATGGTGGACGGAGCTGAACACTGTTGAAGCCATGATTCTTTCTTTTCTCTCTTCTTCGACATTGAGCTGAACTGAAAGGGAGAAGATAGTAACAGTGCTTTAATCTATTCTCATTTCTTTCACTCTAGACTCTGATGGATTTGGGTGGCTCTTGCTCTGAATTTGCTGCTGCTGTGATTAGAATTAAATTCATGTGTGGCTAGTTCTTTTTCAACCTAGGTTGGTTATGAACTAATTTAAGGATTTGAGCATGTATGAACCATTTAATTATGCTTAGTGTTAATTATTGTTTACTTAATCTTGTATTATTTTATCTACTTTGTGCTTGATCACCACTAAGTATGAATTTGGGGAGTTTAGATTATCCTTGGGAGAGGGATCTTAATTGGACCATAGGATTAAGTAATGTGGGATTAGAATTTATTCTAATTTGCCAATAGGATAGGAATATACCTATTGGACCCATATAATCATATTAGAGTGAATTTGGACATTTATTGCCTCTTGAGTAAATTAGTTAGGAATAACAATTTTAACTTGAGAGAGGAGTATAAGTGATTGGAAGATACTTATATTCATTTAAACTCTAGATTAACAATTTAACATTAAATACTTTTAATTGGGTAAATGCATACTCTAAAACTTAAAGAAGGCATTAGCCACTCTAGGTTGTTTTTATCAATTGAAATCTTTAAATCATTAGATTTATTTCTTTTGCATTTGTTTAAATTGTCTTTCAATCTCTTTCTTTGATTTGTTCAACTTAAATGAAAATGGGAATTTTAATGCCTAATTATCTATTACTTTGAATCTCTGTGGGATGACCTTGATTTGCTACTATACTATTCTAACGACCCGTACACTTGCGGTGCATATTTAAAATTTAGTAGCATCAGGCATGCACGACGTATCGAGCGCTTGGCGGGCCACGCGAACGTAAAGGTGGCAAAGAACCGAGATGGTTGTTTCCAAAGGTATGTAATTGCAAATCAAGTTCTTTTGATTGACGGTCGTTTTAGATATGCCTTTATTGATTTTAACCATTTGCTTTTGATTTATACTGCCCTCGACAACCTTGCGGCTGGGAATGTGGATGCTATGTCTTACTTTATATGTTTAACATCATTCAGAGTGGCATTACGACAGATTTTGAACAAGTAATCGCTTCTTCATTCTCAGAGGATAATATTCTTGGTGTTGTAATTCAATGGCAATTCATTCACTTGATTCATTATTTCATCTAAGCTTATTTTCTAATTTACAGATTTTTGACAATGAAGATGCCTACTCATATGAAGACCTAAATATGATCAGAGACTTTTTGGCAGGACATCTTCTTCAACATATACCAGAGTAAAGTCTTTAGTAGTTTGTGTAGGACATACTTTTGTGGTCGTTCTATATATTGTACATATAATTAGCGTTATTGTTGTTGGATATAGATTGGATTTAGTCTTGGTTATTGTACAAACTGGGGACTTGGATATAGTCTTTTTAGTGCAATAACAGACTTAGATATAGATTGTTGTATAGTTTGTGTGGTTTGTTAGTTAATTAGTTTGCTACTCCTTAAAATTATTGCATGTAGTAGAGCCTTGGGTTGATCACTATGTTTCAAGTTGTTGTTTCCATTCTGCTAAATTGTTGTTGTTTTATTCTGTTGTTGGAATCTTATTTCTGCAGTTTACATTTTTCAGACAATGCAATATATAAAAAGGTCATTTAAAATAAAAAACTTTCAACGTCCTTAAATAAAAAGGGACGTGGTAGAGTGGGTGGCGACACTTAAGACGTCCCCAGTTAAAACTGGGGACGTCTAAAGGCTACCTTAGACATCCCCAGTACCAATTGGGGACGTCTAAAGTCTGTCTTTCACGTCCCCTATTTTACGGACGTTATTGACGTTTTTTTCCACGACCCTCAGATAGACGTCCCTCTGTTTTCAGACGTTAAAAGGCCAAAAAAAGGGACGTTAAAACGATTTTTTCTAGTAGTGTATATATATATGACTTATTTATATTCATATTGTTCATTTTCTTTAGCCTTATTACATATATACCCCATCTTGTCCTAAATATTACTTCTTTGTCTCCCATCTTATTCAATGCCCCCCCTCCTCATGGGTATTTTTAAGTGACACAATTTTTTACACTATATTGACAAATGTATAATCAACTATGCTTAACCAATTTTCTTAATCTTTTTATGAATAAGTCAAAGCTAAAATTCAACCCCAGGGAAGTTTGGGTTGATTGTACATTACTTCCTTAACCTTTAAAAGTTTAAATTAAGAGATCTAATTTTTCATGTTTTGACTATCAATTCACCTGCCATTAAAATCACCGTTAAAAGTTAACAGTTTTTGCCATGTCATAATTTTTATATTTTTTAATATATACCATGTGCTTTAAAAAAATACTTGACATTTGATATGTAATTAAAATTATTTATTTTGTTTAAAAAAAAGTCATGGTCAAATAAATATTTTAAATTATTTTAAGTATTTAAAAAATAATTAAAAGCTAAAACCTTAAATCTATGTATTTAAACATACTTCAAATTATATGTCAATTTCTAAGTGTTATTTTTTAAAATGAGATGAAATATGATCAAGAATATAAATATTTTAAAATAGCAAAAACCCTTAAATCAAGGGAGTTGATAGTCAAAACATTAAATTTTAGGGTCTTTAATTTAAACATGCAACTGATACAAAATTTATAGAGATTTTGTGTATTTTAGCTATAATTAAGTTAACTATGTCTTACTCTTCTAGTCTTATTTATAGGCTAGAGAGAGAAGGTTTATTTTAGTTACATTTATTAATCATTTCATTAAATTTCTCACATAATGTACTCTAAACTTTTACCTTAATTTATTTTTATGTTGACTTTATTTTCATGAGTTATATTATATATTAAATATTAATAAACTTGAAAAGTTATTATATTTTAAGGCAGAATAAATAAGATTTAAGGTTTTTCTTGATCGGTATGAAACATGCCGGAAGTGACTTATAAATATTATTTGCCTAGTATAATATTTAGGAGTAAAGTAAAATGTTAGATCCATTGAATGACTTGTATCTATCTATCTATCTATACGTATTCAGAATGCAAAACATACTAAAGTGAAGTTTGGGCTCATCATGTACAATGTCAAACATAACGACGATACCACAGGTACTACACCTTTTAATTTATCATCAAATCCAACTGCTATATATACACATGCTGTAATTGTATAGTCATAAATCAAAAGAAAATTTCCACTTGTATGTGTGTGTATATGTATGCAGAATGGCAAGTGGAGGGTAGCTACTGGACATCAAAAGAAGATGAGTTCGTGAATAAGTTATCGAGTTAAACCTTCAAGGGAACTGACCGAACATTTAATCCTTTCACTGTCCATGCTTTGGCTGAGGCTCTCGTTGTTAGTATATATACATGAAACTCACCTCATGATCCCATTAATTGATTAATTAACTTGCATATGTACTTAATTAATGGTTATATATGCATGTGTATTAATAATTAATGAGCAGATGTTTCCGAAGCCTCCGATAGGGAAGGGATTAATGGAAGAGTATTATGAAGGAGAGAGACACTGTATTGTTGTTCCTGCGACTCAACCCTCTAATATCAGAATTAAAGTTCACCTGCCTAAGATCCAAGATTGTCATCCCTTTGGGTCCCACACCGTCTCTTCCTCCTCTCATTGCTCTCATGTTTCTGAGTTTTTCGCTAAGGTAATCACATCTTTAAGAGAAAATATGTATAATTATTAGTGTAAGTGTTGCTGTTAATGTATTACTGATGCATCATTATCATCATCATGCAGCTTGGTGTGACGCTTTCGGTGATAACGCCTAATCTGTGTTAGGAAAAACATGTCATATTTATTGCTCTCTCCATTGCTTTTTACTCCCTCTAGTCCTATATATAAAAATTTAATAATCGAATTATGCGGATTAAAAAAGTAGTTAAAACTAATAATTATGTATGAAAAGAACTTCTTTTCTCAATTATGCCCTTATTTATAAGGGGACAAGTAAGAGAAAGAAATAAAGCAATATGATAGTAAGTAGGAAAGAGAATGTAGTATGGAAAAAAAATGAATGCCTAAAATGGAAAAAATTCATTCGATGTTTAGAAAACTTTTGTCGGGCTATTATAAAAATGACTAAGATAATTCAAATTTTGAACTCTTATAAAAAAGACTAGAGGGAGTATAAGATAGAATTAACTAAATTAGGTTGTTCGAAGATGTGGTTAAAATTAGTTAGATGCAATAAATATGTAAAAAATGAATTTTATTTCCTAAAATGCCCTTATTTATGTGGAAGAAAGAGAATATATTATAAGGACTGCTTTAGTCAAACATGAGAATTAAATACAATAATGGTATAAGTAACTTTTGTAATTAAGTGAGGGTAAAATGGAGCGCTTACAAAAAAAATTTTCAAATATCCCCTAATCCTCCCTTATAAAAAGGAATATGGTATACCCAAGAATCCTATCTTATAAAAAAGAATAAAGGGAATATATAATTAACTAACTAAACTAATTTTCTTAATCATAAAAAACTAACTTCTTTAATCTAATCAAATTAGTTAAATAGGTCATACATTGAGGATCGGAAGAGTATCTCTTTACACAATTGTAAATCCACACCACAATATTATATATAGGGATGTTCATGGCATGATTCATAAGTATACAAACCAAACCAGCTCTAAATTCACTACATGTTGATTGTGAGACTCTTGCTGAGATCAGAAGCTTTCTTGTTTCGTTGTTTATAGGCAAATAATTACTCAATAGATGAGGATGAAGATAATGGTGTTTCAATAATTGGGTCATTGAGTGTTTTAGTAGCACCAAAATTCAAGGAGGCAATCGAAGCTCTTACAGATTTGGATCCTTTGTTTTCGGGTTCTCTTTCACATTCCCTCATTAATTGTTCATCTCCTTTTCATATAATATGTGTGTGTGAGATATATATATATATATATTTATATATACATATAACATCTTATATTTTTATCTCCTTTTGTTAAAACTAGTGTGTGTTTGTTTTTCACTTTCAGTCGAAGGAATCGATTTTTTCATTTCAAGCTTAGTGGATGATGATGAACCAGCTGCAGCAAATAACAGTCTTCAAAACACTATCATAACAGATACTACTCCTGCTCAAGCTCTCCAATTACCTGTAAGACTCCTCTCTCTCTCTCTCTCTCTCTCTCTCGCTCTCTCTCTCTCTCTATGCATATTATACAGTTAAACGAGTTTCGATTTCTCAAATTTCTGCTGTAATTTATTTCCATATTGACAGTGAAATAATAAAATTTGTTCTATTTTCCCAAAAAAATAATAACAATAACAACTCGTCTTATATCATTATGTGGAGTCAGCTACATACTCACACAACACTATTGTGCTTGGTCAATAGGGAAATCTTTATATAGATTGTTAACAAGAAGTCTCGCTATTAACTTCATTGAGCATTCTCCTTAGTCTTCCTCTGCCTCTTTTAAGATGACTCCATGTTGTATCATCTATTCTCTTTATCGGCACATCTAATGACTTTCTTTGAATGTGTTTGAACTACCTCAAATGATTTTCTACTATTTTTCCTTTAATAGATGATACCCCTAACTCTTCGACGTATATGTTTATTACGAATGTCATACTCCCTCTGATCCTTAATATAAGATATATTTAACTAATTTGATTACATAAAGAAAGTTAGTTAATATGAGATGCATTTTTTAAAACATCATAATCATTTTCTTTAATGCCCTCCTACCCTCTCCTATTTGATTATTGTTGAGGGAGTATCAATAGGAGTAAATTAGGAAAAATTGATAAATATGAAAAATAAAACTTATATTTATGACTAAGGCCAACTCTTCAAATATATATGTCCTATATTAAGGACCTTGAGGGAGTATTTTCTTATATGACAAACATCCTTCTCATGTTGTCCCTAGTAGTTTGATTGAAATTTCATTTTACCTTATTTGTATTTGTCAGTCACAAATATATATATATATATATATATATATATATATATATATATATATGGTAATCTTTCTCTATTTAAACCACCTAACTTGAATTCTATGATTAACATCTCTACCATTTTTATCCTTTTTATTTTTGTATAATTAATTTCAAATATCTAAAATTTGACACTTGAGGAATGATTTGATCTCTCATTTCAACCTCCAACACTACTAACTTGCCTTTTATCAAAATTATAATGCATGTATTCTATCTTACTCCTACTCATGCATAACCTTCAACTCCAGGACCATTTTCCATAACTCAAGTTTATTCTCTTAACTCAATCAAAAGAATCATATCCTCAACAAAAAGCATGTATTTATAGATTTCTTCTTGTATAAGCTCAGCTAGAACGTCTAAAACTAGGTTAAACGAATAAAGGCTTAAAGATAATGTAGCCAATCCTTATAGGATTGACCCATATATTGTTTATATAGGCCCATAAACTCTATTCGAAATTCATATAAGCTTGACGTGTACTCTATACATCTTGATCACACCCACAATATATTAGAGGAGAAGCATTGCATTCTAAATCAATACATATACACAAGCAGGCTTGAATTCTATATTTTCTGTGTGTCAAACTTGCATATTCGTGTGTGTGTACACGCGTGATTCACATGTTTTTGCTCATCACGTTAGTTAAAAACACATTTTTGTTCTTTTCAATTTAGGAGCTCCTAAATTCACAAGGTTGTTCCTCGTCATTGCCTTCACAAAATTTGAGAGCAAACGATGACGATATTGCTGCTTCTCTGAATACCCAAGGTTTTACCAATGATACTCCCAACAACTTATTGCCTGCAGCAGCGAATTATTGGATGTCCGCAGAAGAACAAGGCATCCTTAATAATTCACGTAGCAACAACAACATTATCAATACTACAAATCACTTTTACTACTCTGCCATGATAGAACCGAGCTTGCTTCAATCTAGATCGAGTTGTACAGTGATGGATTCAATACCTCCAGTTGAAGAAAATTCAAGAGCCAATAATGATGATGATGATGATGATGATGAAACTGTGGCTGCTGAAGAACCCAGTACTAATAATCATGATATTATTAATAATGACGGCAGCGGCGGGGACCATAATGATTATAATGGAGGTGGTGCGCCGTCGTCTTTGTCGTCTCGAGGAAGAGGAAAGCGTGCAGCGGACAGTAACGATGGAGGGCCAAAAGGTAGAAGAGGAAGAAGGGGACGTGTGGCCAGTGACATGGATAGTACCTTACATAACGATCCATTGTTACAATCGCAGCTTTCGTTGTCTCCTCTTCGACATAATCCATTCCATGTCGCATGTTGGGAGGTAGATCAAATTCTAGCTTTCAATCACATCATGTAAGTGATTATATATAGAAATAATTTTAGAGACTAATGTTTTACAATAGATTATCTCTTGCTATCCATGCAGGGAGGTATAGCTGTAGGGAATTCAGGGAATTTTAAAGTGATTGCCAGTGCAAAGGTGTGTACAAGATCAAAAGCAGCACTTAGATAACTGATTTATGGATATCAAGAAAACTAGTTTTGTTATTTGTTACGATAAATGAATGACTATTTTCAACTACAGGAAGAGAACAGCACGTCTGACGTAAGTGATCAACTTATGTGAAGCTAGCCCCATGCAACCAGAACAGCATATTTGCTAATTAATTAATTAAATCACTTCTAATTATTGCTTGTTTCCTTATTTATTCATTTGATTTCAAAAAATTTTGAGTTTTGTTTGTTGGTAATTTGCAGCATAACTGAGGGGTGGCCTTTAGGGCTACATATTAGTGATTTTATAACACAGAACGCTTCAAGCGCCATCAGGTGATTTTAATTAAATGCCGAAATTAAAGTCTTTCTTATTATATTTATATGCGTTTAATTAATTTGTTTATGCGTTTATTAATTATATATATATATATATGAACATTTGAATTGAATCAATGCAGGTCATCTCAAACCCGGATTGATGATGTGGACATCGAAATGTTGAGGTCGAAAAATGATCAATTATTCACATTTCTGACCACAAGAGATCTCGTAAGTACTAGATTCACAGAAGAATAATAGGACTTGATAAAAAGCAAGAATATTATTAAGCTGTTATATATATACCATGTTAATTGGGAGCTCTCTAATCTATTATTTATTATACATTAATTAATTCATCTGTTGATTTCAGTGTGCAAGAATCAATCTGCCTTCTCAGACGTTGATCTTAACTCCTACGCCTGAACCATCTCGCTTCGTTGGAACACTCCTCCAAGGGGTATGACACACACACACACACACTCTCTCTCTCTCTCTCTCTCTCTATATTAATGGAGAAAATGGAAGAGTTTTTATGGAAATATATATACAGGGAATTACAATAAGGTTCTAAAGAAGAGATTTAATAACTCGAAAGTTTAATAATAATTTATAAGCGTGCAAGAAATCATAACAGGTTTATACTATTTATTTGTTTTTGAGACTTCTTAATAACTAAGTCCCTTTTTTTTGTACCTTGTTATAATTCCCCTTATATATATTTTGTGAGAAGTAGGACATGGAAGGAAAATAAATGTAAAAAACACATTTGGGAAAGTCACCCCCTATTAGATCTAACAATACTTAAATCTGATACAATAATGCTGGCAATATATATCGGCTAGCTATATAAGAACTTGGGTTGCTGACTTTGCTTTTGCTTTTGGCAGGATTCCCAATGAAGATTAAAAAGTGATGCATTAATGTGATTTCCCCAAAGTGAAATGAGCAGAGGAGATCGCTAGGGACACCTTAAGGCCTTCTATGGAAAGCTCAAAGTGCAAAACATAAGTTTCTTAGGGCAGAAATGATTTCTTTTTGGACCTTTGATCATTCCCATCTTATTATAGAAAGATGGTGAATGATGAAGGCAATCTTCCTTGTAATTTGAATTATTTTTAATTCCTTTGTAAATTTTTCTTTCTCCAACCCATTTATAAGAAAATTCTTAGACTCTTATTTTGTCTAAAAAATATAAGAGAACTGGAGGCAGCTAGTGGGAGAATTAATGCACCTTTCTCATTTTGCCTTTCATTTAATTTATGATATATCTATTTACGTTTAATGATATTTAAAAATTAGTTATTCAACCCCTATATTTAGAATCCACAATAAACAGTTCCAATTGAAATAGATGCAATTGAACAGAAGCTTAGATGACTGTTAAATTTGGTTGTGAGGGAATGGTTACTCTGGCTTCGTTCTTTGATCCTCTGCTCCAAAGGGGGAAAAAAATCTTAACTGCTGATGCTAACCGCTGTAGAATTGGAATGAATTTTCAGCTGACCATATAATGTACTCCTCCTATCCTACTATAAACTAGATCCTACGTTTTGAACCAGAGGGAATATGTAATACGTATATTTATGGACTCAGTAAAAATAAAAGTGAAACATGGAAATAATTTATAGAAGTGTATCCAAACATAATATTCAAATATGAAATATGTTATAAAACTATATTTCCAGCAACTCCAATGCGACTCTTTTGCAGCAAATTTCTTAAAATATTTGGTCAGCAGGAAACATTCCACTCAGCGTCAAAGTCTATATATATATATATATATAACAATAAGCCCAATCAAATGAACGGAAAGGCAATATATAAATTAACTAAACTACAATAAATCTATATGTAATAATGATGCAGGGATCCTACCTGATGTCCTATTTTCACACCAATTTCCTGACAGACTCGTAGCAGCAACATGTCGAGCAATCTGGTAAAACTTGAAGTTTAGCAGGCTTTTTTGGTTTTGTTTTGTTTTTTTTTTTTGGGGGGGGGGTTGTATGGAGAACATAATTACTACAATTAATTTGCATTAATATCTAAAAAGGTCATGTTATTGTTTATTGTTGGAATTTTTGGATTAGATTCCGCTCTTGATGGGACAGATTAATTAATTGGAAAATTAGAGTCAATTCTAATTAATTGGTTAATTAATTAATAAATCGGATGAGAAAATTGTGGATTGTTGACTAAATCATACATCAGCTAAATAACTTAATGAGATAAATTATATGTGTGTGTGTGTTTAAATATATAAATTAAATATGGAATTTACTTTATAATATTTAAATAATCCAACGTTAGTTATAAAATGAATCAAAATTATTTATTTTATATTCATTTTACTGAGTCACAAGAGAAGTTGAGAGATTCTTTTATCTTATGGTTGTCATGGGTATTTTGAGTTCACAAAATACTCTTGGCTCACTACTATAAATAAGGGGCCTCCCAATCAGTTCTACTCACTTCAGTCATTGAGTTTTCCAACTCTTTCACTTGCTCTCTATTTCTTTGTTATGTGGTGCTCTGCTGTGCCACACCGGCTAGACTCTAGTTCCCTAGTGGTCCAAATTAGTTTAATATTTTGCATGGGCTATTTGGAGGATCGACTCATGGAGCTTTGGAGGTTTGACTCGGTTCCAAACATGGATCCGTTGGGTACGATGTCTCCCTCTTAATTTTCCAACATCGGTATTAAAGTCGTTCTATTCTTGAGGCCATGATAATGTGCTATGTGCTTCAGTATGTTCCTGTCTCACCAAATTTTTTAATTCCATTGTGCACGTGCTATTTAGTTTTAAGCATGATTGTATGATTTGAGTTAAAGTGTTTAATCATATATGTTGATATATGTTTATAACTTTCTGGGATTTTTTAATACTCAATTGGCTTTGAATATGAGAATTTAATCATGTTTTCGAACAAAACACTGAAGACCGAAAGAAAACTCAAAAATTGGGTCTGTGAGAATGGAGCCTTTTTCATGAGCAAGTGGTATCCATGTGTAGAGCTCTCCAAGACAATTCCAACGACACCAAGAGACGAGTCAAATGGGAGCTCAGATGAGAAAGATATGGCCATTGAAAGTTATGGATGGTGGTGGGTCCGCCGTCAAGGTCCAAACCAAGTCAAACCCTACCCAACAAAGGTCAGGGATGGCCTTTGCACACTGTTTTGGCCAAAGGGCCAAAACGGCGTTGTTTTGGTGTGAAAGGGGGGCACTGGGTTTAAGTAAAACATAATGCATTGGGTCGGATAAAAAAAATCCAAGAAATTGTAGAAGGCAACATGTGGAACGTGGGCCCAGTGAGAGCTCCCAATCGCCACATGGCACACACCGTCCAACAAAGGACTGTGGGTGGAAATTGGCCATTCGGGGTGTGTTGCCGGTGGCCACCGCCAAGGTGGCACATGGACACGCGCCGTGATTGAACCATAGATTTTTATGAATTTTTCATGATTAATTTGGGATTTTAATGTATTTCCTGGGACATTATTGCATTATTAAGCATTAATTTTGGTTAGGGACAATTATTTTGAATTAATGGGAATTAGGGGCAAAATGGTCAAAATTCATTAATTATCATTTTTTTATATTGTCCCTTGAGCTTTTGATGCTACATGATGTTTAATATTGTATTGTAGGTGGTTTGGAAGAAAATTGGAGATTTTGGAGGTCAAATTAATATTTTGAAGATTGGGAAAAATCACAGAAAGGGGCCCCGGGTTTTGGGAAAATTACAAAATAATGAGGAAAACGGACAGTGAGAATTACAGATAAGTACCCAAAAATTTCAGAAATTTTGTTTCGGCCCACCAAAGTTTCAACAATGTGCAAGTTAATCCCTCAAGGAAAGGTTTCACAGTTCTTATTTTGGTCCCTGGGTCAAAACACGTCGTTTTGACCAAGGGATCCAATAACCACTGGACATGGCAATCGAACATGGAGAGACCCGAGGACTCGATACAGAGAGCTGAAGGTTTTATACAAAAAGAGCAGCGCTGCAAGCAACATCTTGAGATCATCGCCTTCATCTTCATCCTTCTTCCCATCACCCATCTTCCTCTTCTTCATAGTTGCCAGCGGCTTCCAACCTCACCACTACCGTCGCCGGCGACCTTCCTCTATTTTCCATCCACGCACAGACCCGAGAGCTGAGATCTTCAGCTGAGCTGGGGAGCTTGAGAGAGAACGGAGACAGTTTTAGAGCACCACTACACCGCCGGCCATTCTTCTTCTCATCGCTGGAGAAGAGGTACCTGGACCACACCGCTGGAAACCATTCCACTTCCACCGTCTCTATTCTTCGACCACTTTTTCCCACTTTCTCAGTGTCTTCACTCTCTAAAATTTTACCACTGAGCTGCGACTTTGAAGGAACCAGAGACACAGCCATCATCGTCCGTCACCAGTTGCCCCTTCTCTTTCATTTTCCAACAAGCTTTCCCCTTTCATATTTCATGAAAATTGGTCCTTTAATTTCTGTGGGTTTTTGGTGGTTGGATCAAACTATGGTTGCAGTTAACATCATGCGTGGCTGATTCTTTTGCTTCTTGGTGATGATGATTTGTGCTTGAGCTTAATGGACTATAAAGGGGAGTTTTGCTATCATTCCATTAGTCTAGAATTATATATTTGGATTGCCTAGTTTTAGGAATTTTGATATATGTGATTCTGGAATTAAGATTGATGTTAATTGTCTATGTTGGTTTGATATTTGTAATTAAGATTGGACTTTGTAGTGTGAAAATTATATATGTTTGAATTTCTTTGTGGTTGCAATGAGATTATATTAATTAGCGTGTTATTGTCTAGTTAATGTTATTGATTTGTGTCCTTGAGGGGTTGTTTAGCACTCAATTTCAAGAAGGCTCATGTTGCATTATTCCAATTTCAATTGCACATTAAGTGGTTTTAAACAATATCTCAAGAGGTAGTAGTTAGCTATATTTGTATGAGCTACTATTAATTGAGAATATTGGACTTAAGTGTTATCTTGAAGTTTTTCTTAAGACTTCATGACTTTTTAACTCTTATAATCTTTTTGAGTAAGGATAGGCATTTTCTTCATCACAAGAGCATCCGTTATATACATATCTTCACTTTTAATTTGACATTTCTCATAATTTTCAAAAATACCAAAAAATTAGAAATAGCTTTATTTTTATGAATTTTGATTTAAAGAAAACCAATTTCAAAACCCTTTTTCTAACCATGTTTATAACACTTAGTTTTACTTAGGGAAGTCAAAATAAATGACTCCTTGATAAGAGAACGATCCCGAGTTGTTTACACTATATTGCATTTAATTCGTGGTAAATTGTGATTTGACCCCTAGGCGGCTAAGGTTGTGTCAAATCATGCCGCTGCCAAAAGGGGGAAAACCTAGAATTTTTCCAATGTCTCAGGATTTTTCTATCTAGACACTTTCTAGAGGTACGTGTAGGCACGCAAGACCTCCGATTGAGATGCATTTTTTATGTGTGCTTTTGTCGCTAAAGTAATCAATTAATAACTAAGATAGCCTACTAATTCAATATAGTGACAATCTAGGTCATTCTCTCAAGGAGCAATCTATGAGTTTTCTTTAAAATTGAATTTAGATGATGAAAATTGCAATGGAATGGACCCAAACTAAAATGCAAGACTCTACTATCTAAATGCAAGATGCAAATGACCCTAAAACCTATATGAGAATGAAATTAACCCAAATGAATGCAAATGCAATTTTTGGGGGGTTTTTCTTTATGAAATGGGGAATTAAAATCCTAAGGAAAAGAAATAAACTAATATCTAAGAAATTCAAATAAAAAAAAGATAACAAATGTTTTCTTCAAATACGATGAATGGAACAACTTAGAATTTACATGGAGTTAGCTTTCTTAGCCCAAATTAATTAAGTAGACCAAAGGGAGATTGATAAAAGAGAAGAATTAATAAATTTAATCACCTAATTGAAGTATGATAAACCTTCAAGCTCAATAACATTTACTCCACTAGAAAACTCATAATGAAATAAGAGCTAGTAAATTAAACCCATTAAAACCAATCCCAATTAATTTCAAATAAATTATGGAAATCATGTCACAATTGTCTAATTAAACAACTAGAAAATTAATCAACCCAATTAAACAATTAAGAGAAAAAACCAAATTGACAATTAAATTAATAATGAAAACTAATTAATAATTCAATTGACAATATAAAAGTTTGTAAATAAAAATTTCAAAAAATGTCTCAAGCACAAAACATTCCAAAATATCAATTTAATCTAAATCAAATAATATGTCTACAATCTAAAACTAGATTATTCTCAATCAATACAACTCAAAATTATCCAAAAATAAATAATCTCAAGTCTTAAAACAAATTGATAAAAGGAAAGATACTCCCTTATGGTCTTCAAGTGTAAGTCCTAGGCTCTAGCCTCCTTCATGCTCCTCCCAAGTTGTCTCTTAACTAGCTTAAGCTACCATGATCATCTTCCTAACTCTATGGAGAAGTGTGAGTGTGGGCTCTTAATGGAGAGCGTGAATAATTATGTGGCTGTTAGGTATTTTTTATAGGAGAATGAGAAAACTTAGGGTACAAGATTTAAATCCATTAGAATTGAGTTGGCCCATTCAAACTCAGCTATTAGATCTTCTTTAAACTTCCATGATCATCTTCCTAACTCTATGGAGAAGTGTGAGTGTGGGCTCTTAATGGAGTACGTGAATAATTATGTGGTTGTTAGGTATTTTTTATAGGAGAATGAGAAAACTTAGGGTACAAGATTTGAATCCATTAGAATTGAGTTGACCCATTCAAACTCAGCTATTAGATCTTCTTTAAATTTCCAAAAAATAATTTATGATGATTGAACCTATTGTTATTATTTATTCTTCTATTGGTTCATAGTATAATTTATGACTATACATGGAAACGATAAGGAAAGTTTCAAGATGTATTTCATAAATTTTCACGTCAAGATAGTCTTATATTTTGAAATGTTTGTAGCGAATTTTTATTATATGGGAAGGGTTTTGTCAACAGATTGTATTTGAAGGAAAGTTTTGAAACATTGTTTGTGAACTTTCATGCTGAAGTATTTTATTATATCTTATTTGATATGAGATATCAAGGTATTGAAAGAAGAACTTTTCATTGCTTTGATAAGGCCCCAAGCATGCTTGTAAACGTTTTTGAGAGGACTGAATACAGAACACTGATTACTAACAGCATTACTGTTAGTCCTTAGTGCACCATGGTTAATATAAAGCTTGCTTGACTTTCGTCGGCATAGTACTCCCACTTGGCATTCGTGGGATTCATTCTCATGCTTGTTATTCATGGGTTTAGTACCTGGGCTTGTTTCATGGCCTTGAGTCTCGCTTTGTTATTTACCCTCATGGACTGTGTGTCCAAGCTTGTTTTTGTGGCCTGCTGTAGCGTTTGGTTATTTTCCCTCATAGACTGTATGTGTCCATGCTTGTTATCCATTCTGCTGAAGCCCTATGAGAAGATGGAACTTGAGATTTGTTGTTTTCAAATTGATTATGTAAAACAAATCATTTTATTATGTACTTGGCATTATTTATTCAATGATCTTCTATACCACTTCAATTATGCTTATTAGTAATCTTTTATACAAACTTGTTTGTAGTTATATTTCATACTTGGAGGTTGGAATTAACTGTTATCTCTTTATAATATACTATCATCCAATCAATTATTTCTTTCAATATTTTATTTACTTTCATTAATGGGGCATTATTCACCAGAAAATTATTTTGGTCTCAGATAGCACTGGTGACCTGCACCTTCAGTTGAACAGTGAAGACTCTCATTGCTGATCAAAGCTTGTAGATCTATTTTGGAACAACTACTAGTTGATGTAACATTAAATTCATTTTTATGTAGTTACTTCTGTAATTTAGGTGCTCCACGTAGCCTATAGGCAGGATTCGTGTCTTCCCTTGTATTTTGGAATGTATGTATATGTATATATTGTAATGGAGTGGAGCTCCGAATGCTATGATGAAAATTGGGGTCAATATAAAATTTTTGGGAAGTCTGATTTATAGAGGAGATTTTGCACAAATTTTCTACAAGAGACTTAATATTTTGGTTATATGAGGTAATTATTATATATGAACTTAAAATGGTTTAAGCATGCTTAGGATTAATGTGCTAGTTATGATGTTGTTAACAGTATTATAAGTAATATTTAATATTGTAAGACCCTAAATTTTATTCACCAAATATATTGTAATTATTTGAGAAATGCAATAAAATAGTGAATATTCATGAATTTGAAATTTATAAATTCTATAAATTATCATTTTTCATGAGAATTAGGCTAGAATAATTATGGAATAAATTTGGGTAATTTAAAAAGCCTAATATTAAGGCCCAAAATTGGAGAAATAATAGAGGATAATATTTGGCCCAATAATAAATGAAAATTGGCCAAATGAAAAGGAGAAAAGAAACTAAATTGAAAAGGTAATAGTAAAATGGTAATTTTGCCAATTTAGCACAAAATAAATTATTTTTCAATTATTTGAAGTTAAATTAAATTAATTAAGGAAAATAATGGGGAAATATATATTTGGAATATTTTGGTTAAATAAATATTGAAAATTGAAAGGTGAACAATGCTTCCAATGAAATCACCAGCTAGGCAGTGAGTTTGTCAGGTAGTTTTGAAAGACCAAGTGATGACAAAAATTTATGAAATTTTTCAAAATGAAAGTAGACTTTCTAAGCTTTAATTTGATAGGTATATGCATTAATTAGAGCTATATACAAAATGTTATGAATTTTTTAAATTCATCCAGAAAAACTGCCTATTTTCTGGAACAGCATCCAAAGAATTTAATTCTAGAAATTTTGTGCTTCCAATTGGCAAAATGCTATATTTTTTTTGTTTAACTAAACTCAATAAGGGTTTTATGGCCTTTGGAATCACTCAATACGACATCTACAAATTTAGTTATGATTTTTCAAAGTTTGGGCAGAAAATCTGCCAGAATTTCCAATAATTCGAAAATGAAGTAAAATTATGCAATAATTATAATATATTATTAAAAACATCATCCTCTTCCTCCATCAACCAAAACTGACGCCCAAGTACAGCAAAATAAAAAGAGAAAGCTTAAGAGAATTCTCGAGAGAGAAGGAGGAAAATCTTATAAGGTAGGTCGATTTCTTCGGTGAATTGTATAATCCTTCTCCTAAGCTTCTCTTCTATGTTATTGAAGGTGTTTGAAGCAAAAATTTTAGTGTTTTAAGGGTTAGGGTTTCGACCATAGGAAGGAAAAGCTAGAAGGAGCTTAAGGTAACTTCCGAAACTTTGAATATTGATTGTTCTGACTACTGTGAGCAATTTAATCAGTAAATTTCTGCTAGATTGACTCTAATTGTGCGTTTGGGAAAAGTTGTGTCCTAAATGTTATGCTGCCCACATTGATTCTAAATGGTGAGTTTAACGTAATTAAATGGTTAATAAAGTGGTTAGGAGTATAAAGGAGCAAGTCTGCGGAGACAGAATTGAAAAATTCCAACTTTTCCTGGAGAACCTTAGGATTTTGGTGAGGGCTGTTAGAGGGGCTAGGAGTTGGATTTTCATGAAATTAATGTTTCCATTGTGTTCAGGACCGAAAATTAGGTGGGGTTACAGTTGACCACTTTTCCGAAAAAGCAAAAAAAAGCATAATTACCAAAACACCCCTAAAAACCTGAAATAGGGGTTGCCAAGGGCATTCTTGTCTTTTGATAGTGAATTTGGTAATTTCGAGTCTAGAAATAGATTCCTTGGGCATAAATATGTCAGAATAGCCTAAATCAAAATTCCAGGAACAGTGTTATCGCACCGGGTACAACGGGCCCGGGTCGGGTCCCCGGGGGCATTTTGGTAAATTTTCACAAGAGGCTTATATAGACACTATGGAAGTACCTAAAATAGTACATGAATGAGTTTTAACCTAATTCTTGTACATTTGATATTTTAGGACATAGTAGGGAGCTTAAGTTTGGCAAGCTTTCTGAGGCACACGAATTGAGAAGAAAACGGCTTGAGGTAACGACATTATCCTTCATACATCATGCCGTAATTCATATGATTATGTGGTTGCCATTATTTGTACTTTTATTAATCAACATGGTTTGGCTCAGAAGGAGCGGTCTACCGAGAAGGGCAATGAGTGCGAGAAGGGCACTCTACCTGGTTGTGGAGTAACAATCCAACAAAAGCACTTGGACAAGGGTGATGATGCCCTATCCCATGTATACTATACATGCGTTTATATTGTTTATTAGTTGGTGCATACATGGTGCATATCATATCTAATTTTTACATTTTATATGAATGATAGTATGTTGCTACTGGGATTCCTTGGAATCTCATTCTTTTTCAAAATGACAAATGTGCTAGTAGGAGCCAGTGGTTCCAAAGAAAAAGTGGTAGACGAGGCAAATTGACGGTGTAGATCCCGAAAATAAGGCTATGGTTATATATGGTCTTATCTTGGATATTTTCGGATATTTTTTGTACAAATTGTAAATATTTTCAAATTCTGCTATTTCTTGTATGTAAACAAATGTTTTTATCAGTATATTTATACTTTTCTGTTTGCCTGTGAAACTTGGTCTTTATTAGCCTACGCATATCAAAATGGAAACGGGTGTTGACAAATATTCATTAATAAGTCTAAGGCTTAAGGAATGTGAGTTCACTCATATTCCATGCCTGTTACACCTTGATTTTCAGGGTGTGACAGCATCATACTAAAGTTACTTAAAATTTTGAATATGCTTAATCAAGAGCAAGTTATAATGACTGAAATCAAAGGAGAGTTTAGGGAAGTACAGTTTCAGCAAGACCGCCTAGAAGAGTTGGTCAAAGAGAGCAGTGAGGAAGAACTCATGAAGAACCCCCACCGGAGGATATTTTACCAGAGCTCGAAGCAGACATCCAAACCTGGTTGAGCAGGTTCAGCAAACAACAGCATCCTATATTCTGAGGAAAGTTTGATCCATAGATTGTGGAGGACTGGTTGTCCCGTTTGGGGAAAATTTTCAATATGCTACAGTGCCCAGATGAATTAAAAGCCTTATTAGCCATATACAAGTTTTAGGGTGACGCAGACCGGTGGTGGAAAAAACACAGAACTGGTTTTTAGGGGAAGGAATATTCCAATCACCTGGGAATTATTTCAACAGCAGTTTAATGAGAAATATTTTCCCCTATTCATCAGGCGTGAGAAAGAAAAAGAGTTTCTAAGCATTCAACAACAAGAACGAGAGAGCTTTGATGATTATCTGGCTTAATACATTCAATTATCTCAATATTCAGCATACCTCAAGCTTCACGATAACAAAGAATGGAGTGTTGATATGATGATTGAGGGGCTGGGACCATAGGTGAAAGAGATATTGGTTTCACAACATTTCACTAAGTTTAGCAAAGCGGTGGAAGAATGCCATTATATCGAGAAACATATGTTGAGTTTGGCTACCAGAGACAGTAACAAGGGTGCTTTTGAAAGTGGTAGTTTATCACGGAAGAGAACAGATCAGGGTGGACCTTCTAGGGTTGATAATAAAAGACTGAATCAGTCTGGGGACCGAGGAGGCCAGGGTTCCCCTGGAAGTAGAACTTGTTATCACTGCCGAAAGCCACTTCACCCTGGTAGATCTTGCAACGGGATTCCTTTTAAACCAGATCCAAATAAGCCGTTCACTTGCTTCAATTGCAATAAGTTGGGACATCTTACCAGGGATTGCCCATAGAAGCAAAAGCCAGAGGAGATAAGGCCCAGGGTTCTACATAGGGTCTACAAACTAACACAGGAAGAAGCTAGGAAGTCTCCAGAACTAATTCAAGGTATGATTTCTCTTAACGTCAGTCTAGTGTATGTTATGTATAATTCAAGTGCCAGCCATTCATTCATTGCATATAACTGCGTGAGACGGTTGAATTTACATATGCATTTATCCCCATATGATCTGGTTGTATCTACACCCACGAGAACTTAAATTGTTACGGCTGATGTTTGTGTGAATTGCGTGGTAAACATCGAGGGGCATGAATCAACTGTAGACTTGATCTGTTTGACTTTGCAAGGGTTAGAGATAATTTTGGGGATTGACTGGTTGACATCCAATGGTGTATTGCTAGATTGTAAAGCAAAGAGGATGATATATCTTGATTCACAACTACGGGTTGACATCGAAATCTCTCTTAACCTTCTATCTATAGCTAAGTTCAAGAAATGTTTGCAAAAAGGTTGTTAGGAGTACATAGTACTTTGCTCTATGCAGTCAGAGGCCAGTGTAGCCTTAGAAAGTATCCCTGTAGTGAATGAGTTTCCCAATGTGTTTTTAGAGGATATCAAAGGATTACCTCTAGATAGGGAAGTGGAGTTCTCGATTGATCTTAGGCTTGGAGTGGGTCTAATATCCAAAGCCCTATATCGAATGGCTCTGAGCAAAATGGTAGAACTAAAGAAGCAGATTAAGAGCTGAACAAGGTAACCATCAAGAACAAGTATCCACTCCCTAGAATCGATGATTTGCTCGATCAGTTATCTGGTTCTGACGTATTCTCAAAGATCAATTTGAGGTTGGGATACCACCAGTTGAAAGTCAAAGCAGAAGATGTGTCAAAAACTGCTTTCAGGACCAGATATGGTCATTACAATTTTCTTGTGATGCCATTTGGGCTGACCAATGCACCTACAGTGTTCATAGACTGCATAAATTGAATCTTTCATCCGTATTTAGACCAATTCGTAGTATTCTTCATTGATGATATTCTGGTATACTAACGGAGTAAAGTCGAACACAAGCAACATCTGAGAACGGTATTGAACATATTAAGGGATAAGCAAATTTATGCCAAGTTAAACAAGTATGAATTCTGGCTTTTAGAGGTAAAGTTCCTGGGCCATGTTGTCTCACAACAAGGGGTCTCTGTTGATCCTAGCAAGGTGGAAGCAATACTAAGCTAGAAGAGGCCAGAGATTGTATTTAAAGTGCGCAGTTTTCTAGGCTTAGCTGGGTATTACAGAAGATTCATTCAGAACTTCTCTAGAATTGCATTGCCATTGACGAAATTGACGTGGAAAGCTCCACATTTTGTGTGGGATGAGAATTATGAGCAAAGCTTTATAGGGTGAAGCAAAGGTTGACTACAGTACCAGTGCTGACGAGCCTAGATCCACAATTTACATATGTTTTGTATACATATGCCAGTGGGTGTTGGGATGTGTGTCGATGCAGCATGGCCAAGTGGTGGCATACGCATCTCGTCATCTGAAACCTCATGAATTGAACTATCCTACCCACAATCTTGAGTTAGTGGCAATTGGGTTTGCTCTGAAAATCTGAAGACATTATCTCTATGGTGTGACCGTAAAGTTGTACTGCGACCACAAGAGCTTGAAATACTTGTACGATCAGAAAGAGCTGAATATAAGATAGCGCAGGTAGATGGGGTTGCTAAAAGATTACAATCTTGAAATCAAATACCATCATAGAAAGGCTAATGTCGTCGCAGACGCATTGAGCCTTAAACCTTGCAGGTGGCAGCCATAATGATCCATAAGCAAAAACTAATTAAGGCATTCAGAGATATCAATCTGTGTAATCAGATTCTGATGAGTAGTGGTGTTAGTGAAGTATACAATGATCTAAGAGCAGCGATTGTAGAAGCATAGCTACAGGATAGATAAGCACTGTCTATTAAGGGTATGATTGATAAGGGCGAAACTCAAGAATATGACTTATCACTAATATGATTAGTCAAGTACAGAAAACGGATTTATATTCCACCGCAACTAGAACTGAAACAGAAAATCCTAGAAGAGGCACACAAGAGTAAATACACTTTGTATCCATGAGCTACCAAAATGTACCATGACTTGAAGTCTCAATATTGGTGGCCAGGAATGAAAAGGGCGGTGACTAAGTTCGTCATTTGCTGTCTAACGTGTCAAAAAGTGAAAGTTGAACATCAGGATTATGATGGATTTTGTAACAAGATTACCCAGAGTCAAAAACCACAACAATATATGGGTAATAGTGGATAGATTTACAAGATTGCCCACTTTTTTCCTATCAGTATCCACTGTTCTCCTAATAAATTGATGGATATTTACATTAAGGAGATCATGAGGTTACATGGTACTCCAAAGAACATCATCTTAGATCGAGATCCTCACTTGACTTCCAAGTTTTGGATGGTGGTTCATGAAGCTTTGGGTACCAAGCTTTGATTCAGCATGGTATATCATCCACAAATAGATGGGCAAACAAAGCAAACCATATAGATGCTTGAGGATATGCTAAGGGCATGCGCTCTAGATTTCAAGGATAGTTGGGATAAATTCCTTCCATTGGTAGAGTTTTCCTATAATAGTAGCTATCATTTGAGCATCTAAATGGCTCCATATGAGGCACTATGTGGGAGGAAATGTCAATCGCCCTTATGCTGGACAGAATTGTCTAAGAGGCATTTACTTGGGCCAGATATTCTTGATCAGACAACCAAGCAAATAAAGTTGATTAAGCATAGATTTTTAACTACTCAGATCTGATAGAAGAGTTATGT
Source organism: Inga laurina (assembly GCA_963855925.1). NCBI lineage: Eukaryota > Viridiplantae > Streptophyta > Magnoliopsida > Fabales > Fabaceae > Inga > Inga laurina. The sequence goes on along the minus strand of OY979702.1, from coordinate 19,205,363 downwards.
TGATAAGAGGCGAAAACCTCTGGAATTTGAAGTCAACGACCATGTATTCATGAAAGTATCACTAGTTACTAGTATTGGCAGAGCATCGAAAGTACGAAAGTTGCATCCAAGATGCATTGGTCTATTCGAGATCTTGGTGAAGATTGGGCTAGTAGCGTGCCATATTGCTTTGCCACCGAATCTAAGTAGGTTACATGATGTCTTTCATGTTTACCAACTAAAAAAGTATCAACCCGATCCAGAGCACGTGATCGAGTATGAAGACGTGGAAATGCGAGATGATTGACTTATAAAGTCACACCTGACCTGATCATTGAGCGACAAGAGAAACAGCTCCAAAGTAAGAGCATTCCATTTGTCAAGATAGTTTGGAAAGGGTTATCTCCTAGAGAGGCGATATGGGAAACGGAAGAGAGTATGAGTAAACATTACCTGGAATTTATGGATGTACAAGTGTAACAAATTTTGGGGATGAAATTTATTTAAGTGGGGGAGAACTGTAATGCTCCAAATTTTATTCTCCAAATCTATTGTAATTATTTGAGAAATGCAATAAAATGGTAAATATTTATGAATTTGAAATTTTTGAATTCTATAAATTATCATTTTCATGAGAATTGGGCTAGAATAATTATGGAATAAATTTGGGTAATTTAAAAAGCCCAATATTAAGGTCTAAAATTGGATAAATAATAGAGGATAATATTTGGACCAATAATAAATGGAAATTGGCCAAATGAAAAGGAGAAAATAAATTAAATTGAAAAGGTAATGGCAAAATCATAATTTTGCCAATTTAGCACAAAATAAATTATTTTCCCATTAGTTGAAGCTAAATTAAATTAATTAATGAAAATAATGGGGAAATATATATTTGGAATATTTTGGTTAAATAAATATTGAAAATTGAAAGGTGAACAGTGCTTCCAGTGAAATCACTAGCTAAGCGTGTGAGTTTGTTAGGTAGTTTTAAATGACCAAGTGATGACAAAAATTTATGAAATTTTTCAGTATGAACGTAGACATCCTAAGCTTTAATTTTATAGGTTATGTGAATCAATTAGAGCTATATACAAAAGGTTATAAATTTTTAAAGTTAGTCCAGAAAAACTGCCTATTTTCTGGAACAGCATCCAAAGAATTTAATTATGGGAATTTTGTGCTTCCAATTGGTAAAAGGCCATATTTTTTCATGAAACAAGACTCAATAAGGGTTTTATAGCCTTTGGAATTACTCTAATATGATGTCCACAAATTTAGTTATGATTTTTCAAAATTTGGGGCAGAAAATCTACCAAAATTTTCAATAATCCGAAAATGAAGGAAAATTATGGAATAATTATAATATATTATTAAAAAATCATCCACTTCCTCTATCAGCCAAAACTGACTCCCAAGTGTAGTAAAATAGAGAGAGAAAGCTTGAGAGAATTCTAGAGACAAAAGGAGGAAAATCTCACAAGATATATCGATTTCTTCGGTGAATTCGTTTCTAATGTATATAATCCTTCTCCTAAGCTTCTCTTCTATGTTATTGAAGGTGTTTGAAGCAGAAATTTTAGTGTTTCAAGGGTTAGGGTTTCAGCCATAAGAAGGAAAAGCAAGAAGAAGCTTAAGGTAACTTCCAAAACTTTGAATATTGATTGTTCTGACTGTTGTGAGCAATTTAATTGGTAAATTTCTACTAGATTGACTCTAATTATACGTTTGGGAAAAGTTGTGTCCTAAACACTATACTACACAAATTGAGTCTAAATGGTGGTTTTAACGTAACTGAAAGGTTAATAAGGTGATTAGGAGTAAAAAGAAGCAAGTTTGTTGAGTCAGAATTCGAAAACCCCAACTTTTCCCAGAGAACCTTAGGATTTTGGCCAGAGCTGTTAAAGGGGATAGGAGTTGGATTTTCCTAAATTTGATGATTACATTGTGTTCAGGAGGGAAAATTAGGTGGGGTTACAGTTGACCACTTTTCCGGAAAAGCCTTAAAAAGCATAATTACCAAAACGCCCCTGAAACACTTAAATAGGGGCGCTAAGGGCATTCTTGTCTTTTGAAAATGAATTTCATAATTTTGAGTTTGAAAATGGATTCTTTGGGCAGAAATATGTCAAGATAGCCTAGGTGAAATTTTGAGAAAAAGTACAGTTGGATTGGGTACGGCGGGGCCGGGTCAGGTTGGGTCCCAAGGGCATTTTGTTAAATTTTCACAATAGGCTTATATAACCACTATAAACACTATGGAAGTGCCTATAATAGTATGTGAATAGGATTTAACCTAATTCTTGTACATTTGATATTTTAGGACCAAGTTGGGAGCTTGAGTTTGGCACGCTTTACGAGGCATGCAAATCAGGAAGAAAACGACTTGAGGTTGTGACATTATCCTTCATACATCATTTCGTAGTTCATATGATTATGTGGTTGTCATTATTTGTACTTTTATTAATCAACATGGTTTGGCCTAGAAGGGGCGGTCTACCGAGAAGGGCGATGATGCTACCTAGTTGTAGAGTAACAATCCAACCCAGGTACTCGAATAAGGGTGATGATGCTCTATCCCATGTATACTATACATGTGCTTATATTGTTCATTAATTGGTGCATATATGGTGCATATCATATCTACTTTCCGCATTTTATATGAATGATAGTATATTGCTATTGGAATTCCTTGGAATTTCATTCTTTTTTCAAAAGTGACAAATGAGCCAACGGGAGCTAGTAGTTTGAAAGAAAAAGTGGCAGACACAGCAAATTGACGGTGCGGATCCCGGAAATAGGTCTAGTGGTTATATATGATCTTATCTTGGATATTTTGGGATATTTTTGTGCAAATTGTAACTATTTTCACATTCTGTTGTTTCCTGTATGTAAACAAATGTTTTTATCAGTATATTTGCACTTTCTATTTGCCTATATGTAAAAAAAATCTTAAAGACCCAAATGAAATAGCATAATTGGCATCTCTCCTTTGTCCATTTGTAAGTCACATGAAAGCACTATTGGTGTTCACTTTTGATGTTGAGAAAAGTTCTCCCTCTTTAAGATAGAGCCGATAAAACGGGCCCAACCTGCAGGCCTGCTGGTTGGGACATTATTAGGGTTAATGGTTTTGAGGCCTGAAAAAATACGGGCCGCACAGGCCCGCACCCCTCAACCCGCGGGTTAATGCTGGCTAGCCCGCGTGCTGGCAGGCTGGCCCACAATTTTATTTTTACATTGATCCCTTGCTTCACTTGGGCTGTTGGGCTTGGGCTGAATTTTTTTTTGGGTTGAGTCCTATCTTTGAGTACCTCACTGGCCCACTCCGCACATGTCACTCATCAATCACATCGGATCCAAAAATTAGTCTCTCAGTTCTCAACTCTCACTCTCTCAGTCTTTTAGTCTCTCACTCTCTTTGATAAAATAGAAAGCCTCTCACTCTCTCGACTCTCACATCTCTTCTCTTCCAAAATCAAGCCCTAACCCTAATCAGCCAAGCGGTGTGCTGGTGTCACCTCTCGCCTTTGCCGGCTCGACCTTCTTCCTCCCTTGTCTCTCGACTCTTATCTCATTGACAAAAGCAAGTCTCTTCTAACGAATCTCATCTCACCGAGACGACCCTAACCCTAATCGAGTAATCGCCTTAGTTGTAGTCGTCCTTGCTCAACACTCCTCAGCCTCAACCGATCGGCCATCCGCCGTCACCTACTCTTAGATTTTCTGTTATCAGCATTCTTGTGTCCATCCCTGTCTTCTTGTCTAGCTCTGCTACTTACAAGAACAAGATTATTGCTGGAAGCCCACTTACAACCATTTTTAAGGTAACTAAGATATAAATTATTCATACCCTTTTTTTATTCATATTAGAAGTCCTCACTAGAGTCTTAGGTTTTCTGCTACTTCAACATTCCAGAAGGGGTTTATTTGTAGCTACCATATAGATTTGGAATAAATCTTGTTAATTTGAACCTACATGACTGCTTAACACATCTTTGTTATCAATTTTTTTTATTAACTGAACCTACATGACTGCTTAAGTGCTTAACATGCGGGAAACTTAGACGCCATATAAATATATGCAATTCACTCCCAAAGTATAAAGACGTTAGTGTTATAATGATAGACCAAGAAGGGAAACTTAGAGCTAGACAAATTGATCATCACATAGCTAGGGAAAAGCTTGCTTTTGCTATGATTAAACATGATTTCCCCTATTCCTTTGCAGAGTATGATGGAATTAAGGATTTCCACACTTATCTGAATCCTTATTATAAATGCATTTCTAGAAAAACTGCTGTTATGAATGTATGGAATTTCCATCTTAATCAGAAAGAGATCTTAAATAAAGCAATAATGAATAGCCCTGGTAGAGTATGTTTAACTTCTAATTGCTAGACTTCAATAACTAGTGAAGGTTATCTTTGTTTGACTGCTCATTTTGTTGATGATAAATGGAAACTACATAGCAAAATTCTTGCTTTCTCTAAGATGGATCCTCCTCATTTCAGTGTTGAATTAGCTACAAGGGCACATGAGATATTGATTGAGTGGGGTATTGATAAGAAAGTTTTTTCTATTACTCTTGACAATGCTTTTGCAAATGACAATATGGAAAATTCATTGAAAAAAAGGTTGCTTTTGGGTAATAGCTTGATAATCAAATGGGGACTTTTTTCATGTCAGGTGTTGTGCCCATATCTTAAATCTTATAGTTCAAGAGGGTTCAAAAGTAGCTAGTGAAGCTATTCATAAGATTAGGGAGAGTGTTAGATATGTAAAGCAATCTCAGGTGCGCTTGATAAATTTCAAGAAATGTATTGATCATGTTGGGGGGATTGATATATTAGTTGGTTTGAGGTTAGATGTTGCAACTAGATGGAATTCCACCCATACAATGCTTGAAAGTGCCCTTAAATATCGTTGTGCTTTTAATATAGTGCTGTGTTGATTGTATAATGTATAATTGTAGTAGAACAATTGGGCTTGTATGTGGATAATTGGCCCATTAGGTTTGAGGTTGAGTTCTGACGTTGATTTAAGTATTAAGGGCAGAACAATTGGACTTGTATAATGTATGTGGACAATTGGCCCATTAGGTTTTGGGTTGAGTTCTGAGTTCTGTCATTGGCAGTTAGAGGGCCTTCTTTATAACCAGTCCATTAATTAATGATTTCTGAAAAACCCTAAAAAAAATTTGTGGGATGCGGGTTGGCCTGCAACTCTCACACTGTGGGTTAGGGTTGGCATATTTTCATCCTACAGAGGTGCGGACCGCACAAGCCCACACCGAGTAGCCTGCCAGCTGGTGTGGGCCAGCCCGCAACCGGCAGGCTGGCCCGTTTTGCCAGCTCTACTTTAAGATCCTTAAATAACGCTTCAACTCAAGTATGGAGGGTATCTAGATAGGAAGAATCAATCTATATGCCTGCACAAAACATAGCATAAAGCAGTATCTTGTTCAACAATAAAATCAATAAACTCAATAGGTTTATCAACAATCCAGGAAGATCCCAAAATAAATTGATGAACACTTAGTATAGGAACTTCAAAGTACTTTGAATAACCCACAAATTCAATATGACTCTTCTCTGTAAGAGTCAAGTTTTCTAAAGAATGAATCAAGTGATGATCACTCAAAATGGTCTTACTATGCTTACTTTCATCATCAGACAAAATAGATTCTACATAGGGAATATTGTCATGCAACATGTTTTTATCCTCCAAATGAATATCTAAATCAAGGTTTTCCCCACACTTACCCTTAATAGCATCCCTACTAACAACAGTAATATCAACAAAATCAATAGAGATATTACTTCCATCATTCAAAGCATCATCACGATTAGTACGTGTTAAGTAGGGTATCTATAAAATCAATAGAATATGGGGATTCAACAATAATCTCTTCATCAACTTCATCATCAAAATCAATACAATTTATAGGACTGGAGGCACAGGAAATAGTATCAATGCATGCAGTATAAGGTTCAATATGGTTTGAATCAATAGAACTAGTCAATTCAAAAAAACATCAGTGTATGCATATTGAACTAATGCACCAATGATCTCATCATTGGAAGTGGTAGAAGAAAAAGGGTATAAATCATTAGAAGGTGAAAGTGTGTTACCACATGGAAATTCACCTTGCCCTTCTAATTTTTCATTCTTCAGATTGAAAATTGCATTTGCCAACTCCTTAATTTAAGTATGTAGCTTGAAGCTCTTGTCTACGTTACAATTCCCTTTCTTCTTGTTCTCTTCTTCTCTTGTCTAGCCTATCCATAAAAAGATTCATCATAGTTCCAAGCCTATTTTTGAGCTTTGAATCTTTTTCTTGAATGGGTACTACTTGATTGACATATCCATGATTTGAGTGATCAGACCATCCAAACTTATACATATCTGAATATGGATCATATATTAGTTTAACACCATAGTCATAATAATAAGGCATAGAAGTATAAGAATTATTTTCATAAAGTGAAGCATTCCAAGCCATCATAGGGAGGATCAAGTTCAAATAGATTTTCAAGAGAGGATCAGATCATGCAATAATAAACTACCTAAGAAATCACCTAAAAACTCAAACCTAGAGACTAATCATTATTCCCCTGCAATGATGCCAAAATTGATGTATGCTTTTATCACTAAGGCAATCAATTAATAACTAGGACAACCTACTAATTCAATATAGTGGTAACCTAGGTCATTCTCCTAAGGAGAAATCTATGAGTTTCCTCTAGAATTGAATTTAGATTATGAAAAATGCAATGGAATGGACTTAAACTAAAATGCAAGACTCTACTACCTAAATGCAGTTAAACTAACTAAATGCAAGATGCAAATGACTATAAAACCTACATGAGAATAAAACTAACCTAAATGAATGCACATGCAATTTATGGGGGTTTTTCTTATGAAAGGGGGAATTAAATCCTAAGAACAAGAAATAAACTAATATCTAAAAAAATCAAATAAGAAAAGATAACAAAGGTTTTCTTCAAATATGGAGAATGGAACAATTTAGGATTTACATGAAGTTAGCTTTCTTAGACCAAATTAATTAATTAGACCAAAGGGAGATTGTTAAAAGAGAGGAATTAATAAATTTAATTAAGTAATTGAACCCTCAAGCTCAATAACACTTACTCCACTAGAAAACTCATAATGAAATAAGAGCTAGTTAATTAAACCCATTAAAACCAATCCCAATTAATTTCAAATAAATTTTGGAAATCATGTCACAATTGTCTAATTAAACAACGAGACAATTAACCAACCCAATTAAACAATCAAGAGGAACAATCAAATTGACCATTAAATTAATAATGAAAACTCAATTAATAATTCAATTGACAATCTAAAGGTTTGTAAATAAAAATTATAGCAAATGTCTCAAGCACAAAACATTCCAAAATATTAATTTAATCCAAACTAAATAATATGTCTACAATCTAAAACTATATTGTTCTCAAACAATACAACTCAAAATTATCTAAAACTAAATAATCTCAAGTCTTGAAACAAATTGATAAAAGGAAAGACACTCCCTTGTGGTCTTCAAGTGTAAATCCTAGGCTCTAGCATCCTTCATGCTCCTCCCAAGTCGTCTCCTAACTAGTTTCAGTTGCCATGATCATCTTCCTAACTCCATGGAGAAGTGAGTGTGGGCTCTTAATGGAGAGCATGTATAATTATGTGGCTGTTAGGTATTTTTTACACTACTACAAAAATAGAGATTAGTGGCGTGCCTTTTGTAGCACTTATTTAAAGAAGTGCCACAACTTCTTTCTAGATTTTTAATTTTTTTTTTAAAAAAAGCACTTTAGGTGGCGCTTCCTCAAGGAAGTGTCACAGCTGCTTGGTGACATTAGGTGACGTTTCCTTGAAGAAGTGCCACCTAAGGTGTTTTTTTTAAATGAAGTAGCAGTTGTGGCGCTTACTTAAGGAAGTGCCACAGCTGCTACGTATTTTGTGTGGCACTTGGCTTAGGAAGCCCCATACAAAGTTATTTTTTTTTATTTTTTTTTTCAAATTATTGTCTCTCTTGGAATTTGTTTCTATCACATTTATCCTCTTAGTCTCCACTCCCCATCTAACACGTATCATCACTCCTTATCCTCTTAGTCCCCCCATTTTCTCCTTCTCTTCTTTTTATCATTCATCACTGTCTCCACTTCGATCGGCACTTCCTCCTTATTCCTTTGTCACTCATCACCTTTGTAAGGATTTTTTTTTTTTGGAAAAACTGTGGTCTGCCAGAGTTTTACATCTATAAATAATATATCTTTAATTGCTTTCCCTTCCCTAAATCTTATGAAAATGGTGACACTTCCTTCCTTCACACATGCACACTCTCTCTCTTTTCACTTGTTTCTTCTTCCATTATTTTTATATTAAGCTTTGAATTTTAGATTTGCATCATCCAACTTAGCATTAACCACAAAGTAGTAAGTTTATTTGGTATAATTGCTATTTTAGCTGCATTATATCACATATATAGCTTACCAGTTTATTTTGAATAATAGTTTCTCACTATTATATTGCATATGTTTATACAGGAGAAGAAATCTTTGGTTTTTTATGATGGAGGGAATGGCATTCATATTGTTTTATCAATTGCAGTGTTGGTAAAGAACGGTCATATTTATTTTCAAGTTTCCTACTTTTAATTGTTCTAATTTTCCTTGATGAATAATGCTTCTGAAATTTCTTTTCTCATTTTTATATACTAAAAAAATAAATGAGATAAAATTAAATGTTACTATATATAAATTGTATTTATTTAGTATTTATAATTTTTAGTTGTTGTAGTAATTATTAACATTGATGATTTGCATTTGATGAAGAATAATTCTGAAATTTCTTTTCTCATTTTATTCCTAAAAAAATTATTCTCATTTTTATATGCTAAAAAATAAATAAGATAAAATTAAATGTTATTATATATAAGTTGTATTTATTTAGAAGTTATAACTTTTAGTTGTTATAGTAATTATTAACATTGATGATTTGCATAAGTAAAATAATTATTTATTTTTAACACTTGTATTTTACTTATTAGTGATTTTGTTAATTAGTTATTTGTTAATTTATATCATTTTGGAGTTATTTGATTGGGGTTTGCTGTTTTCATTTTGTTTTAGATATAAAAATGTGTCCAACGTGTGTTATCAACTATAATTATAGAGCTCTTTTAATAAAATAATAATAATTATTATAGGGTTCTAAAAAAATGAAAATAATTTTTTTTTTTAAAATAATACTTTCGGTGGTGCTTCCTTAAAGAAGTGCCACAAGAAATGACTTCCTGTGGCACTTCTTCAAGGAAGCGCCACCTAAAGTATTATTATTTTAAAAAATAATTATTGACTTCCGGTGGAGCTTCTTTTAGGAAGCACCATATAAAGTGGAAACTTCCTGTGGCACTTCCTCAAAGAAGTGCCACAGGAAATGTTTTTTTTAAATATATATATATATATATGTTGTGGCGCTTGTGAGGAAGCACCACAAGAAGTGTTTTTTTAAAATATATATATATATATATGTTGTGGTGCTTCCAAGCGCCACAACTTTTTTTAGTGACGTCTTGATATGTGGCATTTACTAAGCACTACAGCTAATTCAAACTCAACCATTATATCTTCTTGAAACTTCCAAAAAATAATTTTGTACCATAGGATTTCTTAATATGATTTTCCTTATCCTACAAGAATTAAATAAAATTGTGATATCATATATTTAGAAATATTATTCAATCACAAGATAGGCAGTTAAAATATTAATAATTTAAGCACAATATTACCACAATTACATCAGATTTATATCATGTCCTAAAATTAGCTAATGATCTAAATATTTCTTAATATATCCAAATTACCCTAAAATAGTCCCCAAAATAAATGAATAAGGTGAGATAAACTATATAAAATTTGGGATTTATCAAGGTTCTTCCCAAAAATCCCTAAATTCAAGAGCTTTAATTTGATATGTAATTTGCCTATATTTAAAGCATGTCTAGATCCGTTTAGAAGCATAAAAGTGTTATCGTGGTTCTGAAAAATCCTAAGTCCGTTCATAATTGAATCCTTAATTCACTTTTTGTTTTTGGACACTTTAGTATAGTAATTAAGGGGTTTTCAATAATTAAGATAAACGATAATGCTTGTATTAAAATGATTTAGTAATGAAAAGATGTTCATGCATATTTGAATACACAATCATAATACATTGTTAGAGAAAGTAAGGAAATGATTCCTAGAATAATGATAACGAGATAGCAGCAACTTAATAAGAAAAGCTTATTAATCATTAGTTAAACCTCCCAAGCCTTCAACAAAGGAGAGGTTAAGGCTGAGGAGATGAATCAACCATTTTTTCAAGTGTTGTGAAAATGGAAGTTATCAGAAGGGGTGCACGAAACATCTCAAAGGATCATCATCTAATGGTTGGGAGGTACGCTGCAAACCACATCCAAATGGGTAGATAATGAGGTTGTGAGCAAAGCTAAAAGGAAATGGCAATGTTCTGCATGGGTTCATATGGCTAGAGGGGCCGTGAGATAAACCAAGCCCAAGTATAGAACAACAACAACAACAACAACAAGATATAGCTTTGGTGTCTGAATATTCCTTATTAATTGAATGGTATTCTTTCTATATAGTCAAAATGAGTGACTTATCTATGAACATTCCAGCACTTATTTGATATTGCATTACTATTATTATATGTGCTTGATAATTGCTTTTATTTGAGTGGGAGCTTCTAATAAGGAAGCCTAAAAGGGGATGTGTTCAAGTAAGATTATGGCTAAAAGGGTGGTAAACTAACTAGCATAGGTGGGATGGGAGTTGTTACGTGTGTGAATGATCAATTAAATAGTGCAAGTGTACACTGTCGTAATCAAGTAATATAGAAGTGAGTAGAGTATCGTTCCCACGAGGATTGATCACTAAGTACCAAAATGGGTAATTTAAATTCTATTTAGTCGATTTATAAATTGGTGATTGAGAGTACAAATAAAAGAAAAATAATTAAATATGAGTGCAGATGATATGAAAACAAATATGAGAAAAAGTCCTAGAGATTAGATTTCACTTAACAAATTCCGAATTGAATCACTTATCTATTCTAGCCCAATTTATTCCACATGATTGATAGTCGAGTTTCCCTAATTTAATTACTAGCCTCTTCCAAAGTCAAGCAATTCTATAATTAATTGCTAATCCAATATATTCCTATATGAATTTAAGCAATTAATTATGCATTAAGATTTATGGAACTCAATAAGACTACACAACTCATATGAATATATTCCTATTTCATATGCAAGTTATGGTTTTAATTATATAATCTACACACATGCATCTCCTTCCGGTCTCAACATGCATATTGTAATCATTCAAAAGGTGGCCAATCAAATGAAAGCATTAAGAACAATAATTAAAACTCAATCATGAAGGAGAAATTAAAACCAGATTTAATAAGTTAAGATTCAATCCGTCATTAGTAAGCTACGTCATCACCCTAGGAAAATGAAAGTTTAGTACATGATAAAATTAAAAACAAAACTAAAATAAATTATATACAGCTAGAATGAAAGCCTTAAAAATACTGCATAAACTTGAATATTAAATTCTCAAACATAAATATACAACCAACAAGATGCATGAAAAATGGACAAATCTAGCCGTCCCTTTAGGAGGTAAAACCTTCCATGTAGGCGGCATAAAAAATGTAATACAATACTAAGCCTTCCATGTAGGAGGCATGCAAAAAGTAATATAATACTAAGCCTTCCATGTAGGAGGCATGAAAAAAATAATACAATACATCAAATTAAAAATAAAAAATAACACAATTTATTTAGAACTGTCAGAGAAAATATCTCTCCCTGTCAGAGAAGGATCTCTGACTGTCAGAGAAAATGCTCCACCTCCACCATTTTGCAAAAGAAGCACCCATATATATAGGCAAGCGAAGTGCGTCAAGTGCGTCTGTTGCTTCTTCTTCTTTTTTTCCACAGGTGCTACAATGATTTGCCTTCTTTTCACGCATTGCTATAGTAGTGAACAGTATCCTGTCGGTTGGTTTGCGCGTTTTTTCCGTGTTGCTATAGTGCTACAGTGATTCCATCCGCTACAGTAACGTCCTGCTACAGTGATTCCGTCATGAATAGTGACCCGACGCTACAGTACTGACATTTTTTTATATTTTTATTTATTTTTTACATACTATTTATTTTATACCCAAAATATATTATAGTAAGCTCAAATATCGTCCATAAAATCATCATATAAGGGAAAATAAATATGCAAATATTTTACTTATCAGGAGTCAACCTAGTTGTCCCATAAACACGAAACTAGCAAACGTATCATCTAATGAAACTTTATCTCACTTGAACAAGTGTGAATTATATAACCAAATAAATGCATGATCGTTTATATTGACTAAGCTTATGAGAAAAACTCAAAGGAGATAACTAAATAATTAGATATTGTAAAATCTCTAGAGTAACAAGATATAGTGGATGTCCTACTAGCTGACCTTCGACATCTAAAGGCTGAGGAACCCTAAGGAAATAGGAAGCTTGTGCTACCTATAGTAGAAAAGAACAAGATAACTTGGATCACCATGCTCAGTGCCATGCCAATCCAAGTAAAACAAGACTACTTAGGCTGTGTGAAAAGCCTTGAGAGAAAAAGTCATACAAACTCAGTCAAGTTTTTGACATTAGTGTACTTAGACCCAATGTATCATTTGGGCAGCACTTGAAAGTAAAGTCAAAAAAGACTCGGGAATTAGAGCAAGCAATGTTCTTTCTAAGCAACAACAAGTGCATGTCGTAACAAGGAATCTCTTAGTGAGTGGGAGTAAGTAAGCCTCTTGTTGAGTGGGAGTACACGAAACTCTTGTTGAGTGGGTGCACACGACCTCTTAGTGAGTGGGATCACGTGAAAGTAAACCTACTCAAAAGTGAATACCTTCATGACCTTTGGTAATGTGATTTGCCACATTAAGCTTGAGAGTAAAAGGCTGCAGGATGTGAAATCCATTAGCCTAACAAACTTAACTAAAGAAGTAGAGGTTTCATCCTTCAAACCTAAGTATGATAAAGTGAGAAAAAAATAGGCCTAGTGAAGCTTAAGTAATGTTTTTACTAAAAGGAAAGGACAATTTTCCATAAGTTGGCATAGACAATGTAATGCACTGAAATTCCTTGCACTTCTCATATTGCTTTTACAAACAAAACTAATCCTTTGTGGATTATAAACTTAGAAGAGACAAACCATACAAGCAAAGATTGTGAGAACTTTACATATTTTATCGGTTGCCATCAAGAGATGTGCAACTTCATGAAGGAAGGAATGTAAAAGTGCAATTCAAGGGCATTGGAACATGTCCATTAACTCTACATATCACACCACCCTAGTAGTGCATATTCTACTTTACGCTCCATACAAGTGACAAAATGTTGTGTACATTATATCTTCAATTAAGAATCAATGAGACTAAATATTTCAAATATGGTATTACCTTATATGGTTCTTTCATCTTAGAAATAATGATTCCACTTCTTGCCATAGGCTAATACATATTCTTTGAGTAAGAATGATCCCACTAGCAAACGACAATTTGCTAGATGATGAGTTCAAAGGGAAGATGTCCTTATGAAATCATAGTCTAATTGGCAAGATGATGAGTAACCTTTTTCAGGCAACCATGACAAATATCCTTTAGAATGAGTATATTATGTTGTTTTGCAAACCAAATGAGTAAGAGTAAAATATGGAGCTTGGCATTGCCTTTATTAACGATTTTGAGCAATGTGACCTTATTAGTATAATCTCATACTAATCAGAGGATTTGAAATTCTTTAGATAACACATTAATCTAGTCAAGAATTAGTTACAATCAAGGTCTAGAAATCTAACAAAGGATGAAAATACATGTATAATTGGTTTGACGCACTGCATAAGCACGAAAGGGATTGTTAAACAAGTAACAGTCCCCTAGCACTGCAAATAGGGTTGGCAAAAGGAGAAAATAAACATATCCTAGACATGATTAAATAAATGATAGCATAATAGAAACTGTCAATCTCATCTTGGTAGACGTATTGACATCTATTGTCATCATACTTAACCAATTGCCTTCTAAATCAGTTACAAATAACTGTGTGCATTGTGAGTTATGGATATGCTGCAAACCAGACATCCTAAGTGTCCCAAGACCATGAGGGTCAGTAGCTTGTATCCATAACCCTTCCTATAAGTAAAGGAGCTTAGGAGCAAGATGCAAAAGGTATGTATTCATGACATATCCTGAGCATTCAAGAAGGCACATGTTCATTAGTGAAAATAATGATAACTCGGTGACTGAGAAAGAATAAAGGAACGCAACGTTCATAGAAACCAAATTCTCTACTAGGAGAAGCATTGAACACACCACATGTTTTTGTGAGATCAACAGTGATAAGGAATTAACTAGTTTTTCCTCAGTCTATTGATCTGAGTGGGAGGGATGAGCTATTTTCACAACAAGAAGATACAAGAGGAAGCAGGTAAAAGGTAAGAAATCAAGAAGATATGAGAAGATGATTCAAGAAGAAGAACTCACCTTATCATTCGAAGAGAATCCTGTGAGATCCACTTCAGACAAGTATAAGAATCCTTAATAGAGTAAATGCTCTCATCATTAGTCTAGAAGAGAGAACGATGATTACATTGAAAGTGTCTGAGAAGCACTAACGGGACTTGTCAAGAAAATTTCTAGAAAGCAATGCAAAGGATATGGATTCATTTTTTAAAAACTAGCCAAGAGTGGTAAATAGTTGATCTATCACCTAGCCGAAAGACAATTGGGAATAAGTGGGTTTACAAATAAAAAAACAAATGTTGACACGCTTAGTGGCTAAGGGGTACAGTAATAGGTATTATATTTAGAAATATTTGTATTATTATTTCAAAAAATCTTTCATAGATATACTTGAAAGTCTAAGATCAATAAATTTATAAATGAAGGACTTACAGCCCAAGTTTTTATGTTGATTCAATTAGTGTTATATTCAAGATACTAGACTTTGAGATGTATTTGATCATCAGCGTCACTTACATGAGATAACCCTTTATTCTATTTATATATTCCACTCAAAAGAGAGTCTCTGAAAGTAATCTAGAAGGTGAGGGATATAAAGGAAAAAAATGTTACTCCCTCTTGTTGTTAATATAGGACCTATTGATGAGGGCATTTTTGTATGGTAGCCTTGGGGTCTATAATAAAAAATTAACTAAGGATTGTGTTTAGGTAAACCTAGGATCATTCTCTCTTCTCGAGGAGCCTTTTATTAATTCCTAAGTAATCTAAATGCCATACCAATGTGATGAAAATAAGGGGAAATTAGTATTGGGTTTTCCAAATTAATAAACTAAAAGAGTAATATGCAATTTAATTAAAGGCTAAACTATTTTTTTTGGTATTTTTTATAAGAATGGTGAATGAGTGAATGGAATTGGATTTGGAGAATATGAAAGATGGATGCTCTTTGTAATAAAGAAGTGGCTATCCTTACTCAAAAAGATTATGGGAGTTAAAATTGATTAAGTTTTAAGAAAAGCCTTAAGATAACACTTGAGTCCAATATTCCCAATTAATAGTAACTCCTACAAACATAGCTAACTACTATCTCTTGAGATATTGTTTAAAACCACTTAATGTATAATTGACATTGAAATCATGCAACATGGAGTGCTAAACAGCCCCTCCAAGGCACAAATCAACTACATTAACTAGACAATAACACACTAATTAACATAATCTCATTGCAACTACAAAGAAATGCAAACATATATAATCTTCACACTACAAAATCCAAACTCAACTACAAATATCAAACAAACAAAGACTAACTAACATCAATCTCAATTCCATAATCATATATAGTCATTCCTAAAACTAGGAAATCCAAGCATACAACTCTAGACTAATGGAATGATAGAAAAACTCCCCTATGTAGTCCATAAAGCTCAAGTATACATCTCCATCACCAAGAGACAAAGTAATCATCCTCTCATTGCTTTAAAATAATCACAGCTCAAGATCTTGTCGGAAAGAAAGAGAATGAGGGTCTCTGGTGCTCTGTGTCATGGCACCTTTCTTTGTTTTCTTTGTCAGGCTCTTCAGGGTCTTGCTTCAACTCACGACTGTGAGAAAGTAATGGGGATCAAAGGTTGCTCTAGTTCTTTGGTTGAGCTTTTTAGATTCACAGCACTGTGTGGTCTTGACCTTGTCGGCCATGGAGAGGTAAGGTGAAGGAGAGACGAAGGTCGCTGGCGAGGATGACAAGGTATGGTCTGATCTATCTGAGCTCTGAACTTCTTCCCAACTCCTTCGTAGTGCTCTACTTCTGAATTTGAAACTCTAGTTTGGATTCGAGAGGACAAAGGTGGCAGATGGAAGAAGGAAGTTATCGACGATGGTGGCTGCTCTCTGTCTCTTTCCCTCTCCTCTCAAGATCTCTCTCACTGACGAAGTTCTCTGGTGTGTCAAAAAATGAGCTCGCGGCACAATTCCAACTCTGAAACTAAAGGTCTGTCGAAGGAGAACACCCACATTTTGACCAGGAACTAAATTGAAAAGATTCAAAAGTTCATAAAGGGACTAAACTGCAAATTTAAATGTTTATGTGGTCGAATTGTAATTTTCAAAACTTTTGGGTCCTTTTCTGTAATTTTTCTTGGTCCCTTTTCTTCATTAATTTGTAATTTCCACAAATTATGGGGCCCTTTTCTGTAATTCTCCCTAGTCCTCAAAAAATATTAATGCTGACTCCAATTGACATTTTCTAAAATCTCCAATTTTCTTCTTAAACACCTACAATACAAATTAAGCAAAAGGTAGCAACAAAAGTTCAAGAAATCATTTGCATGAATAAGTAAAATTATGACTATTTTTTCCCCTAATTATACTTAATTCAATACAAATATCCCTAACTCAAATTAGTGTTTAATCATATAATAATGTCCTAGGAAATGCATTTAAAATTTCAAATTAATCATGAAAAAGCATATCAATATATGGTTTAATCAACTATTTAGGGAGTTGATTTTAGTTATAAATATAAGACGTATTTATAATATTGGTAAATCTTTTTCTAATTTATCCCTATTGATTCTTCCTCAACTATAATCAAGGAGAAAAGGGCATGAAGGAATTAAGAAAGAAAATTAGAGTGTTTTAGAAAATACATGTCATATTAACTAATTTAACTAACTTTTTTAATCACTCAAGTTCTTTTAATTACAACCTCCTGTCTGTTTTCAGACTGTGGATGACACTCATAAAAAAGTATCCCACACAATATGCAGTTTGTGCCATGTTTTGTACTATTTATTACTTGTGAGTGGAGCACCTTATTGTTACTCTTCATTTTCTTTTTTCCAGTTGATGCCTTCTCAGTTCAACCAAATATATAAAAGTGATGTTTTTCCAGTTTAGCCTTGGTGTTTGATTTGAGCTCAACAATTATGGAATCATAATAAAAAAGTAGCACCTTATTGTTGTTCCACCCATATGTTCAACCAAATTGTGTTCTCAACCCTCTTCCACCATCACTTTTTCCCTCAATCCAAATAACATGAATTTTCATCATGATGTCTTTAGCATAAAAAAACATCACATTATATAGTTTTCCTCACTGCATACAAGGTACAATGTTCGCCTTTTCCATGTTACACCAGCCCTTTTCCATATTACACCAGCCGTCTATCAACACATGCAATTGGATTAATTGCTAAAAAGGCAGGGCTTCACACAAAAGAAAGCAGATTGTCAAGTGTGGATGGTGAGTGTTAAATACAATCCTGCTCTTGCGTCGGAATGAAAGACCTCGCACTAAGCTTGCTGGAGCCATGTCCTCGGCATAATCTGTAGTGTCCTGCATTTAAGGCATTAAGTTTGAAAACATAAGTTCCTATCCTAAGAAAACATAGCAAAAAGCAACCGTGTGCCCTGTAAACTAAACAACTACAACAGAGATATAAGGGTGAAGTAAAACATACACGCTCGTCGAATACAACACAGTCAACATAGATGACTTCCTTCGTGTGCTGGGATATGATAGGCACTGGACAGGAGGGAATATATGATGCAGATATTTTGTAGGGAAGAGACATAAGAGGACATGGCGAAAGGATGACACTGTAACCTTTGAACGATTTTCCCTTGTATATATTACTAAATAAAGAGATTTGTGTATGGAAGGCATGTATACTGAAAGCATGGCGGCAAAATAGAGGCAACTCGTGATGGTCATGACCTGGTATGGGAGACACATTATATAGGCAGAACAACAGGGTTGGTCAAACTGAAAATTCAAACAAACATTGGCGGCAATGTCTGACGTGGTATTTCTCGTGGGGTGCAAGTAGTAGGAAGGAGTTTTTTAAGCACATGGCCGATAGTTTGAGCTGAGACGATGGAGCCGAGACCTGTTCATCGGCTAAATGGCTTAGGAACAATTACACAAGCTCTCTGGAAAAGGGAAAGGAAATATATTATATATTGATGCTTAATTAAGTAGCCTATATGTTCACTTCACTTCGGCGCCAAAACTTTCAAAAATTTGCCCGCCAATTGCTTTATGGTGGTTATTTGATTCTCTTTCCCAGTGGTATGAGTTGCCACTATTTTCTTTTGACTCTGGCGGCACAAACTGTCCATGTGTCGTAGTCTCTCCAGTCCTAAATATTAAAAGTTAATAGAGAGGTTGGTTTTTGGTTTTGAATTTAAAATATCAATCCACTTCAACTTCCAAATTTATATTTTCCCCCTAAACTCTCTGTATTATTAATTGCACATGTTAAGGAGATTGTCCATAAGAGAGTAGTTTTCAATGCAAATGATTAAGAGATGTAGTTTAAAAAAAACCAAACCATATTTTTTTATAAATAAACTAACTTAAATAATTTTTTTAATCTCTGCTGATTGATTATCTAGCTTCTAAGTTTAGATACAGAAGGAATAACTAATTATAGATTTTGACATTGTGTTGGGGGTATCTCTTAGCGGATTTGGTCTTTTCAACAGAGTTTCAATTGAGGGAAATTAATTATTGTAGATTGTGATCTAATGGGGATGGTGTAAAGATCTCTGTTTATGTTTTAAAAAATAAATTTGCAACTCCTTCTTAACACTGTTAATATGCCTCCATTGACACTGAGGAAGCTGAAATGAGGAATCGACCAAATCCGTCCCGTATAACACTTCTATATGCTTGGTGTACTTGCTTCTATGATACTCCACCTATCCTTAATGTAATTTAAAACCATTTAAGGCTATGTTTGGGATGGTGCTTGGCCATCCCAATCATGCGACTAAAGTAAAAAACATGAGTTGCTTTCTTTTGGAACTGCTTGAATGCACGATGGAGCAATTGGGCTATTGATGGAAAAGTCACGTTAAAACAAAAGACAACCTTTGTTGCTTTTATGTTCAACGCGGAGAGAGAAGAGGACCATTATAAGAAAGCTAAGGGATTGGCTTTGAGGTGGGTCCTACCTTGCTTTAAAAAGAAAAAATAAAATTACTTCAGGAGACCTAATAATAATTTTATCTTTGTAAAAGTATCCAAAGAACGAAAAAACTTAAATAATAAATTTTAGAGAAAACTGGGCAAAAGTGTTGGAAATTTAGTTGGTGAGAAGAACCTAATAAATTTTTATATACATAGAGTACCAAAATTCTAAAAAAATTGTATACATAGAGCATCGGTACTCAGAATTTTCTAAATATAAATATGTACTACTTCTAATCCTAAATATAACACTTAGTTTGTTGTATAAGTTGCACTATATTACACAACAAACAAAACTTTATATTAAGGATCAGATTTATTATTATTTAATAATATTGATGCCATATTCAGTCATTTTACATCTAAATTTACTTTTTTATTTCTAAACAAATTACAGTTTGTCAAATTCATTTTTCTACAAAAAATAATCCAAACATAAATCATATTACACAATTTGAGTTCTATCCTATTTTAATTTTGGAAAAGCCATATTAAAAAAATCACTTCTCTCACCACTACTCCAAACACACTAACTCATTTGATTAAAGTAAGAATGATAGTTAAATATTTAATTATAATAAATATGATGCTTTTTCCTAAACTACCCTTGTTTAAAACTGAATTACTCAAAAGTGATTAATATATTGTTGGATTATCAATACAAGTAATTTGGGAAAGAAAAGATAAATATAGAAAGTAAGTATTACATTTAAGACCAAAACAAGCTTTCTAATTAGATGATATATATTATATTAAAAACTAGAGGAGTACGTAGTTTCTCCTAAAAATAACTGTCACTAAACTTTGTTTTTTTTTTCTTGTACAATGTAAGTTTATTGTTCAGACAATTTTTCCCCCTCATATAACCTATTCAAAGATTAAAAGGCAAGGTCAACGGAGATCAAAAGCTTTTGATATATTAAAAATATAATTTACTGTCATTAAGTGACATTAATGTCAATAGCTGTGTTTTCTACTATACATTTTTTTATCAATATTTTTCTACTATACATTGAACAATAT
Organism: Inga laurina; assembly: GCA_963855925.1. Lineage (NCBI taxonomy): Eukaryota > Viridiplantae > Streptophyta > Magnoliopsida > Fabales > Fabaceae > Inga > Inga laurina. The sequence continues at coordinate 19,184,779 of OY979702.1, read as the reverse complement.
ACCCACACAGCACAAGAAATTAACACAAATCATCTATGAAATAATCAATTTCAACCATTGGATTTATTTGAACGGTTTAGATCTCATCATGTGGTTAACCAGTCATCCTACTTTTATCTGTGCACTCCACTATATAGCATGATCTAAATCGTCCAAATAATCTAATGGTCAAAAGTTAATATAGATCTAACGGATGGCATTGTGAAGTGAGTCAGAAGAGAAATATATACGTTTCAAAAACTAGCCAAGCCATTGGGCATAAGATGCACAATTGTGAAGCTCTACAAGAAACCAATAGGGATAGGCATAAGCAAATCAGAGAGAGATCTCTAGTTTTCTCAATAAGTAGCCCTTCATATCACTTTCTTCTCTCTTGAATCCTTCTTCTTCTCTAGCTGTCTTTGTTTCTTCAAGTCTCTCTCTCTCTCTCTCTCTCTCTAACTCTGAAGAGATAGTCATCCACTTATGGATCAGAAGTGGTTGAAGCTGGTTGTGGATGGAAGCAAATCCATGGGGCCTCACTGGCCTAACATTTTCTCCAATTTCGTCTAGAAAATCGTGACGTCCATACTTCTCTCCCTTCCCAATTCTTTTATCTCACATTTTTAGAACAAGTTCAAGTGAATTTGTCATGAGTATAGTCCCACATCGGGAAGATTACCTTATAGCCAGAGGGCCTTATAAGATCTCAGAGTCTCTAACTCCAAGAGTTGAGCGGTTTTTGAGACGTGGTTCTCTGAAATATTATTTGTCCTCATTACAGAATGTTTTGCCTTTTGGGTTTTTCATTTTTCTTTTAATTCTTTTGTGTGATTTTATTTTATTTTTCTTTCCCTTGAATTATTCCGCTTCTCTTTTGGTGTTTGTTTTGGATTTGTGTGATGAGATGATGAAGATGTTGATCTACTCAGCGAATAACTCAAGTTTACTGACAGATCAAACTTATCTTTCTGACAAAGGAACTAATTAATTAAGTTCATGCATGATGAAATAATCAGTAGCTAGGGATTTGAAGCAATGTGCGCGAGCGTAGAATTGACTTTCTTTAGTACTGTGTCATTATTGGATACAGATACATTCAATTCAGATTTATGTAATCAATTTGTACACTATTCCCCAGTCATATAAACTGCTTTCAACACAGATACAGACATACATCTAATTAATTAATTACTCTTCTCTAGTCCTATTTATAAGGCACAGAGAAGGTTTATTTTTGTCCTATTTATAGGTTACTTCTTTAATATCGATACAATTTTACCCTTTATTAATTACTTCCTCCAATCTTTTTTATAAGTAACTTTCTTTTTTTTTTGGGCTGGTCCATTTTATAAGCAACTTTTTCCTTGTATCCCTAAATTTAAACTACTTTTTCTTTTTCTATCCCTCTTAAATACATATCTTTATATTAATTATCCCCCACTCACCACTAATTCTCTTTCATTTAATTATTTATTACACATTCTCTCTCATATTTTATACTCATACTCTCTCATATTGGTTATTCATTCTCTCTCATATGCCCATTTCATAAATAAAGGCATATTCGGAAGAAACATGATATTTTTTACACATTTATTGTTTTTAGATAATCTTAACCATTAGTTCGTTTTACGCAATAAGAATAAAAGTTACTTATAAAAAGAATCGAAGGAAGTATTATATAGACTTTATTCTCATGGGATATTGTGTATATTAAGTAAAGGTAAAGTTGGAAAGTTTTAAATTTTAAAGTAGAATTAATGATGTTTAATGTTTTCCCTATTCTGTTTGAAATATGCTGAAAGTGACTTATAGATAGGACTAGATAAGTAATTTCCTTGATATTAAAAAAATTAATTAGTTGTTAATTTGCTATTAGTCATACTGTCAAATAATATATGGGACAAGATTTCAAGGTTTTGATTTAGTTGATTTAGTATGAACTACGAAGCTCCATACAAAATCATGGTAGAAGACATTATTTTAAACCTTATATAAAATTAAAGTACTAAAGGTATACTTTTTACCCAAACTCATTAATCGAATACGCGTTTCATGATCAAGCACGCGCATAAACCCTAATTATATATATATATATATGGTTGTCTGTATATAACCGTTTTCAACCTAGATAGTTGTCAATTATAATGTACACACACGCATATATTATATCTCTTATATTTCTTGCTTAGATTAATCGTTCCTCTCTCTAGATTGAAATGTTGATTATTAATTGAATGATTCGCTTAGACGCATATATGTGTGTAGTTCTGAGTTTTGATTCCCTTCTAGGTTTTCGATTTCCTGCTCTCTTCAGGTGCTTCAAAATATAATAGCAACTTCATCAATTTACTGGCTTGTTTAAACTAGGCATATTTTCATATATCAGATTCTCTCTATATATAATAATTTTCATTCCACTTAATTATATGCAGGTACTACCATCGCAAGCGGAAAGAAGAACCGGTATTTTTTTTTAAATATTGATGAGTTTAAGATACGGGATAGACTCATTCTTCCTTGTTTGTTAGATTTAGATATGAAATATATAGATTAAATTAAAACACCAGATATGGACTTATAAATGCCTTAACTAAACATGCATACCAGTCATTTTGGTTTATAAATAATAAATCTTTTCTAATTAATCTCCCCATCTTTTCCAAAAAACAAAACTCTCATTCTTTATCTACACACTTAATTACCTTAGACATACTTCCTCCGATCCACAATATAAGTCACTTCAACTAATTCATTGAAACCAAGAAATGATAGTTAACTCATTAAATTTACCTTAAATTCAAAGAAGTTTTCAATTTTACCCATATTAAATGAGGTTTTGAAAGAGAGAGAAAATAATACAATGAGCCATGTTTAAACATTAACTACATGGGTAAAATTGACAAATTAGCATTAATTGCTCTCAAAGTGATTTATATTATAAACCCGAGGGAGTATATAATTTATTTATATTATTATTGTTCATGTTCTTTAGCCCTATTACATACATACCCCATCTTGTCCTAAATATTACTTCTTTGTCTCCCACTTTATTCAATGCTCCCTCCATGGTTATTTTTTAGTGGCACACATTTTTTTACACAATAATGACAAATACGTAATCAACTATACTTAAAAAATTCTCTTATTCTTTTTCTGAATAAGTTAAATATACAATACAACCCTAGAGGAACTCTGGGTTCTGAATAAGTTAAATATACAATACAACCCTAGAGGAACTCTGGGTTAGTCGTACATTAGTTCCTTAAATTTTAAATGTTTAAGTTAAGGACTTTGATATTTCATGTTTTGACTATCAACTCACTTATCACTAAAATCACCGCTAAAATTAATGGTTTTTTTCATGACATAATTTTTATATTTTTTAATACATGTATATATATATATCATGTGATTTAAAAAATACTTGTTTTTTAAAAATGACATAGTCAAATAAATATTTGGGAGAATTACATTGAGGTCCCATGGAAGAAAAAAAATGAAGAAATGATCCCTATATATTGCAAAATGAAAAAATGGTCTCATTAACAACTCCATGAGCCTGTATTGACAACTAATTAACAACTCCAGGAGCCTATATTGACAACTCAATGGGACCATTTTTTCATTTTGCAATCTATAGGGACCATTTCTTCATTTCTCCTCTTCCTTGGGACCTGAATGTAATTCTCCCTAAATATTTTTAATTTTTTGAAGTATTTTAAATATTTTATTTTAAGTATTTAAAAAATAAGTAAAACATTAACAATATATATTTAAAAAGTACTTTAAATTATATGTCTAATGCCAAGTGTTGTTTTTTTAAAATGAGATGAAATATAATAAAGAATATAAATATTTTAAAATAGAAAATTAAAAACCCTTAAATCAAGGGAGTTGATAGTCAAAACATTAAATTTTAGGGTCTTTAATTTAAACTTACTAAGATTAGAGAGGTGATATGCAATTTATAGAGATTTGATGTATTTTAGCTATAATTAAGTTAACTACATCGTACTCCTCTAGTCTTATTTTTAGGCTAGAGAGGGAAGGTTTATTTTAGTCATATTTATTAATCATTTCATTAAATTTTTCACATAATGCACTCTACACTTTTACCTTAATTTATTATTATATTGACTTTGTTTTCATGGGTTGTATACTTCTCCAGTCCTTAATATAACATATTTATTAAATTAAGGAAGTTAATTGTGTTAGTTAATAAAACGTGTATTTTTCAAAACATCTGAGTCATCTTCCTTAATTTCATCATTCCTTCTTACCGTCTCCTCCTTAATTATGGTTGAGGGAACATCAATATAGGTACATTAAGAACACATTGACAAATATAAAAATTATGTCTTATATTTAAGACCAATATCAACTCCCCAAATATGTCTTATATTATGAATAAGAGGAGTATTAAATATTGGTAAAGTTAAAAAGTTATTATATTTTAAGGTAAAATAAATAAGATTTAAGGTGTTTCTTGATGGGTATGAAACATGCCTTAAGTGACTTATAGCTAACTATCTATACATATTCAGAATGCAAAACATGCTAAAGTGAAGTTTGGACTCATCATGTACAATGTCAAACAAACCCAACTTCTATATATATATATATATATATATATATATGTTGTAATTGTAGAGCAAATCAAACGAAAATATCCACTTGCGTGTGCGCGCACGCGTGTGCGCAGAATGGCCGGTGGAGGGTAGCTACTGGACATCAAAACAAGATGAGTTCGTGAACAAGTTATCGAGTTTAACCTTCAATGGAACTGACCGAACATTTTAATCCTTTTAGTGTCCATTCTTTGGCTGAGGCTCTCGTTGTTAGTATATATATACATGAAAACTGATCTCATGATTAATTTGATCCTACGGACTAATTAATGATTAATGATTAATTAACTGGATATATAATTAATTAATTAATGAACAGATGTTTCCGAAGCCTCCGATAGGGAAGGAATCAATGGAAGAGTATTATGAAGGAGAGAGACACTGTATTGTTGTTCCTGCGACTCAACTCTGTAATATCAGAATTAATGTTCATCTTCCAAAGATCACGGCTGTCTTCCCTTTGGGTCCCACACAGTCTCTTCCCTCTCTCATTGCTTTCATGTTTCTGAGTTTTACGCTAAGGTAATAATCCATCTTCTGTCACTCTACTCTCCAATAATATTATATTGATTACGTGCATATAGTAAATATATAATTAAGAAAAAAATGTATAATTATTTTAATTGGTGTTGCGTGTTGTGTTAATCTATTAATTACCGATGCATCATCATCATGCAGCTTGGTGTGACGCTTTCGGTGATAACGCCTAAGCTATGTTCGGGTTGGAGAGCCATATTCCGACAGGTAATTCATTCATACCAAAGCCTTATGCTCTTCTCCTACTTAATATAAAACCCAATTGAAGAATCGGGTTTAATCCTAAATATAATATCTATATCTCATATTTATCATTTCCCCCAAACTACTTCCTAATAGTACTCCCTCAACAAGATAACGGGTTCTTCTTTTGCAACCATGGTTAAACTCAAAGACCATCCTAAATAAAGGTATTTTAGGAAAAACATGTCTCATTCATAATAATTAACTTCTTTAATTATTAAAAGAAACTATTTTAATCTAATCAAACTAGTTAAATAGGTCATACAGCAAGGATCAGGGAGTATCTCATTACAAAATAGTAAATTCACATCACAATACTATATCTAGTCCTTAATATAAGACCCACTTAAATTTTTTAGGGATATTAATGAAGCTAAATAAATTACTTTAAAGTATTATTTATTTCTTTATACCAAACTAATTTGTCTAACTATAAACTAATATATAATCAATAATATACAATATATGTTAAGATTAACTAACCAATTTAGCTTCTTTAACCTCTCAAAGAAAGTCAAAAGGATCTTATGTTAAATACTGTGTGTGTGTAGGGATAGAGATATTCATTTCATCATTCATAAGTACATGAATAAACCAAACCAGCTCAAAATTCACTACATGTTGATTGTGAGGCTCTTGCTGACATCAGAAGCATTCTTCTTGTTTCATTGTTTATATAAAAGGCAAATAATTACTCAATAAAAGAGGATGCAGAATGGTGTTTCAGTAATTGGGTCATTGAGTGTTTTAACAGCACCAAAGTTCAAGGAGGCAACCGAAGCTCTTACAGATTTGGATCCCTTCTTTTCAGGTTCTCTTTCACATTCCCTCATATCTGTTTAGCTCCTTTTCATGTAATATATGTGTGTGTGTGTGTGTGTATGACATATCTTATTTTTTTAATCTCCTTTTGTTACATCTAACGTAGTGTGTTTGTTTTTTCACTTTCAGACGAAGGAATCGATTTTTTCATTTCAAGCTTAGTGGATGATGATGAACCTGCAGCGAATAACAGTCATGAAAACTCTATCATAACAAATACTACTCCTGTTCAAGCTCCCCAATTACCTGTATGACTCATCTCTCTCTCTCTCTATATATATATTATACAGTTAAATGAGTTTCAATTTCTCAAATTTCTGTTGTAATTTTTTCCATGTTGACAGTGAATAATAAAGTTTGTTCTGTTTATTAGTCCCCCGTAAAACAACAACAACAAACATTATCACATTAAGTGGGGTCAGCTATATAGGATAGATTATTAATCAATAACTTTATTATGTGTTCTCCTTGGTCTTCTTTTATCCCTTTTCAAAAAACTTTATACTATTTGTGATCTATCTTCTAACTGACACATCCCTTCGTCTTCTTTGAATATGTTTGAACTATTTCAAATGATTTTCTACCATTTTTTCTGTAATATATGTCAATCAACTCTTCAACGTATATGTTCATTATGAATTTTATCTTCTCTTGTATAACTAAACATCCATCTTAACATTCTCTTCTTAGCTACCCTCATTTTATGCTCATATTATCCCTATAAAGCCTAACATTAATTCATTATCATTTAGCATATTGCTAGTCTTAAAGCATTTCGATAAAAATTCCCTTTTATGTTATTGGTACTTTTTTATGACAAATAACCTTGATAGTTTTTTTTTTTTTTGTCCATTTAAACCACTCAATTTGAATTTTATCTATGATTGACATCTTCATCAATTTTACCATCTTTTTGTATAATTGATCATAAATATACGAAGTTTGCCACCTAAGGAATGATTTGATCTCCCATTTTAACCTTCAAATTACTATCAAATTACTTCTTATCAAAATTGAAAAGCACACATTCTCTTTTATCCCTACTCAGGCAAAAACCATTTGACTCTTAAGTTTAGAGTCAATTAATTTAATTTCTTGATTCAAAAGAATTATATAATCAGCGGTAAGCATGCATTTAGGAATTTATTCTTGTATAAACTATTCATCCAATCCTTACTATAAAACATATTTACCTAATTTATTAGATTAAAAAAATTGGTTAAGTTATTAATATGATATATATTTCCTAAAATACCCTAGTCACATTTTTTATTCTCTTATTCTCTTTTCTCCTTGATTATTGTTAAGGGAATATCAATTGGGATAAATTAAGAAAAGAATGACATATATGAAAATTTTGTCTTATATTTAAGATCAAAATGAACTTCCCAAATATTTCATATATTAAAGATGGGAGGGAGTAAGTTAGAACGTCAACATTAGGTTAAACAAATAAGGAATAAACAATAATCCTTAATATAGGCCAATCAGGATCTGCCCATATGCTGTTTATGCCATAAACTCTTTTCGAAATTCATATAAGCCTAACATGTACTGTATTATACATCTTGATCGCACCCACTGTTTTAGAGGAGAATAATTGCTTTCTAAATCAACACATATGCACAATCGGGCTTGAATTCTATATTTTCTGTGTGCAAAATTTGCAAACAAGCATATACATGAGTATATGTATATGTACATGCGTGATTAACATTTTTTTTTTGTTCACCACGTTAGTTATAAACACATTTTTGTCCTGTTCAATTTAGGAGCTCCTAAATCCACAAGGGTGTTCCTCCTCATTGCCTTCACAAAATTTAAGAGCAAACAATGATGACAATATTGCTGCTTCTCTGAATGCCCAAGGTTTTACCAATGAAACTCCCGACAAGTTATTGCCTGCAGCAGCGAATTATTGGATGTCCGCTGAAGAACAAGACATCGTTAATAATTCATCATGTAACAACAACAACAACATTATCAATACTACAAATCCCTCTCACTCCTCTGCCATGATAGAACCGAGCTTGCTTCAATCTAGATCTAGTTGTACAATGATGGGTTCAATACCACCAGTTGAAGAAAATTCAAGAGCCAATAATAATAATAATGAAGCTGTGGCTGCTGAAGAACCCGATACTAATAATCTTGATATTATTAATAATGATGGCAGCCGCGCCGACAATAATGATGATAATGGAGGTGGAGCGCCGTCGTCATTGTCGTCTCGAAGAAGAAGAAGAGCAAAGTGTGCCGCGGGTAGTAACGGTGAAGGGCCAGAAGGTAGAAGAGAAGAAGACAACGTGTGACCTGTGGCATGGATAGTACCTTACATAACGATCTATTGTTACAGTCGCAGCTTTCATCGTCTCCTCTTCGACATAATCCATTCCATGTCGCATGTTGGGAGGTAGATCAAATTCTAGTTTTCAACCATATCGTGCAAGTGATTATATATATATATATAATACTTTTAGAGACTATTGTTTTACAATAGATTATATTTTGCTATCCATGCAGGGAGGTATAACTGTAGGGAATTCAGGGATTTTTAAAGTGATTGCCGGTGCAAAGGTGCGTACAAGATCAAAAGTAGTATTTTAGGTCTTTAATATAAGATCTAGATAACTGATTTTTGAATATTAAAAAAAATAATTAAGTTAGTTATTTGGTACAATTAATGAATGACTATCTTCGACTTGAAACAGGCCTACAGGAAGAGAACAGCGCCTCGGACGTAAGTGTCCAATTTATGTGGAGCGAGCCTCATGCAACCACATCATCAGAATTTGCTAATTACTTAATTAAATCACTTCTAATTATATATTGCGTGTTTCCTTATTTATATATTCATTTGATTTCAAAAAAGTTTGAGTTTAATTTGTTGGTTTGTGTAATATCCCAAATTTTGGTATTAGAGGCTTGAGAATAAGCCTTCAGTAGATTGCTAAGCGTCAGTTAAGCAAGTGTCCCAAGAGGGCATAATGATATTCCCTAATATTTCATATATATATATATATATATATATATGGCATATAAAGGAATAAAATGATAAAACAAGGCAAATGGTGGTCACACACAACATGAGTATGTTTAGAACATAAATTGTAAACATTTGAATTTGCTGCCAATGAGTTTTCCTGTGTAGCAGTCTTCTTGTGTGATATTTTTTTAATAGACAAATGATGTTCAATGCCTATGATATTTTTTAATATGAAATTAGACTTATCAAACTTTAATTTGATAGGCCATATAGGTCATTTGGAGCTATACACTAAGAGTTATGAATTTTTGAAGTTAGCCTAGTGAAACTAGCCAGCTTCTATGATAGCGTACAAAAACAATAATTCTGGGAATTGTGAGCTTTCAGTTGGTTAAAGACTTATATTTTTTCTTGAAAATAGACTTAATAAGGGTCACATAGCCTTTAGAATCACACCAATTGAATCTCTATAAATAAAGATATGAATTTTCAAAGTTTGATGAAACTTCTGCTCAGTTTTCCAGCAAGTACGAAAATAGAAATAAATGTAAGGGCAAAATGGTCATTTGACCAATAAAGCAAGTAACCATCTATTTTTCCTTTAATTGGTATAAATGTGGCTGAAGTAGAGAGACTAAATGGCTAATTGAATCAGTTAAAGTAACTACATAGTTACATGCTTTTGAAGAAGTCACAAGATTATGACACTTGACACCATTTGAAATAAGCAATTAAAGAGGATAAAGTCAAACATTTCAACTCTCTTTCTCTTCCCTCTCATAGTCAGCTGAAGGTCTTGGAGGGGGCTGAAGTTAAATCATTTTAACACTTCTCACTCTCTCTCTCTTAAGCTCTCAAGGTCGGCTAAAGTGGAGGAGGAAAGAGATAGACGATTCAAGTGAAGGTGAGCTCTATTTCTTAGATTTTGACCTTGCTAACCACCTCTAATGTTAAAAACATCTTCCCTATTCTTGTTCTTCTTGATGAGAGCTTCATTTCTATGGTTTTAGTTTTTCAAGAGGAGGTGTTTTGAGTGCTCAAGAAAAAGCTAAAGTTTGAAAATCAAAAAACAACCTAGAGGAAGAGCTAGAGGTGAGCAAGAGCAATCCTTTAATGTATATATTGTGATGTTTGGTTGAGAACTTTGGCTTGTGTAATTTTGCCCTATTTTCAAGTATATTAGGGTTTTAAGAGTTCATGGTGATTTGTTGGTATTAATGGTGTCTTGTGGTGTATCTTGAACATATGAAACTAGTTTGAAACTTGAATGGAAAGTTTGGAAAATCTGGGATTTTGTGTTTAATTTCTGCCCAAAAAAAGGCATAGAAAAGGAGTGGGAATTTGGTTGTTTTGAGGTTTCCATTGGGTTCTACATGAAAAACTTCATAGGGAGTAGCCCTAGTCATGAATTCTAGACCATTGAAAACATATGTTGAAAAATTGAAAGTTTTGTAAATGAAAGTTCTATGTAGGGTAGTCAGTTTGCATGGTTCTTTGAAATAAACAAATAATGTCTAAAAATTCTGAAACTTTTTAGTTGAATAGATGATGTGTCAAGCTTTAAATTGATATAAAATGGGTGTCATTTGAATGTGTGTGCCGGAAGTTATGCATTTCCAAAGTTTGAGGTTGAAACTGAAAGTTATTTTGGAACAATATGGAGATTCATTGAATTCTATATTTTTGTTGTTATAGATGGCAGTAGTTCATATTTTTCCTATATAAAGGACTTAAAAAGCTTTAAGTAGAACTTGGAACCACTCCATTTCGCTTTTTGTAGATTAAGTTATGATTTTTGAAAATTTAGCCAAGAAGCAGGACAATCTCTTGGCCGTAGCCAAAAAGTGTCTGACCTTCTCTTGGTCGCAGCCAAAGAATTCCTAAGCCGCGGCCAACACCCAATTTCAGTACTTTGAATTGTTGAAAGCTAGTTTCCATTCTAGCTCTCCCTAACCCTTTTAGGCTTTGTTTGAGCTTTCCATAGCCACTTAAAGGACTCAAATGATAACCAACCCCAAGTATTTTGGAGTTATTAAAGAATTGAACTAAGTAATAACTCGTCGTCCTTAATTCTATTTATAGGATTGGATATCTTCCTTGAGCGTAAGAAATCCGTACCAGAACGAGATCGGAAAAAACAAGGTAGTGACTCTTTCTCTTATATCATGTATAATGCTTTGTATGTATGTTCATATCATCAATTGTTACAAATGTCAAGAATGGAATGTCACGAATGTTTAGAATGTCAAGAATGTTATGATTGTCAAGAATGTAAAAAATGTATGACTGCTATGAATGCTGTTATGTGATGATTGCTTACATGCTCTGTGAAATTGTATATCATATAAGTGAATTGTTGCTACTGAGATTCATATGAATCTCACTCTTTCCAATGACTAACTTATAACAAGGACAAGTGGCTCAAAGGGCAAGTAAGTAAACAAGAATGGCTAGAGCACACAGATAAAGGCTTAGGACTTTTGTTGGTTGTCGAATTTTGAGGAATTGTCAATAACTTACATGATGTGTGTGTGTGTGTGTGTGTGTGTGTGTGTAAGAACACTGAAAGACTAGCACTCCTAGCAATGGAAGACATACAAATTGTATAACCCAAATATTAGTACGTAATCCTAGTAAAGGAACTAAGAATGAGCCGTGAATCACTCTAATTGAATTAAATAAAAGTGAGAGTCGATGAGTAGTAATGAAGTTGCGAACTACTGAATGAAGCTTCCGCAAGAGATTGAAAATTATTCTGAAAAACCCACTTAATTACAGGTTTGAATCCTTCTTGAGATTGGGAATTTAAAACAATTTTATGAAAGTGGTTCAGACTTACTGTGTATAAGCTCATCCGATCGATTACAAGATTAAGATACGATGCTATCCTCTGAGCCGCTGCCTGCTGAAAAATTTTTACATTTATGGAAAGGGCGAGATTTGGGGGAATCTTAGTAGCAAACAATACCAATATGTATGCAAAATAAGTGCTTAATACATGATATGCTTGCCTTACATAAACTCATTCTAACACAATGACATATTTGCGTGCTCAATGTTTCAAACAACATACTTGTGGCATAGCATAAACAGAAACAGAGCTTCAATCATTCATATATGTTTTACATAATCAAGCAAAGTAATCACATGCATCAATACATAAGAACAAATAGAAAATACATGCAGAAGAGGTAAATTCACTACCTGGATCGCCCTTCCCTTGACTGAATGTTGGTCCAATACTGTCTATCCAACTCTAGCTACTGATATATCCTAAAACTCCAAATTTAGGATAAATGAGTTATAACTCATTCATAAATTATTACAAACTCACTTTGTTAGTTATCTAGGCTTAAAACTGCAAAATGACTAAAATAGGGACCCGGTCCGAGTCCTTTTATATCAAGTTAACTGTACTTTACCAAAAATTATGACCTAGGCTATTTCTATATAATTTCACCCAAGGAATCCATTTTTTGCCTCAATTTTATCAAATTCCAGCCCAAATTATAGTTTTATCCTTGGTTGCCCCTACTTTGGGTTTTCGAGGGTATTTTTGACATTTCACAATATAATGCTTTTCTCACTTCACATTCTATATATACCCTACACAGTTGTCCCTTCTAAACACAATGAAACCATCAAAAACACCAAAATCCAGTCCTAACCCTCTGTGAACAGTGGCTAGACGAAATTCCAAAGAAAAGGAAAAATTGGAGTTTCTTCATTCCATTCCAATTTTCAGTGTTTAATTCCTATGGTCCAGAATTTATAGCCAGAGGCCATTCAAGGTTTGTCAATATTCACTATTTTATCCCATTTTAATACTCCAAAGGTGTAAAGGAATTTTAGGGAACAAATTTATGCCTTCCTGGGACACTTACTAAACCGAGGCTTAGCAGTCCACTTGATTCCAGCGTATTCTCAAGCCTTTAGTCCCAAACTTTAGGATATTATAGTTGTAACCCCCTGCCTTAATTAGCATAATTAAGATTTGATAATATATAATAAAATAGATTAGAGACCACCAAATAATTTAAAACTCATTTAGAACTCCCTCCTTGTAGTAGGGATTTCCACGAAATTTTCAAAGCTTCTTCTCTATCCTGGTCTCAAGTTCAAATATCAAATATATTTACCTGCGCAGTTATATCACATTTAAACATATCAGAGTGTATAACTTAATTCCCGGCAACCCCCGGGTTTCATCTATATATAGAATTATAGGGTTTTAGTTCCCAATTAGGGGATTACACCACCATGTATTCGAAAACTATTTACAACTCAAAAATGTCATACAGTAATCCCTATCCAAAATGAATAACTAACATGGCCCAAACCAAATGTCCCTACAGGGTTCTAACTACTCCGGGTCGTTCACTTTCCCTTGGAGCCACTTTCCCTATCTAAAATGTTAGTCAAAGGAAAGAATGAGATTCAAGAGAATCCCAATAGTAACAAATCATTTATACCACACATAATCACATAGCATGTAAGCAAATCACTGCATAGTAGCAGTAGCACAAATCACACTCCACCTTTATCCCCTTTTACCGTCGGAAAGGCACACCATCCTAACCCGAACCGTTGTTAGCTACTCAGGGATTGTTGGCGTGGCAGTGCATACACATAGCCTTACGTCTCACATATAGCCTTTCGGCTCACATAATAGCCTTTCAGCTCACATAATCACAAATATCACACCCCATCCTCATCCCCTTTTACCGTCGGGAAGGAACGCAGCCCTTACCCGAACCGTTATTAGTGACTCAAGGACTATTGGCATGGCGACGCAAACACAATTTCACAAATATTGCAGCATTCGAATCCATCACAAATCAATGATATAACACACATACAATGCATCATATATGGTATAAGAGAAAGAGTCACTACCTTGTGAAAGAGGCAAGCTTCACCCAAGAGGGGGGTGAATTGGGTGATGTGATAAATTTTTCGCTTGATGTAGTGATATGAAAGTAGTTGTAGACAGAGTAGAGTTGAAAAGATTAGGACACAGAGAGTTATACTGGTTCGGCCTAAAAACCAGGCCTACGTCCAGTCCTCAGAGATCAAGACCTACTGAGATTTTCATTATGCTTCCAAGATTCAATGGGCTCTCAAAATGCCACAAAACAACAATTGTCCTCAAATGGACTACGAGCAGAATTCTCTTAACTGCTTTTCTCGTAAGGATATCTACCCTCTCAAGGTCCCAATACCTTGAGATCAAATGAAAATAGAATTTGAAATGTATATAGACTCTCTTACAGAGCAAGTATGATAAACACTGAAGAGCAATATGAATACAGAGAAAATATGAATAACAGAGACTCATGAATTTGCTTGTGAATTCTTGTGCTTCGTTGTTGTCTTTGATGATCTCTGGAACTCTGTATTTATAGACGTTCAATTTTGCCCGTTTGAATAACGATCATTGTGGAGTGGGGCATGTTACTGTGGAACGGCATGTGCACGTTTGAAAATTTTGAATGCGGTAGGTACGTGCTTGTAATGATGTTGTCTACCGTTGTTTGACTTCCTTCTTGTCTATTTATTTCAAACGTTCATCCTCCTGTATCACACTTACAATACATTCAAAATGATGTTAAATAATAATAATAATAAGTGATGATAAGATAAATAAATATCATTAAACCATATTCGGATTGAACGCTGTAAGACTGGTGTATTTTGTCTTCTAGCAGAGTATCACTCGAGCATGGATGGGCTCACTCGAGTGAACTCACAAATTTTCTTCTTGTTCTTCAGTTTTATACTTGCACTTACACAGGATTTCAGAGAGTTCATTTTCTCACTCGCAAGTGATGTGGGGCCTCACTCGAGCACAACTTCTTCTGCTCGAGTGTCCTTGTTCATTACACTAAGAAACCCGTCTCTAGACAACACTCACATACCATTTTAGCAAGAGTGTGATTTTGTACTCGCAGGTGATGTGGGCCCTCACTCGAGTACACATACTCCTGCTCGAGTGAGAAGAATATTCTCATGTAATATACCCTTGTTATCAACACTTGCATCAGGATTTGAGAGAGTTGAATTTCACACTCGCGAGTACTGATGTGTCACTCGGGCATATGAAGTCTCACTCGGGCATACTTGTGCTTCTCTGACCTTTATGACTCTCGGCCAAACACTTGCAGTCCCTCACTCGCTAGTGCTCGAGTAAGAACCAGCTTCATGCTCGAGTGTTGGTTACAATGCTCGAGTGCATCAGTAAGGATGACAGGAATTGCTCTCAGCCAAACACTTCTTGTCCAACACTTACATGTGCTCGAGTGAGAGAAAGCTATATGCTCGAGTGTTGTCTCTAGTGCTCGAGTGCATCAGTAAAAATGGCAGTAATGTGCTCTCGGGCAAACACTTTCTGTCTAATACTCGCATCTACTCGAGTGCTAGCTCTGTTGCTCGAGTGTATTAGTTAAATTTGACAGCAGACATTACAAAACTTTTCCATATGCATTTGGTAACTTTGTAATCATTCTTTAGACTTATAAAACCAAGCTTTGCATACAATTACCTTTTGTTATCATCAAAACTTGGGATCTAACATTCTCCCCCTTTTTTATGATGACAAAACCTTTATGATGGATTTTAAGAAAAAGATTGATTAGAGTGAAAAATTTTTAAAAGACAACATCAATGTTTCCAAATGCATATTTTCACCAAAGTTTAGATTCAAGTTCAGATTTTTGCACTTATCTACATATGTTCCCTGCAGTACTTCCATTGAACACTTAATAACCAAGATAAGCATAGTATCACAGAAACAATCAAAACTGAACAGAAAAACTTAATAACTTGAAAATAGCCATTAATGATAAACTAAGAAACGTACAATATTAAGCATAAATCATTAACTACCTATAAAGCCCGTATACAACCATAAACTCAATAACATCATCATAATCCTACCCCATGACACAAAAACTACTCAAACACCCAATACATCCCATGATAGCTCAGAAAACCATCACACATCCTTCTCCCCCATTTTGTCAACATCAGAAGGGGGCTGAGGAAAAGTGATATCAGATGATGGGACAAAGGTCACCATGGCAGTGGAAGGGTAGACTGGCACTGGCATAAAGGGTGGAGATGATGGCTGAGGAATAGAGGTTGAGGGTGGTGGTGAAGGTGACCGATCATAAGTTATATCAACATTAGAATCTGGATCGGTGAAGAGAACATGTGTCTGTGGATGAGGAGGTGAAGTCGAGGCAGGTGTGGTCTCAGGTGGCACCTCAGAAGATGTGGACGGAAAGTGAGAATGTAAGAAGATCTCCATATCAGTTATCCTTCTTGACATGTCATCCTGAGTCTTAAACATCAAGTCAAAGTTGGTATTAGCCTTGTCTACCAACTTTAAGACCTGTAACTCCATCTTGTCCACCAACTTCTCATACTCAGTCATTAATTCCTTTTTTAAGCCAGACACAGCTTGATTGATCACTTCAGTCAAATGATTGGAGAGTGATGCATCCAGGAAAGATGGAGGGGGAACCTAGCCTTGAGCAGACGACTGAGCCTCATCACCTCTTGATGGAGTGGCTTCTCTCTGAGATGTAGCCCTGGTTCGACTCACTGGAAGATTGATACTCATATGAGTCAGTTGAGTCTTGCCAAACCTTGGAATGATCACCCTCTCAGTTCCTTCCAAGTACCATATCTTGTTTTTCATAAAGATGAGGGATACAAGTTGGGGATATGGTATACTCGCGGATTTTGATGAAGAAAATCAAAATCTTCTCATCTCACTAAAAATGATCTCCCCCACATTTCTTTGTTGCCCGGCTAGGAAGGAGGCCAACAAATAATAATCCTTTTGAGCGAAATGGGTGAAATTTTTGGACTTGTTGATCATGCTACGAGAGTATATGTAGTCAAAGGCTCTGTGAGAATCAGGCATGTCAATAGGCTTAAAATTAAGGGGGCCTACTGGGTCATTTGGTCTTAAAATCCGAAAGGCTTTATTGGCCGAAAGAGTGGGTGGATCTAAAGGTGGTGGAACATACCCAAGTAAGTCATTAATAATCTTAGCAGATATCATAACGAATTGACCTCTAATAGTAGTAGATACTGCTTCCTCAATCAATTCTCCAGTCATAGACATAATGTTATGGGTTTTCATGTTGCAGTAAAAGGTTTTCACAACAGAGGGTGAATATGGAATGTGAATATTCAGCCAGGGAGCATAGAATCCAAGATAAGGGTATAGATCCAAATGACAATTCTTCTTCAAATAATCTAAGTCCACATAAACTACAGGACAGAAATGTCTATGTGCAAACTCAGTATCGAATACCTTTTGTGGTAGTGGCTTTAGTTCCTCAACATTAAAACCTTCAGGAGGACTTGTAACTTGTTCTTTCTCTGGATCCTGTGATGTAGAAGGTACCCCTGAAGCAGCCGTACTGGATTGCCCAACATGGTGTGAACTTGAGACACTAGCTTGAGAGCAATTTTGCCAACCAACTTGTCAAGTTTTAACCTCTCCATTGCTTCCTGGAGTTGCATATTGAATGTGTCATCGGAGGAAGAAGAGGATTGTTATGGTTGCTCAGTATCTATCTTCTTTCCTCTTCCTTTGACCTCTTTGGATTGAGACCGAGTAACCATTGGTTCTTTGAAAACCACACCCTTTGGTTTCTTTTGCGGAGGTTAATCCTTCTTGGCTATTTGAGGCTTAGGATGAGGTTTCTTGGCAGGAGTTCTCTTTTTGGTTTTGGGTTTAGGAGGAGGTGTAGGTGAAGAAGACATTCTAGGAGATGAAGGTGTTGGTACCGGAGTTCCTGAGGAACTAGCAACAGAATGAGTGGGAGAGGGTGAATGAGATCTTTGGGCAATAATAGGAATCTTAGTTCTGGCCATTTAGAAACGAAATGGAAAGAACAAGACTCATAGGTTTTCTGAAGATTGAGAAGAAAAATTTCAAAGACTTAGGGCAAGGAATGAGAAACACTAAGGTTAAATCTCACCTTTTAAAGAAGATTGAAGAGTTGTAACGGTGATTTGAAGCAAAAGGAGACATTTGATCAATGGGTAACGGTTGGAGGTGAAGAGATGCGACCTTCGAGTGAGAGACACTTCAAGTGAGAGCAGGAAGTGCGAAGGTCTGAGCTATCGTGTAACTGATATAAGTGGCAACACTCAAGCAATAACCCTAGTGCTCGAGTGATGTTCATACTGTGCTCGAGTGTGCTCATACTGTGCTCGAGTGACATTCAGACAGTTTTGATAAAACATGTAAAAGCGTACCTGGTTTAAAGATTTCTTGCTATATTTTTCATCTTTGTACTCAAATCCTCCAAAATCATTTGAGTAACCATGCTTTGAGTAGGCACTTGTAAGAATTTCTTTCTTTCTACTTGAGTGCTCTTTCTTCACTTCAAGCATGTTCATACCATGCTCAAGTAAGGATCTCTCTTACCCGAGTGAGATCAATTTTAACTGTTATACTTCATATAGTCTCTTGGTATTTTTATCTCCTCTGTTAACCCCTATTTTACGTACTTAGAAACAGAGTATTTTCAATAGTTCTGTGCTCGAGCAGAGTTGACTGACTCAAGTGAACATGAGCTTGTCACTTGAGTGACACTTCCTGTGCTCGAGTGACAGACCTGCAAAACCAATTTCTAATGCTCCGATGCCAAAGTCAGTATGGTTATCATCAAAAATTCATTTAATTAAAATAGTTAACAAGAAAACTTACAACTCATTGGGATTAACCATTCCCAATTCTCTTCGAATATATAGAAATTGATCTTTAGCTATTGGCTTTGTGAATATATCAGCAAGTTGAAGGTGCATTGGTATGAATTCTACTTTGACATCCTTCTTTTGCACGTGATCTTGAATGAAATGGTGTCGAATGTCTATGTGTTTGGTTCTTGAATGTTGAACAGGATTCTTGGCTAAGCTTATAGTGCTAGTGTTGTCACAATAAATTGGAATCTCATTTAAGTATATCCCCAAATCTTGAAGTTGTTGTTTCAACCATAATACTTGAGAACAACAACTTGCTACAGCTATATATTCAGCTTCAGTCGAGGATAATGAAACTGTGTTTTGCTTCTTGCTAAACAATGATACCAGAGAGCCTCCAAGGAATTGGATATTGACCACTAGTACTTTTCCTGTCAGTTTTATATCCTCTATGATCTAAATCTAAATATGCCATTAAATACTCATTTCGTCTTTTTAGATACCATAAGCCAAGTTCTGAAGTGTCTCCTAGATATTTGAAGATTCTTTTCACTGTCTCTACATGTGATACCTTAGGAGCGGATTGATACCTCGCACACATTCCAACGCTGAACTGAATATCTGGCCTGCATGCTGTAAGATAGAGTAATGAACCAATCATTCCTCTATATTTAGTAATGTTGAAGCTAGGACCTTTTACATCAGCATCCAACAAAGTTGTAGAATTCATTGGAGTATCAGCTCCATTAGCATTATCTAATCCATACTTCTTCAACAACTCTTTCAAATACTTTGTTTGAGACACAAATATACCATTCTTCTTTTGCTTGATTTGAAGTTCAAGAAAGAAGTTCAATTCTCCCATCATGGACATTTCAAACTCTCCCTGCATAATCTTAGAAAATTCTTGACACATAGATTCGTTAGTAGCACCGAAAATAATATCATTAACATAAATTTGAATAATTAGAATATCATCTTTGTTATGTTTGATGAAAAGAGTTGTATCTCTTTTCCTCTGACAAAATTTTGATCAAGAAGAAACTTGCTTAGTCTTTCATACCAAGCTCTAGGTGCTTGTTTCAAACCATATAAAGCTTTCTTAAGTTTGAAAACATGATCAAGCTTTGTTTCATCTTCAAAAACAGGAGGTTGTTCTAAATATACTTCCTCCATAATATAACCATTTAGAAAAGCACTTTTCACATCCATTTGATAAAGTTTAAAACCTTTAATGCAACCAAAGGCTAAGAGTACTCGTATTGCTTCCAATCTTGCCACTGGAATATATTATTCCTCATAATCAATACCTTCTTCTTGATTATAGCCTTTGGCCACCAATCTTGCTTTATTTCTCACAATGATTGCTGATTCATCAAGTTTGTTTTTGAAAACCCACTTGGTCCCTATAACCGTATGATCTTTAGGTCGAGGAACCAAATCCCAAACATGATTTCTTTGAAATTAATTTAATTCTTCTTGCATAGCAATCACCCAATCATTGTCAGATAAGGCTTCTTCCATATTAGAAGGTTCAATTTCAGAAATAAAAGCAGAGAAAGTTGCCTCATTGAGGATTCTATTTCTGGTTTTGACACCTTCGTGAATATCTCCAATTACTTGATCAATTGGATGATCTTTAATATGTCTCCATGTTTTTGGTTGAGCATGATCATCGACATCTTCTATATTTTGAAAATCATTTGTTTCAAAATCATTCTATTTTGAAATAGTTTTATTTTTCTTTATCAAATCCATTTCTTCTTCATCAATATGTTTTATCTGAGAATCAAGTTCATCAAACACAACATCAATAGATTCTTCAACTGTACATGTTCTTTTATTAAAAACTTTATAAGCTTTACTTCTATTAGAATATTCTAGAAATAAACCTTCGTCAGATTTTGAATCAAATTTACCTAAGTTCTCTTTACCATTGTTGTGAATGAAGCACTTACATCTGAAGATGTGTAGATGATCAAGATTTGGCTTTCTTCCTTTGTAGAGTTCATATGGCGTCTTTCCAAGTGACTTGCGAATATATGCTCGATTTGAAATGTAATATGCAGTACTCATTGCATCTGCCCAGAACACTTGTGACATTTCTTTTTCATTAAGTATTGTTCTGCCATTTTTGTGAGAACTCTGTTCTTTCTTTCTACTACTCCATTTTGTTGGGGTGTTCTAGGTGCGGAGAAGTTGTGATCTATTCCTTCGTTGTTGCAGTAGTCTTCAAAGAGTTGATTATAAAATTCTCCTCCATGGTCTGTCCTAATAGAAACAATAGAAATACCTTTCTCATTTTGGACCTTTTTAGCAAACGTAATAAATTCAACAAATGTTTCATCTTTTGAAGCAATAAATATAGTCCATGTAAATCTTGTAAAATCATCAACAATCACTAAAGTATATAGATTTCCTCCAAAAATTTTTACTCTTGCCGGACTTACCAAATCCATATGAAGTAATTGTAAAGGTTTGGAAGTAGAAATCTCATACTTTGTTTTGAATGAAGATTTAGTTTGTTTGCCTTTTTGACATGCTTCACAAATCATATTACCTTTGAATTTTAGTTTAGGAAGACCAACAACTAAATCTTTTCTAATCAGTTTGTCAAGTTGATTCATATTAACATAGCCAGACGCTTATGCCATAACCAACTTTCCTCTGATCTGCTAAGAAAACAATTTTCAGAAGAATTTGAACTTAAATCAATAGTATAACAGTTACCGTCCCTTTGAGCTCGGATCTTTGCCTTGATAGATTCTTTGTTTAGTGGCAGATCTTTCTTGTTTACTATCAAGCATTCTTTTGAATCAAAGATCACCCAGTTATCTTTGTCAGTGCTTTGACTTACACTCAAGAGGTTGTGGCATAATCCTTCAACGTAGTATACTTCGTTGATTTGAACACCATCGGATTTTCCCACTTCACCAATTCTAGCAATACATCCAGATTGATTACCTCCAAATGTTACCTTTCCTCCTTCTCTAGTTTCTAGCGTGGTGAACTTATTTTTGTCACCAGTCATGTGTCTCGAACATCCACTATCAATATACCACTTGTTTGCTCGTGATGCTTTGAGACATACCTAGAGTAAGGTGATCAAGTTTTAGGTACCCACACTTTCTTGGGTCCTTTGTGGTTAGTATATGATACATGTGTCCCTTTCGGAACCCATTTATATGTGCCAATAACTTGTCCTTTCGTAAAATAACATGATGAAGTATAATTCTTTTCCTATTACAATAGCTACATGATGCAAAAGGATTTGATGTATGCACAGAATTCCTGAAATATTTAAGATAATTTCTACTGCTACTCTTCTTATTTCCTCTATTCTTATCAAGATCAAACTTATATCCAATTCCAGATTTATCAAAGGAAACTTTCTGAGAATTTAGAATAACTTTAAGAGTTTCACTTCCCTTAGTAAATTTTTCAACAGTTTTTGTTAAATCTCTTATTTTATTATCTTTCTCCTCACATACTTCACACAATGATATGACAGTATTTTCTAATTCCTATACTTTCTTCTTATAACTAACCATTTCTTTAGCTACCTTGATGAATTCTGTATGCAATGCATTATATGCAGATAACAATTCATCATAAGTAGGATCAGAATCACTTACCTCAAAATCTGATTCCTCTTTTTTGGCTACCAAACATAGATTTGCTACTTCATCATTATCGCTTTCTTCATCTAACGAACTATCACCCTAGATAGATGATATGTATGCTTTCTTTTTCTGCTTCTTTTTTTCTTTGTTTCTGAAGCATTCAGATTTGATGTGTCCAGGTTTCCCACATTCATAGCACACTATCTATTGCTCTTTGTTTTCTTTCTTGCTTGGTCCACCTTGATAATTTTTAAAGTTCTTTTGACCTCTTCTATAGAATTTCTTGAATTTTCTCACGATCATTCCCATATCATCATCATTAGGAACATCTTCATTTTCGGAAGATTCTTCTTCTTCCTTAATAGTCTTAAGTGCAACTCCCTTTTTATTTTTATCATCAAACTCTTCTAGTTCCTTCTTGAATCTCAACTTTCCTTCATACTCAGAAAGACTACTAAAGAGAGCAGCTACGGATCTCATTGATTCTCCTTTAGCTTCTTCAATAGCTGTCACCTTTGCTTCCCATTCTTTCGTAAGAATATTAAGAATCTTTCTTACCTGAGAGTTTTGGTCAAAAGATTTTCCAAGTACAGATAGTTGATTTACAAGATGAGTGTACCCGAGTTCGAATTCTGATATTCCTTCTCCAGGTTTCATACGAAATAGATCATACTTTGTAATTAGAGTATTGACTCTATTTTCTTTGATTCCGGATGTACCTTCGTGAGCGATTTAAAGAGCATCCCACATATCTTTGGCAGTTGGTAGAGTGCATATTCGAAAATATTCCTTTTGACTGAGAGCACTCTGTGTCATTAAAATAGCTTTACTATTTAACGTTACTACCCTTTTGTCATCTTCGCAAACTCCTCTGGGCTCTTCTTAACGATTCTATCTTCGATTTTCTTCATTAGATTATAGTCACCATCTTGTATTACATTCCATAAACCGTACTCGTTAGCCATCAAGAACACTCTGAACTTAGCTTTCCAGAACAAAAAATGTTCTCCAGCAAAACCAGGAGGTCTAGTGATTGAAGCTTCGTCTGGAAGAATGTTTTCACCCATTGTTGCCATTTATCGGATCTTTCTCAAGCTGTTAGGCTCTTAGGAGAAGACCTTACTCTGATACCAAATGAAAGAGGTAAGCTTCACCCAAGAGGGGGTGAATTGGGTGATGTGATAAATTTTTCGCTTGATGTGGTGATATGAAAGTATTTATAGATAGAGTAGAGTTGAGAAGATTAGGACACGAGAGTTATACTGGTTCGGCATAAAAACCAGGCCTACATCCGGTCCTCAGAGATCAAGACCTACTGAGATTTTCACTATGCTTCCAAGATTCAATAGGCTCTCAGAATGCCATAAAACAACAATTGTCCTCAAATGGACTACGAGCAGAAATATTCTCACACTAAGAAATTTCTCTCCCCCTTACGACAAGTCTTACATGCAGAAAAACAACCTATGACCTTTCTCACTTGCTTACTTATACAAGTCTTATGAGCAGCAACGTTCTCTCCCGCTTACACCACTGTAAGTCTTACGAGCAGCAACGTTCTCTACTGCTTGTATCTTATAAGTCTTATGAGTGGAAGGTTTTACCAGGAATTCTCTTAACTGCTTCTCTCGTAAGAATATCTACCCTCTCAAGGTCCCAATACCTTGAGATAAAATGAAAATAGAATTTGAAATGTATATAGACTCTCTTACAGAGCAAGTATGATAAATACTGAAGAGCAATATGAATACAAAGAAAATATGAATAACAGATACTCGTGAATTTGCTTGTGAATTCTTGTGCTTCGTTGTTGTCTTTGATGATCTCTGGAACTCTATATTTATAGACGTTCGATTTTTCCCGTTTGAATAACGATCATTGTGGAGCGGGGCATGTTACTGTGGAACGGCATACGCACGTTTGAAAACTTTGAATGCGGTAGGTACGTGCTTGTAATGATGTTGTCTGCCGTTGTTTGACTTCCTTCGTGTCTGTTTATTTCAAACGTTCATCCTCCTATATCACACTTATAATACATTCAAAATGATGTTAAATAATAATAAGTGATGATAAGATAAATAAATATCATTAAACTATATTCGGATTGAATGCTGTAAAACTGGTGTATTTTGTCTTCTGGCAGAGTATCAATCAAGCATGGATGGGCTCACTTGAGTGAACTCACAAATTTTCTTCTTGTTCTTTAGTTTTATACTTGCACTTCCACAGGATTTGAGAGAGTTCATTTTCTCACTCGCGAGTGATGTGGGGCCTCACTCGAGCACAACTTTGTCTCTAGTGCTCGAGTGCATCAGTAAAAATGACAGTAATGTGCTCTCGGGCAAACACTTTCTGTCTAACACTCGCATCTGCTCAAGTGCAAAAGAGCTCCATGCTCGAGTGCTAGCTCTGTTGCTCGAGTGCATCAGTTAAATTTGATAGCAGACATTACAAAACTTTTCCATATGCATTTGGTAACTTTGTAATCATTCTTTAGACTTATAAAACCAAGCTTTGCATACAATTACCTTTTGTTATCATCAAAACTTGGGATCTAACACCTTGTTCCTTCCTGACGTTCGTTGGCACAGTGGGCTCGCAAGGATGGCAAATGTCAAATCCTATAAACCAAATTAGGGACAATAGATCAATCTCTTTTCCAAGTTCTTAATTCCATAATATTTTAAGTTGGTGTTCATGTAAACTCTTTAGGTGGCTATTAGATGCCTAAACATATGCCTAAAGGGTTGGGATAACTACCCCCAAAGATCCCTTTTTCAGAAGAATAACACTGATTTTGGGCTGACTCACTCGAGTGAAGAAGGCCTCACTCGAGTGTTACCCTCACCCACACTCGAGTCCTAACGAGTGAGGTGCAAGAAGTGATGACCCGAGAGCAACTAAGGCTCTAAGGCGACAAGTGCACTCAAGTACTTGCCCCAGCACTCGAGTGACTTCTCAATACTCACAAGTGCCCATACGCACTCTCGACCATTTGCTTACAAGTGAGAACCCGAGAAGCACACCCATAATGCTACATGCACTTGTACTCGAGTGATACCATATGCACTTGAGTGATAACGTATGTCACTCGAAGATGAAGAAGTTCACTCTTGATCCCTGCCTGAAGACTTAACCAAAACACCGAGAATTTCATACTATACTCGAGTGAGACCCTACCTCACTCGAGTGAAGCTTATCAGAAGCCAGATCATAGCAACTGATATAGTTTTCCAGATTTACCAAAACTGACACCAATGGTTCCAAAACTTCTACCAAATCTCATTCCCATCTAATATGTCATAAGGAACCTATTGGTAAACTTAAAACAATCAAAATCTTACCACAATAACATATTCTACCCTTGTAAATGTATTATAACTAAAATCACCTAATGACCAAACCTTTCCTTTCCAATCCACACCAAAACCATTGACACCTACACACAATTTGGCATCTATTCCACCACATTACACTACTCAATCCATGCATTTCAACATTAAGCAAAAATCAAGGCAAAATCACACAATCTCAAAACCAAACCAATGACCAAAACAATTATACTAAAATACTACAAATGCTCACCTCTTCAACTTCCAATGATTAGCTTCTTGATCATCTAGCTTCCAAACTGGTAAAAACTCTAAGACACCTTCTTTCAAAATTCTGAAATCATAACCATGAAGCCCTTACTATCATGAACAACTTTAGAGAATAGCATTTGGGCCAAAGAGATCATTTTCAAGGTCAAATTCTCACCTTTATCTTTCTCTTTCTTGCCTAGTTTCAACGAAAATAGAGAATGATGAGAGAGAAATGAGATAAGAGGATGATAATCTAATTCCTTCCCTTTTCCCATGCAAAAACTGACTTGAAAGTGAGAGGGAAGAGAAAGAAAGAATTGAATCTTTGACTCCCATCCCTCCTCATTGTGCCACTTGTCATGATCTCATGCCTCCCTTCATGAATCCATATAACCCATGCACACTTGATTCCACCTCTTGCTTAACAAATCCTAGCCATTAATCTCAAGTTACCTATAAGTTTCCTTTTTGGTAACTGACCAATCGATCGGTAAATTTACCATTTTACCCCTGATTGTCATAACATATACTAAACTATCATCAAACACATTTGCATCACAATTCACCTCATATACTTCAAAAGTTCTTAATTAACATTAATTACATCACTTTTGAGGTCATTAGCCCTTAATTACAATTTAGGATATTACAATAGTTTACAGCATAACTAAGGGGTGACCTTTATGGCTACATTATAACACACAACACTTTGAATGCCATCAAGTGGTTTTAATTAAATGCCGAAATTAAAGCCTTCCTTTATATATTTACATGTGTTTGTTTATGCACATAATTAATTAATTATAATCAATGCAGGTCACTTCAAACCTGAATTGATGATGTGGATATCGAAATGTTGAGGACGAATCAGGATCAATTATTCAAATTACTGAGCACAAGAGATCTTGTAAGTCATACACACACAAAAGAATAATACTTCATAAAAAGCAATCATATTATGAAACTGTTATATATAAACCATATTAATTGAGAGCTCTAATCTTTTATTTATTATTATATACATTAATTCTATCATCTGTTGGTTTCAGTGTGCAAGAATCAATCTACCTTCTCAGATATTGATCTTATCTCCTACCTTTGAACCACCCCGCTTTGTTGGAACACTTTTCCAAGCGTATGACACTCTTTGTTTATATATACACACACACGTTGATGAAGAAAATGGAAGATTATTGATGGAAATATATATATTTGGTGAGGAGTAGGACATGGAGCGTTGATTCCAGTAAAAAGAGTGATGGTAGTATAAGTAGAATGTTTCAAATTCAAGTCTATATAAATGTAGAAAACGCAATTGGAAAAGCTACCTAAAGTAAAATACTCACCCACAAACTGATTGGAATTTGATTGAATTATGGAAGAATCAAATGTGGGGGAGAGGGAAAAATAGATCTGGTAATAGATAAGGGAGGGGGAAAAGTAAGAGCCAGACAGATTAGATACTGAGAGGGAGAGATGCAAGGGGAGAGAGAGAGATAAAGAGCTCACATACCTAACAAATTTCATTCATCAAGTCTCCTTTTTATAAGTGAATGCTTTTCTATTTATAGAGGGAGCTTTCCTTCTCATGAAGAAAGCTTCTTACCTCCCTATGAAGTAACCTAAAATACAACTTGCAATAAAAACTATAGACAGCAAAAGTTGAGTCACAAAAAGTAGATAAAAGGTAATACTTGAGAAAAAAGAAAACTTAAAATATGATTAAAACTTAAAAGCTAGGTTATCTTATGGGAATATTGTGCAATTGTTATATCTTAGTATTAGATATAGATATATTATATCTTAGGATATTATATATTAGTTATTTTGATTTATTTTGATTAGATTGGATTAAATTATATTCTACAAGGTTTGCCTATTTAAATGCCCATATGTACTATGTTTTATTCAAGGATTCATAGTAATATTTTTCTCTTAAATGGTCCACATGGTATCAGAGCGACGGGCTCTAAATTCTTGTTAGGTTTTTTCTCAGCAAAATACTGTATGGATTTGTTAGTTATGTGGGTTAGGGCGTTAGTGCATGTACTGCTAGGAAGAGTTCTAACTCTCACCACCTACCCCAAAAGGACTGAAAATATCTTATTAGCCTGCCCCAGGAGTTTGATGGAGAACAATGGCGTGTGGCACTCATACACGCCACCGGATCATTCTGGGTTAAAGGACACATCACAGCACTTGAGAGCACATGACACGACAACTCCAAACTAGGCTTCTTCCGCCAGTGTCAACACGTGGTTTCTAGCGAGATGCCCATTCTTCCCTACTCTAAGAAGCCTTCCCTTCAAGTTCTTTGCTTATGGCAGTACATCAAGCACACTACTCAAAGGTTTTCTTAGTACCGCAGTGATATGGGTATCCCATGTTTGTATTCCTATTGCTCAAAGGTTGTTATACCAGAATATAATGGTTCCAGAGACTCGTGGAGATCAAAATGCATTTGTAAAGCTCCTTATCCAAGTACTTATGTGTCTCAGCCTCTCCGAGCTAGTCTACAATAAAGGCATCACAATGTGTTAACAACTCTCTGAACCAGTAGTGGTTGTAAGCCAACTTTCAAACTCTGTGTCTACATTCCTAGGTAAAAGAGGTAACTTTCTTTAAGCTCATGAAACATCATGAAACACACCTGAGTGGATTTTTGATTTTAGAGCATGGATCATATGACTAATTGCCACAAATTGTTCACTACTGATGTCCCATATGCTGGCAACCTAAAAGTTAAATTTGCATATGGTTCTCTTGCTCCTATTACTAGGAAAGGAAGTATTCAAATTTTAGAGTATATAACTCTGGAATCTATCCTCCATGTGCCAAAATTAGCATGCAATTTATTATATATTAGTCAACTGACAAAGAAATCAAACTGCAATACTATTTTCTACCAACTCATTGTATTTGTTAGGATCTATCATAAAGGATGATGATTGGCCATGCTAAAGAGTACAAGGGGCTCGACTTTCTTGATGACACTAATGTGAGTCACCAACATATGACAAGTGTACGCAATTTTATATCAACCTCTAAAAATGAGGATATTATATTATGGCATACGAAAATGAGTAATCCAAATTTTCATTATCTATGTCATGTGTTCTCGTCCCTTTGTCCAAACACTAACATTGATATGACATGTGAAATCTATGAACTAGCTAAACATCATCACTTATTGTACCTTAGAGCTCCATATACACCCTCCAAAACTTTCACTACTGTCTATAGTGACTTGTAGGAACCCTCTTGTATTCCAAACTATACCAAAACCAAATGGTTCATTTCCTTCATAGATGACCACACTCCCCTTTGTTAGGTTTATCTCTTAAAAGACAAATCTAAGGCTCCCTCACATTCATGAAATTCTTCACCATGGTGAAAAACCAATTTGATACGAGCATCAAAGTTTTGCACAATGATAATGGCACGAAGTATTTCAACCACACCCTAAGTACCTTCCTCCAAACATAAGGTATTATCCATAAAAGCTCTTGTGTTAATGCATCCAAAAGAATGGAATCGCAGAGAGCAAAAATTGACATATCCTAATAGTTGTTCGAGCACTTGTGCTCACTTGCAATGTGCCCAAGTTCTATTGGGGTATTGCCATTTTCATGTTACCTACCTCATTACTTGAATGCCAAATCAAGTCATATCCTTTGAAACCCCTCTGAAATGGTTACAAAGTGTCTTTCATACTACCCACCTTAAATTCAACATTTGCTTTCATGTGTTCGGTTGCTTTGTGTTTGTTCATGTGTATCCCAGCAGTAAATTTGACCCTCGTGTTGTGAAATGTATATTTCTCAAAATCTCTTTTAATAAAAAGGGGTACATATGCTTTGACCCATTTTTAAAACACACCTTTTAGAAGCTTTATTGTCACCTTTCATAAAGAGGTTTCCTTCTAATCCAAGTCTTCAATTCAAGGGAGAATATGGGTGATAAACCTCAGACTTGGGAATCAAAACCCAACAAAGAGTATGTTCTCCTTGAACAATTCAAGCCACTATTACCATCCTACCATCATTAGAGATAGAGCAATTACCACCACTTTAAAGTTCCCTTGTGCAAACCTTAGAGCAAAATGGATAAACCAAGAAAGATACAAAAAAGCATAAAAACAAGCATAAGGGTGGGTTAGTATACTAATGAAAGCAACAATCTAAGGAAAGAGAACACCTTGTACTTAAAGCACTAAAGGAGTCAGAACCGTAGGTAGTTCCTGCAGTATCAGAAGAAGTAGAAACAATAGTAGCTAAGGAGGTTAATGTCCAAGTTCCTGAACAGGTTAGTGAACAATCTGATCTTGATTTGTGTATTGCTCTTAGGAAACAACCTTGATCTTGCACACTACACCCAATTCAGAAACACATGTCATATAAGGCTCTTTCTCCTTGTTACCAAGTGTTTATTACTAATCTGGATAAAGTTTACATTCCCAACAACATCCAAGATGCACTAGAGATACCATAATGGAAAAATGCAGTTATAGAGGAAATGAGAGCACTAGAAAAGAATGAAATATGGGACATAGTTGAAAAGCTTAGAGGCAAGAAGCTTGAAGCTACAAGTTAAAAGCCCATGTGGTAGCAAGAGGGTTTACTCAAACATATGATATGGATCATCAAGAAACATTTGTACCAGAGGTGAAGCTAAATATTATTAGAGTTTTACTATCTGTGGCAGCCAACCTAGAGTGGCCACTTCATCAGCTAGACATCAAGAATGCCTTTCTCAATAGCGAGCTAAAAGAAGAAGTGTACATAACCCTACCTCTAGGTTTTGAAAAGGGAAAAATTGATTGAGTATACAAGCCAAAGAAATCTCTATATGGTCTAAAGCTATCTCCTAAGGCATGGTTTGATAGGTTCTCAAAATTCTTAAAGTCAAATGGATACAAACAAGGATTATCATATCATAAAATGTTTGTCAAAACAAAGGACGGAAAAAAGAGCATCCTCATTATGTTTGTTGATGACATAATCCTTACAGGCTATCATATTGACTAAATATCAAGGATAAGAATTGCACTTAAGAGAGAGTTTAAAGTCAAGGATCTTGGAAATTTGAAGTACTTTCTTAGGATAGAGGTTGTAAGGTCAAGATTAGGCGTCTATATCTCTCAAAGGAAGTATATACTTGATCTTTTAAAGGAAAAAAGCATTTTAAAGGAAACAGGCATGCTGGATTGTAGCCCTGAGTCAACTCCTATTGTGGTCCAAAAAAAAGGAAGAAGAAATCGAAGCAAAACAATGAAGAAGAGTCAGAAGAAGGTGACTCAAATGATGAGACCGAAGAAGAAGATCAAGAACAAGGAGCCAATAAAGCTTTTGATAAAGGAAGATATCATAAACGTGTTGGGAAGTTGATTTATCTCTCTCATACAAGACCTGATATAGCCTTTGCAGTAAGTGTGGCTAGTCAGTACATAAGTAAGCCAAAGAAGAAGCACATGGATACATCCTACAAAACCCTGAGGTATCTAAAGGGCACCCCTGGAAAAAGGTTAGTCTTCTA
This sequence comes from Inga laurina, assembly GCA_963855925.1. Classification (NCBI taxonomy): domain Eukaryota; kingdom Viridiplantae; phylum Streptophyta; class Magnoliopsida; order Fabales; family Fabaceae; genus Inga; species Inga laurina. The sequence goes on along the minus strand of OY979702.1, from coordinate 19,153,110 downwards.
GAAAAAAGGCCAAAAAACTATAGAAATATACACTGATGTATATTAAGGAGGAACTCATCCTAACCAAAGATTGACCTCTGGTTATTACTCCTTTGTATAGGGAAACCTGGTTACCTGCAAGAGCTAGAAACAAAAGGTTGTGTCTAAAGGAAGTGCTAATTGCTAAATCTAAGTTAAGGGCATTGGCTCTAGGGATTATGGAAGAATTATGGTTGAAGCGGGTTCTAGATGAGATACAAGTTAGCATGGATTTATCTATTGCGATAATAAGGCCGCTATAAGTATGGCCTTAAGTCCTATTTAGCATGAACAATCAAAACATATAGAGATAGATAGATAGATACTTTATCAGGGAGAAAGTAGAAGAAGGGATCATATGTCTCACTTATTTATCGACAAATCTTCAAGATACGAATGTGTTGACAAAAGGATTGCTCGAAACCTGCATTTGAAAGTTGTACAAGCTAGTTGGACATGATTAACATCTATAATCCAACTTAAGGGAGAGTGTGGGAATATTGTGTATTTATTATATCTTAGGATTATATATGGATATATTATATCTTAAGATTTATTATATCTTAGGATATTCTATATTGGTTATTTCAATATATTTTGATTTAATTAGATGTTATGGTTTACCTATATAAAGGCCCATAGGTATTATGTTTTATTTAAGGATTCATAATAATACTTCTCTCTCAAATGCTTCACATATCTCCTTCTAGAATAAATTTTTAATTTTATCAATTCCCATTTTCCATCATTTCTCCCTATGAACTGGGCTCCTGATGAGTTAAAATGGAAGCACATAGATTTGGGGAGGGAATCGTAGAATTCAATATGGCACTTCAATTCAGAAATCCTTTCCATTGAATGAGGTAGTGAAAAATCAAACATTGAGAAGAGCGAGCAATCTATTGGTACTGATTTGGAAAACCTTTCCAATAAACAAGGTAGTTGTAGAGGTTATCATTGCATAGAATAACAATATTCTCTTTTATAGCATCAATAACTTCAGGATGATGTATGGCATGAATCTTACACTTTTCAAGAACAAAAGGGTAATTGTAGTAGAAATCTACTGAATTTGAACACTTTTCTTATCAAGATTTCCAACATGATATATCTCTATAGCCTATGACTCATGATATTTAGTCTTCAAATCAAAAGATTGATTCAATTCAAGACCATTTCCTTCATATTTCATCGATAAGTCCTTTGATTTAGCCCCTTTCTCTTGCTTCATAACAATTTCGTTATCAACTTCATAGATAACATCTAAAAAGCCTTTCTAACAAACAAGATACTCATTGAGAAACCTGTTAGAAAATGGAACGGCCCTAGGTGATACAACTTGCATTGAAGTGGATGCATGATGAAGTTGATCCTCGATGGTCACAATGTAATATGGTGGCACTTTCATTGGTGTAACTGGAACAACCTGATCATTGCTTGAAAAATCTTTCTTGTATTGACAAGATAACCAGAGTCCTTATTTGAATTAACTAGCAGAGTGTTTGTGGAAATCTTTGTTGTCTCACTTGATGTCTTTCCATTTATTGAATTAGATCCTTGCCTTATCACTGTATTGCTAATAGTCTTGATTGGCTACTAAAAAGCATTCGCCAAAGCATCCCATCGATGTTTCTTTTCATCATCTTCTTGCTTCAATCTTTGTTGCATTCAATTTAGCTTAGCGGTGAATTGTTCCTCCCCGGAATAACCTTCAAGTTGCTCATGAATTCCATAATCCTGTCGGTAATAGCCATCATATTCATAACTACAAGGGCATAACACTTATCTTGGTGATAATCCTGATAATGAGTATCATGTTTGTATTGGTCATGATCAACATACCCATATTGGTCACAATCAACATACTCATTCCCATGATAGTGATGCTCTACAAATTTATGCTGCTGATAGCTCTCATAACCCTTTTGATGCCGACTAACCCTTAAACCAATTGCTTGACTAGGTGGGAATCATGGGTTAGGGCTAGATGAAGGGGTTCTCAAAGATTGCTCAATAGAGTTGAAAGTATAAGTTTGTTTATGTAAAGTGCCTTGTGAGTCTGATCGCCTAATGAACGAGTATTGTAACCAAGACTCCACTTCCATGGCTTTTTGATAAACTTATTCAAGACACTTAGGAAAATCGAGCTCGAGCTTCTCTTGTATGTGTGGCTAGAGTTCATTGACAAACCTCATGATTTTACACCATTCTTCCTCATATATTTCACATCTAACATTAAGCTCATTAAATCTAGATATATACTCAAAGACATTTGAATCTTGCTTTAGATTTAGAAGCTCCTTATAAAGCAGTCTCATATAATGAAGAGAGATATATTCTTCTTTTAGGTTCTCCTTCATCTCACTAATTCTCTTCAGCCCATATTTTTTATGACTCTTAATATGATGACCCAGTTTAGGATTAAGGGATAATAATACTAGTATTGATGTAATTATTGTTGAATTCAATATGAATGTGCTTTAATCAATGCCTAAGTCCTATGTTTATGCTTAAAAGTGGAATAATATCTAAAATGGGCTGAAATATAGGGGAGGGCGCATAGTGATGCTATTGTAATAATAAAGTGAGTTTGGAGGCAATTCAGGTGGAATTACCATGATCAGGGGCAAAATGGTAAAGTTACCAATCAATTGGTCAGTTATTGAAAAGGAAACTGATTGGTAACTCAAAAATCAATGGTTGTGAATGGTTGTCAAGAGACCTATGGGGTGGAATCATGTGTAATAGAGTTCATATGTGATTAAGGTAGAGAGAACAAGATTTTGCCAAGTGTCAAAAGGTAAGTCATAGAATTTGGTCAAATTGTCAAAGCATTTCCCTCTCTCCTCTCTCCCTTCCAAAGTTGACCAAAGATCATGAAACCAAGGGAAAAATCTACATTTCGTTATCATCTCATCTTCTCTCACTTGCCTCCATTTCTGTCCAGCTTGAAGAGGAAAGAGAAAGAAGAAATCTTGTGGTAAGTGCTCTATTTGACTTTGAATGATGAAAATCTCTTCATTAAAGTTGTTCATGGTATTAGGATCTTCATCTTCATGGTTTTAGATTTTTTTTTTTTTGAAAGGTGGTGTTTTAGTACTTGAAGAAATTGGAAGGTTGAGAAATCAAAGAACCAACCTTGGGAAGAGGAAGAAGTAAGAGTTGGTAGCATTTTGATCTAAATTGTGTAACCATTGAATAAGTTTTGGAAATTCTAAAATTTTGCCCTGATTTCATGAGAATTGGAAATGGATGAATTAGATGTGGTAATGTGGGGGAAAATGGTATTAGGATGTGTTATTGTGTCATTGGTTTTGATTGGAATTTGAAAGGGAAAAGATTAGTCATTGATGGTTTGTGTGTAATGTATTGATCCAAGATAAAAATTGTTGTTAGGAGGTGATTTTGGGTGTTTTGAGGTTACCAATTGGTTCCTTGTGAGATTTTGTATGGGAATAAACTCTGGTATAAGTTTTGGAACCAATAGAAGCAAATTGGTTCAGTTTAGGAAATTCTGTCAGTTGCTTGCTTTTGGTTTCTGATAAGCCTCACTCGAGTGAGGAAGGGTCTCACTTGAGTGCCGCATGATATTTTCCCTTTTCTTTAGCGTTTTGGTTAAGTTATCAGGCAAAGCTCAAGAGTGCACTTCTGCACTTATGGGTGATATAGGTTATCACTCGAGTGACCCATGTCTCACATGAGTGCAAAGGTGTTCTGGGGTATAAGGTCGTGCCTTGGGTTAACACTTGCAGGCCATTTTCTAAGAGTATGGCTTGACACTCGCAAGTGTTGTGTCATCACTCGAGTGTCAAGGGTAGTGCCCGCGTGAGTTTCCCGCTCTAAAGATCTTTGTGCTCTCGGGTTGTCACTTTCTATGTCTCACTTGATAGGACTCGAGTAAGTATGAGGCCATCACTCGAGTGCTAGGTTTAGGACTTGAGTGCTGTGACAACTTTCTATCTCAGGTTGTGCTCTCGGCCAAACACTCGTACGAGTGATTTTCGATGCTCGAGTACAAGTCACTCCATCACTCGAGTGAGGTCTTCTTCACTCGAGTGTCTAAGTCAAAAATCAGTGTGTTCACCTCTGAAGAGGAATCTCTGGGGTAGTTTCTTCCATCCCTTTAGGTATGTGTCTAGGCTCCTAGTGGACACCTAAAGAGTTCTAAGGATAACCAACTTTAAGAGTTATGCTAATAAGAATTTGGAGTAGAAAATTAATCTACCATTCTTGATTTTGGTTATAGGGTTCGACATTTGCCCTGATCGTAGACGTGCAGTGCCAGAAAACGCCAAGAAAGAACAAGGTAGCGACTTTTCTCTTATACCATGTGTAATACATTGTATGTATGTTTGTCATTCATTGTGATGATTTTTTATGCTGCCGCATAGAGTATACAACCAAGAGGAATGTCGTCATTGTGATTACTGCGAAAGCTGTCGTATAGTGTATACAGCCAAAAGGGCTGTCGTCATTGAGATTACAGCGAAAGCTATCGCATTGTGTTTATAGCCATGAATGCTGTCGTTTATGGTGACTGCCATTAATCATTGTGCATTGTGATATTGCTGTTGATGTTGCTGCTAATGATTTGCTTGCATACTAGTTTTTACATATTATATGAGTGATTTGTTACTACTAGGTTTTTTCGAATCTCATTCTTTCCTTTGACTAACCTTCAGATAAGGCAAGTGGCTCCAAGGAGAAAGAAACGACCAGGAGCGGCTAGGACTTTGTAGGGACTTTTAGTTTGGATTGTTGGTTATCTCTTTTGGAATGGGATTATTATATATTATTTTTGGGATATAAATAATATTTTGAATATGGTATGTAATCCCCTAGTTGGGAATCATAAACCCGATAATTAGTATATATATATGACCCGGGGGTTGCCAGGATTTTTGTTTTATACTCTGATGTGTATAAATGTGATTTAACTGCATAGGGTAATTATATTCAAAACGTGAATTTGAGACCAGGATAAGGGCAAAAGTTTTGAAAGAATTTGTGAAAACCCCCCGAAGGGAGGGAATGTAAATGACTTTTGATGATTATTGGTCTCTATTTCATCTTAATTACAAATTTTGAATTATAATTACGGTTATCAAGGCAGGGGGTTACACTTAGCATGGATTTAAGAGCAAAAAGTTTGAATATTACCATAAATGAAGCCTTTAGTTGCTTATTCATGCATCTAAGATAGGCTACAGTGGAAAGGAACTCACGAAATAGCTCGAAACGCAAAAAAAAAAAGGTTCTGGGCACTTATGTATTGCGGCGCGTGAAGAACCTTTACCAGCATGTAGGGCATGTGAAGCCCAAGTGTAGCAACGTCCTCCGATGTGTGGCAGTGAATGAAGCGACGAATGGAAACGATCTTCGGTGGGTTGGCGAGATTCTTTAGCCCTAACATGATGCTGGTGGTATTTTGGTGGTAAGATGTCGAGAAATAGGAAATTTGGTACTGACAGTGGCAAAAAAACATAATTTTAGGGTTTTCTAGTGAGTTTTCTTGATTTTTCGGTGAGGGAAACAACTTAGGAAAGTAGGAACCTAAGGTCTAACACCAAACTGATGTAAAACACTCACAACAAATTGATTCTCACACAAACATATTGGAATTTTGGTTGAATTATGAAGAAATAGAGGTGGGGGAGAGGGAAAAACAAATCAGGAACAAAGAAGGGAGGGGGGAAACTGAGAGGCAGATAGATCAGATATTGAGGGGGAGAGATGCAAGGAGCGAGGGAGATAAAGAGCTCACATAGCTAATAAATTTCATTCACCAAGTTTCCTTTTTACAAGTGAATGCTTAGCTATTTATAGAGGGAGCTTTCCTCCTTATGAAGAAAGCTTCTTACGTTCCTATGATGTAACCTAAAATACAACTTGCAATAAAATCTATAGACAGCAAAATTTGACTCACAAAAAGTAGATAAAAAGTAATACTTGAGCAAAAAGAAAACTTAAAACATGATTAAAACTCAAAAGCTAGGTTATCTCCTTCTAGAATAAATTTTTAATTTTATCAATTCCCATATTCCATCACTCGCCTAATTAATTAGGTCCGGCAATACTTAAATTGGGTACAACAATATGCTTGCTATATATAAGCTAACTATATTTTTTAAAAAAATACTACTCTGATTCTTTTTATAAGTCCAGTTTGAAAAAAAGAAAGTTGGTCATCATTAGGTCCACATAGAGTAATTAATAACAATATTACAATTTTATCCCTATTAATTGTAATGAAAAAATGAACTAATTTATGTTAGAAAGAGAAAAAGATGAGAGGAAGGATTGAGAATATCATTAATAAATTAGGGTAAAATTGGAAAATTGTATCAAAAGATGATATGTTCAATGAGTTAATTGTCATTTTTTATATGTGAAAATTAGGTCAACTGAACTTATAAAAAGAAACATAGTGGTATATATATATATATATATATATTTTTGGTAGGATTGAGCTGCTGATTTTGCCTTTGATTTTGCTTTTGCTTTTGGCAGGGTTCCCAATGAAGATCAACAAGTGATGAGTTAATGTGATTTCCAAAAGTGAAAAGAGCAAAGCAGAGGGACATGTTAAGGCCTTCTATGGAAAGCCCAAAGTGCAAAACATGATTAGGCTTGAGCGCAAGAAGCCCAAGTTGAAGTTTCTTAGGCTAGAAATGATTCCCTTTTAGACCTTGGATCATGAAATCTTATTATAGAAGATGGGGTGAATGACGAAGGGAGCCTTCCTTCTAATTTGAATTATTTTTAATTCCTTTGTCAATATTACTTTCTCCGTCCCCATTTATAAGAGAATTTTGAGACTTATTTTGTCTCAAAGTATAAGAGAATTGAGTAACTTTAGTGGCATAATTAATGCACCTTTCTCATTTTGCCCTTCATTTAATTGATCATAGATCTATTTACATTTAATTATATTTAACAAATTAGTTATCCAATCCCATATTTAGAATCCACAATAACCAGTTACAATTGAAAGAAAAGCTTAGATTACTGTAAAATTGTGTTTTAAGAGAATGGTTACTCTGGCTTCGGTCTCTGATCCTCTGCTCCAAGGGGGAAAAAGCTCAAGTGTTGATTATGCTAAACGCTGTAGAATTGAAGCACACTAAATCCCATGTTTTCCATGGAATGAAATTTCAGTTTACCATACAAGGTAATACCATTGTAAACTGGATTTTATATTAATGACGAAAGTTGTAAGTACGTATGTATATGGACGCTGTAAAAATTAAAGTAAAACGTGGAAACAATTTATAGAACTATATCTGAACATATGTTCATATATGAAGTACTCTCTCCGGTCCTAATTATAAAATAAATTTGACTTTTTTGAAAAAATTAAGGAAGTGAATTAAATTACTTTAGAGTGTTTATATTTTTAGTATCCTTATATTATATATTAGTTTATTAGTCAAATTAATTAGTTTGGAGAAAAAAATATAAATATAAATATTCTAAAGTAATTTAATTGGCTTCCTTAATTTCTCCAAAAAAAATCAACTTTGTCTTATAATTAGGACCGTAGGGTATAAAATCAGATTCCCAGTCACTCCATTTTGACTCTCATAAAATCAGATTCCCCAGTCACTCCATTGTGACTATCTTGCAGCAAATGTTTAAAATATTTGGACAGCATTAAACATTCCCCTCAATGTCAAAGTAATATAACAATAAGGCCCATCAAATGAAGGAAAAGGAAATAAATAACTAAACTTCATTAGTAACAGAAATAAATCGGATGACTATGCAGTATAAAAATGTTAACCGTCTGGTCTAAACATTAAACAAAACCACTCTAGTGACATGAGAGTAAATAAAGCCAAGGCAATATCAAAGTGCTCTAGCCAAACACTTCCATAGTAAACAACTACAAACACTACAATAACAAGCAGCCTTATCCTATTAGATGGGTTGGCTACATCGATTACACGACGCCGTTATACTCTATCAACAACCAAATCTAAACGATTACAAACATTAAACAACATCAATATAGTTTCATATCATTATGGGTTACAATATTTAACAATGGAACTTAACTTTTTTGTCAAGGCCCACTTTTCCTCCAAACCAAATGGGGGGAAAAATGATTTGAAGGAAAGATGACCACATACACTGAGCACCTATATGATTGAACAGGTTTCTATAATCATCAACATGTGTGTGTGTGTCATATATATATATATATATATATAACTCTATGGAATCATAAACGGTGATTCTCTGCTTAAGATTGCAAACCTGCCGTAGAAAATACTTGCAGTAAGACACTGAAATTTGGCATATATGCCATCGACTAGTTGCTAACTTGTCCTTTCTTCCTCGACTTCAGGGACCTCTGAGTGGCTAGATGCTTTGAATTAGGCTCCACAAGAAGCAAGCATGACATAACATAGGATAAGAGTTCCTCATGGTGGGAGAAGGTGAAGTCCAAATGAGCATATTCAAATTCACTATAGGATACATCCACGCCAGCATCCTTCATCAACTTATAGTGCCTTCTAACCATGGAAGGTCTTATCACTCTGTCTTTTTGCCCAGCAACCAGGTCGACGGGAATGTCAATGAGCCCGTAGTATTCGCCCAAGTCCAAAGGCTCAGGTGAACCATATGCCTCCGTATTAGCAGATGCACTTCCATAATCAAACAGCCTAAATTTTCTGGCTCTCTTAATCTGCGCGAGATGCAGAGCAACTCGGAAAGATACACCTGGCATATCATTCATGTTGTAGTGGGGTAAACCTAACACACCAACCCAGTTTGAGCTGTCTCCGCCAACAACATAACTCATTAAAGTTTGAACCAATCCTCCAACTGCTGGTAGGTTATGCAGGTCCCGGGCTAACTTGTTGACAAGCATTCGAAAAAATCTGGTTGGTATGTAGAAAGCAGGCACAATAGGAGACAGAATAGGAGCCAGTGGTAGTAATACATGCTCCGCAACAGAGAAAACTAGGTTTGAGTCATAATGGAAACCAGCAGGTGATAAACAAATCAATCTCGATAGTCTGTGAGGTTTTCCTTCGATTCTGCGCGTAATAACATGCATAATCATGCCAGCTCCACCCAAACTATGGCAAATTGCACAAAGCTTGTAAGGCTGATTCTCATTAGTTTCTTGTTCAAGATCAGGTTTACTGAGCTTTAATTCCCCAGTTTTTACTTCATGGATTTTTTCTATCATAGCAGGAACATCCTGCATCCCATGCTCATTGATGGAGTACTTCCAGTATCTGCACATAAAAAAATAAAGGTAAGATTATCATCATTAATATTACAGACCAATAGTGCATAAAACATGATGAGATGCAAATCAAGATTGTACAGAGTACAGACATGACAACACAAATGAGATAGGTAGTTTGCTTTGTGAACTTACTGTCGTGATGAGATGTTCTTGTTGACATGTTCCCTTGAGACCAAACCACGAAGGTTCCCCAGAAATACGTCATACCCTGTAAAGAACAAGATTCTACACGTAATTCATTCTAGAAACAGATACATGTTCTCACAAGTGAAAGTATCCTATCCTGACAAATATAACAAACCTTGATCATAGGCTGCAAAAGCTGGAGAGCCAACAACCCCATTAGATACCCAACTGGAACAAAAATATTTTAACTTTTTAGAATAATGTATAATCTATATACTTTATCAGCTATAGAAAAGAATTTGAAAATGAGTTTAGTATCATGGCCACAATGAAGTGTATTTGTGTGGTCATCATTTGCAATACAAGGAGATCGAAGCTTCATTGTCAATTTTACACATAGTTAGGCAATGCGATTGTGCCATTTCTCCCTAACTTAATAGCCGCTCCTATTTTCTCAACATGGTATTAAGGCACATGTATCAACCACCATCAATCCTAACATGATAGCAGTAGTCTACACTACAAAAAATAAAAAATAATTAGCAACTTGGGTTATATTTTGTTTGATTGAATATTTTACGGAGAATCTTTCTTTTTATCAGATCTCAAAAGGTGAGGAAACTATTTCTAACTTGAAGTTGCAGATATTGAATTCTCCTTAAACTGTTCTATTTATATATATTTTCTAAACACAAACAGAGACACCAATAAATCAGTATGATCCCACCGAATAGCTCTCAAGGATTCACTCCCATTCCTTGTACTTCAATTCAAAACCTGAAGCATACAATTTATAGGAAACAAAATACACTTTTGAATTCATTTCTGATTACATGCACGTAAAAACATCATTTTCCTTAAAATAAATATCCATATCACCAAAAATTCTTTGCACAACTACACCTTTAATTGTCTACCTTTTGGGATAGATTAATTCAATTAACTAAAATATTTCCTCCTCAATCAGAAACCAACCTTTTATTGGTAGTTGTATATGGTAATTAAGGTAGCACTACAACCTCACAAATAGTGTGAAAGTTCGTTCAGAAAAATCATACTCCCAACGAGTAGCTAAGTTTAGCATAGACTATACTTAGGTTGAGGACTAAATACACACAACCTTTGTTAAATGAAACCAACTAGAGATATCAATCTATAATTATTTAAAACAATTAATAATTAAAAATAGGAATCATGAAGATGCCTAAATAGATAAAGCAAAACGTAGTCAGCCTACTTTACAGACCATGAGTGGACATGCATGGATGCATCTCCAGTTATATGAGCAGTTATATACTGCTTCAACTACGGGAGTTTTTAAAATAAAAACAGACCATCTGACTTTTTAAACTTCTCATACAAAATAAAAAATAATCTTGGAATCAATGAGAACTAAGCATGAAAGAGACAACAGTATGACTCACCCCATGGACGAATCTAAAACTCCATGTTGAAGATAAACCACTTTTTGTGCATCTCGCCTGCAACACCAGATTAGAAATATTTGACATTACATACAATGGTTAAAAAAAAACGGCATTACACACCATGTCCAAGTTATAGCAGAGTCTCCGTCTTTTCAAAATTATAGTGATGCACCCTAACAATTCACTATATCCAAACATCAATATTTCTTTCAGCCTCATCAGTGATTTCTGCTTCTACACTAGATTTTTTAAAGTTCCTATCTATTATCACTATTTCTATTAAGAATAAATCATTCGTTCACTTCAGAAATATTCGTTCAGTTCAGAAAGATGTCTGACTGACAGAAAAACGACTTATTCCAGATTGTTCTATTTGATCTTTCAGATCTAATTCATAATCAACACTAATAACAAAGCTGAGAAATTAAATATGTCAATTACACCATGCATTCTATCTCCATATTTGTCATGATTCACAGTAGATTCCTAAACAGCATGCATTTAAATTCTAACTTTGGAAGGTCAAAGTCAGTTCAATTATTAAAGAGGGTTAAATTTCATTTGTAGAGTCCATTTACCTAGGTATTCTTTCCAAAAGAAGAATATATCCATCTGCAGTGATCACATGAATAGCTTCATATGGATACCTGTCAGAGGCAGGAGTAGAAATCATGAAACAGCCAATTAAAATTTCAAAATCAAAAGAATTGAATAAAGGCAGATATGAATTAGCCTTTACCCAAGCTCTGTTATGACATCCTGACATGTCCGGGCATCTGTATTCATAGACTGATTAAAGCTGCTATTCCTCTCTGAAGGTTTTGGGTCATTCTTCCCCAATACAGCTGTAGAAACGGAAACATCCACAGCATCATGCTCTTCCTTAATGCCACTATCATGAGACGAAAACAACCGTTTTAATGTCCCAAAGGCTTCTGATGGAGAGAGAAGAAGGTGAGCGGCCTTGTGAACAACATCAAATATGGCCTCTATACATATCTCTGTGAATAGATGAAGATCCTGATTGATTGGAAAAAGAATTTAATGAGCAAAGAGACACACACAAATAACAATCTTGTAGAATCTTTCTAAAAATATTGAAGAATTATCAACAGAACACAAAACACACTAGATTGCAATTATTGCACAACCTCAATGACTCCACGTCTCCGATCAGTTGCACGGTGAATAACATGGTCCTTGAGGCTTCGCACTCTCCTTGCTGAATGTGAACATGAAGGACGTGGGCTTCCAGGGATAGATGAGGTTTTTGAGAACCTAGAATAAGCTAACTGAAAAAGATGTACTGGAACCCCGAGAAAAAGCCTGAAGGGGCATAAAACCCACATCATGATATACCGGATCCAATTCATCTGATGCCAACTGTGCTTGTTAAGACTAGATCTAGAGGCCCTAGGACTTGGTAATACAGAAGATGCAGCAGATTCATATCCAGAACTATCTTCTTCTCCAGATAAGACGTCTGGACTTGAAGTATCAGTATCAGAATCCACAGAAAGTTCATGAATGAACTGGTTGAAAGAGGACACACCACTAGGAAGAAAACAGGCAAGAAAAAACACGTCAAAAGCAGCATTCAAGATTAAAGGTGCCGCATCATTAAGATATAAAGATAGGCATGTGTAAGAACAATATAAATGCATATTCTAAACAGCAATTTTCAATGGTAAATGAGAACAATAATACAAATAAAAATGATACAAAATTGTAAAGAATCTAGGCTAATAAATAGATCTAAGAATTCTTTTGTATAAAACAGGAAGAAATCTAAGACACTAGAAAGTTTAAGCCAAAGCAGTTTGTTTCCTAAATCATTGATCCCTGGCCTTTATCCAGTTCACTCCAACTTCACTCCCTAGACTTCATTATTCTTTATCACACCTACCTCTCCTAATTCTTTCTTTTAATTATTTGTCATTTAATTTTGATCCTAAATCACAATTTATTATTTAATTCTTCCTTTTTGTTAATTTTGATTTCTTGCAAAATTTGCCAACTTCAGTTCTGCTTTTTTTCTTAAAAAATAATCAGTACCATGGACAGTGCCCTGACCAAAGCCAAAAGGCACAATGACAAGGTGAATGCTTAGAATCTTTGAAGGCAACTCATCAGAACCAAGGGAAGATTCAAGGATGAATCCATGGTGCATCAAGACATGCACCAAAATGAATTAATACCTGAATACACAACCTGCATGAAGTATGTGACATTGAGACCGGGAATCAAAAGAACAGATTATATTGAAATAGTCATTAAAAGAAAGCTTCTCATAACTAAACCACTAACTTTCACCCCAAAAAGAAAACTAACTTTTAAACAATGGTATTCCTTGATTATGGCCTCTATTACTCCCCCACTGAAGTAAAAACTGACAGGTAAAATTTCAGTCATGTGAATCATCTAGGGGTTATCATAAGCCCACACAAGCTTTTTATATTTAAAAGTAAAATTATTATAGAAATTTCTAATGCCAGTGTGCAAAACTTACTTTTCCATCCAACGTGGAAAAAGTGGTCCACGGAATGCCGGCCTGAGCTCCCACCCATGAATACCTTCAAGTATAGTTGCTTTCCCAGGTAGAAATGTCAACAAGATTGCCGAAATTCCATTGATCAGCCTCACAATATTGTTCAAAGCCTCATAAGTAAACGTCTTCACTGACCTGAACTAAAAACCAGACGCAAATGTTCATCCTCCAGCCACTTGATTGCAGGCTGTTAAAGTATATAATAAAAACTATAATGGGTTTTAACAGCTAAAGCTTTTGAGTTGAGTGGTCCTTGATATGATCTTAGAGTCTTTATAAGCACATATGAAGTTATTTGATCAATGGCATTCACCATTTTTCCTCATTAAAATTTCAGCACAAAATGTGGTGAGCTTGAACTTTATTCAATGCTTCAAGCCTAAAAGATTTTCATGTGAGAGAGCATGTTAACAGTTATAATTAAAAAAAAAAAAAAAAACCTATTCGTATGCCTTTGAATTGAATTTTCCCTTAAAAAACCCATAAATAGGATCGATGGCCTAAGAACATCCATGAATAAATAGATGGTGCAACTTCTAATTAACTCAAAAGCTTAATTTTCCAAAATTTCTTCGGACCAAGTATTTTCAAATGATTGTAAACTCAAAGGCTCAAAGCAGTATAACCAACTGATCAACAACACAATTGACTTTGCACTTGCAATGTTGACAATTTAGTGATGCACACATAGCTGAAACAACTATTGAAGCAAATTTGCATTTGTGCTTTTCCCATCCCTAAGTACATTGTTGTTATTCAACTCAGCCAATATGCATTTTTGCTTTTCCCATCCCTATGAGTGATAATATCGTTACAAGGTGGGCAAGATTTCGGTACGAGGCCAAGTTATTTAAAAACAAAAAAAAATTAAATCTTCATTTCCAAGTGAAACCCTAAAACTCAAACTTCCACAATTGTAAAACCACACTTCGTTACAATTTATAAAACCTTAAGCTTTTCATTGGCTTCAATTTTACAAAGGTAGCATTGTTGAAATTATACGCTCAATCATTTAAGCAACCAAGAGTTCTATCAATCAACATGAGGCGCCAAAACATCATATCCACGAATAGGGGTAGGACCAAACATAACCATGTCATTCAACTTCCTTATTGAGCAGCATGTCGGTGACTGCTTGAAAGAATACCAAAACAAATGAGAACAAAATACAGCCAGATAATTTACTGGAGCACATCAAGATAGCTATACATAGAAAAAGGCAAGCATATTTATTTCCCTAGTTATCCAAAAAAAAATATATATATCAAGCTCCAATATTACTGGGAGCCGATCAAATCATTCTGTGAATCAAGAAATCTACTTAAGCAACAAGAAGAAGAAGAAGAAGAAGAATTGAGCTGCATCTAACAAACAGCTGATACACATTAGCGGGTGAAAGTAAACAACCCAACCACTCCCCAAAACCCATAAAATTACATGAATTCATGTTCAAAAACAAGACTACACTGATCGCGTGCTACCTAGACACATAGCAAGAAAACGCATACAGTAAAAAGCATTCTAGGGATCGAATCATTTTCGCCACAACCCCGATTGCCTAACTATATAGCAAGAAGAACAAGCAAACACGAAGTCCAATTCAATTAAGGTAAATATAATCAAGTATAACGATTTAAATTCGCAACCGCATTGCTAAAAATGTAACATTGGCCTTCCTCTTTAGTGACAGTCAATTAGGCGACATGTGATAGGATCGTAACATAAAAAATTCCAAACCCATCATATTGATCAAAACAGGGCCTTACTCTTTAGTGACAGCGAGGACGGTATCAACCAACCGTTGCATCATCCGCTACAAAATCTCAGGTTGTCCCGTATTCCAATCAAATCACCCGACAGCGAAACAGAAATCGTCGAATACTTAGACGGAATCACCAAAAAAAAAAAAAATAGATTCCCCAATTCGCGTCACAACAGAAGCGTACGATTAAAATCTGCTTCAAGGAAGAAATCAAGGGGGGAAAGTTCGAAATCGGGGACCTGGATTTCTGAGGAATGAGGAAGAGGGCAAGTTACGATCCTTGCCTTCAAGTAGGAGAAACCATAAATCAGTTAAGCCTAGAGTTCCACGTGGACGGCATTGTGTGGCCACGTTGCTATGTGTCGCTGTCTAGTCATTTCATTGTGGATTTTGATTACACGTAAGCCTAACGTGAAGCATGGAGAATTATTAAAGGATTATTAAATGAACCTTGCTGTACCTGCGCTGCGGTAGATTTGATATTTGATTAGCGAAGGACGGTGAGAAAAAATTGAATTAATGTTAGTTACAATACATCCGATAAATTTTTAAAAAAATAAATTTTAAATATTAATTTAGACCATAAATTCAGAAGCCTCAATTTCTTTTTTTTTTTTTTTTTGTCAGAGCAGAAGCCTCAATTATACATAGGACATTTAAACTTTATGTACTGAAATTAAAATTTTAATTGCCATAATCATTTTTATAGGATCTTATATGGTTTTGCCATTTTTTTCTCCTGCTCCCTCTTGTCTATAATATAAGTCATTTTTAGAAAAATGATTTGGTTCACAATATAAGTTACTTTGACAGTAATTAATATGAATTTATCAATTTTACTTATATAATTAATGTTTAAACTTTAAACATAACTCATTGTATTTTTCTCTCTCCTTCAAAACCTCATTTAATATGGATAAATTTGAAATTTTTTCGAGTTTAAGAAAAATTTAATGAGTTAACTATGAATTAATTCAAATAACTTATGTTCTAGATAAGAGGGGGTAATTAATTTTATTCTCTCTCCTCATCTTTTTTTGGTACTACATTCTCTTTCATATTTTTCCTCATTGTTAGATTATTACCTAGTTTTCTTTTACTTGTCTCCTTATAAATAAAGATATATTTAAGAAAAATTTTATTTCTTATCTATTTATTATTTTTAATTAATTTTAACTGATTTCTTAACCACATAATTCTGTTATGTTATCAGGCTTTTATCAATAAAAGGATAGGACGGAGTCACCATTACATTACAACTGAAATTTTTATTTGTTACGGTGTGAATAAATATTTGCAATTTATTTTTTTTTTTTTAAATGTGTAGGGGTGTAACGGTCATTCTTCTTATTGATATTGATTACTATTGATTATTATTCTCTCATGTACCTGTAGAACAATCTGCAGCCCATAGGGCGTTTAAAGGCAAGTTCAATCAATTATCCCACGAAAAAGTGAATCAAAATATGCGGAGACCTTAGGAAAATTTGACCTTTTGTGGTCGGCAACATATGCTCCATTAGAAAACATTGGTGAAGTCGGTGTTCTCTTAATCAATCTCAATTCTCTGGATCTGGTCTGCTAAAATCAATTGGAATGATGTGTGGGACCCCAAACCTAAGGGGGAAGGGTTACTTAATAAAAATCCTTCACAGTGCCATAAAAATCAATCACACATGCATGCGCCCTTGGTACTTTCTCTTATCCTAATATTTCGGAGAAATTTTTTTGGCATAAATAAAATCAGTTAAAAATATTAAATTTGACTACCAGCTGTTTGGATTGACTGATTGTGAGTAATTTCACCTTAATCAATGATTTCATGTTCTAGCCCTGGAGCTTTGAGGTTCTGATTGCTAGTGATGTGGATACTGATGGATTAATCACAAAAAAAAAAAAAAAATCATTAACTTTGCTATAAAATTCAAATGATTTTCAATATTATTCTTGTTAATGGTACTAAACTTCAACATTAATTAATTTGATAATTTCTTTTAAAACTAGCTGGCATCTTTCTAAATACTCTTGCAGTCCTTAATATAAGAAATATCTGAGGAGTTGATTTTAGTTGTAAATATAAGATATAATTTTCATATTTATCAATCTTTTTGTAATTTACCCCTATTGAGTTTCCTCAACTATGATCAAAGAGGAGATGGAAGGAGAGAATTAAGGAAGATGACTAAGATATTTTAGAAAATACATATCATATTAACTAACTTCCTTAATCTAATCAAATTATGTAAATATATTTTATATTAAAAAGTGAAGGGATTAAATATGATCAAGAAAACCTTCTAGAACATATCCTATTACAAGGAGTATTAAACGAGGTCCAAGCAAGTATCCAAAGATCAAAACCAAAGGCGTCTCCATACATATACTTTTCCTTCCGGGTTGGAATCAGAGCCTGTTTGTTGAAGATGAGATACTACTAAATAAACCATCATGAACGCTTTATTTTGCTTTCCTTGGACCTTAAATTTTTAATCCTAGCTGCTCCCTTTCTTTTTTAGAAAAAAAGAGAATGGATATTGATTAAACTTAATCAAATAGGAAAGAACCACAAAGGCAATAGAGCCCTCTGAATAAATATTTACCACGGCTGTATTTTCCATACCCAAATTTAAGATCACATGAAAGTTTTTTTTTTTATTTATTAAAAGGATGAAACGAGTTACATAAAAAAACCTAAATTTATTAGGATTTTAGGGGACTAACCCAAGAATTGCCAGATAGAGTACATGCCTAGTTTAACATATACAGCAGGAAGTTGAAAATACAGAAACCAACAACAGAACAAAGAGCTACAAGCTTGCAAATGGGAAAGTCATGCACAAAATTGAGTACGAGCTCTACACTAGGTTCAGCAACTAAAGGTTGAAAGATCGGTTAAATCCTTACTCCAATAGAATGAACCGAAAAACAATCATTCGAAAGGGGCTCCTGTAGAAATTAAAATATCACATAAGGTGATAAAACTTGAAAGGTACTCCCTCCGATCCTAATTATAGGACATATTTACCTAATCTTAAAAAAATTAAGGATAATGGTTAAATTAGTTAATCATATTTATTTTTCTAAAATATATTTATTTAAAATTTAAAATGACATTCAATTACGTTGATTCTCTCTTTTTTCTTTTACCTCTCCTGCCTCACACACGACTTCTCCAAACTCTCATACAATCCGGCATCGTCAATTTTCCTCAACAACTTCCGATCTACTCTTATTAAATTATTATTATGTTTCATTATTATTGAGAAAGTATCAATATGGAGTATTTTAGGAAAAAATTGATAAAAATTAAAACTTTATCATATAATGAGGACTAAGATTAACTCTTAAATATTATTCTATAATTATGACCGAGAGAGTATAAAATTATGCATTGACAGAGCTACCTTAAGATTGTCAAACCGGTAGAGGAGACCAAATCCATAAAGGACAACTTGACAAACTTCCAAAAACCTCCCCAAGCTAATACATGAACATGCTAAGACATAATAACAAACAGGAATAAAGCACGCCAAACACAAGTTTCTTCGATATAAAATAATTATAGGGAAGGGAATAAAAATATTCTCTTTCATAAACATATTATGATTAACAAATCCAACTTTATCATTTACCAAACAACTAAAAATACTGTCCTTCACGTTTTTCTAACCTTGATTTGGACCTCAAGTCACTAGCACGTCAATTTTAAGGATCAAGATCAACATTGCCTGTTTGAATAAGAAATGCTCTGGGTTATCATTAAAAAAATTTGCACGTGAATCATCATTTAATAATTTTTATTTTTCAAATATAAGTGGGGCATAATATGATATCACCATCTAAAATGCCCATATCTGCCCCTCCCTTTGGGAGAGAGGTCACAGGCTCGAGCCTGTGTAAGTGTGAGTGTGGGTGTGCGCGCTCTAATATATTGTATGTTTATAATTTCATCCTATTAAAGGGGAAAAAAATTCCCTTGATGATAAGCCTTAAAAAATACTCCCTCCAGTCCTAAATATAAAATAAAATTGATTTTTTTAGAGAGATTAAGGAAGTTAATTAAATTATTTTATAATATTTTATTTTTATTTTTTTCTCAAAACTAATTAGTTTGACAAATAAACTAATATATAATCTAAGGATACACAAAATATGATATAATTAAATAATTTATTTAGCTTCCTTAATCTCTCCAAAAAAAGTCAACTTTGTCTTCAATTTAGGACCGGATGAAATACCTTATTATAAATCTCCCATTAATAATTTGTTATGAGTCCTATATCGAAAAACCTTGTAAGTATAGTTTGGTTTATAAGTTAAGGAGATCTCTTCCCTAATAGACTAAGCTTTTGGAATAGGCTCTCCCTTTGGCATTGTGATTATTACATAATAACTAGAAGGCCAGTCATGGCTGGGGGTATGAACAGATCACATTATATAGAAAAGCCGGAATATTCAAATTAATTATTTTTGAGAGACTGACAAAACATACATGGGCTATCAATCCCTTGATGATAATATATATTATATACAAACTTCAGCATACTGCCGAGTTTTAATTCTTAAATGAAAGCAAGATATTTGGATATCTTTTATAACTCTCCATGATTGAGTCATTAAAGAAATATTACTTTACATGCTAGTATGTTTTTACTGAAAAACTTAACAACAAATATCTAGGAAATTTTAGTGAAGTTTTTCCTCACTGTAATTCCTCTGTACTACCAAATTTGTCTTGCTGCTTACTAATCATCCAGGCTAACCCCAAGTAAAATTTTTAAATCAAATATGGTTTGGAACACAAACGCTGGGCTGATTCCTGACAGCAGGTTGTTGCGTTCGTTAATTCTCTATTGCAGAAGAAGATGCTTCTGCTGCTGCATCATCTAGTTCGGTAGTTGCATTGGGGGTAACTGAGAAGGCAAATTCCGAAACCAAGGACAAGTGGTCGCTTCCCAATCTCTATTGTTCATTGTACAAAAAGAAGAAGAAGAAGAAAGAGCGGTTAGTTTAGAACCAGCCTCCAATTCCAGTCTTTTTCTATCAACTGGGATACTCAAGGAAGAGCAGCGACAAGCATGATCATCGTGCTTCTATAAATAAGTGCAAAAATATAAAGTGGATTTCTCTATGAGCTCTCCAAAAGTTTAAACTCTTAATCTACGTGGCTGTTTCATTTTCATCACATTTTGTAAGCCTCCATAATCCCCTCAGCATGCAAATCTGATCACTTAATCGAATATTAGTGAGTGTTTGCAAAACACCCAAACCGTGGTTTCAGAAGCTATTTTTCGCAAATCGAGATTACTTCATAAATCATAAAAGCTATTCTCAAAAGTTAATCTAAATACACACTTAAAATGACATATAGCCGCAAAATCCAAGTAGAAATACCTTGCCGGGAAGGCCACCTGTCCTCCGGAGAATATTAATTGGAACAGTATCCAGAACTTTTGTTGGTATGATACTGTCAGAGTACCTGCATTAATTGCAAAAATCTTATCATTCACTTATTGTCAAGCCATTTACAACATAAATCATTGATGAAGTAGCCTGGGGAAGATGCTGGTTACCATAAGTAATCGACAGTGCCAAGAAACTTTGAGTGGTAGGAAGTTGCCAAGGGTTCACCATTGAATCCCCGAGTACTTGCTGAACCCTGAAAAAGTAGAACATTCCATTTGAAGGGAGTGGAAAACAAATCCCATTCTATATGTAGGATGATAATATCTTTCCATCGACATGATATTCCTCCCAATCCTAAATATAGGACCTAGTTTAGAAGTGAATTTTGGCCCTAAATATAAAATCTTTTTTCATTTTATCTCTTATATTTATTATTTTTCTCCAAACTAATTTGTCTAACTTAAAAATTGATATATAATACAATGATACACAAAAGTATTTCAGATAGATCATGTCACATATACTATAATTAAGTAATTTATTTAATTTCTTTAATCTCTTCAAATTAAACAAATAGGTCTTGCATTTAGGACCAGAGGGAGTAATTTATTTTCCACAAACCATTAGAGAAGGAGAAAATCATGTTTGAAAATAAAGGATTACAATTAGTTAGTAGCATGGGATATTAGATGATTGTCGAAAACAAAAAAAGTGGTCACCAAAGAATGATGCTCAGAACTGTTTACCTTAACGGTGGCATAAGAACTGTTAAGTTTGAAAGGATGCACAACCAAGGGACGCTCAGAATTTCCTGTTGCAGTTATTACCTCTTCATATGTCCAGTTTTTAAACAATCTGGAAGGGACAGCATGTGAACATAATGCTCAGAAAAAGCCTAAGTAGCCAACACCAAATTCAAGAAACTCACGTTCTTCAATTAAAATCTGTAATCAAATAGCAATCCCTTTACGAATTATGGATCATACAATACACTAAGCAACAGGAAATCAGTCATGAAAATGCATGTTGACTAGAATCATATTAGAGAAGGACAAGGGAAATCTGCAAAATCATCACAAGAAAAAAAATCCTGTGTAGCTTCTATTAATGAAAAACACTGACAGAATAAGAAACTGTTGACAAACTCATGAAAGAATGACTAGAGATCAGATAGTTCCTGAGGAAGAAGGATGTAGAAAATTTAGAAATCGTAAAGTAGCAAAATGACCAGATCCTCAGTACGTAATCAGACCGTGAAGCCAATTACACTATCAGTATATCTCAAGCATGAGAATAATCAATAACTAGTTCCCCAGAAGTTTCGAGAGACGCACCTATCCATTAAGAGAAATGGATTGATTGTCTCTTTTTTATAGCCTAAAACTTGATCAGGGTGACGGTTTTTCTGTCCAGATAATTCCCTTCTGTCATATAACATGATATTTAACTGCAATTGAAATTCAAGCATGTGCCTTAATTATTCATCCCACATGATTAATCCAAGTTTCATTACAATATAAAATGAACTTGCAAACCAGAAAAATGCTTATCCAACTAACATTTTGAAAGTACTCACCTCAGATGATGACAAGAACTTGTATATACCACTCTGTTGATGAGAAATTGAAAGGAAAAACAGAAAAACAAATCAATACAACAAAAGTAAACACAGACAAACACAGAATGCAAGCCTAGGCACCTGTTGCTTGGCCTTGACTTGCTGAAGACAAAAACATGAGTATTTTGAAATATGGCACCTGAGGAGTACTATTAAAATCACCCGCAAGCACAACAGGGACATTACCCCATTTCACTGAGAGTGTCTGTGCTCTTGACAGGAGTGAACGAATCTGAAAATGCAAAATATTTCAGTTTTAGCAGGATTCAGAGAGCAATAGAAAACTTGATAATGAATCTTGGAAATTCTATTCAATTATAATGACCCCCTGAAAATTATATATTATGCAATAAAGAACCCCACACAAACCTTAACTTCTGAAGTTCTATACACAAAAGAGGGTAAGAAAATTTATTTTTGCATCCAGTTATTATGATATTATAATAATCTGACAGAATCTGCAAAGCAACACAAGAGACTTACTTGGCCTAGTTTAACCTCTCCTCTGCTTGGGTTATAAAGCACATGGATGTTACCGACTAGTAGTCTTCTTGAGTCAGATTTACACATCTGCCTGAAAAGTATAAGTTAGAAGCACAAAGGATGAAAGACTGCTTGATGTACCCTAGAATGATGCAATTTGATTATTGGAATTTAGATCCACAAGGCTACAAGAAAGGCAGGACTAGTACCTCAGCTTCAGAACTTGTTTAGTTTCCACAAGCCATGGCATGCAGCAATAAGTAATCAGTATTCATAGACATTCACCACACCCATAGTCTACAGCTATTGGGATAAACAAACCTCTTTCATCACATGCACTGGACTTAGGAGCTTGCCATCAAGGACTACATAATCATCTAGCTTAAATTTTCGGCTCTTAGACCAGTTAATTTTGGAGCTTCAAAGTAATTTAGCTTAAATATTATTGTCCTAGGGTTTGGAGAGGCAAACAACATCCAACATTTGCTCCCCCTTTTTGGTGAGGGGAAAAAGAATGTGCTGATAGTTCCTCTAATCCCTTTATCCCGTTATTCTTTGAAACTGTTTCCCATGGAACTAAATGCTATAAGAGGCCCACATATGTTGAACAAAAAAATAATTATTAATAAAGCCCTTCATACAATAACTTAAGATTCCAAATGCAAAATGGAAAAAAAGAGTGCTTATACCGAAGAATTAGTACCTCAAAAACTGAAAGCTGAGCAACATTATCCCGGAGACCAATGCCCTTAAATTCAATACTCTCCCCTTCCAATAACCGGAACCTAACAGACAGAAAAAATGATGGTGTGAAATCTTCCATCAATCAGTTACATGTAACTAAGAAAAACTTGGCAATCAATAAGCTAAACCATAATTTTCTTACTTGTCAGCTTTCCAAAACATTGCACAACCATCAACTGTGTCTCCAGTACGTCTCTGCAACCCATGTTCATCTGTCATTAGCTCTTCATTTGTTGCTATTCTTGATAATTTGGTGAACAGATTACTAATTATAAAGCACTCAAGAATGCCTCTTGACTCAGCATGCTATGATGATCTTATCTCATCAGGTCTTCCAAGGCAGCTAGTCCAAAATATGTTCAGGCAGTTCATAGTTGGCGGAATTCATAAGACGTACTGAAGGTTTATTCTATATATGCATATAGCAGAGATTATCATCGATGTTACAGGACTTGCCAAGCAACATAGATGATGACCTATAAAAATTGCTAACATCAATTTGCTATGATTGAAATTATACCTTATAAGAACCCATATATCCTGCTTTAACCAAAGTGTTTGAGATTTCCAAATACCTGTCCACCTCCTGACAAATTATTCCAACGTACCATAAGCTACTCTTTGAGATTCAGCTCTAGTCAAGCACAAAAGATTTAATCTCTTCAAAAGTTTAAATGAAAATAAGAGAAAGATGACAATGTCTTACTTGTAGACATATAATATCTGGGTTCAATCCCAAGAGTTCTTCACAAATAACCCTCTTACGATGATTCCACTTCAGGTACTGAGAAGGAACATTTAAGTACAAATCTCTGTGTCCATAAGCATTTCTATCTGCCAGTATGTTATAAGATACCACGGTGAATCTTTCTGGAACTCGTGAATTCCCCCCATACAACAAAGCCAAAGAAACAAGAAAGACATTAAAACCCAGAAAAGCATTATCCGAGGAACGAAGCAGAAAATCAAAGGTAATTACGTGAACAAAAATGAAATTCAAAACGGTGGTTACGGAAGAATTTTTCCAAACTATGGAACCAAAGAGGAAAGAAAAGAGGAAAAACCGGTAGATGCGAGCGCTTGATGATCGGCTTCAACCCAATGGCGTTCAATTTCAAGAGCCGGATAGAAATTTCTCCGTCTTAGAGGATTATACCATCGTTGAGTGTAAGAGCGAGTAGATGGTGATGAAGATGAAGATGAGGATGCGGATAAATCAGTGGAACCAGTCGAGCAGCTTGGGAAAACGGAAACCTTCTTACAGGAGACGAAGAAGAGAAAGGAATGGCGCTTGGGAGAAACTGAGGTAGCAGTGGTAAAGCGAACACTGAGCCAAGAAGAGCAATCGCGAGAGGCCATCATATTCATCACTAAGAAAAACGAATTGATGAGAGAGGATAGAGGTTAGAGCGAGCCCAGTTCAGCGCCACTGTTCTTTATCCACTCCCAAACATAATAAACAGAAGCTTTTGAAAAATATGCGTCGAGAATGACCGACCGTTAAAGAGGTACTAAGAAGCAAGTTCCCCCCTCCCCAAGAGTTTCACCTCCTCTAACAAGGTCCGTTTTTTTTTTTTTTTTTTTTTTTTTGCCAAACTCTAACAAGGTCACTTAATCATTAAAAGGTCTTAATAATAATTGAGGTATTGTTATATTTTATTTTGAAACTTATTATTGCTTGTTCTTTGGTTTGTCATTAGAACTTAAGGTAATTAAATCTCTTTCTTATGATCTCATCGTATGAGTAATTCCCCATGAAATTATAACAATTGAGATTATTTTAATTTTAGTTTGTTAATGACTCATTTAAAAAATATAAATTTTATTTCTTTTAAAAAAAATTGGTTGACTGTTTTTTTAGTGTTTTTTTTATAGAGTTGAGAGTCATTTTTGCTCTGAAAGTATTCACAAAGAGTGGGAAGCATTTTCTTTTTCTCTTTTTTTTTTTAAATTTCGCCCTAAAAATATTAAAAACATGGCATTCTTACCCTACAAAGTAACTTTTGAAGGTTAAGTTTGACCCATATTTGCACATGGCACTTAAGATACATGTCACCTCATCATCCAAAACAATTCCTTGCCAAGTCATTCAAATTCCACTGTTGATCTTCTTTTCCTCTCTCTCACCCTTTTTTTTTCCAATGTAAATAATCCCCGTAGTCTAAACTCTGAATAAAGAAAATAGGAAGATAACTAGAAGTTAGAGCCGGAAAAACTGGTCGAGTCCGTCTGATCGGTCCTTTTAGGCCTTGAATTTACAAAGGTCAGGCCTTAGATTTTTGCCTAAAAAATGAAATCGGGCCTAAAAGGGCCAGCCTTGTAGGGCCAAGGGTCTAAAAGGGCAGGCCCTGTAGGGCCACGGGCCGGCCCTTTAGGCCCTGTATGTTTTTTTATTATTTTTTAAAATTATTTATATGATAACATTATTATTGATTTTTTATATTTTGTTAATGATGTTGCAAATATTTAGTTGATATTAACTTTTTTAGAATTAAATTTCATAAGAATATTTTGTATTAATAATCCTAAATATTAAAAACTTAAAAAAAAAATATTTCTTATTTCATAAGTATTCTTACCAATTTTGTATTTTTTGACTTATTTTCTTGTGATTGTTTTATTTATATCTTGTGTTATTTATTTTATTAACTACTTACACTTTTCTAGACATATTTAGAAGAAGTATTTTTAATTTTGTTAAGTCTTCTCATTAATTATTTGTAATTGTGATATGTAGACAATAATTTACCTTTGATTATGGCCTATTGAATGTGTTTGTTTGTTGCATGATGATACCGTTTACATTCTAATTTTGATAATATTTATGTGTTAAATTAGGAATTCCATTGTTGTAATTTTTCAAAAAATAAAATTTGTTTAATCTTGTGAAAATATCTTCAAGCCCTGTGGGCTGACCCTGACCCTGACCCTTATGCTTTCGGCCGGGGCTTTGAAAAATAGCAATTTTTCTTATCCCAGGCTTAAAAGGGTCGACCCTAATTCCCAGCTTTACTTGAAGTGTACCAGAGGTGACACTGCTGAGAACATTCAAAGGGTAATACCCATTAGTCTTTATTTTCTTCGGGGCCGCACAGCAGTCATCGTCATCCCCAGCCAAGTCATTGAGTTTGGATAGATTTGAGTTAGTATTGAAGAAATACGTTTATATAATTCAAGACAAAATTTATCTTACAAAAGTATCTCATATACTGTATTAAAAAAATAATTTCTACCACTAATCTAAATAAGCACTTTACACCATTTCGAACTCATCATTTGGTTTTCAAGTTCCGCTTAATTATCGTTGTCATTGGGAAATATCACAACATTAATCACAGTCATCTCCCCCGATTCGTTGAACTCATTGACCATAGTGGACCTAATATCCCCTCTAGCTCAACATCAAAATGGGCCCCGCTAAGGGTTCCGATCATCTGGGCATCAACTCTTTCACGTCGGTCTGGAACACGGTGGAGTAATACTGCCCCACAAGCAAGACCACCGGGGTATGATCAATCACAGAGGGAGATGGTGATTGGGAACTAGAGGTGTAAGGCGAGGAAGATGAGGCTGGTTTAGCATAAGGAAAAAATAAAAAAATACAAAAGGAAAAATATACGTGGCACACCCTTGACACGTGGCTTGCCAAACTTGCACTTTAAAGTCAAACCTTCACATTTAACAGTCAGCTTAAACGGTGGTTAGAAAAGGGTGATAGTGCTACGTTTTCATTACTTTCAAGGAAAAATTCAGCCTAAAAAAACTTCTAGATACCCACGGCTTCTCTATGAATATTTCTAGGGTAAAAATGGTCCTTCACCCTTTTTTATATTAAGATGTTTATTTTTAGTTAAAATTAAAATGATATAAGTTGTTGTGATTATATTTAATAGAGTTCAGATGACATGATACTCCTAAATTATAGATGTATTTCTCTAGTAAATTCAACAATTATATATGTATGTACTCCTCTGGTCCTATTGATAAGGCACTTCCAACATTTTTCATATAGATCAATGAAAATCTTAAACATCATTAACTCTGTTATAAAATTCAACAACTTTTCAACTCTAACTTTACTTAATATAAGTAATACCATATGAAAACAAAATCAACACAATAATAAATAAATGATTAAATTATATATTCATCTCAAAACTTTAATGAGGTGCCTTATAGCTATGACAAAAAAAAAAACTCTCTCTACCTTATAAATAGAACCAAAGGAGTATTTCTCAAGAAGTTTAAAACCCAAAGTTGCTTGAAACCTAGGGGCTTGTTTGATTACCTTCTGGAACAATTTTTTTTTTAAAAAAATAAAAAATAAAAACCCTATTTGCCAACTTGTTTTCCACAATTGACAAAATAAATAAATAAAGAAAAATGGAGATGATGAGAGTCTTTTTTTTTGGCCGATAATAAACATTTCATTCAACTGAACCAAAGTGTATTATATATTACATGGAAACCACTAAAGCAAACTATTAATAAGTATTACAGCACTATTATATCAATCTGGTTCATGCACAAAAGATTGCAGGTCCTTCTTTATTAATCTTTGCAGCTGCTCTGGTGGATTAGACACCCAGTCAATCGAGCAAAATCCTCCGAGTGACACTTTAGCAACCCAATTGGCTACTAAATTGGCCTTCCTGAAAATCCAATTATAAGAATGGTTCCTGATTAATTTCCTTGATTTCTGAATGTTTTCAAGGATGGTAACATACCTTTACTCATTAGGAGGAGAGTCTGAATTAATACATTTAACCAGAGTTTGGTTATCTAACTCAAAGTGGACATCCAACAGCTGATTATTATAGACAAATTTAATCGCTTCCAATAATGCTAATGCTTCAGCCATAAATACTGATTCGGCTTCCTTCATTTGAGCTATTCCGTCTAATAACCAGCCATTGGAGTCTCTAACCTCAAAGGCTATTTCTGCCTTATGTGCTATGCTGGAAAAAGCACAGTCAATGTTAATTTTGAGAGTATTACCTTCAGGTTTCTACCATGTTGCTCTTTCCATCCTTGTAGATGATTCTAGTACTTCCCTTGTGTTCTCCCTTGTTTACCATCCATTAGCGTCCCAATACTTCTCAACAAGAATTCCAACTTGAGAAAAAATGAACAAGGGCTCATGACTGATATTTTCAAAAATATAAGCATTTCTTGCTTTCCATATTTGTCAGAGAGTCATTGCATATAAAGTTTTTTGACATTGGTTAAACTTAGACTTACACAAGCAAAATCCCACCCATTGTTGAAAGCTGGTATGGCCTAGTTCTTTGGATCTAAATGAGAAATTGCTTCCAAACCATGTTGCACTGGCTCCCTTACAACCCATAAAAACATGTTCTATTGTTTCTGAACCTTCTTTACAAATAAGACACACATCCACCACACAACACCTCCTCTTACATAGGTTGTTTAAAGTTGGTAAGGCATTTGACATTGCTCTCCATAAAAAATTCCTAGCCTTAATAGGGACTTTACGGCTCTATATCTCTCTCCATAACTTCCCTTGTCCATTATTAGATGAGGTTGGGTGATTCTCTATACGCTTCAGGATATCCCTTCTAGCCACTTTGTAGCCCTCTTTTACCAAGTAAACACTTCTTTTACCCCCCGGTCTATACCCAGTTATCTTCCCTATTCCTCGGAGCCACTACTGTGTCGTAAATGGCTTCTTTTTCTCTGTCAGTTAGTCATCCTTCCACAATCATTAGGTCCCACCCTCCTCCTCTCATAATATCCTCAACCTTTAACTTTTTAAATGATTCATGTGGCCATATCGAGGTTAATCTTTTTCTAGGCATATTGCTCAACCACGGGTCCTATCAAATTCAGGTTTCTTTCCCGTTTCCTACACTCTATATACTTGATCCTCTAATATTTTCCTTCCCTCTAATATGCTATTCCATAGCCATGACGCCCTTCTCCCCTTCCCTGCTTCCAAAAAGTTTTTTTGTTGGGAAATATTTGGCCTTTAGAAGTTTTACCCATTGCTAGTCAGGATTTTTCAATATTCTCTATTCTAATTTGGCAAGAAGAGCTAAGTTGAAAGCCTCGAAATCCTTAAATCCCAGTCCCCCTTCTAGTTTGTGTCTCTTCATTTTATCCGTAGAAACCCAATAAATCTTTCTCCTATCCTCCTCACATTTCCACCAGAATTTGGATACAATACTATCTAATTTTTGTAACACGCTTTTTGGGTAAAGGAAATAAGACATTGAATACATCGGTAGGGAATTTGCTACTGATTTTATTTGAACTTCTCACCCTGCCTCTGATAAGAATTTTTCCTCCACCCTTGAACTCTTTTTTCCATCCGATCTATAACAAAATTCAGGGCTTGAATTTTTTATTTCCCCCAGATTATTGGAAGCCCCAAATAATTCCCTGGTACATCCACATTATGTATTTGAAAGATAAGACCAATTTCCTCTTGAATCAAGCCAAGGGTATTTTTTGAAAAATATAAGCATGATTTTCCAAAATTAATTGATTGTCCCGAAGCCTTGCAATATTTGTTGATAATATCTTTTAGATTTCTACAATAATCCATTTCGGCTCTAAGGAAGAAAAATGAGTCATCCGCAAAGAAGCTATGTGTTATTTCTGGACATCCTCTACCAATTGCAGTACCCCTCAGTCCACCCCTCCCTTTTTCTTTTTCAATTAGTCTGGATACAAAATTGTTATCAAGGATAAAAAGGTAGGGAGACAAAGGGTCTCCCCGTCTTAGCCCCCTCTGTGGATTCACTTTAGTCATTCATTTTCGAAACGTCATCACTGAGAAATGAACAGAATTAAGACACCAAAATATTATCTCTACCCACTCCCTTACAAACCCCATTTTTTCCATTATAGCATAGAGAAAATCCCATTATATTCTATCATAAGCTTTATTCATATTAAGTTTCATTGTCATCTCAACATTGCCTTTTCTCTTCATTTTCATATGATGAAACACCTCATGCACAATTACAATGTTATCTTGGATCAATCTACCCGGAACAAAGGCCCTTTGACTCTCATCTATTGTCTTGTCTAACATAGGTTTAAGTCTATTCACTATAACCTTGGAAAAAATGTTTGTGAGTGACTAATAGGCCTATAATTATTCACAGATTTTGGCAGTCAACCTTAGGGATCATTTCAAGGTCAGTTTCATTTATTGCAGTCAATGGGTACCCAGTCTTAAAAAATTCTTTTATTAAATCACATACATGGTTCCCGATGATGTTCCATGATTGTTGGTAGAAGAGACCTGTGAATCCATCGGGTCCGGGGGCCTTCTGCCTTCTGTCCTCCTAATTCAAACACCGCTTGTTTAACTTCCTCTGGTCTGATATCTGCCATTAAAGTATGATTATCCTCTACTGAAATCACCAGTTCAATGCATTCTAAGGTTGATGCGAATTCCCTCTACCCCACCATAGTAAACAGTGATGAGTATAATTGAGCAAAATGTCTTCCTATTTCTTGTTCCTCCTCAATCCACTCCTCTTGGTTCCCTCTAATTCTGGTGATTTTGTTTCTACATCTTTTCCTGATTGTTGTCATATAAAAAAATATTGAATTTTTATCTCCACACTTCATCCAGTCCACTCTAGCTTTTAATGCCCAGTATATCTCTTCTTTCTCTCAGAGTTCACTTATTCTCCTTTTTATCTCCCTGACTTCCCTTGCTCTTGCATCCTTCTATTATGAATCTAGGCATTCTTGTACCCTTTGTATCAATTAGTTTATTTGTCTTTGGTTGTTCTTGAATTCCTTTTTACTCCATGCAACCAGGGTATCTCTAAGTTTATTCAACATCCCCATAAATCCATTCAGCCTTTCTCTATTACCTCTTCCCCTCTAGTTCTCCTTGATTAGCAACATTAAGCTAGGATGACCCAGCCAGCATGCATCGAATTTGAATAGTGGAGGTGTTTTTGTCTCATTATGTTTGAAATCTATCAGTATCATACAGTGATTAGACCTTGTAGCTTCCAACACCTTTCCCTATCCCTTCTGGAACTATGAACCCTATGCTAAATTCATCACAGCCCTATCTAGTCTTTCCCTTATGAGTTCTTCTGCTTCTCTATTGTTCATCTATGTAAACTTGCAACCCTTGAACTCTAACTCTATCAATTCACAATTAACCATGAACTTTCAAAACCTATCTAAGTCCCTTTGTTAGCATGTTCTGCCCCTACCTTGTCTGAGGATTATAGCATGTCATTAAAATCTCCAAAAATTATCCATGGCTTAGACTTATCAAAATTCAGTTTCTCTAGTTCATTCCACCAGTGTATTTTTTGCCTTGATTTTGTAGGACCATAGACCAACGTCATGTTTCCAGCCCACTTTCTATTGAAGCTAACCTCTTCAAGGTGAATGATATTTTTATTCATAAGCCCAATTTTTAGCTCTACTCCCTCCTTCTACCAAATCGCTAGTCCACCTAACCTACCAACTGATTCTTGATATTCCCCAAAATCATACTTTAATTTCCTTCTTATTCTATCTATTTTTGTTTTCTTCATTTTTCTTTCAGATAAGAACACTACAAGTGACTTGAACTTACCATATTAGAACTTTAGATTGCGAACAGTCAAGGTAGTCCTGAGACCTTGATAGTTCCAATCGAGGTAGATCATTAGGCCCTGGTAGCTGTCTCTGGCCACCCACCATGCCCTTCCATATCAGCTTCCTCTATCTGTTTATGCCCTTACCCTACTTTCCAACCATACTTCATTGCATAAGAACTTGGTATAATCTGGCACCTTGGATTTAGATTGCTAAATAGTGCTCTTCTCACCTTCTTTTTCTGTAAACTTTGCTCGTTCAGTTCCCGACTGGTGCGAACCCACAAGGGAAGATCCCATAAACCCACAACTAATATGAAATATATACACCCCAAGAAAGCTAAACACATCAATAATCCAATTGAACCCTTGAACATAAAAGAACAAGGACCGAAGTGTTGGAAGACACCATAAAGTTGATCAAGCCTTGATAAGTCTCTTAGTTCCAAGAAAATCACTAGAGAGAATCCACTCTCAAGAAACAAAGTGCAGAAGTGCAACTTTCATTTATCATTCAAATATGAAGTGTGTCTTACAAATGAAGAAGTACTAAGTATTTATAGGGAAATATGACCTAATTGCAACTTTGAACATAGCAAATACAAAGTCTAATACCATGTGCTAGGAAACCTAAAAGTCTAATACAACGAATCCAAAAGTCTAATACAATCTTCTAGAAAATACAAAAGTCTAATTCAGCACGCTAGAGAACCCAAAATTCAAATATACCAACTACTTAATAATTTTCTCACAAATAAATTCAAGAAAATGTAGTCATCAATTAAGGCTCAAAATGTGCTTATTTAGGCCTAAATGAGTCCTCCCATGTGTAGTACTAGGTCCAAGCTCTTCAGTTTCAAGTCTGTAAGCCCAAAACTTGATTAATATCTCCATTTGTAGCCCATATGAAGTTAGTGACGTTTTTAGCATTTTTGTCCAGCTTTGATCCAATTGCTACTTGCTTTGTCCAAGTATCTTGCACTAGCCCATTTAATACTTCCTTAATTTGTTTGGCTCTTGCTCTTGTGATTGGTCCACTTGGAATTTGTAAAGGATCACTTGAATTTGAAGGCACAACTTATTGGATCGCATCATTTCCTCTCTCCTCAAAAGGATTCATCCTCGGATCTTCACCTATATCAAAAGGAGATAAATCAGCTGTATTAAAAGTAGTACTAATATAATACTTACCAGGAAAATCAATCTTGTAAGCATTATCATTTATTCTTTCGAGCACTTAAAATGGACTATCTCCTCTTGGAGCTAATTTTGATTTTCTTTGAGCTGGAAATCTTTCTTTTCTTATATGCACCTCCACCCAGTCTCTAGGTTTAAAAGACCACGCCTTCTTCCTTTGTTGGGCTTGGATGCATAATGTTCATTTTTCTTTTCAATTTGCTGTTTCACATGCTGATGAAGTTTATGCACTATTTCAGTTTTCTTTTTCCCATTAAGACCTGCTCTCTTATCAATAGACAATGGCAATAAATCCAAAAGAGTTAATAGATTAAAACCATATACTATTTCAAAAGGAGAATAATTAGTAGATGAATGCACATTTCTATTATATGCAAATTCAATGAATGGCAAGCAATCTTCCCAATTTTTAAAGTTCTTTTGAATCACAATTCTGAGTAATTGAAACAAAGTTCTATTAACAACTTCAATTTGTCCATCAGTTTGTGGATGACAAGCAGTAGAAAATAACAATTTAGTATCAAGTTTTTCCCATAAAACTCTCCAAAAATGACTTAAGAATTTGGTAACCGTATCAGAAATAATACTTTTAGGGACACCATGAAGCCTCACAATTTCTTTAAAGAACATATCAGCAATGTATGTGGCATCATTGTTTTATGGCATGTAATGAAATATGTCATTTTAGAAAATCTATCAACAATCACAAATATGGAATCTATTCCTCTTTTTGACCTAGGCAAACCCAAAACAAAATCCATTGATATGTCAATCCAAGGTTCACTAGGTACAGGTAAAGGAGTATACAAACCATATGGCAAGACTCTAGATTTAGCCTTTTTACATGTTATGCATTTAGCACAAATTCTTTCCATATCACATTTCATTTTAGGCCAAAAGAAATGCTCATACAAAAAATTCCATATTTTTCACACCAAAGTGACCCATTAAACCACCCCCCATATGCTTCTCTAACAAGCAATTCACACAATAAACATTGAGGCACACATAGTCTGTTTTCTTTAAACAAGTACCCTTCACCTCTATAAAATTTATCAAATGCTTTCTTTTCACAAGCAAGGAATAATTCAACAAATTCAGCATCATTTGCATATAATTCCTTGATATATTCAAAGCCAAGCAGCTTAATATTAAGAGTTGCAAGAAGCGTATACCTTTTAGACAATGCATCAGTAACCACATTCTCATTACCTTTCTTGTATTTGATGACATATGAAAATGTCTCAATAAATTCCAACCACCTTGCTTGTCTCATATTGGTTTACCTTGACCTTTAATATGCTTCAAGGATTGATGATTAGCATGAATCACAAATTGTTTGGGCTAAAGGTAGTGCTGCCAATTCTCCAATGCTCTTTTAAGTGCATAGAGCTCTTTGTCATAAGTTGGATATTTCAAGGCTTCTCCATTTAGCTTTTCACTAAAATAGGCAATTGGCTTTCCTTCCTGCATTAAAACAGCTACTATTCCAACTCCAGATACATCACATTCAATCTCAAAATTTTTGCTGAAGTCTGGAAATACTAACACAGGTGCAGAACCCAATTTTTCCTTAAGGCCAATAAATGCATTATCTTGTACTTTATCCCATTTAAAACCAACAGATTTCTTAATAACCTCATTGAGTGGTGTAGCAAGTATGCTAAAATCCTTCATAAATCTCCTATAAAAACTAACCAAACCATGAAAACTTCTCACTTTAGTTATGCTTTTAGGTGTTGGCCATTCTTTTATAGCTCTTATATTTTCCTCATCAACTTCTATTCCTTTAGCACTCACCACAAAACCAAGAAAAACAATTTTGTCCATGCAAAAATTACACTTTTTCATATTTGCAAATAGATTTTCCTTCCTCAAAACATCAAGCACACAATGCAAATGATTCAAATACTCATCCAAATTCTTGCTATAAATCAGAATATCATCAAAATAAACCGCAACAAATTTCCCAATGAAAGCACACAAAACATGGTTCATTAATCTCACGAAAGTGCTAGGTGTATTAGATAACCCAAATGGCATAATAACCATTCATATAATCCATGTTTGGTCTTGAAAATAGTTTTCCACTTATCCCCTTCTCCCATTTTAATTTGATGGTACCCAGATTTCAAATCAATCTTACAAAAGTAAAATAAAACCATGCAATTCATCAAGCATATCATCTAATATAGGAATGGGATGGCGATACCTTACAGTGATATTGTTGACGGATCTACAATCAATACACATCCTCAAAGTTCGATCTTTCTTTGGAACTAAAAGCATTGGAACTGTTCAAGGGCTCAAACTTCTCTAATATATCCCTTTGCCATGAGCTCTCTCACTTGCCTTTGAAGCTCTTTTGTTTCTTCAGGATTGCTTCTATATGCTGGCCTATTTGGAAGTATTGCTCCATGAATGAAATCAATTTGGTGTTCAATTCCTTTAATAGGTAGTAAACTGTTACATGTGTAAATGGTCTATTAAATAGTGCAAGCATACATTGTCGTAATCAAGTAATACAGAAGTGAGTAGAGTATCATTCCCACAAAGATTGATCACTAAGTACCAAAATAGGCAATTTTAACTATATTTAGTCGATCGATTCTTTGGTGATTGAGAGTACAAAATAAAAGAAAAATCATTAAATATGAGTGCAGATGATATGAAAGCAACTATGAGAAAAAGACCTAGGGATTAGATTTCACTTAAAAAATTTTGAATTGAATCACTTATCTATTCTAGCCCAATTAATTCCACATGATTGATAGTCAAGTTTCCCTAATTTAATTACTAGCCTCTTACAAGGTCAAGCAATTATATAATTAATTGCTAATCTAATATATTCCTATATGAATTTATGCAATTAATTAAGCATTAAGATTTATGAAACTCAATAAAACTACATAACTCATATGA
Organism: Inga laurina; assembly: GCA_963855925.1. Lineage (NCBI taxonomy): Eukaryota > Viridiplantae > Streptophyta > Magnoliopsida > Fabales > Fabaceae > Inga > Inga laurina. The sequence continues at coordinate 19,117,012 of OY979702.1, read as the reverse complement.
ATATATTCCTATTCATATGCAAGTCATTGTTTTAATCATAGGATCTATACATATGCATCTCCTTTCGGTCTCAACATACATATTGGAATTATTCAAAAGGTGGCCAATCAATTGAAAGCATTAAGAACAATAATTAAAACTCAATCATGAAGGAGAAATTCAAAATAGATTTAATAAGTTAAGATTTAATCCGTCATTAGTAAGCTACGTCATCACCCTAGGAAAATGAAAGTTTAGCACATGATGAAATTAAAAACAAAAATAAAATAAATTGAAAACTTCATAAATATTGCGTAAAACTTGAATATTAAATTCTAAAACATAAATATACAACCAAATGATGCATGAAGATGAAGAAAATCTAGTCATCCCTTTAGGAGATAAAACCTTTCATGTAGATGGCAACCTATACCATCTATAAAGGAGGACTACCTAAGCCTTCCATGTAGGAGGTGTTAGTGCAAGAGTTTCACCCAAGAGGGGGGTGAATTAGGTGATACTAGAAATTTTGTTGCATATAAAAAAATTGACAGAATATTTAAAGCAGTTGAGAGCAAAGAGAAATATCACCGAAGTGTACACCGGGAGTTATACTGGTTGGGCCCAACCACTTTGACCTACGTCTAATTCTCAGAGCGTCTCTGAGAGTTTCACTATATTCTCCAAGATTCAGTGGGTTCTTGGCACCTCAGTACACAGCAAGTTCCTTCACCTGGACACTCGCTCCCCCTTACACATTGAAATCAAATCCCTAACTCAAGGTTCCACAACCTTAAGTTGTCTCAATAAAAAATATTGAGTTTGTAATGAAACACTCTCTCACAGAACAAATATATAATCACTGAAGTACAATGAATGAGTATAAGAAAACAAAACGCTAAGAGTGTGTTGATCAGTGTATGTTCGTATGTTCTCAGTTCTTGTTTTTTGCTCTTTGAATGCTCCAAATATACAGATAATTTGTAGTGTCCATTGGAAGCAATTCAAACATGTCCATTAGAGTCACGCAACAACGGTTGACCATTCTTCAATTTTGAAAACTATCCATTTGCAGTAGGTAGCGGTAGGTGAACGTTCGGGCTTTTATTTGACTTTTCACTTCTGGCATAATCTCTTTATTGTTTCTCTACAAATGTGCTTAGAATACTAGTGCAATGAAAGTTAATCATAAAGATAACAAATCAATAGTAATTCAATTAAAAAATGATTTTTGGACTTCATCACTCGAGTGGCTACTCGAGTGATCATGTTTGTTACTCGAGTAGTCCCTCGAGTAAACCTATCAAAAATATGGCAGTAAGTAATTCAACATTTTACATAAGATATTACTTGGGTAAGACATGGAGTGAGATATATCACAAACCTTGGAAATACCTTATTACTCGAGTGACTATGTCTTTTCCTCGCGAGTTACTCATGTGCTTCCTCCAGTAAGACTACTACTTGAGTGGTTACTCGAGTGGCCATGTTGTTTCCTCAAACCTTACTTAAGTGACCCCTTGAGTAAATTCCAAATAACTCTGCAGATTACTCAATTACTCACTCAAGTAACTGCATCAAATTCTTAGCGAAGAGTCCTTTTCTTTGTTTACCTGATTACTCGAGTGACCCCTCGAGTAATGCTTCAAATAACTCTAGAGATTATTGGAGTACTCCCTCGAGTAATGTCTTTTTCTCACTTGGTTACACGAGTAATATGTTGCATTTCTTGGCCGAGAGCTACTGGAAGATTTTTGACCTGGTTACTCGAGTGGCTACTCGAGTAATACCTTTTTCTCATATGTTACTCGAGTGGTTACTCGAGTAAGGGTTTATATAACTTTGCAAATTACTCGAGTGGCTACTCGAGTAACATCTTCCAAATTTTGGCAGTGCTTTAGAAAACATTTTCTTCTGACATTACTCGAGTAACGATGTTCCTTACTCAAGTAGTCACTCAAGTAAACATAGACAAAGACTGCCACTGAGGTTTTTCCTTTGCTCTTTCTCTCAGATCTTCTTCATTACTCCAATGCTTACTTCAAGTAATGCTTTACCATTTATTTACTTTGTTCAGATTCATTTGTTATCATATCCTCTTTTATCATTAGTTTAATCTTTATTATCATCAAAACATATGGGATCTAACATTTTCCCCCTTTTTGATGATGACAAAACTTGGTGATTTTGAACAAATTTTTTGAATTTGGGTTTTCAAACATATGCTTCTTGAATACTTTTCATATGAAATTTTTGTTCGATTTAACCTTGAAAACTCTTTTGAAATAGCTTATTAAAGATATTTTCAAAGTTTTTGTTCTTATTTACTTGTTCACCTTGCATACACAATCAAAAACTCATTAGTCCCACAACGCAATATAACTTCAATGAAATTTAACTTTAATGGCATAAATAAACAAATTGCATAAAGAAGAATTCATTGCATAACCAAAAATTTAGAATTCAAAAATAAAAGCACCCTAAAGCCCCGTACACCCAAATCCCAATACATTAACTCATCCATTTATCACAAAATCACTCAGGTTCTTCTCCCCTTTTTTTGTCTTCATTACAAAGGTGGAATCAATCATGAGGAGGAGTAGGTGGCTTGGCTGCTGAAATAGGAGTGACAAGAAATGCCAATGATTCATATGAACCATCTGAACTTGAAGGATCTGAAGATGATGGTTCAGGGTTAGGAAGGTTCACTGGGGGTGTCTGAAGATCCTCTGGAGAATTCACCGAAGATGATAGGTAAGGAACCAGAGAAGTAATTTCTACTTCCTTTGTAGCAACCGGTGAAGACTCAAGCACCTCCTCAGTGCGTGTAGATGAGGCAATAGAAGTAGATATCGGCTCTGGCTGAATAGTCTGAGGTGGATCATCAGTGGTGATATGGATTGGCTTGGATGTGTCAAGGTCAAGCATAGAGAACAAGACATTACTGGGTCCAATCTCAGAAGGTCTATGCTTAGTAGGTATAGAGGATCCAGGTTCCGATACAGGTATGGGCTCAGGAATAACAGAAGGACCAGGAATAGGAGTGCCAGAAGCCATAACATCAAGTCTGGCAACAATGGATCTCAGAAGCTCACCTTAGGCACGTTGTTCATCTAGAAACTCTTCATGCCTCTTATCCATCCTCTCTACTAGTTGTCCCATCTTTTCATTCATATAGGTTACCAACTTCGTATTGATATTCACAATATCAATATGAAAACACTTCAGAATATTCTCCATTGCGGCACCAAAGAAGGATGGAGAAGATGTGTTGGCTGGAGCAGAAGACTGTGTGTCATCCATTCGACTAGTTGATGTGTCAGTCTTCTTTTTCTTCTTGGGACTTGCTTCTAGAGGAGTCTTTAGAGGAATCTCAATGTTCAATTTTCCAATTCGATTCCTCCCAACAGGTGCTATCATCTCAATCGGCTTTATACTCTCCAAGTACCAAATCTTATTCTTCTTGAGGAATAAGGAAATAAGTTGAGGATAAGGCATTGGAGTAGTAGGTTTTCCTTCATACCTATATCTCTTGATCTCAGCAAATATATATTCTCCCAAATCCTTTTCTTCTTTGAGGATCAATGAGGTAAATTTTCTGAAGTCCCTTTCAATGAAATGAGTGAAGTTACTGGATTTGTTCACCATGGCTGTAGAATAGATATACCATAGGACTCGATGAAAATCACTCATATTACTTGGATTGAAATTGAGGGGTCCCACTATCTCACCAGGTCTTAGGATAGAAAACAACTGGTTTGATTTATAATTAGGATAATCATCATCAGGAGGGTTTTCTATTCCTAACCAGGTATTGATTCTGGAAGGTGAGATTAGAATTCTCTGTCCTCTTGCCTTAGAAGTCATTTCTTCTTCCACAGACTTCCTAATAGGATCATTTATAGGTTCAAGGTTACAGTAAAAATGCCTCACAACTTTGGTGCAAAATGGAAGTTTAATAGATAGCCAAGGCATATAGAAATCAAGATATGGACTCAAGTCAAATTTCAATACCTCTTGAAGAACCTTGTAGTCAATGTAGTGCATCTTGCATACATTTCTTCTTGCAAAGTGACTCAGATACTTCTGAGATTCCTCAAGCTTGCTCACATTGAATCCTTTTGGAGGAAATGTGATTTCTTCATCCCTCTCTTCTGGTTGCCTTGAAGATTTCCCTTTCTTTCCTTCCTTAGATTGAAAAGCTTATTCAAGCATGCCTACCATGACTTTAGTAAGCTTCTCATCAATCTTGGGCTTTTTCAGAGGTTTAGGAGAAAAGGTGGGTGTGTCGGATGAATCAGAAGAAGGAGGAGATGGCTCTTTTGTTGCTTTGCCTCTTCCTGGAGGTGAACTCTTCTTGGTTTGAGCTCTTGTGACAATAGGCTCCTTAATCGCCACCCCTTTCACCTTAGGCTTAGGTTGTGGTTTAGCTTTGGCTTTAGGTTTAAGAGAGATTTTCTTTTCTTGGTAGGAGAAGAGGAAAGTGAATCAGAAGGTTGATATGGTTCAGAGGACCTAAAAGGAGTGTTAAGATTAGGAGATTTAGTCCTCACCATTTTGATTTGAGAGAAATGAGTATTTCTGAAAAACAGGGACCGTGAGTTACGAATGTAGGGCAAAGTTACTGAGCAATCTGAGAGTTTTTAGAAGATAAAACCCAAGGGGTTTTGATGAAAATGAGAAGGGAAAATATTTGTTAAAAGTTTTTGTGAGAGCACTAAGAGAATCACTCGAGGTGATTTTTTGAGAAATGACCGAGTATCGACTGAAATAATCCTAAAGCCCAACATCACTCGAGGGCTTACTCGAGTGATCATCAGCTTCACTCGAGTAGCTACTCGAGTGATCATACCAAAAATTTTAAAATACAGTGAATTCAAGTGTGTACCTGGCATGAATAATATTTTAATCACCCATGAATATTCCCTCAATCATTTGATGGTTCTTTAGGACATATTTGAGTTGAAAATCAGTAAATATAAGATCTGTACCCAGGTTCACTCAAGGCCTTACTCGAGTAACGTTGAAGTTCACTCGAGGCCTCCCTCGGCTAATCTGTCTCTTTACCTTCTAACTATTCATTTCCAACCGTTATGCCATTTCATTTGAAATTAATGCTTCACTGGCACACTTCCAAGTTCATTACTCGAGTAGCTACTCGAGTAATTCATCCATTACTTCAAGGTGTCACTCCAGTAATGCTCTTTACTTGAAGTTGTCCCTCTAGTAATGTTATCCTTTGTTAATCTCTGTTTTTCATACTCCAAAATAGAAAATCATGATCCTGCAAAACAAATTGCTAGAAACTCCAATGCTTAAGTTAGTAATCATCAAAACATCAATGCATAACATCATCTAACATTTTGTAAACACTAAATAACTTACAATTCATTAGGATTTACCATTCCTAATTCTTGTCTAATATATAAAAATTGATCTTTTGCAAGAGGTTTTATGAAGATATCAGCTAGTTGAAGATGAGTTGGAATGAATATCACTTTGACATCTTTCTTTTGGACATGATCTCTGATGAAGTGATGTTTAACATCAATATGCTTGGTTCTAGAATGTTGAATAAGATTCTTTGCCAAGCTTATTGTTCTAGTATTGTCACAGTATATTGGTGTCTCTTTCAAATAAATACCAAGATCCTGGAGTTGTTGCTTTAGCCATATTACTTGTGCACAACAACTTGATACTACAACTTTCGTTGATGAAAGAGATACTGTAGTTTGTTTCTTGCTAAACCATGACACAATTGAGCCTCCAAGAAATTGACCTTGTCCACTCGTACTCTTTCTGTATGTCTTTTATCCTCTATGATCAGAGTCTGAGTATGCAACTAGATATTCATTTCTTCCTTTGGGATACCAGAGACCCAATTCTGCCTTGTCAGCAAGATATCAGAAGATATGTTTAACAGTTTCAGCATGTGACTCTTTTGGTGCAGATTGATATCTTACACACATGCCCACACTGAATTGAATATCAGGCCGACTTGTAGTGAGATAGAGTAATGATCCAATCATTCCTCTATATTTTGTGATGTTGTAATCTTTTCCCTTGACATCCGTATCAAGTAATGCGGTTGAGCTTATGGGTGTGTCCATTCCATTTGCTTCATCCAATCCATACTTCTTCAATAGTTCTTTCAAATAATTCATTTGAGATATGAAAATTCTATTCTTTCTTTGTTTGATTTGCAAACAGAGAAAGAAATTCAATTCTCCCATCATTAACATCTCAAACTCCCCTGCATTATCTCAGAAAATTATTTGCACATAGTTTCGTTAGTAGCACCGAAAACTATATCATCAACATATATTTGCACAATTAATATATCATCATGTTTTCATTTTGTAAAAAGTGTTGTATCAAATTTTCCTTGTACAAAACCTTGATCAATAAGAAATTTACTGAGCCTTTCGTACGATACTCTAGGAGCTTGTTTTAAACTATACAAAGCCTTTTTGAGTTTGAAAACATGGTCAAGTTTGGTTACATCTTTGAAACCTGGAGGTTGATCTATATATACTTCTTCCATGATGTAGCCATTTAAAAATGCACTCTTTACATCCATTTGATAAAGTTTGAATCCTTTGATGCATGCAAAGGCTAAGAGTACTCGTAGAGCTTCCAATCTAGCCACTGGAGCATATGTTTCCTTATAATCAATTCCTTCTTCCTGATTATAGCCTTTGGCCACCAATCTTGCCTTGTTTTTAACAATAATTGCGGATTCATCAAATTTGTTCTTGAATACCCATTTAGTACCAATAATTGGATGATCCTTAAGTCGGGGTACCAATTTCCAAACTTGATTTCTTTCAAATTGGCTTAGTTCTTCTTGCATTGCTATAACCCAATCATTGTCTGATAGGGCTTCATCAATGTTAGAAGGTTCAATCTCAAAAATAAATGTAGAAAAACTAACTTCATTGAAACTTCTATTTCTAGTTTTGGCTCCTTCATTAACATCTCCTATGACTTGATCTAGGGGATGACTCCTATTGTATTTCTAGGCTTTAGGTTGTCCTAGTGACTAATCTTCTTCCTTGGTTTGATCAACTTCTGAATAAGAGATTTAGAAATAGATTAACCATTTTCTTGATTTGAAACAACTTCCTGCTCATCATCAATGGTTTTGTCAGAGGACTCAAATTCATCAAATACAACGTGAATTGATTCTTCAACAACACATGTTCTTTTATTGAAAATTCTGTATGCTTTACTTCGGTTAGAATAACCTAGGAAAATTCCTTCATCTATTCTAGAATCAAATTTTCCTAAGTTATCTTTACCATTATTATGAATGAAACACTTACAACCAAAGATGTGTAAATGAGCAAGGTTCATCTTCCTTCCTTTGTATAGCTCGTATGGTGTCTTTCCAAGTTTTGTTTTAATGTAGGCTCTATTTGAAATATAGCATGTTGTGCTCATTGCATTAGCCCAGAAAACTTGAGACACGTTCTTTTCATTCAGCATTGCTCTAGCCATTTCAGTGAGCACTCTATTCTTATGTTCCATGACTCCATTTTGTTGAGGTGTCCTTGGAGGAGAGAAGTTGTGATCTATCCCATTAGTATCACAATATTCTTCAAAGGCTTGATTTTCAAACTCTCCACCGTGATTTATCCTGAAACCTGTAATGGACATACCTTTCTCATTTTGCACTTTCTTGGCAAAAACAATGAATTCTCCAAAGGTTTCATCCTTTGATGATAGAAAAATAGTCCATGTAAATCTAGAGAAATCATCAACAATGACCAATGAATATAAGTTGCCACCAAGGCTTTTAACTCTTACTGGACCAACTAAATCCATATGTATCAATTGAAGTGGTCATTTGTTGTAATTTCATTTTTCGATTTGAAAGATGATTTAGTTTGTTTACCCTTTTGACATTCATCACAAATCAAATCATTTTTAAAACTTACTTTAGGTAATCCAAGAACTAAATCCTTTTTGAGTAGTTTACCTAGTTGGTGCATGTTGGCATAAGCTAGTCTCTTATGCCATAACCAACTTTCATCAGCATTACTCAGAAAACAATTTTCAGAGTTATTTCTATTGATATCAAGTGTATAACAGTTACCTTCCCTTTTTGCTCTGAGCTATTTCTTGATATTTTTCTTATCGAGTTGTAAGTATTTCTTGTTGACAATTAGACATTTCTCTGAATCAAATATTATCCAGTTGTCTTTATGTGTACTTTGACTTACACTCAGCAAATTATGACACAAGCCTTCAACGTAATATACACTGTGACTTGTATTCCTTTGTCATTTTTTATTTCACCAATTCCTGCTATTTTTTAGGATTGATTTCCTCCAAATTTTACCTTTCCACCTTCCTTAGGTTGCAATGTGGTAAAACTTTTGAAATCACCGGTCATATGTCTAGAGCATCCACTCTCTATGTACCACTTGTTGTTTTTGTATGCTTTAAGACATATTTGCAATCAAATACAATTAAGTATTAGGTACCCACATCTTTTTGGGTCCTTTTAGGTTAGTACAAAAAATTTTCAGAATATATGTGTTAGAGCAAGTGTTTCACCCAAGGAGGGGGTGAATTGGGTGATCTTAAAAATTTCGTTGCAAATATAAAATTTGACGTTGAAATTAAAACAGGAAAGAGTAAGAAAAAATATCACCGAAGTGTACACCGGGAGTTATACTGGTTCGGCCACAACCACTTTGACCTACATCCAGTCCTCAGAGCTTCTCTGAGAGTTTCACTATATCTTCCAAGATTCAGTGGGTTCTTGGCACCTCAGTACAAACAAGTTCCTACACCTGGACACTCGCTCCCCCTTACAAGTTGTAATCCAATCCCAACTCAAGGTTCCACAACCTTAAGTTATCTCAATAACAAATATTGAGTTTGAATGAAATATCTCTCTCAAGAGTGAATAAGAATCACTGAAGCATAGAAATATAATTTCAATGTGAAAACAGAGCAATGAACTTGATAATACGTTTGTGTGTGTTCTTGTTGTTCTTTCTCTGTTTAGATGTTCCCATATATATAGATATGTTGGTGATGACCGTTGGAACATTTTCTTCTTGTCCGTTGGAGAGTGTGCAGCCACTATTGACTTTTCCAGTTTTTGAAAAATATCCGTTGGCCGTGGTTGGCATTTGAACGTTTCATTTGACTTCCATTACTTGATATGATTTCTTCATTGTTCATCTGTAAATAGGCTAAGAATACTAATACAATAAAAGATTAATCATATAGAAAACAAAACAATCAACGTTTGAATGATTTCTGGATTTCTGGGTTTGCATACTCGAGTAGCTACTCGAGTATCCCTTGAAGTTTACTCGAGTACTTACTCGAGTATCATCGGGAAATCTTTGATCAACTGCAAGTCAATGAATAAATACAAGATTACTCGGGTAGTGCATGGAATAACCAATTCTTAAACCTTTGAAAATATATGTTTACTCGGGTACTTACTCGAGTAATGCACTCACAACTTTATGAGTTACTCGGGTACCAACTCGAGTAAATCTTTACAAAAACTTTTGGTTACTCGATGCTTTACTCTAGTAATGTTGGCACGATTTCAAGGCCGAGAGCACTTACCTTGTTACTCGGATACTGACTCGAGTAATGCATTCATTTTTGCATAAGTTACTCGAGTACCACCTCGAGGAAATATACATTAAATATATGTATACTAGAGGAATCACTCGAGGAAAATGAGATACAATGATATCAAGTTAATCGGGTACCACCTTCAAGTTTTTACTGACTTCAGTGCATTACTCGAGTACTTACTTGAGTAACATTGGCAGTGGTACAAAATGCCGAGAGCACCATTTTCTCAAAAACAGAGTTACTCGAGTACCTACTCGAGTATCATTGGCAACTTGAAAAAAACTGGAAGTTTTTCACATGGTTACTCGAGTAGCGCCTCGAGTAACATTGGCAGGCCGAGAGCAACTCCAAGTTTTTACCTGGTTACTCGAGTAGCTCCTCGAGTAACATTGGCAGGCCGAGAGCAACTTAAAAATACTTACACTATTACTCGAGTACCTACTCGAGTAACGTTGGCAGGTTACTGGAAGGTGCTTCTAGTTACTTCAAGTTTTGGTTCATTACTCGAGTACCGCCTTGAGTAATTCCTTAGAAAACCTGCTTCTGATCAAGTTTCTCAGCTTTTCCTCTTGGCCTTTCTTCATTACTCCAATGCTTATCTCAAGTGATACTTATCCCTGTTATTCTTTAGTTCAAACTTGTTTATTAATCATTTCCTTTCCAAACCATTCTTTTGTTATCATCAAAACATGAGATCTAACATTCTCCCCCTTTTTGATGATGACAAAACTTGGTGATTTTGGACATGGTTTTTCAAATTGAATTTTCAAATTAAATATGCCTTATTTAGTTTGGATTTATAGCATACACCTTGCATACACAACAATTTCATTAGTCCAACAATGTATTATAATTCAAAGCTTAAATGAACTAAAAATGCAATCATAACACACTTGTATTAAACTTTAAAATTTGCAAATTACAAAATAAGTTCAAGAAGACTAATCAAAAGACCTATCAAGTTTCAAAATGCTCCTTAGAACCCATATACAACCAAATACCCCAAAATAAGTTCAGACACTTCCACAAAATCACACTCAAGCTCTTCTCCCCCTTTTTGGCTTCATCAATCAAGTGGAGGGCTAGGAGGCTTGACCACAGAAATGGGTGTCACTGGAAGAACCGTAGAATCATCTGAGCCCAAAGATTCAAAAGAGCTAGAGGGGACTGGGTCAGGCAGATGAACTGGAGGGATATAGATGTCATCGCCGGGAGGAGAAGGTTGGAAGACAACCATAGTAGAGGTTTCTCCTTCTGGAGTGGTCTGAATCTCAGGGGTGGTCTCAGCCTCTGGTGTAAGATGTTCAGATGAGGATGAGGAAGGAGAGATTTCCTCTGTGGGGGCAGGTGATGGAGTCAGTTTAGGAGCGGTTTCTGGCTGAGGTTTTGGTGGGGAATCATCAATGGTGATGTGTATAGTCTCGTTGGTTTCTGGGTTATCCACTGAGTAAAGGATGTCTTTGGCTTGAAGCTCATGTGGACTTGAAACCAGAGGAGTAGATGGTTCATCCTCAGTGATAGGAGTGTCTGAAGGTGGGTCACTGGAGGTAGTGGAGGTGCAGATGAAGATGGACCGGCAGAAGGTCCGAGACCTAAGGAGTCCAGTCGTGCTAGAATCAATCTCAAGGTCTCACCTTAGGCACGTTGCTATGCTAGCAACTCCTCATGTCTCTTGTCCATTTTCTCTACCAATTCCTCATGCCTCTTGTCTATTTTCTCAACCAACTCTGCCATCTTGAAATTCGTGTTGGTTATCAGTTCGGCGTTTGTGTTGGCGATATCTACATGGAAACCTCTCAGCATATTTTCCATAAAATGCTGGAGAGTGGCATTGAGGAAAGATGGCGAAGATGTGGTAGCAGCTGGAGCAGATGACTGAGTGTCATCTAACTTACTGGTCTCTGCCTCAGTGGTCTTCCTCTTCTTCTTTGACCCAGATTCCAGAGGGACTTTGAGAGGGATATTGATGTTCAATTTCCCAATTTGGTTTCTCCCAACTGGAGTCAACCTCTCAATGGGCTCCTTGCTATCCAAATACCATATTTTGTTCTCTTTCAGGATTAGAGACACAATCTGATGATATGGCATTGGTGTTGTAGCCTTCCCATCCACCTTATACCTCTTCATCTCTGAGAAAATATATTCCCCTAGATCCTTTTATTCCTTCAAGAGCAGTGAAGCAAACCACCTAAAGTCCCTATCACAGAAATGGGTGTAATTGTTGGCTTTGTTCACTAGGGACCTAGAGTAGATGTACCATAGGACCCTGTGATGATCACACATATCACTCGGTTTAAAATTTAGGGGGCCAACTAGCTCACCGGGTTTAAGAATGGTAAAGATTTGGTTTGGCTCAAGTTGGGAATAGATATCATCTGGGGGGTTTTCTATCCCTAGCCACAAATTAATCCTAGAGGGTGATATCAGTATCTTTTGACCTCTAACTGTGGTGGTCATCTCTTCCTCAACTGAGGTTCGGTTAGGCTCATCTATGATCTCTAGGTTACAATAAAAATGAGTAATCACCTTTGTGCAAAAAGGCAATCTAATGGATAACCAAGGCATAAATGGATCTAAATAAGGACTTAGGTCATGCTTCACTACCTCTTGAAGTAGCTTGAGATCCACGTAGTGTGTCTTGCACACTTTCCTTCTGGAGAATTGAGATAGGTACTTTGGGGATTCCACCAATTTGCTGACATTGAATCCCTTTGGTGGGTTGGTGATCTCTTCTTCTGGCACTTTGGACTTCTTGGAAGATTGTCCCTTCTCCATTTGATCAATGATATTTGCCATAGCTGCAGCCACATTCTTGTCATACTTTGGCTTTTTGGTAGGCTTAGGTGTGAAAGAGGGGGTAGAGGAATCAGAGGGAGGAGGTGAGGGAGATTTGGCACTCTTCCCTTTTCCAGTTGAGGTACTCTTCTTGGATTGAGCCCTTGTAGCAATAGGCTCTTTAATCACCACACCTTTGGGTTTTGATTGAGATAAAGGAATTTTAGCTTTTGGTCTAGGAGTTAACTTTCTTCTCTTTTTGGGAGGAGAAGAAAGAGGATCAGAGTGTTGTTGGGATTCAGAGGAATCTATGGGAGAAAGATTTTTAGTTCTCATCTTTCTGAATGATTGAAAACAAGGATTTCCAGAGAAAACAGAGACTCAGACGCGAATTAGGGCACTGGAATTTTGAACAAAATAGGAGGTTTCTAGGGATGAAAATGGTTGGGTTTTGACGGAAATGGCGCAAGGAATCACTTGTGAAAAATTTTTGTGAGAGAGAATAGTGATTTACTCGAGGTGATTTTGTGGAAATAACCGAGTTTGCGACAGATAAAGCCCTAGAACCCGACGTTACTCGAGGCCTTACTCGAGTAACATTCAAGTTTACTCGAAGCCTTCCTAGAGTGTTTATACAGAAAAACTTTAAAATAAATTATTTAAAATGCGTACCTGGCATGAATAATATTGTAATTATCCATGGATGTTCCCTCGATTATTTATAACCCATTCTGAGCAGATTTGAGACATTATTCATCAATTTTGAAAATCTAGACTTGCAGTTACTCGAGGCCTTACTCGAGTAATCTTCAAGTTTACTCGAGGCCTTCCTCGGGTAACCTGAGTTTTCAACTTGTGACTCTTCATTTCTTTGTAACTGAACCGTTAGATTTGAAAATCAAGTAACTTGATCTGTTACTTCCAATTTTGAAGTCCATTACTCGAGTACATACTCGAGTAAAGTGTTTCTTTACTTCAAGTTGTTCCTCGGGTATTGCTTCTCTGTCACACAATACTTCAAGTTGGTACTCCAGTAAATATGTCCTCTGATCACCTCTGTTTTTGTTTCTCAAAACAGAGTTTCAACCTTCCTGCAAAACAAATTTCTATATCCTCCGATGCTTAAGTTAGTAATCATCAAAACTTTAACAAATGACTTCATCTAATATTATGAGAAACTGAAATAACTTACAATTCATTGGGATTTACCATTCCCAATTCTCTTCTAATGTATAGAAATTGATCTTTTGCAAGAGGTTTTGTGAAAATATTTGCTAGTTGAAGATGAGTAGGAATAAATATCACTTTCACATCTTTCTTTTGAACATGATCTCTGATGAAGTGATGTCTGACATCGATATGCTTGGTTCTAGAGTGTTGAACTGGATTCTTTGCCAAGTTTATCATACTAGTATTGTCACAATAGATTGGTATTTCTCTGAGATAAATACCAAGATCTTGTAGTTGTTGTTTTAACCATATTACTTGTGCACAACAACTTGAGACTGCAACATATTCGGCTTCCGTTGACGAAAGAGACACTGTATTTTGTTTCTTGCTGAACCATGATACAAGAGATCCTCCAAGAAATTGTCCTTGTCCACTGGTGCTCTTTCTGTCTATTTTGTATCCTCCATGATCTGAATCTGAATATACAACAAGATATTTACTTCTTCCTTTAGGATACCACAGACCCAATTCGGGTGTGTCAGCAAGGTATCTAAAGATTCGTTTGACCGTTTCAGCATGTGATTCTTTTGGTGCCGATTGATATCTTGCACATATGCCAACACTAAATTGGATGTCCGGTCTACTTGCCGTGAGATAGAGTAATGATCCAATCATTCCTCTATACTTTGTTATGTTGTAGTCTTTCCCTTTGACATACGCATCAAGTAACGTAGTTGAGCTCATAGGCGTGTCCGTGCCATTTGCTTCATCCATTCCATACTTCTTCAATAGCTCTTTTAAATACTTTGTTTGATTTGTAAACCGAGAAAGAAATTCAGTTCTCCTATCATTGACATCTCAAATTCTCCCTGCATTATCTCAGAAAATTCCTTACACAGAGATTCATTAGTAGCACCGAAAACAATGTCATCAACATATATTTAAACAATTAAAATATCATTGTGTTTTTGTTTTATAAAGAGTGTTGTATCAACTTTTCCCCGTACAAAACCTTGATCAATAAGAAACTTACTGAGCCTTTCATACCAGGCTCTAGGTGCTTGTTTTAAACCATATAAAGCCTTTTTAAGTTTGAAAACATGGTCAGGTTTGGTAACATCCTCAAAACCTGGAGGTTGTTCTACATACACTTCTTTCATGATGTAACCATTTAGAAAAGCACTTTTTACATCCATTTGATAGAGTTTGAATCCTTTGATGCATGCAAAGGCTAAGAGTACACGTATAGCTTCCAATCTAGCCACTGGAGCATACGTTTCCTCATAATCAATCCCTTCTTCCTGATTATAGCCTTTTGCCACCAATCTTGCCTTGTTTCTGACTATAATTGCGGATTCATCGAGTTTGTTTTTGAATACCCATTTAGTACCAATGATCGGATGATCTTTGGGTCGGGGCACCAAATCCCAAACTTGATTTCTTTCAAATTGATTTAGTTCTTCTTTCATTGCTATAACCCAATCATTGTCTGATAGGGCTTCATCAATGTTTGAAGGTTCAATCTCAGAAATGAATGCAGAAAAACTTACTTCATTGAAAATTCTTTTTCTGGTTTTGATCCCTTCATTCACATCTCCTATGACTTGATCTAAGGGATGACTTTTGTTGTATTTCCAAGCTTTAGGTTGACCTAGGGATTGTTCTTCTTCCTTAGTTTCATCAACCTCTGGAATAAGAGATTTAGAAATAGATTGACCATTTTCTTGATTTAAAACAACTTCCTGTTCTTCATCAATGGTTTTGTCAGAGGATTCAAATTCATCAAATACAATATGAATTGATTCTTCAATAATGCATGTTCTTTTATTGTAAACTCTATATGTTTTACTTCAGTTAGAATATCCTAGGAAAATTCCTTCATCTGTTTTAGAATCAAATTTTCCTAAGTTATCTTTACCATTATTATGAATGAAACACTTACAACCGAAGATGTGTAGATGAGCAATGTTTGGCTTTCGTCCTTTGTACAACTCGTATGGTGTCTTTCCAAGTTTTGTTCTGATATATGCTCTATTTGAAATGTAGCATGCTGTACTCATAGCATCAGCCCAGAACACTTGAGACACATTCTTTTCATTCAACATTGCTCTAGCCATTTCTGTGAGCACTCTATTCTTGCATTCCACGACCCCATTTTGTTGAGGCATTCTTGGAGCAGAAAAATTGTGATCAATACCATTAGTATCACAATATTCTTCAAAGGCTTGATTTTCAAATTCTCCACCATGATCAGTTCTAATACCTGCAATGGACATACCTTTCTCATTTTGCACTTTCTTGGCAAAAACAATAAATTCTTCAAAGGTATCATCTTTTGATGATAGAAAAATAACCCATGTAAATCTAGAGAAATCATCAACAATGACCAATGAATATAGGTTGCCACTAAGACTTTTTACTCTTGCTGGACCAACTAAATCCATATGTAATAATTGTAATGGTCTATTTGTTGAAATCTCATTTTTCAATTTGAAAGATGATTTAGTTTGTTTACCCTTTTGACATGCATCACAAATCAAGTCATTTTTGAAATTTACTTTGGGTAATCCAAGCACTAAATCCTTTTTGAGTAATTTGCCTAGTTGATGCATATTGACATAAGCCAATCTCTTATGCCATAGCCAACTTTTATCGGCATTACTCAGAAAACAATTTTCAGATTCATTTTTACTAATATCTAAAGTATAACAGTTACCTTCCCTTTTTGCTCTGATTTTAGCCTTGATATTCTTCTTATCAAGCTGTAAGTCATTCTTGTTGATGATTAAGCATTCTTCTGAGTCAAATATTACCCAGTTGTTTTTATCTGTACTTTGACTTACGCTCAGCAAATTATGACAGAAGCCTTCAACATAATATACATCTTTGACTTGTATTCCTTTATCATTTTTGATTTCACCAACTCCTGCTATCCTTCCGGATTGATTTCCTCCAAATTTTACCTTTCAACCTTCCTTAGGTTGCAATATGGTAAAACTTTCAAAATCTCCGGTCATATGTCTAGAGTATCCACTATCTATGTACCACTTGCTATTTTTGGATGCTTTGAGACATACCTCTTCTTCGGTTTCTTCTTGAGCAACAAGACATATGTTAGCTACTTCTTCCTCATCACTTTCTTCGTCAGAAGAGCTATCACCCCATATAGCAGATACGAAGGCCTTCTTTTTGTTGAAGAATTTGCCTTTTCTCTTTTCTTTGCTCTTTTGATTCAGTTCTGGACATTCTGATTTGATATGTCCTGGTTTTCCACATTCGTAGCAAATGATATGATCTTTGATGCTAGTTCCACCTTTTTGAAAGTGTTTGAATCCTTGTCCTTTCTTGTAGAACTTTCTGAATCATTTTATGATTAGGCCCATTTCATTATCGTCAAACTCTTCATCCTCATCTTGATTCTCTTCTTTTACCTTTAGTGCAAGACCTTTCTTTTTCTTGTCACCAATGTCATCTAGTTCTCGTTTGAACTTTAGTTTGCTTTCATATTCAGAAAGACTTCCAAATAGAGAAGCAACTGATCTCATTGATTCTCCTTTTGCTTCTTCTATTGCAGTAACTTTTGCTTCCCACTCTTTAGAAAGAATATTTAAAATCTTTCGTACTTGAGTGTGCTGATCATAGACTTTCCCAAGAGCTGCAAGTTGGTTAACAAGGTGAGTGTATCTAAGTTCAAATTCAGAAATTGACTCACCTGATTTCATTCGAAGTAGATCGAATTCGGTGACCAAAGTGTTGATTTGATTCTCTTTTATTCCTGAAGTTCCTTCATGAGCTATTTCCAGAGCTTCCCACATTTGTTTTGCTGTTGGAAGTGTGCAGATTCTGAAATATTCACTTGGACTCAAAGCGCTTTGTAACATCAGAATTGCTTTGCTATTGAGAGTGATAAGTTTCTTGTCATTCTCATCATATTCCGCTGGCGTCTTTGGAATTTTTTGAGAATCTACAATCTTAGTAGGTTGATAGTTTCCACTCTCAATTACATCCCACAGCCCATATTCAGTAGCCATCACGAACACTCTGAACTTAGCTTTCCAGAAGGAGAAGTGTTCTCCATTGAAACCAGGGGGTCTAGTGATGGATGCTCCGTCGGGAAGAATTCCTTCACCCATGCTTGCCATTGGATCCTTCTTAGGCTGTTAAACCTTAACAAGAAGACCTACGCTCTGATACCAAATGTTAGAGCAAGCGTTTCACCCAAGAGGGGGGGTGAATTGGGTGATCTTAAAAATTTCATTGCAAATATAAAATTTGACGTTGAAATTAAAACAGGAAAGAGTAAGAAAAAATATCACCGAAGTGTAAACCGGGAGTTATACTGGTTCGGCCATAACCACTTTGACCTACATCCAGTCCTCAGAGCTTCTCTGAGAGTTTCACTATATCTTCCAAGATTCAGTGGGTTCTTGGCACCTCAGTACAAGCAAGTTCCTACACCTGGACACTCGCTCCCCCTTACAGTTGTAATCCAATCCCAACTTAAGGTTCCACAACCTTAAGTTATCTCAATAACAAATATTGAGTTTGAATGAAATATCTCTCTCAAGAGTGAATAAGAATCACTGAAGCATAGAAATATAATTTCAATGTGAAAACAGAGCAATGAACTTGATAATACGTTTGTGTGTGTTCTTGTTGTTCTTTCTCTGTTTGGATGTTCCCATATATATAGATATGTTGGTGATGACCGTTGGAACATTTTCTTCTTGTCCGTTGGAGAGTGCGCAGCCACTATTGACTTTTCCAGTTTTTGAAAAATATCCGTTGGCGGTGGTTGGCAATTCAACGTTTCATTTGACTTCCATTACTTGATATGATTTCTTCATTGTTCATCTGTAAATAGGCTAAGAATACTAATACAATAAAAGATTAATCATATAGAAAACAAAACAATCAACGTTTGAATGATTTCTGGATTTCTGGGTTTGCTTACTCGAGTAGCTACTCGAGTATCCCTTGAAGTTTACTCGAGTACTTTCGAGTATCCCTTGAAGTTTACTCGAGTACTTACTCGAGTATCATCGGGAAATCTTTGATCAACTGCAAGTCAATGAATAAATACAAGATTACTCGGGTAGTGCATGGAATAACCAATTCTTAAACCTTTGAAAATATATGTTTACTCAGGTAATGCACTCACAACTTTATGAGTTACTCGGGTACCAACTCGAGTAAATCTTTACAAAAACTTTTGGTTACTCGATACTTTACTCTAGTAATGTTGGCAGGATTTCAAGGCCGAGAGCACTTACCTTGTTACTCGGATACTGACTCGAGTAATGCATTCATTTTTGCATAAGTTACTTGGGTACCACCTCGAGGAAATATACATTAAATATCTGTATACTAGAGGAATCACTCGAGGAAAATGAGATACAATGATATCAAGTTAATCGGGTACCACCTTCAAGTTTTTACTGACTTCAGTTCGTTACTCGAGTACCTACTCGAGTAACATTGGCAGTGGTACAAAATGCCGAGAGCACCATTTTCTCAGAAACAGAGTTACTCGAGTACCTACTCGAGTATCATTGTCAACTTGAAAGCAATTGGAAGTTTTTCACATGGTTACTCGAGTAGCGCCTCGAGTAACATTGGTAGGCCGAGAGCAACTCCAAGTTTTTACCTGGTTACTCGAGTAGCTCCTCGAGTAACATTGGCAGGCCGAGAGCAACTTAAAAATACTTACATATTACTCAAGTACCTACTCGAGTAACGTTGGCAGGTTACTGGAAGGTGCTTCTGGTTACTTCAAGTTTTGGTTCATTACTCGAGTACCGCCTCGAGTAATTTCTTAGAAAACCTGCTTTTGATCAAGTTTCTCAGCTTTTCCTCTTGGCCTTTCTTCATTACTCCAATGCTTATCTCAAGTGATACTTATCCCTGTTATTCTTTAGTTCAAACTTGTTTATTAATCATTTCCTTTCCAAACCATTCTTTTGTTATCATCAAAACATGAGATCTAACAATATGAACCTTTAGGCACCCATTTGTAGGTTCCTATATTTCCTTTCTTCCTATGAATGCATGATGAAGTATAATGACGTTTTCTATTACAATAATTACAATGTGCAACAGGATTTGATGTATGCACAGAATGCTGAAAATAATTCAAGTATGATTTACCTCCAACTTTCTTTCTTCCTTTCCTTCTATATGATTTCATATCATATCTAATTTCATATCGATCATTCACAAATCGTTGAGCTTTTAAAATTACATTTAGCATTTCACTTCCTTTAGTGAATTTTTCAAGAGATTTACTAAGATTAGTGTTTTTCTTTTTCATAGAAGTACAGGTTTTACAATCCTTTTCAAAATTCTCGTTAAGTTCTACTTCAAGAGCTTTGTTTTTCTTTTTTGAAAACAACTAGTTCTTAACTACTTTGATGAATTCAAAATGTAAAGCATTATATTCAGAAAGTAATTCATCATATGTAGGATCAGAATCAGTTACCTCTTCTTCTGTTTCCTCTTTAGCAACTAGACAGATATTGGCTACTTCCTCTTCATCGCTTTCTTCATCATATTGTAGAATTTTCCTTTTCTCTTTTTCTATTCTTCTAACTCAGTTCTTAACATTCTGATTTGAAATGCCCTGGCTTTCCACATTCATAGTAGATGATGTGTTCTTTATTGCTTGTTCCTCCTTTCTGAAATTTTTTGAATCATTGGCCTTTCTTGTAAAACTTTCTGAATCATTTTATGATTAGGTTCATTTCATCATCATTATTCTCTGGAAATTCTTGTATTTCATCACATTTTTCTTATATATTTGTGGTTTTAAACTAAAATTGTGCATAAACTTTATACATATGAAGGAAAATGTGATGTGTTCAAAATACTTTGAAAAGTGCAAATTTTGAGCTAAATGTATAGGGTTTTAGATTAAATTGAAGAAAATTAGAAAGCTCATAAAATCCTTCTCTTTGTAGGAGGATGAGGACAATAAATGGAAGCTTACATGGATCCTTGGAGGTGGAGAAAAGAAGAACAAAAGCCAAAAAGGAAGATCAAAGTAGCTTGAAGGTACCCCCGGTTGCTTTTGCTATGCCACAGGGAAGCAAAAGCGAAAACACATAAAAAATAAGCCCTTCTGACCGCGTACACTATGGGTTCGCTATAGCGAAATGAAAGCAAAGTTACGATACTGCAACTGTGTATTTTGAAAAAGTGAAGCTTCAGCTGTGTTTTTAACCTAAGGGAGGCGCTGAAATTGAAACACTCTGCACAAGGAAGAGCTCAAGAACCACTAGGCAGCTTCTTGGAGAGCTTGAGAAGGATTTTGGTGCTTCTTGGAGGAGATTCTTGGA
Source organism: Inga laurina (assembly GCA_963855925.1). Lineage (NCBI taxonomy): Eukaryota > Viridiplantae > Streptophyta > Magnoliopsida > Fabales > Fabaceae > Inga > Inga laurina. Next base: position 19,096,142 of record OY979702.1, on the reverse strand, counting down.
GAAATTCAAGATTTTTTTTTCTCTTTTTCTGGTTTTTCCCCTCTTCTCTTCCCATTTGCTGATATGGTTATGAGTTTTATGTTGAGTTGTTGGTTTGTATTGATTATGAGTGGCTAAAACTCTCATTTAGGATTACTTCTACTCATTGTATGGATTAAAACTACTATATTTTCTTGCTTTTGCTAGTTGTTGAGAATATATGCTGATCTTTCTCTATGCTTAATTACTATCTTGTGCTTGATCACCGCATGATTAGTTTGGTTCAATTGAATAATGCGTGAGAGAGCTATTTTGGTTGTAGAACTTGAGAAAAATCATGCTAGACTTGAAGTTTAAGGATTAAATGGATGGTTTGTTGTTAGAATAGAGATATATCTAACAACCTAGCATAGTATAATGAAGAATTGCTTGGGAAAGATGATTTTCATCAATGATAGACAAGAGATTGAATATTGTTAATGAAGATTAAAAATCAATCTTGACTTGAGAGAGCTTGATTGATAATCTTAGAATCTTTGACTAGCATATGGACTCACACAATTAACATAAGTGAATCAATTGCATAGTTTCATGAAATACAATGAGGAAGAAGTAATCCTAAGCCTTTAAACCTTGAAGTAGAATCAATTTTATAGTCACCTTTGTTTTACCTTATTGTTTTTAGCAAATTTCCTTAATTGACATACTCAATTTCAAATGATTTCATTCAACCTAGTTAAGAACATAGTTACAATAATTAACTCACTTTCGTCATAGTCCTTGTGGATCGACACTCGTTTACTTACTAAATTATTATTTGTGACCCGTGCGCTTGTGGAAGCTAAACTTTGTTGTAGTAAAGTGGTAAGTATTCCCGCCTGTCACGCGGGTGACTCAGGTTTGATCCCCAGCAACGGCACAAAAAACTTGTTCGCCGTTTAGCTTCCGCAAGGGCACGGGTCGCAAGTAATAATTTAGTGAGTAAACGAGTGTCGATCCATAAGGACTATGACGAAAGTGAGTTAATTATTGTAACTATGTTCTTAACTAGGTTGAATGAAATCATTTGAAATTGAGTATGTCAATTAAGGAAATTTGCTAAAAACAATAAGGTAAAACAAAGGTGATTATAAAATTGATTCTACTTCAAGGTTTAAAGGCTTAGGATTACTTCTTCCTCATTGTATTTCATGAAACTATGCAATTGATTCACTTATGTTAATTGTGTGAGTCCATATGCTAGTCAAAGATTCTAAGATTATCAATCAAGCTCTCTCAAGTCAAGATTGATTTTTAATCTTCATTAACAATATTCAATCTCTTGTCTATCATTGATGAAAATCATCTTTCCCAAGCAATTCTTCATTAGACTATGCTAGGTTGTTAGATATATCTCTATTCTAACAACAAACCATCCATTTAATCCTTAAACTTCAAGTCTAGCATGATTTTTCTCAAGTTCTACAACCAAAATAGCTCTCTCACGCATCATTCAATTGAACCAAACTAATCATGCGGTGATCAAGCACAAGATAGTAATTAAGCATAAAGAAAGATCAGCATATATTCTCAACAACTACCAAAAGTAAGAAAATATAGTAGTTTTAATCCATACAATGAGTAGAAGTAATCCTAAATGAGAGTTTTAGCCACTCATAATCAATACAAACCAACAACTCAATATAAAACTTATAACCATATCAGCAAATGGGAAGAAAAGAGGGGAAAAACCAGAAAAAGAGAAGAAAATCTTGAATTTCTCCAATAATCTCCTCCAAGAAGTACCAAAATCCTCCTCAAGCTCTCCAAGAAGCCTCCTTGTGGTTCTTGAGCTCTTCCTTGTGCAGAGTGTTTCAATTTCGGTGCCCCCTCAGGTTAAAAACACAACTGAAGCTTCACTTTTTCAAAATGCACAGTTGCAGTATCGCAACTTTACTTTCACTTCGCTATAGCGAACCCACAGCGTACGCTGTCAGAATGGCCCTATTTTTTATGTATTTTCGCTTTTACTTCGCTATAGCAAACCCACATCGTACGTGGTCAGAAGGGCCTATTTTTTATGTGTTTTCGCTTTTGCTTCACTGTGGCGTAGCAAAAGCGACCAGGGGCACCTTCAAGCTACTTTGATCTTCCTTTTTGGCTTTTGTTATTCTTTTCTCCACCTCTAAGGATCCATGTAAGCTTCCATTTCTTGTCCTCATCCTCCTACAAAGAGAAGGATTTTTTTAGCTTTCCAATTTTCTTCAATTTAATCTAAAACCCTATACATTTAGCTCAAAATTTGCACTTTTCAAAGTATTTTCAACACATCACATTTTCCTTCATATGTATAAAGTTTATGCACAATTTTAGTTTAAAAACACAAATATATAAGAAAAGTGTGATGAAATACAAGAATTTCTAGAGAATAACACTCTCCCAAATTTAAGCTTTTGCTTGTCCTCAAGCAAATTCACACATGTAACATGAATTCATAAATTGCTTATCTAAATTGTAGATATGTTCATGCCCTCATTAATTACTCTAAAGATCACACCAAACAGGAACTTGAGAGAATATGCCAAGATGAATGCCTTATAATCTTTGGGCAAGTTTTTCAAGAGTCCTTTGAGTGTGGGTGTGTGTTTGGAATCAAAAGACATTTCTCTGGATTCTATCTCAGTCACATATAATACTCCAACTCATATACAAATTTTCAACTCTACCACTTCACTATCCTCTTTTCATCCTTCTCTACTTACAAGTTACCTCATATGGTATCAAAATTAAAAGGACTTTTAGGCTTGTAACGTGGCCATGGGCTTAGGGTGTTTAAATGGAAGGGAAAAAGGAATAAATACAAAAACTTTGAGATAAAAGAACTAACTTCCTTTTTTCTTTTTCTTTTTTTCAACAAAATTTAACTAACTTGTTTTCTTTCTAACAAGCCTCTTTGATTTTTTTTATTTTTTATTTTTTTATTTGTTTGGCTTGGCTTCCGTATACTTTGTTCAACCCTCAACAATTTACACATTTCATATTCACAACTTTCCCTTTCACATATCAAACCATTTTTTTAAATCTCAAAGCAGGGTGTATCATGGATTTTTAGGTTAGGGGTTAGGGAAGTGAATTGGTTTTCAGTAAGAATATTTATATTGGTTTTTCTATAAAGGCTCAAAATTGGGTTCAAAATGGAAGAATAACAATGCAGGATAGCTTGAAAGGCTCAAACACTTTTTAACAAAATGCCTAGATCATTTTTCAAAACCATATGAGATGTACCATAAGCTTCGAAAAGTTCTAAAGTAGATTTTGAAATTGTATCTTTGAAAATAGGTATATAAGCTAGTTTACCAAGAGTTTCTTCAACAAAAGCCTTCAAAAAATCCCTGACTCCAATAGTGTAAGATTATGCTCAAGAGAATTCTTTAGAAACTCACTCCAACATTATAACTCATTCAACAAGGTCTATCAATCACAATTTCCTGTCAAGCATAATGCTAAATAGCTATCCAATCATAGGACCATTTATGCAATCCTAAACAAACAATTTAACCAATTCAAAAGATCTTTTCTTTACAATTTTCCAAGCACAGGTTTAAATTTATGAAATTTCATATATTTCACCTCTTTTTTCAATCAAATTATACATCAAAACTGCTTGTATATCCCTGTGTACTCACTGTTCACATTCAAAATTTTCACATTTTAAAATTTTCACAATTTCCCTCCCCCAAACTCAAAATCAACAGTGTCCTCACTGTCAACTTAGGTTGAAGGAAAGATCAACATTCATAAACCTATACGCAAACAGCACTCAAACCTGTACACATTTAAAAGTAATATTCACAGCAGTATCAGAGGTGCATCAAACAGTACATGCATAATTGCAACTAATCATCCAGTCAAATAAAGGGCATCAGTGCCTGCATTCAAGCCTATCATAGGAACAGCCAGTGATAATGACAGTTAGCACATAGAACAACTGCTAGCCATCAGTAGCTAACATCACACAAGAACAGACTATTCACATGAACCTAAATGGAATTGCACAGAAATGCTAACTCTAATTCCTACATTTAAAAGATGTCAGAAAACATAGTAAAGCAAAAAGAACAAACATAAAAAAAATTCAACAGTCAGAGGGGTCTCGTCAATCATCAGAATCATCTGCAGGATCATACTCTGACTTAGAGGTATCAGCATCAGCAGCTCTACTAGAAATAGGATCCTCATCCTCCCCAACATAAACCCCCTCATCATCATTTGCACTCTTAAACGCAGTAGACTCAGGATCTTCACCAATTTCTTCCTTAACTGGACCACAAAAAACAACAATTTCTTTCCCTCGTTGATGCATGAGTGGGTCCTCCTCCTCATCACTCTCAACCCTCGGTGGCACCTAGACACCCAACTTGCTTGCAAGTCTTTCCAGCATAGTCTCCACGTGCTTTCGATGAAGGCGTTCCTTTGCTCGTTCCTTTTTTTGCCAGCGAAAGCTCATCATGGAGACTATGTAATGTGATTGGGGGTTGGTCGCCATCCAAGTCAGCCGGTCCCTTGTGATCTAACTTGGTTTGATCATACCAGTAAGGGGGAGAGGGCTGAAAGTGAATATCATCAGAGGATGCTAGAATTTGAGCCTTTATGAAGAGGTCAGAAATCAGATGTGGTAGAATCAAATAAGTTACCTTCCTCTTTGCATGAGCATAATTGTACAGGGTCTCATAAAGGATGTTTTCTAATTTCACATGCTGACCCATCATGAAGAGGACTATAAGCAAAGTAGTTAACTTTGGTACAGTGCTACTATTGCCTACAGGGGTGACATTAAAAGTGATAAAGTTCAACAATATTCTGGCCTCTTCATTCAGACTCGTTTGCTTGAGATATATTTGCTTGCCTCTTGGTCGATACCATTGAGGTTCACCGGGTTTGACCAAGGTATCAGCAATGCATTTAAGGGAAAAATTCTCAGCCTCTTTCTTTATAAGATAATATTGACATTTGGGATAGAAAGGCAAATTATAGAATTGGCGAATGAATTCTGGACTGATGAAGTTCTTGCCACAAGGTGGGACACCTCCAAACTGCATTGATGAAATTCTGTGACAACGGGCATAGTAATAGAAATGTCGGACAAATGTTTCATTGCCAGTAGCCCGTGATGCCAACAGATTCCTTAAACCAAGTTTTTCCGTCGCCAACTTGTAGAACTTAAACTGAGTATTAGGAGGGAATTCTCGCTCTTGACGCAAAGGTCGTGAGTTCATGAGATCTTTGACAACTTGTAGCAAATCTGGTGTAGAAGTGGAAGGAGGTGGTTGAGTTGGTGGAGGTGCAGGATGTGAAGGGGCAGCAGCAGCCTTTTTCCATTTAGGCTCTGGCTTTTTAGGAGTAGCTCAGCGCATGGTCATTATCTGCATAAAATCAAAACCAAAGAAAACACACACACAAAAACAAGGAACAATCCACAACGAACAAAAGAAAAGAAAAAGAGAAGCACTGGTCCTAACAAAAAAAGTTCCCCCAAACATGCGGCTTTTTAAGAACCACAACATGGCAATTCATAATTCCAGTTCTATACCTATCCTTGTTGCCCCCTATCACTACAAAAGATCTCAAAGTGACTCTCTAACTCAGTGGAACACATCTGGCCTTGTAGCAATGGGTTGTGCAATGAAGTCAAGTGAATTAAGAGTTGAAATTCCTTAGTTTTTAGGAAAAAAAGTTCCACAAAATAGAAACCCATCTCTTTACAGTGGCAATAATTTTGAAAGAATACCACAATTTTCAAAACAGCAGATTAAGGCCTTTGCACTTTAGTATGTAAAGAGATGTTTCAATGTTACCAATATCAACTCAAACTTTCCAAGTAGTAACAACTCAATCAAAGAATTTTTGAACTCATTGACTTGAGTCAAGCATAAATTATTGGATCTATGTGCACAAACAATTTGCAGTAATGGCCTTTGACTAATCCCTAAAAGCACTTCGTAGTTCAAAATGAAGTTTAAGAGTTGGAGAAATTTCCAAACAATTGGCACATGCAGGCTAATTAGGGAACTTGTAGGTGCAGTTTTAAGATTGAAGATTGACTTAGGTAAAGATAATGTCATAGCCATTCTCATGGTAGTAGAACAATGAATATGAAAACAGTGCGAAACCAGATTGCCCGAATGAAGCACCTCTAGAACAAGTAAACAAGGAACAAGGGTGCAAGCACCTAATCTGATATGGCAGTTCTCAAATTAGCCATTCATGAGTTTATATGCAAGGAAACAAGAGACATCTACTTGCACATTTCACAGGTTATCCAAACCAGTAATGTCCAATACACTAAGCACCAAATTAAACCACATCATTTCAAGCCTAGCTAAACCAATCAAAACCATCTAACTACTCCCATTCCTAATTCAAGCAACCTCAGAATTTGAACCAACAGCTACTAGATCATAAGCATGTGACAATTGGTTTAAGCAGGAGATATGAATGTCACCTAGAGCTAGCTACAGGTATGAACAAATAATCACCAAGCCTAGCTTAGAAAATTACCAATCTAATCCTACAGCCACCCCCTTGTTATTCAATCTTAAGACCCTATAATCATCAACTATAATAGTCCTAATACTAATCAGACTAGAACCTAAAGAGGAAAGTAAATAAAAATTACCTCCCCTGTAGATTAGAGGTTGGGAACGATAGTGAGGAATGAGCAACGTTGAGGAGCTTAGTCAACAGTGGAGTGAAGATAGATCTAAGGGTCAGAGATGCAGTGAAAAAACAAGGGATTCTGGGTCTTCGATCATGAGGGCTGTGGGTGGTGAGGGTTGGGTACGCTGAGACGATGAGCAGTGAGGAGTTGGGACATGGCGATGGAGCTATGGGTCGGAGGTTAGGGTAGGAGGTAAGGGTCGTGGTGATTGATGGTGAAGAACGGAGATGGTGAGCCGGGGTCAAAGGAGTAGGGGGCGACAGTGAGAGAGAGAGAAGGCGACGGTGGAAGGTGAAGAGTGGTAGTCGATGATGATAGGGGGCGGTGGTGAGCTGAAGGAAAATGAAAAGTGGTGGGGGATCTGGGTGACAATGGTGGGCTAGATTGATAATGAGAGAAGAGAGGGTGACAGTGGAAGGTGAGAGAGGGGAGCTGTAGCGGAAGGTTTTAACGGTGAGCTATGGGGGAAGGGGGTAATCAGCTGTCGATAAGGCAGGTAGACAACGGTGAGGGAAGGTGAATGAGAAGGTTGAGGCCGAACAAGAGAGAGCGATGGGTAGCAAGTTGGAGTGAGAGAGTGGGGTTGGGAGGCGGAGAAGCTGTGGGAAATGAGGGAGATAGAGCTAAGAGGAATGAAAAATTAGGGTATAGGAGTAGGGGCGATGAGTTGAAAGGGAAAAAGTTGGGGATGAAATTAGGATGTGGGTTAAGAGGGAGAGGGAAATTATAAAAGAGGGAAGGATTTTGAATTTAAAAAATGAATGTGGGCTATATGTGGGGTAGGTTCATAAGGGTGAAGAGGGAAAAGAAAAGAGAAATAAGGGTGAAATGGTAAAATTTATTGTTTTATGTTATATATATATATATATTTTTTTTTTCTTTTCTTTTCATTTTTTTGGTAAGCTGCTGGGATGCATAGAAGGAGCATAAAATGGCATGTGTTTGCCTTGACCTTGCTATAGCGAAGCAAGGGCGAACCCAAGGAAAACTACACAGAAAGGGCAAAAAATGGCATGTCTTTACCTTGACCTTGCTATAGCGAAGCAAGGGCGAACACAAGGAAAACTGCATCGAAAGGGTGTAAAATTGGAGGTTTTCACTTTTGCTACGCTACAGCGAAGTCAAGGTAAAACTGGAAAATTGCACAAAAACATGGAAAAATGGGTTGCTTTTGCCTTCAGTATGCCATAGCAAAGCAACAGCAAGCACAGACACATAGCAAATCACAAAAAAACCAAACATTTGCTGCAGCTTCACCACAGCAAAGTAACAGCAAAGGATGACAGCAAAACAAAAAAAATTCTGAAAGCAAAACGAGTCCCAAATCATCCTAACTTACCCAATTTCTGCAAATGGCACCCAAATACCATCACACACCATTCAATCACATCAAAACATTATGACAACACCACACAAAACAAAAATGCATGAAATGATTCCCAAATCACCCTAAATTCCACCAACAACACCCAACTCACTTCACAAAACATTGAACCACATCAAAAAGCATAAGAAACTCCATTATGTACTACTCAAACATAATCAAGCAAGGATTGACAGTTTCAAAGCTCAAGTCACAACATGCAAATTCCATCCCAATTCACATTTATCTTGCATATAATCAATAAAGTACCAATAGTACTACTTATGTAATGAATGTGAAATGCAAAGTTCTACTCCCCTTTGTAGTTCCAACTCCTTGTATCAAAATGCACATTATAGCACCAATCCAATGCAATGCAATTCGTTCATCCATAAGAAAACCTTTCTTACCTACAAAAAGGTAAAACCCAACATAAATCCATTAAACACACAAAAATTAAAGGAAAATGAATAGAAAAAGTGTTGAGAGCTTGGGTTGCCTCCCAAGAAGCACTTGATTTATAGTCTTCAGCCTGACTCTTCTCTTTGTTAAGTGGAATCAGTAAGCGGTAGAGTGATGGTTTGCCTCTCTACCGTGCCACCCTAATAGTGCTTTAACGGTTGTCCATTGACCTTGAATCTCTCACCATATTGTCCTTCCAGCTCCACAACACATTTGTCAAAGACTTGAACCACAGTGAAAGGTCCAGACCATCTTGACTTTAACTTTCCCAGAAAGATTTTCAGCTTAGAGTTATAGAGGATAACTTATTGACCTGGCTCAAAAGACTTAGAGACAATCTTCTTGTCATGCGCTTTGTTTTCTCCTTGTAAAGCCTTGAACTCTCATAAGCATGGAAATGAAATTCTTCAAGTTCATTAAGCTACAAGAGCCTCTTGTCACCCACTTTTTTTTAATAGAAACTTGTTTTGCAGGAAGATTGAAACTCTGTTCTGAGAAATAAAAATAGAGGTTATCAGAGGACACCTTTACTGGAGTACCAACTTCAAGTAATGACTGACAGTGAAGCATTACCCGAGGAAGAACTTGAAGTAAAAGAGCACTTTACTCGAGTACTACTCGAGTAATGGTCTTCCAAAACTGGAAGTAACGTATCAAGTTTCTTAGAATTTGAATCAAGTGGTTCACTGGTGAGAACTGAACAGTCTAAATTGAAAATGAAAGATTACCTGAGGCAAGCCTCGAGTAAACTTGAAGCTTACTCGAGTAAGGACTCGAATAACTGCAAGTTTAGATCACCAATTTGATGAGAAACGACTCAAATCTGCTCTAAATTGGCTACAAAATGATCGAGGGAACATACATGGATAATTACAATATTATTCATGCCAGGTACGCAACTTAAATGAATTATTTTAGAAATTTTCTGTATGATCACTCGAGTATGGACTCGAGTAAACATGCAATTTACTCGAGTAAGGCCTCGAGTAACGTCGGGTTCTAGGTCTTTATCTGTCGTAAACTCGGTCATTTTCACAAAATCTCCTCGAGTAAATCACCACGTCCTCTCTGAAAAACTTTTCACAATCTCTTTCTCACTTGATTTCCGTCAAAACCCATCAAATTTCAACCCCAGAAACCTCCTATTCTGCTCAGATTCACTGTGCCCTATATCGTATTTTTCGTGCTCTGTTTTTTGAATTTTTCAACTTTCACTGATTCTAGATGGTTAGAACCAAAAACCTTACTCCCACAGATTCTTCTGGATCCCCACAACTCTCTGACCCTCTTTCTTCTCCTCCCAGAAAGAGAAGAAAACTTACTTCTAGATCCAAAGCCAAAGTCCAACCCAAACCTCAACCGAAACCAAAAGGTGTTGTGATTAAAGAGCCAGTGGTTACAAGGGCTCAATCCAAGAAGAGCACCTTTACTGGGAGAGGCAAAAGTGCCAAGTCTCTTTCTCCTCTACCTTCTGATTCCTCAACTCCCTCTTTCACACCAAAACCCCCTAAAAAGCCTAAATATGATGTGAATGTAGCTAAAGCAATGGCTGGCATTATAGATCAACTTGAGAAGGGGCAATCATCAAAGAAATCAGAATTGCCAGAGGAAGAGATCACCAAACCTCTAAAGGGGTTTAATGTCAACAAGCTAGAGGAGTCCCTGAAGTACCTCACTCAATTCTCCAGGAGAAAAGTATGCAAGACACACTATGTGGACCTCAAATTACTTCAGGAGGTATTGAAGCATGATCTTAGTCCCTTTCTAGAACCATTTATGCCTTGGCTATCTATTAGACTTCCTTTTTGCACAAAAGTAGTCACCCATTTTTACTGCAACCTTGAGATTCTAGATGAACCAATAGAACTTCAGCTGAGGAAGAAATGACTACTATTGTTAGAGGCCAAAAGATACTCATCTCATCTTCTAGGATAAATCTGTGGTTAGGAACAGAGAACCCCCTAGATGACATTTACTCCAAACTTGATTCAAACCAAATTTTCTCTGTTCTTAAACCTGGTGAGCTTGTGGGTCCTTTGAACTTCAAACCTAGTGATATGTGCGACCATCACAGGGTTCTATGGTATATATACTCTAGATCCCTTGTGAATAAAGCCAACAATTACACCCCACTTCTCTGATAGGGACTTTAGATGGTTTGCTTCCTTACTCCTGAAGGAACAAAAAGATTTGGGGGAGTATATATTTTCTGAGATGAAGAGGAACAGAGTAGATGGGAAAGCTACCACACCTATGCCATATCCTCAGATTGTATCACTCATTCTGAAGGAAAATAAGATATGGTATCTGGAAAGCAAAAAGCATATTGAAAGGATTACTCCGGTTGGGAGAAATCAAATTGACAAGCTCAACATTGACATTCCTCTCAAAAGTCCTCTGGAGTCTGGGTCGAAGAAGAAGAAGAAGAAGAAGACTAAGACTGAGACTAGCAAAATGGATGACACTCAGTCTTCGGCTCCAGCTGCCACTACATCATCACCCTCTTTCCTCAATGCCACACTTCAGCACTTCATGGAAAATATGCTCAGAGGGTTCCATGTGGACATTGCCAACACAAATGCTGAGCTGATCACTAACATGAATCACAAGATGGCTGAGCTGGTTGAGAAGATGGATAAGAGGCACGAAGAGTTGCTAGCTGAGCAACGTGCCCAAGGTGAGACCTTAAAATTGATTTTGGCAAGATTAGACTCTTTGGGTCCTGGACCTTCTGATGGTCCATCATCATATGCACCTGAGCCATTCCCATCTCCAGATCATATACCACTACCTCTAGAGAACATCCCATCTGATCTTCATCATACTGAAGCTGAACCACCCATACCTCCAGTCTCTAGTCCACCTGAGCCAAGACCCGAAGATATTCTATACTCAGTGGATAACCCTGAAACTAATGAGACCATTCATATTGTCATTGAGGATTCACCGCCCAGAACTCAGCACCAACCTACTCCTACACCCATCCCATCTCCTACTCATACAGAAGAGATCTCTCCTTCATCTTCTAGTCATCATTCTGCAGATGACACAGAAAAGGTTCAAACCACAACCATGATCATCTATCAGCCTTCTCCTGTTCCTCCAAAAGAAGATATTCATATCCCTCCACTAAATCTTCCTGAACCAGAATCTTCTAGTTCTTTTGATTCTTCTGGTTCAGATGGTTCTTTGGTTCTTCCAGTGAAGCCTATCTCCATGGTCAAGCCTTCTAGTCCTCCACTTGATTGATGAAGACAAAAAGGGGGAGAAGAGCTTGAGGATGATTTTGTGGAGTGTCTGAGTTGCTTTTTGGGTATATGGGTGTATATGGGATTTAGGGAGTTTTTTAACTTATAACCTTTTCATTTGCAATGTAACTTTAAGTTTAATGCAAGTTTACTTAAGTTATGAATTTATTTCAAGTCCATTTTAGCTTTTAAATTATAATACATTGTGGAACTAATGAGTTTATTATGTGTGCAAGGTGTATATTATGATTTCATTTTCTTTTAAAACAGTTTGAATCTAAACTTAACAAGGTTTTCAAAATTATCATTGAATTCAAAAAGTATTTAATCGAGAACTCAATTCCAAAAATCTTGTTCAAAATCACCAAGTTTTGTCATCATCAAAAAGGGGGAGAATGTTAGATCATGTTTTGATGATAACAAAGAATGGTATGAAAAAGAATTGATTCACAAATAAGTTTGAACAAAGTAATAACAGGGAAAATCATCACTTGAAGTAAGCATTGGAGTAATGAAGAAAGGCCAAGAGAAAAAGCTGAGAAACTTCATTGTTGGCAAATTTTCTAAAGGGTTACTCGAGTAATGAGACAGAAACTTGAAGTAACCAGGCCAACCTTCAAGAAACCTGCCAACGTTACTCGAGTAAGCACTCGAGTAATAAGGTAAATGATTTCTAGTTGCTCTCGCCCTGCCAATGTTACTCGAGTATACAGGTAAATCACTTGGAGTTGCTCTCGCCCTGCCAATGTTACTCGAGTAAGTACTCGAGTAACCATGTAAAAGACTTCCAGTTGCTCTCGGCCTGCCAATGATACTCGAGTCTGTACTCGAGTTACTCTGTTTCAGGAAATGTGTTGCTCTCGGCATTTTCAACCCTGCCAATAATACTCGAGGCGCTACTCGAGTAACTCACTGTGGTAAACAAAACCTGAAGGTATTACTCGAATAACGTAAAATGCTTTTCTCACCCTTCACTTCAAGTCTCTACTCGAGTATACAGAGTTATTTAGGAGAAAAATTTCAAGTTACTACTCGAGGATGCAGAGTTAGTTGGAAGAGAACTTCAAGTCATTACCCGAGTAAGCAATGCAGAAAATTTATGTTTACTCGAGTATGTACTCGAGTAACAAGGTAAGAAAACTTAAAGTGCTCTCGGCCTTGAAATCCTACCAACATTACTGGAGTAAAGCATCAAGTAACCTAAAGTTTATTTGAGGGTTTACTCGAGTTGCTACCAAAGTAACCTGTGAAGTAAAGTGTGCCATACTTGAGTAAATACCCGAGTAAACTAGTATTTCCAAAGGTTTGAAATTTTGTTTACTTCATGCACTACCCGAGTAATGTTATGTTTGCTTATTGACTTGCATTTTATCAAAGTTTTCCTGATCATACTCGAGTATATACTCGAGTAAACTTAAATGAATACTCGAGTAACTACTCGAGTATGCAAGTTCAGAAATTTATAAATCATACCAACGTTCATTGATTTGTTTCCTATATGATTAACCTTTCATTGTATTAGTATTCTTAGCATATCCACAGATAAACAATGAATAGATCTTACCAAATAAGGAAAGTCAAATGCAATGTTCAAATGCTACCTACCACCACCTACCGCAAACGGACATTTTTCAAATACTGGAAAAGTCAACAGTGGCTGCGCACGCTCTAACGGACATGAAGAAATATGTTCCAACAATCATTACCAACGCATCTATATATATGGGAACATCCAAAAAGAGAAAAATAACAAGAACACACACACGAACGCATTGTCAAGTTCATTACTCTGTTTTACATTATACTTGTAATTCTATGCTTCAATGATTCTTATTCACTCTGTGAGAGAGATATTTCATTCAAACTCAATATTTGTTATTAAGATAACTTAAGGTTATGGAACCTTGAGTTGGGATTGGATTACAACTTATAAGGGGGAGCGAGTGTCCAGGCGAAGGAACTTGCTGATACTGAGGTGCCAAGAACCCATTGAATCTTGGAAGTTATAGTGAAACTCTTAGAGAAGCTCTGAGGACTGGATGTAGGTCAAAGTGGTTGTGGCCGAACCAGTATAACTCTCGGTGTACATTTCGGTGATATTTCTCCTTACTCTCTATTGCTTTATATTCACCGTCATGTTTTTTATTTGCAACGAAATTTTAGTATCACCCAATTCACCCCCCCTCTTGGGTGAAACGTTTGCTCTAACATGAATGATATCATCCAGTGACTCCTTACTCAATATATCCTTTATATATTTAATTTTATCTTCTCAATTTATAAAAACCATACCTTTGCTCCTACATTGCTAATCACATGTCCACCTTGCACGTTTACGGCAGACATTCATTCTTTTAGCTCTTCTCTTTTTGGAGTAACAACTTCTTCCCACTCCTAGAAAAGGTTTAACAAATTATTTATGAATCTCACTTGCTAAACATACCTTAGCTTTAATGATCCAGCGTACATCCTCAAAAAGGCCCAAACGCTTGAATATCTTTATCCTTTCAAGTTGATTGCTATAGATCTTTTTGAGCACATCTTTGGGAAGAGTGGGGAACTTGATTTTAAGCTTTACAAGAGATTCCTCCATGTTAACTTGAAATGAAAATGATGAAAACTAAAATTCTCAATGCAGTGCAGAGTGTTTCAATGAGTAGGAAATAAAAATGAGCAAGAAAAAGAAGTTTTGAGTTGCCTCCCAAATAGCCGTCCTTCTTTAACGTCTTTAGCTAGACAAAAACCAAATCAAAATTTTTTTTTATTTTTTACTAGAAGGAAAACTTACCTGTTGGTTCCTCAAACAGATGACAATTGTCAAAGTGTTTAGTACACCATCGTTATACTCTTTTAAATGTTCTTAATTGTAACCACTAAAATGAAATACATCATTAGGGGTGACGAGAAGTCCTACAAGTTCAAAATAAAACATTCAACCAAACCTTAAGTTGCCTCCCAAGCAGCGTTAAATTTATAGTCTTCAGCTATACTTTCCAAACAAAGACTACTAATCAAAAGTATCAAACACCATGATTACCTTTTCTTCATTTCTTTTCAAGTAATAATTGTTCAAACACAAGAAATGATCATTCAAGGTAATTAATTGTACTTCTTCAATCATAGACAAATTTAGAGTATAAGTATTTGCTGAATTAAAATAAAGCACATCATGCATATATTTGCAAACAGATTTAGGAGATTCCAAAATTTTAGAGCATCCCACAAAATCTACTTGACTCTCATTAGTGAGAGTCAACACTTCAACAGGAGAAACATAAACAACAACTTTTGGAACATCCACATTAATTTCAACATCAAAATGATAGGAATTAGGTTCCACAAACGGAACCTCTTCTAGACTACAACCATTTTCCTCTCCAAAAGTGATTTCAAGTTCCTTATCACATTCCACAAGAGCTAAGGTTTCATTCAATTCCATATCCTCAACTTCCTCATAATAATTATCATCAACACAAGAAATTGTCATCATGCTCAAAGAATTATCTTGCCTCATAGTCTCAAGTAATGAAATAATTTGACTCACATATATTCCAATATTTTAGGCGCTTGACTCAACTCTAGTAGCAATTTCCTTTTGCTCTATAACAAATCTCTCTGTTGATTCCACAAACTCCTCACATAATCTTTCTAAATCAGACTTTTCCTTATACTTAAGGGTGAGTTCTTCAATATGTGGATAAGAGTAGAAAGGAGGATTAGGACAATACCTGACATATGGATCCAAAAACTCTTGTTGCTCCAAAATTTCACCAGGATAAAAGGAATGATCAAAACAATTTTAGTTCATATTGAAATCATCTCTCACATAATGACTAGAAGTGCTATATGGACAATGCTCATAGGAATGACGCTCTCCACAATAAGCACTATAAAAACAGTTATAAGGAGAAGAATTTTCAATCCAATCAGCATTTATATTTTCTTGTCTCATTCCATCCGCATGCATTCCCAACAAAAAACCAAGATATGACAATTTATCACTAATTAAACCAAATGAATGTTGTGAATAATCCATTTTTTAATTTTTTTTTAATTTTAACATGAAGACTAACTTAGTATTAAAATTACTTGGTATTGATATTAATAATAACAATCCCCGGTAACGGCACCAAAAACTTAATACATGTATAAATGGTCTATTAAATAGTGCAAGTATACACTGTGATAATCAAGTAATACAGAAGTGAGTAGAGTATCGTTCCCATGAGGATTGATCACTAAGTACCAAAATGGGTAATTTTAACTCTATTTAGTCGATCGATTTATTGGTGATTGAGAGTACAAAATAAAAGAAAAACAATTAAATATGAGTGCAGATGATATGAAAGAAACTATGAGAAAAAACCCTAGGGATTAGATTTTACTTAACAAATTTTGAATTGAATCAGTTATCTGTTCTAACCCAATTTATTCTGTAATACTCCAAATTTCAATTAAGGGCTAATGATGATTATTGAGGATAATCATTGAATTAAAGTCGAATAATTATGTGTTTTGTGGAAATATTAATTAATATGTCATGATTAGTGGAAATTGAAAGAATGAAATTATTGGGCCATTAGTTAGTGATTAATAGAGGAATTAATTACTAGCTAAGAGGAAAAAAATGAAATATGTGATTAAATGGATAATGGAAGGATTAGAATGGCTAATTGATTGCTTATTTTGTGAGAACCAATAGAAATGAGACATGTGGCAAAAGTGGGTATGATGAGAGAGAGTGAGAAAAGTCAAAGGGGGGAGTATGTTATCATTTCTCTCTCCTCTCGTTCCCCCTTTTTCAGCTGGACATGGAGGGAGTAGTATCATTATCACTCTCATCTCTCTCTTCTATCTCTTGTTTGACTCCATGGTAGCCAAGAAAGAGAAAAGAAAAGCTGGAATTTAAGGTAAGTTAAAGACCTCTAATGCCAAAGTTCACTTCATTAATGTTGTTCCTTGGAGTGAGAGCTTCAATTTGATGGTTGTAGTTTCTTCATTGGCGGTGATTGAAGGAACCACGAAAATCTGGTAGTTGGAAAATCAAGAAGTGTCTTTAGAAAAGTTGAAGAGGTAGGTGAAATCAATCCTTCTATCTATGTTTTATGCCAAATGATTAAGATTGGAATTTTAGGAAATTATGGCCTATCTTCATTGGAATAGGGTCATTGGTAGTTTGGCATGTTATTGGTATAGAAATGGGTGTTTGGTATGAGTTTTGGATAGATTGATTGATTTGGGATTAGAATGATTGAGTTTAATGATTTTGGAATTTTGATGTTTATATTGCCCAAAGCCAAAGCATGATAATGGAATAGGATTTTGATCATTTTGATGGTTTTATTGGATTCCTTGAGTGATTTTGTGTGGGGATAGCTTTAGTTGAAGTTTTGGGTCCCTTTGGATCAATTGGGCAAGTGTTGGGAGGTATGGTTAGTTTTTCTACATTTTCTGGTTTCTGATAAGATCACTCGAGTGATCTGGGGTTCACTCGAGTGTGGAATGAATGTCACTCGGGTGAAGTTGAGTATCACTCGAGTACTGCGTGTATATTCTGTTTCTCTTCAGCTTTCTGTTGTACTTCCGTGATCAAAATCCAAAAAGTGTGTCTTGATACTCGTGGGTGTCAAACCATCACTCGAGTGCTCTTGTCCCTACTCGAGTGATGTTCCCTTATGAAAGTTTCTTGTACTCTCAGGTGAGCACTTCCTGGACCTCATTTTGGGGGACTCGGGTGAGCATTAGGCTTCCACTCGAGTGATTGTGTTTGTGCTCGAGTGTAGTGAGCAACTCTAGGTTCTGTTATTTCTTTGTGCTCTCGGGTATTCACTAGCAGTTCTTCACTCTCTAGTGCTCGAGTGTAGCCCATACCATCACTCGAGTAAGGTCTTCTTCACTCGAATATCCGTACAATATCACTCGAGTGAGGCCATCTTCACTCGAGTGTCTCAGTGAAAAATATCAGTGTTGAGCTTTCAAAAAGGGGATCTTTGGGGATAAAAGAGCAGTGATGATAACCAACGATAAGTGTTATTCAAGTAAGGATTTGGAATAGTGAATAACCCTATGTCCTTGATTTGGTTATAGGGTTTGGTATTCGCCCTGATCATGGTTTGATATCCGCTTGAATCGCGAGTAGCCGATACTGGAGCATACGTGGATAAAACAAGTGTAGGGAACTTACCTCTCCTGCATGTATTTTATAATTGTGTTGGTGTATTGATGCATGTTATTGCTTTTCCTGATTATGTGAAACATACATGAGTAATTGAAGCTCTATTTTAAATTATGTTGTGGCCATGAGTATACTATTTGACCATTGAGCATGCTGATATGTCATTATGTGAACATGAATTATGTATTGCAAGCATGTCATGCATTAAACACTTATCTTGCATGCATATTGGTATTGTTTTCCTACTGAGATTCCCCAGAATCTCACCCTCCCCTACCAATAGTATAGACAGGGCAAGTGGATCAAGATGGAGCAATCAACCAAGGGCGGCTAGGTCTCCTATAGGCAAGCGAATTGGTAGTTGGTTATCGTTATAAGTTGGTATAACTGTATATGTTGGATGTATATGCTCAGATGATAAATTGGAATGTGAATTTGGAATGAGTATTGTGTAATTCCCATTTGAGATATTGTAAAGGGCGTATGTGCCCTATGAATCTTAATGAAGGTATGAACCCGAGATTATCGGGATTATTATTGTGCACTATGATATATTATGAATGTGATTTATCTTCATGTAGTAATTGTATTCGGAATGTGAATGTGAGACTAGGTTATAAATGATTTTGAAATGTATTTATGAAAACCCCGTCTGGTAGATGGGTTAGTAAATGTTATTTGATTATTATTAGTCTTTATTTCATTTTAATCACATATTTTGGATATAATTACAGAGGGGGTTACATATTCCACATGATTGATAGTCGAGTTTCCCTAATTTAATTACTAGCCTCTTTCAAGATCAAGCAATTCTATAATTAATTGCTAATCTAATGTATTTCTATATGAATTTAAGCAATTAATTACGCATTAAGATTTACGGAACTCAGTAAGACTACACAACTCATATGAATATATTCCTCTTTTATATGCAAGTTATGGTTTTAATTATAGGATGTATACACATGCATAACATACATATTATAATCATTCAAAAGGTGTCCAATCAATTGAAAACATTAAGAACAATAATTAAAACTCAATCATGAAGGAGAAATTCAAACTAGATTTAATAAGTTAAAATTCAATCCGTCATTAGTAAGCTACGTCATCACCCTAGGAAAATGAAAGTTTAGCACATGATGAAATTAAAAACAAAACTAAAATAAATTGAAAAGTTCATAAATATTGCATAAAACTTGAATATTAAATTCTAAAACATAAATATACAACTAAAAGATGCATGAAAATGAAGAAAATCTAGTAGTCCCTTTAGGAGATAAAACATTCCATGTATGTGGCAACCTATACCATCTATAAAGGAGGACTACTTAAGCCTTCCATATATGAGGAATGCAAGAAGCAAATACAATATATGAAATTAACTCTAAAATGGTGTATGTGGAGAGGAGAGGAAAGTAATGGATATGAAATGGTGTGTGTAAATGTGAGGGAGAGGATGTCTCTATATAGGGAAGAATGGAGTATGGTAAATGAGGTGGTAGATGAAGTAGTGGGTGAAAAGGAAGATGAGGTGGTAAATGAAGTAGTAGGTTAAAAAGGAAGATGGAATGGTTGGTGCAATGGTTGATGATTCCTGCTCTCAACTTCCAAGCAAAATTTGAAACCCTTAGAGATAAAATTGGGTTTTGGTCTTGTAACGCCCCAAATTTGGATTAAGGGCTAATGATGATTATCGAGAATGTAAATGTGAATTAAAGTTGATTGAGACATGAATTGTTCTTGGAAATGCCTAACACCCTATATTTTAGCATAATTATGTGATGAAATAATTATTTGGGCTAAAATAGGGGTAAATGGCGTATGAAAAAGAGGAAAAGGATTAAATATGTGTTATGTGGCAATTTAAATAATGTGCCAAAATTAGTGGGAAAAATTGAAGAGATGGAAAATTGATGAGTAATTAGTTAGTGATTAATGGAGAAATTAATTACTAACTAAGGAGAAATGAGATGTGTAACTAAATGGCTAATGGAGGGCTTAGAGTAACTAATTGGTTACTTATTTTATGAGAGCCAATGATATTGTGACACTTGTTAAGTTGGCAAGAAGAGAGAGTAAGAGAAAAGTCAAATCTTGCATTTCTAAAACATTTTCTCTCTCTTTCCTTCCCTCCATTTCAGCTGACATGAGACAAGGGGGAGGGGTGTCATCATTTCATCTTCTCCAACTCTCCTCTCTCTCATTTCCTCTCTCATTTTCGTGCATCCATGGCAGCCTAGAGAAAGAAGAAGAACTTTTTGTAAAAGGTTAGATTTTGACCCTCTAAATGGCTTCTAATGGAAAAACTCTCTTCTATAAACTTGTTCCTTGTGTTGAGAGCTACAATTTCATGGTTTTAGATTTTTCATTTGGTGGTATTTGAGCTCTCACGAAATTTTTGACTTGGGTGAATCAAGAAACTCCTTTGGGGAAAGTGGTAGAGGTGAGTAAGACAAACCTTTTCATATAAGTTTTGTAGCCGTTGGTTGAGTTTGGATTTTCTGGAAATTTTGCCTTGAATTTCGAAAATGAGGGTCATTGTGTTGTTGGCATGTTGTTGTCATGGAAATGGTGCCTTGTTTAGTGTTTTGAATGAATAGAATTAAATTGAAGCTTAAAAGTAAAGTTTGGCAACTTTGTGTTTGGTTTTGTGTATTGGTCAAAATAGGGCATAGTGATAGGTTGTGATTTTGGTCATTTTGAGGTTACCATTGTATTCCTTGTGGAAAATTGTATGGGAATAGGTTTGGTTATTGATTTTGGAATCATCGGACACTTTGGTAGAAAATTGGAAATCTGTCAAGTGTGAACTTTATTTTGGGCAGTCAGTTTGCAAGAACGTTTTGAATGATCGAATGGTGTTGAAAAATTCAGAAACTTTCCAGTCTTAAATTTCACACCCCAAGCTTTAAAATTAACATATATTTCATGTCATTTCATTTTGTGAACTGAGAGTTATGCTTTGCCAAAGTTTGGGACAAAAATTGGACTCTGTTTTGGAGTAGTGTTGAGTTTTGGATAATTATGGAATTTTGTGGTGATTTCTGGTTATGGTCCATATTTTTCTAGTAAATAGGACTTAAATACCTTTCATTTGGCTTCAGAATCACCTAGTTTCGATTTTTCTTGAATTAGTTATGAATTTTGGAAGTTCAGCCAAGAATCAGGGAATTTCTTGGCCGCGGCCCAAATCTTTCTGACCTGATTCTGGCCCGCAGCCCATACGTGGCTGGCCGTAGCCCATGGGTGGCTGGCCGTGGCCAGTGACCTTCTGACCATATTTTGGCCGCGGCCTAAGGGAGGGCTGGCTGCGGCCAACCCCTATGTTCCAGCACTTTGAGTTTTTGAAAAGAGATCTTCAACCTATTGTTTCCCAACCTTTTAGGGGTTTTATTAGAGGCATTTGTAGCTTCTTAAGGGTCATTATTCATAACCAAATCTAAGTGTTGAAGAGTCAATTGATTATTGGAATAGAGAATAATGCTGAGTCCTTAATTATGACTTTAGAATTTGATATTTGCCCGGAGCGTAGAAGGCACGTGCCTGCTCAAGAACAGAAAGACCAAGGTAGTGACACTTTATCCTATATCATGTATATTGCATTGCTTGTTTGCATTAATCATTGAATACAGTGAAGGGAAGTGGCGTAAGCCCGATCTTGAATACAGATACAGTAAGGGAACGTGGCGTAAGCCCGGTCTCGAACACAGATACAGTAAAGGACGTGGCGTAGGCCCGACCTTGTATACAGTGAAGCAAATGTGGTAATGTGCCCAGCCTCGAATATTGATTGTTGTATTGTGATATATGTTTACTTTCTTTGTTTATATGCATCATATACATAAACTCTTGCTACTGGGATTCTCTAGAATCTTATTCTTTTTAAATAACATTTTTAGACAGGGCAAGTGGATCGAAGAACAAGCAAGTGAACAAGGACAAATAGGACTGTCAGCGGTAGTCTTAGTTAGATATTTTGGTTTTATACTGAATTGGTTATCATTTTGGATAAATGTACATATTGAACAGACCATAGAAGTATAGTTTTGTGTAATCCCCGATATAGATACTGAAATGGGCATTGATGCCCTGATTATTATTTTGGATTAACGTTATTATCCCCGATGAATGTCGGGAATTGTGATATACTCTGATATTGTACATGTAACAGACCGAACAGACCATTTGTTTTAAGGAACAAAATGAACGGAGATCTATTTATACAGGTGTTATAAAAGTTTTTTTTATTATCCCGGATCTCTTATTCAATTATTAAAAGTGTTTAAACGCTAATTGTGGTCTTTATCGAGATGGGGGTTACATTTGTGGTATCAGAGCAAGGTTTCCTAGCATTTGTAGGAATTGCTAGGATAGTTGCCCTAGTTGTTGCCTAAGTGATACTGATTGATAATTTTTGGTTTGTGTACACATGTATATTCCTGTTATTGTTGGTGTATAAGAGTTAAGGAATATGTGTATACTTCTTATTATGATTTCCGATCGAGTGAATCATTTATAGAGTTCAAGGGCAGAATGGTTCACCCTAGAGTTAGACCATTGGACCCAGATATGGGGGAATTGAATGATATTTCACCTGACGAAATGCAAGAGCCGATGGGTCTAGTAAGAGAACAGAGGGATGTGATACATGAGCTAAGAGAAGAGCTCAGGGAGGAAAAAACACAATGATTCGACTGGAGATTTGACGGGTAGAACCGGAGTGGAAGAAATAAGCCATATTCCACCTTATCTCATATGGTTGTGGATTGAGGTATGAATTGAGGAAATGATTGGCTTCCAAACAGTTTATTGAATTCAAAAAAGCTGTGGAAGGGTGGCCTAGAGAAGTTGAGTTAGTAAGTTCATAGAGACTTGAGGAATAATTATTATTTTGAGGTTCTCCATGACTAATGATCATTTAAGTTAGATGGTTTAAAGAGTGTTTAGATTCATAGAGATATTGATAATGCAGGTATTGATTTTGAATTGGGACAGTTCTGTTGCAGTGAATACTGCCAAAAAGGTCCATTTGATGGGGTTATAGAAAATTAAGGCATAATATATATTTTGCAGTCTCTCCATGTTAAGTGATGATCCTTAATAGCATTATAGGGTCAAAGGAATGTAAATACGATATGCGGTTGTATAGTGGTGACCATATCATTTGTGGAACTTAGGAGATTCGATTTGATGAAACTGAAGGTTGGGAATAGGCTTTAATTAGATCTAAGCTAACATAGTGCTTAGGCCAAAATGCGAATGAGTTGCAATATAGTCCTGATGCATGTCAAAAGCTCAAACCATGTGAACCTGATGGATAGTATTAAACCTTCAGTAATGTTTTGAGGTTATTACCCAAATACCATGAAGGATAAGAGTAAGTGCTATTGATCTTGATTCTTAGCGAAGCCTATTGGGTATAATTGAGGAAATTGACTTCTAATGTATGAAATGTTGAGGTTATAAAGTTCCTGATGAACCTAAATGTTGGGTTAGAGACCTTAAGCTGCATGATATTAGGTACTAGTGATATTATAATGGACTTGTGTGTCCAAAGGCCTTAAGACCTAGGGGACCAATATGCCTTAGGCTGGCATAGATGATTGAACTTAAGTTGGAGTTAATGATGCTCCGTAGAAATGAGGGAAAGTAATTTCCTAGCTCAGTTAATGTTGAGATCCTAAGAATTGAATTGTGATCCAAGGATTTAGCTCAATAGTTGAACTGATCCTTGGGAATCTGATCTGACCTGGATGGTATGAGGTACTAGAACATGAAGTTGGAATGTATGGGAAATGAAAATGAGGTTTCTCAAGGATGCTAGTTGTTATTCTAGAAAAGGGAAAAATCGTGATAATAGAGCATTCCCTGATTGACTAAGAATAGTTCTTGATAGAACAACGAGTGGCTATGGAACATAGTCTCATGGTTGAGATGGGGAATCGAATATATGAGTTTAAGGGCTGTGTGTATACATTAACTGTGATGGGGATATGGTGAACCAATGTGGTTCTCCCGAGAATTAGAAGAGTAGAATCAAAGGTGCAAGCATGACTAGCTATGTGCAAGATGGAGGGATACCGATCGTTGGTGGTAAAATATCACCGTAACGTTATGAAATTGGAATGTGCCACTGACATGAGAATGGTTTATGATTGAACCATGAATAGTCCAGAGGGGTGACCTTAAGGTTGAGACAGAGAATGGAATATGGGAATGGCTTCTGAGTTCTCGTTATAATGATACCTTTATCTAGAGACAACCAATTGGAAAGAGCTATCTATAGAAGATGTAAATTGGAAAGGGCTACTTACGGAGAATTCTGATAGGAAAGGGCTACCTACGGAGAGTTCTGATTGGAAAGGGCTACCTATGGGAAGTTTGATCACAAAAGGCTACCTACGGAGAGTATGGTACCGTAGTGTGGAGCCACTGTGACGACAAACCCTAGCGTAGAGCCGCCGTGACGACAAACCCTAGAGTGCAGCCACCTTGACGATGAACCGTGGAGTGCAGCAGCCGTGATGTTGAATCATATATTAGCGCTACAGAAACGTTGGCTTTCAGTGCTGGTGTATTGTAATGAATCCCACAATGAATGGGTTTTCTTGAGATAAAAAAGTCATATGGCTTTGAATGATTCAAGTTGAATCAAGCCAAGGTCTGGCACAGATAAATAGGGATTGTAAATGTTGTCAGTAGTAATGGGAGATTCTTATGGGACTTCTATTAAATCACTTGACATTGCTAAAGCACAGATGAGGAGATAGACCTCAAAGTATGCAGCGGAAACGCGGTGAATGTGGTGTGTTTGACAACTACACTAAGCAGAAGCTCAAGGTAATAAGAACAATGTGTTAATTATGGCTTTTGGAGGTAAAACTTCGGGGCCAAGTTATTTATGAGAAGGGGTCGTAGATGATCCTAGTCTAGTGAAAAGAGTTATGGTACTGAATATGTAGTGTTTAAAGGAATCAGTGTTGATTATATACCTGATCCCAACTTGATGTGATTGTGTATTGTGAGTCTTTCACTTGCGGCTGCATAGGGGTTACCATGGCGGAGGACCGTCCCGCTGGGGCTGTAGTTTACGGGGGATTGACTATGTGAAAGCCGGAAGTGCTATGTGAATAAGCTGGGATTGGGGTGTGAATGAAAGCCGAGAGGCTATTTATGAATCGTAAGGGTTATGAGAATGACAGAGCGCACATGTCAACGTGAGCCGTTGTAGGGTTTGACATTGGTCATCTCTAACTTCAGCCGTTGGTATACCGTTGTGAAGGTGAATGCCGTGAAGGCAGTGGTGTATTCTTGTGAGATGCATCACCACGCCAAGCGCACCGCCACTGGCCGAGCCCTCGAGGGGTTACACGGGTGGGGTATAGGTAGGGTGGACACTGCTACTGGCCGAGCCCTTGAGGGGTACACGGGTGGGGTGTGACAAGATTTCTCCACACCAAGTGAACTGCCATTGGCTGAGCCCTCAAAGGGGGGTATACGGGTGGAGTATGGGCAGGGTAAGCATCGCCATGCTAAGATTCCTCAGCGTAAGCAATATGGGTGAGGGATTGGGTCCCCGTAAGCCCAGTAATCGGATGAGGGTGGGTGTGACAATTGAGACTCCCGGCTGGCCGCCTGAATAGAAAAGACCGAAACTTCATGTGGGTTGTTATAGTAAGGTGCTTTGGATAGAGGAGATTGAGATTTAGAAGTAACCCAATGTTGTTATTGATGCCTAAAAGCCCCGGTTACCACTAGCGGAGTCACTGGTGGGTGTACGGGTGAAGGTGACACCGTGAAAGTTGATATTGTGAAGTGGATAGTGTGTTCATGCCCAAAAGTCCCGGTTACCACTAGTGGAGTCACTGGTGGGTGTACGGGTGAGGGTAATGTTGTGGAATTGAAAACAGTGAAAGCTGAGGTGTATGTGAATACAGCGGAAGCTGTCATTTGTGTATAATGAATCTGTGGTGCTTAGGGTTATTCCCGGAAGGGGTGACTTGATTGAGTAGAGTGGTGGCATATGCCTACCAACCACTGAGGTTGTATGAATTGAGCTAGCCACTAATGAGTTGAGAATTGCAACGATTGTGTTCATGCAGTGATTGTGCCTTGTAGTGGTTGTGTATAGTGGCGATTACGGCCTTGGGACAATTATATTGTGTTGATATGAGTTAAAGATATTGCACCATTCCTGTATGGGGTGGCAGTGGAATAGTACTGCGACCGTTAAAGTCCCAAGTATTGTTTGATCAGAAAAGATCGAATGTGAGACAGCACAAGTGAATAGAGTTATTGAAAACTCACTACCTAGAGATCAAATATCATCTGGGTGAAGTTAATCTCATCGTAGATGTGTTTAGTCGTAAGGCAATACGGATTGTTGCAGTAACGATTGAGAATTTTTGAGATCTAATTCTCACAGGACAGATGGTATATGTTAAATGTAATGTACCCTAAGGGGGGAAAGTGACTTGATGACTGAGATTGAAGAGGCTTAAAGCCAAGATACACGAGTGCAGTCCATCTGAATTATAATTGAAGGAGGTGAAGACCTCTAAAGTTAAAGTCAGAGATCATGTGTCCTTGAGCACATCTCCGATCATGGGAATCAAAAGAGCAAACAAACAAAAGCAAATGAGCCATAACTCATTGGTCCCTTGAGATTCTTGTGAGAATCGAACCTATAGTGTGTTATTGTACAAGTGGTCTTGAAAGGACTGTTCTAATGAGAAACAATTCAAGGAATGGAAGCCGTCATGAAGAGACATCCGAGGTTTATGTTCCTAGTGGTGTAACAAATTTCAGGGCCAAAATTTTATTGAACGGGGGGAGAATTGTAACGCCCTAAATTTGGATTAAGGGCTAATAATGATTATCTAGAATGTAATTGGGAATTAAAGTTGATTGAGACATAAATTGTTCTTGGAAATGCCTAACACCCTATATTTTAGCATAATTATGTGATGAAATAATTATTTGGGCTAAAATAGGGGTAAATGGCGTATGAAAAAGAGGAAAAGAATTAAATATGTGTTATGTGGCTATTTAAAGAAATGTGCCAAAATTAGTGGGAAAAATTGAAGAGATGGAAAATTGATGAGTAATTAGTTAGTGATTAATGGAGAAATTAATTACTAACTAAGGAGAAATGAGATGTGTAACTAAATGGCTAATAGAGGGCTAAGAGTAACTAATTGGTTACTTATTTTATGAGAGCCAATGATATTGTGACACTTGTCAAGTTGGCAAGAAGAGAGAGTAAGAGAAAAGTCAAATCTTGCATTTCTAAAACATTTTCTCTCTCTTTCCTTCCCTCCATTTCAGTTGACATGAGACAAGGGGGAGGGGGTGTCATCATTTCATCTTCTCCAATTCTCCTCTCTCTCATTTCCTCTCTCATTTTCATGCATCCATGGCAGCCTAGAGAAAGAAGAAGAACTTTTTGTAAAAGGTGAGATTTTGACCCTCTAAATGGCTTCTAATGGAAAAACTCTCTTCTATAAACGTGTTCCTTGTGTTGAGAGCTTCAATTTCATGGCTTTAGATTTGTCATTTAGTGTTGTTTGAGCTCTCACGAAATTTTGGACTTGGGTGAATCAAGGAACTCCTTTGGGGAAAGTGGTAGAGGTGAGTAAGACAAACCTTTTCATATAAGTTTTGTAGCCATTGGTTGAGTTTGTATTTTCTGGAAATTTTGCCTTGAATTTCTAAAATGAGGGTCATTGTGTTGTTGGCATGTTGTTGTCATGGAAATTGTACCTTGTTTAGTGTTTTGAATGAATAGAATTGAATTGAAGCTTAAAAGTAAAGTTTGGCAACTTTGTATTTGGTTTTGTGTATTGGTCAAAATAAGGCATGGTGATGGGTTGTGATTTTGGTCATTTTGAGGTTACCATTGTATTCCTTATGGAAAATTGTATGGGAATAGGTTTGGTTATTGATTTTGGAATCATTTGACACTTTGGTAGAAAATTGGAAATTTGTCAAGTGTGAACTCTGTTTTAGGCAGTCACTTTCCATGAAAGGTTTGAATGAACAAATGATGTTGGAAAATTCTGAAACTTTCCAGTCTTAAATTTCACATCCCAATCTTCAAAATGAACATATATTTCATGTTATTTCGTTTTGTGAACTGAGAGTTATGCTTTGCCAAAGTTTGGGACAAAAACTGGACTCTGTTTTGGAGAAATGTTGAGTTTTGGGTAATTATGGAATTTTGTGGTGATTTCTGGTTATGTTCCATATTTTTATAGTAAAAAGGACTTAAATACCTTTTATTTGGCTTTAGAATCACCTCATTTTAATTTTTCTAGAATTAGTTATGAATTTTGGAAGTTCAACCAAGAATCAGGGAATTTCTTGGCCATGGCCCAAGGTGGCTAGCCGTGGCCTAAACCTTTCTAACCTGATTCTGGCCACGGCCCAAACCTTTCTAACCTGATTCTAGCCGCGGCCCATAAGTGGCTGGCCATGGCCAATGACCTTCTGACCATATTTTGGCCATGGCTCAAGGGAGGGCTGGCCGCGGCCAACCCCTGTGTTCCAGCACTTTGAGTTTTTGAAAATAGATCTTCAACCTATTGTTTCCCAACCTTTCAGGGGTTTTATTAGAGGCATTTGTAGCTTCTTAAGGGTCATTATTCATCACCAAATCTATGTTTTGAAGAGTTAATTGAGTTTTGGAATAGAGAATAATGCTTCATCCTTAATTATGACTTTAGGATTTGATATTTGCCCGAAGCGTATAAGGTCTATGCCTACTCAAGAACGGAAAGACCAAGATAGTGACACTTTGTCCTATATCATGTATATTGCATTGCTTGTTTATATTAATCATTGAATACAGTGAAGGGAACGTGGCATAAGCCCGATCTCGAATACAGATACAGATACAGTAAGGGAACGTGGCATAAGCCCGGTCTCGAACACAAATACAGTAAAGGACGTGGCATAGGCCCAACCTTGTATATAGTGAAGGGGACGTGGCAATGTGCCCGGCCTCGAATATTGATTGCTGCATTGTGATATATGTTTACTTTCTTTGTTTATATGTATCATATACGTAAACTGTTACTACTGTGATTCTCTAGAATCTCATTCTTTCCAAATAACATTTTTAGACAGGGTAAGTAGATCGAAGAACAAGCGAGTAAACAAGGACGAATAGGACTGCTGGCGATAGTCTTAGATATTTTGGTTTTATACTGAATTGGTTATTATTTTGGATAAATGTACATATTGAACAAACCATAGAAGTATAGTTTTTTTGTAATCCCCGATATGGATATTGAGATGGGCATTGATGCCCTGATTATTATTTTGGATTAACGTTATTATCCCCGATGAATGTCGGGAATTGTGGTATACTCTGATATTGTACATGTAACAGGCCGAACAGACCATTTGTTTTAAGGAACGAAATGAATGGAGATCTATTTATACAGGTGTTATAAAAGTTTTTTTTATTATCCCGGATCTCTCATTTGATTATTAAAAGTGTTTAAATGCTAATTGTGGTCTTTATCGAGACGGGGGTTACAAGTCTCAATATAAACGTTGTAGAGCTCTTTCTTAGCTTTTTATCCATATATATAACATCTCAATCTGACATCTAGAGCTCCAAATATTTCCTGAAAATGGAAAAGGGTCTGATTTAGTATTTTTCAAGAAATTTTATTTTATGCCAAAATCATTATTTATTTATCAATTATACTCCAATTCATTAAATTGAGCTCAAATATCATCTATAAAAGCATCATATAAGAGAAAATAAATATGCAAATATTTTACTTATCATAAACCTGGTGGAGTTTCTTCAGGGAACACATCATCAAATTTCTGCAATAAAGAACCAACAACACTAGGAAAAGAAGAATTAATGTCATTAGTGTTCAAAAAGGATTCCTTGTAAACAAGGAGAAGCAAGTGTGTTTCAACCAGAAAAGAACTTCTCACTTCACTTTCTTTTGCATAAAAACTCATTTTCTTTTTTTCTTTTCTCTCTTCACTCATTTCCTTTCTCTGGATTTTTTTTTTAATTTTCAAATTTTCTCTCTTTTTCACTCTCTTTTCTTTTTCTCTCTCTCATTTTTCTCTCTTTTCATCTTAAGTCGATTCTCATATACTTGCTTTGGAGTATGGTACAAGTGTCACAGGTATGCTGTTCATTACAAAAGAATATCTATTTGTAAACTCATCCCTCTTGACTTTTCTATCAAACTCCCATGGTCTTTCTAAAAGTATGTGCAACATACATAGGAACAACATCACACAATATTTCATCAAAGTATTTGCCAATTGAAAAAGAAACAAGAACTTGTTTATCATCTTTAATTTTCCCACATTCATTCAACCATTGCAGTTTGTATGGTCTAGGGTGTCTAATGGTAGGCAAATTCAATTTCTCAACCAATGTAGTGCTTGAAACATTTGTTACTCTCCCACCATCAATGATCAAACTACAAACCTTATTATTAGTGAGGCAACGAGTATGGAAAACGTTTTCCCTTTTCTCATTCATCTTATCTTCCTTCACTTGGCAATTCAAAGCTCTTCAACCACAAGGCATTCTCCTTCCACAGCATATTCAACCCCATCATTACTGGTATCTTCAAGTGAGGGCATGGAATCATGATCACTCTCACTTTCAGTCACAACTTCATTATTTTTAAGAATCATGACTCTCTTGTTGGGGCATTGAGAAGCTATATAACATGTACCCAAACATTTAAAACACTTTATATCTCTATTTCTAGCAGTTTGAGAATCAGATTTACCTTTGCTCTTTGATTTAGCTTCTTCTTTGATTTTAGTTGTCTCCTTTTGGAAAGTTCTTTCTCCTTTCTTCCAAATCTGTTTTTATGAAGAACTTGATCCAAAATAGAATTTTGAAGCTCCTTTACACTTGAGTTGCTTCTCTACCTTAATTGACATATGCACCATGTTCTCCAGCTCCACATAATGTTGCAATTCCACTATGTCAGCAATTTCTTTGTGAAGCCCATTTAGAAAATGAGCTATTGTAGCCTCTCTGTCTTCTTGCACATTAGCCCTTATCAAAGCTAACTCCATGTCTTTATAATATTCCTCCACACTCCTAGAGCCTTGTGTAAGGGTCTACAACTTTTTATAAAGCTCCTTATAGTAATGGTTAGAAATAAATCTCCTCCTCATTAGAGTTTTCATTTCCCTCCATGTTTCTACGGGCCTCTCACCATTATTCCTCCTATTCATGTCTAATTTATCCCACCAAAGCAATGGTATAATCAGTTAATGCTATTGATGCCAATTTTACCTTTTTATCCTCAGAATAATTATGGCACTCAAAAATCATTTCTATCTTCTTCTCCCACTCTAAGGGCTTGTTTGGTCTAGGGGAGGGGAGGGAAAGTGGGCAAAGGGAAAAAAAATTTGAGTTGAATTTAAAAAAATTAGAGAAGTGGGGTTAAAAATTTTTAATTAATTTGTCTTACTCTTTTATCTTATATATTATCTTTATTAAAATTTTATTACCCCACTTTTTCAATCTTTTAAAATTCAACTCATAAAAATTTTCCCTCCCCTCCCTTCCCCTCCAAATCCCTCACACCAAACAAACCCTAAGGGTGTGTTTGGTTTAAGGGGAGAGGAGGGGTGGGAGGGAATGAAAAGGTGGATAAATTATCTTTTTGGGTTGAAGGAATTTAAATTTTAAGCGGGAATCCAAAATTTAAAAAGAATGAGAAAGTAAATTTTGGGCGGGAACTCAAAATTTTAAAAAAAATGAAAGGGTAAATTTTAGATTTCTTTTGTACAAAATTGTAATTTCCCCACCCTCCCCTCAAACCAAACACACCCTAAATATGCTTCAGGATCACTCCTACCTTGGAAAGGTGGTATTTTCATTTTAATGCTCCCTAGGTTCCCAACCACTCTATTTCTTTTCCTAGGAATATTTTTGCCATGTCCTCTCCCATACCTCCTATCTCCCCTATGCATATTTCTTCCTACTTCATATTCAGATTCAAAACCTTCCTCACTAGCACCACTAACCTCACCATTCTCAAATTCAAATTCATCCATAGAAGTATCCTATCGCCTATTATGCCTTCTAGGATTCGGTCTAGCTCTTTGCAAGTTTGCAGTTCTTTCATCTTACCTATCCATCCTATCCCTTATTTCTTCAAAAACAACATCCATACGTGCAAAATGTTGCTGCATTGCCTTGAGGTGGTCATCTAGATTCTTTGGATTACCACCAGATGTTTCTTCTGCATTAGACATTATATCTACAAGAAAGATGTTAGATAAATAATTTTCCTCATAAATTCCTCACGTGTTTCGCTCAAGGATGTCACTCTACACTAGTGTTTCACTCAAATTTGGCTTTTAAATTGATGTACGTCATTTTTGCCTTTTTCCACTCTTAGATCCCTCTTGAGGCACTTAAAGAACTAAGCAATTTTAATCAATGCAATCACAACTTGCAGAATCAAGACAACACTTAGAAATATGGAATATCAAAGTGAGTAAGGAAATAAAGAGTTCAAATGACACAGACTTCACATAATAAAGCAAATATTGGATATGACAATAGACATTGTTCAAAGCACTTCCAGCACAATACTTGTTGTTTTTCCTTTTTTTTAGTATTTTTTCTTTTTTTTTAAATCTTTTTTCCTGATGCTCTTTTGTTTTCTTCCTTTTTTTTCTACTGAAATTTAGAGAGAATACAAAATCTATCACAAACAACAAAACTCAAGCAATTCTAAACCCAGAAATTCCAGAAAAGCGTCTATTTTGAAAAGACTATAACTTACAGTGGAAATTTTGTATTGAGATGAGACCAAAACGACCAAAAAGATGAGATTCTAAACAATGAAAATGACCTATTGAATAATGTAAAACACAAAGGAAAAGTGGTCAAACAATGACAGAATATTTTAGGACGTTCTAGAAAAACGAAGATGAATAAACCCAGAATTTTCCAGAAAGCACAACTAGATTAAAATGGATAGAACTCACAAATGACAAATCGGATTGAAATGATTCCAAAACAAGATGACAGAAGAGATTTTGAACTATGAAAATGACTTAATAAATACTGGAAAACACAAAGGAAAGATTAACGAATAGAAGCAACAAATTTGGATGCGAATAAACACAAGAACAAAGCACAAAAATTTAAACAAAAATAGAAACAAAGAACATATAGATATGACCTAAATTTAAATCCGAAGCTTTGATACCAAGATAATGCAAACCCACAAGGGAAGATCCATCAACCCACAACCAATCTAAAATATACACACCCCAAGAAAGCTAAACACAGATCAACAATCCACTTTAACCCTTAAACACGAAAGAATAAAGACCAGAAGTGTTGAAAGATGCCACAAGGTTGATCAAGCCTTGATAAGTTTGTTAGTTCTAAGAAGAACTCTAGAGAGAATCCACTCTTAAGAAACAAAGCGCAGAAGTGCAACTTTCATTTATCATTCAAATCTGAACTGTGTCTTACAAATGAAGAAGCACTAAGTATTTATAGGGAAATATGACCTAATTGCAATAATTGCAACTTTGAACATAGCAAATACAAAATCTGATACCATATGCTAGGAAACCTAAAAGTCTAATACAATGACCCAAAAGTCTAATACAATCTTCTAGAAAATGCAAAAGTCTAATTCAGCATGCTAGAGAATCTAAAATTCAAATCTACCATCTACCTAATGATTTTCGCACAAATAAATTCAAGAAAATGTAGTCAGCAATTAAGGCTCAAAATGTGCTTATTGAGGCCCAAATGAGTCCTCTCATGTGTACTACTAGGTCCAAGCTCTTCAGTTTCATGTTTGCACGCCCAAAACTTGATCAATATCTCCATTTACAGCCCATATGAAGTTAGTGACGTTTTCAGCATTTTTGTCCAACTTTGATCCAATTGCTACTTGCTTTGTCCAAGTATCTTACATTAGCCCATTTAATGCTTCCTTAATTTGTTTGGCTCTTGCTCTTGTGATTGGCCGACTTGAAATTTACAAAGTATCACTTGAATTTGAAGGCACAACTTGCTAGATCGTATCACCGACCCTGGCTGAATTGCAACTCTCCCTCGTAGTTGAAATTGAAATTTCTGGACCCATCTGTTTTAGCAGTTATTTTCAATTTATCCCCTGTAATTGATCTATTTGCTGCACTCTCAAGGGAGTCTTGTTTGTAATCCTTTCGGCATTTTGCTGACATACTTCGATCTCTTCCTCCCCTTTTCTTTTCAGTGAGACCCCCCTTATTACTTAGGCTAGCTCTCCTATTTCTATACTGTGCACTGGTGCAATAGCCTTTGATTCATTAATCCCGTCCACCTCTTCGTCCACAAATTCTACCCAATATCTGCTCTGGGTCTTCATGATTGTCTCTCTTCGGGCCCTTAGTAAACTATTTATTTCATTGACGTAAAGCTCCAACTCGGCCCAATATGCCAGGCCTCTTATCTATTTTTCCCCCTCCCTTTCTTGGTCCATTTTGCCTTTTTGTCTCACGTGGGAATTGCACTTATCATCTGCTTGTTCCCTTTTTTCAGTTGTAATAGCTGCAATAATATTGGTTGCAATTAATGAATTCGGCTGACAAGATAGCTTGACTCTATCCCCTTCACGTGGTGAATTTGAACCTTCTCCTGTCTCCCTTGTTCCATACCTCAAACCTATTTTCCCATGTAGACATTTAATACCTTTACCATCCGCATTCATTGGCCTTCCCTCCGACATCTTTGCTTGAGCTCCGCCCCCCTTTATACTGCCGGAGTTCTGTAAGCTTGGGCACAAAGGCTTGCATCATAGCCTCTCATCACACCATTCACCATAAACTCCATTGTCTCCTCCTAACATCCTTTACTTTCATGGCCTAATTTCCCAAAACTGAACTAACTATTCATATTTTTAGTTGTACCTATACATCCTCCAGTTCTTCGGCTAGTCTGGGAGCAAAAAACCCCATGACAATTATCCACGTCGACCTCCTCCCGAGCTCTTCTGAAGCTTCTTTGCTTATATTTTTTATCCTCTGGATTTTCAATTTCTATAACTCTACCCACAGTCCTGGCCATAAGTTCAATGTTGGCCTCTATTCTTCCTTCCGCCGGCAGATTATGGACTTGAATCCAGAACTCACAAGAATTTACTTGAATCTTATTATCACTTAGAAAAGGTTTTCTCTTTTGTAGACTGAGCATATAGTTTCTTACCACTCATGGATTTTCCTTTAAAATTCTGTTTACTTCCTTCTCAATCTTGAAAGAGAATGTGAACAGGTTAAACCCAATCATTTTGACATCCCACTCTCCTTCTACCTTCCATGCTGCATTTACCGATTCTCTTATGGTTCCTAACCCCACTTTGGTTTTCGATATTACCTTGCCAATCAGCTTATACCCTTCCTCAGCTCCCTTTGCATTTTTCCTCCACTGAAGCTTGATATCCAGATCCAGCTTACCCCTATCCATGTCCTTGATCCCTTCTGTGATTGTCAACAATTCCTCTAGACTCGCTCTGTGTTACTATCAGCATAAAAAGCCAAACGCACCAGTTTGGTGAAAGTAATGAGGGAAAAACCCTAGCAGATTCTCACTTGGAGAAGAAGAAAGATGATGAGAGTCAAGAAACAAAAAAGGGAGAGAAACTCATCATGCTATGCATTTTACGAGATTGGCTTCTCTCCGCTGCGGGTTATATCCGCTGCCATCCTATACTTTGCAACGACGTCGTTTTATCTTTTATGTGCAAAGTGGCTTTTAGAATTTGCCTTTGTGTCCCCACAATCTTGACCAATATTCATGATGATGTTTTTATAGTTAATAGTAATAATTGTATGCTTCGAATTTATGTTTTTATTTTTCAACTTAATGATAGAGTAAAACATTTCATCTTCTTATAAAATTTTCAATTTTTATGATTCTTTAATAAATTTAAATACTAATTTACTTAAACAAATAAAATTAGATATAATATTTTTTTAGAAAAATCTCTGGAAAACAAATATATATTTTTAAAATGAAATTGAAAAAAAATATATTATTTTTAATAAGTAAATCAATTTAGCTTTATGAAATCATGTAACCATTTTCTTTTAAGTAAATTGACAACATATTAAAGGAGGAAAATTTGTATTTCATTTTAAAATTTAAAAACTAACAATAATTTAATAAAATAAATTATTAAATTGTAATTTAGTGTAAATTGAGGGAAAAAAATAAAGGGTTAAGGTGAAACCAGCATCCTAAAGTATTTTTTCAAGTGCAACCAGCGCCATAAAATAATTTGTAGTGGACTCATCACCAGAAAGTATCTTCTCAAGAGTGTCCATCACCTTGAAATGCTTTTTGGTGCAATTTTGCACTTAATAATTTATGTAGTTTAGGGTTATAGATACACCTAAAAAAATATTTCAGGGTATTAGATGAACAAAAAAAATATTTTATGATATTGGATGCAATTGAAAAAATACTTCAAAATACTCGGTGCATTAAAAAAAATACTTGAGGATATTGGGTGTACTATAAAATACTTTAAGGCAATAGCTACACCTCGAAAAATACTTCAAAATGCTAGATGCACCTTAACCCAAAAAATATGTATAATTTTTCTTTTTTAAAAAAACAATTCTGCAATTCAAGAAAAATTGAAAAATCAAACTAATAATAATAATTATAAGAACATATTTTTTCAACGAAATAATAATTATAAGAACATATGAAATATTAATAGGATAAAATAAATAAATAAATATTGTTTTCTATTTTTATTTGTTTTTGTCCTTTATCCCTTTTAGCTAAATTTTCCATTATTTATATATATGACTAATAAGAACTGATAGAGGTTCACTTGGCTTAACCAACGGAAGTTGGCGCAAATGGGTAGGCATCTGCGCCACACCAATTCGTTCCTGGGTTCGATCCCAAGAAACGAAAGGTGTAAAGAATTTCCATTGGGAGCTCTCTCTCCTGGGGTGCCTCAAAGAGGTGAATTCCTGTCAGGCCTATCAGATTGGGGGCGCCAGGACTAATCGGTTGTCGGGGGCCCATGTCGGTAAATCCGGCGTTGGCCTTCAGGTTAACGCCGGATACTTGGAAGATGGGTGCACTGAAGGCCAAAAATGGTTTATTGCATAAACCATTAAAAAAAACAAAAAGAGGTTCACTTGGCTTTTTGAGAAACAGTATTTTACTGGGGAATTGATATAAATTCATTTAGTTAAGAAAAATAGATTTTAGTTAAGACTGTAGGGACACGAAAGCAAGCTCCCAAAGCCACTCTACACATAAAACGACATCGTTGGGAAGCAAAGGATGGCAGCGGATATAACCCGCAGCGGAGAGAAGCCAATCCTGCATTTTACGTACATACATATAATTGACTCAAATGAACTCACATGCACGTAGTCCCTTCTTCTCCTCACTATATAACTTAATAAAACGTTCATCATCAAATAATATATCAGGAATCGCCGAGAGAGCTGAGGAAGCCCGCTTTGAGTTCTGAAAAGGCAGAGTCATTTGGCACGAAAATGGTCAAGCCTCCAGATTTGGTGGTTATGAGATGTGGGTTAGGAAGACTGCAGCAGATATTAAATCTTCCTAATGAAAAATGATCATATGGAGTAAATTAAAGTATAAAATAAAATGAGTAACAAAATAATATATGGAAACACAAGAATTTAATGTGGAAAAATCTCCACCTCAATGTGAGTGAGAGCAAACGATCAGGGTCCAAAGTGAAAAGATTCCACTATCTTAAAAAAGAATTCAATGTTCAATTCTCTAATATAAGGCTCAATTATATGATGACAATAAATTCATCTCATCCACAAAAATCACCAAAAGATTATATTAATAAAATAGAAGAGCAAATAGAGCAATAAAATAAGTATCTCTCAGGCAAAGCTATAATCTGCGTGTGCCAGAAATCACCAAACGCAAAAAAGCTACAGTCACCGAATGTATACCAAAGTTCACACCAAATTTGGAGAGGGTAGGAAGCTCCAAACCACTATCCCATTGTTTAGATTCAAGACCTATATGTCTCGAATACATCCACAAAATGTCAGCCCAATCGGACCAGAAATGTCCATCTGATCGTCAACTTGATCAAACTCGCTCAAGACAATTTGCAGCAGACATGAATGGATGTTCACAAAAAATTCTGGGGAAAATAGAAGACTCCAATGGATAATTTGAACATCCATAATGAAGCTCCATGTTTCTAGAACCTCCACGAAAAATTTCAATCAAACAAGAAGTCATCTTTCTATCGTTAGCTAGATCAAAATTGCTTAAGCTGAAAAGCTGTAGAAAATATTTTTTCTCACAAGAGATATAAATAAGCTTCCTTTTTTTGTTCCCACACACAAACTTGTAGCCTACTCTTCCCTTAATAGAGTTCTCTCTTTTATTTCTTTCTTTTTCTTTTTCTTTTTCTTTTTCTTTCCTTTTTTTCTTTTCATTTTCTTTCTTTTAAAAAAATAAGAAACACACAAAATAGGAAATGTTAAAAGTCATAAGCTCTTTCCCGTAATTATAGGACCATAATTATAGGAATGATAGTCAGAGATGGTAGGTATTTTAGTCAGAGATTGTAGGCAGTGTTTGTAAATTCAGATCTGATTTTCTCCTATAAATGTAATCGTTTTTTCTCTGAATAAAAACACACAATCAATTCTAATCTTCAATTCTCTTCATGGTATCAGAGAAATAGGAGAGATTAGGAATACGAATTCATACCAGAATTCTTCAACACGCCCTCTGGGTTCTCCACTTTGTCGGAACCAGTATCGGCGTCCTCAGCGTTACCCCACTCACCGTGCGTCGACTACACCAGTAGTCCCCAAGGTATTTCAGCGTCTCATCCTGACGCTCGGTATTTCAGCGTCGTGTCCGACCGCTGCCTCCAATTGAAACCAGCTGCCGCCGCCGACTGCTCCTGAAACCACCGAAGGT
Organism: Inga laurina; assembly: GCA_963855925.1. NCBI lineage: Eukaryota > Viridiplantae > Streptophyta > Magnoliopsida > Fabales > Fabaceae > Inga > Inga laurina. The sequence continues at coordinate 19,057,241 of OY979702.1, read as the reverse complement.
TGCTCGTTGAAGCTTACTACCACCATCGGCGCATCTGGGCAGAGGAGGCACTCAACCACCGCCGTCGGACACCACTACACCGTTGCCGTCACCTCCGCTGCTGTCTCTTCACCGTCGGCAGTCACTGATTCGTTCTCGTGTTCGTGTTCGAAGACGCCTCAATCTCGCCATCTCAGTTTAGCAAATCGAAGACCTGACTCAATTATTTAATTAAGTCGAAGACCAAATTGTCATTTATCAAATTTGGAGAATCAAATTGTCATTTTGCAAATTCGGAAGACAAACTGTCATTTTCCAAATTCGAAGGACCAAACTGGTATTTCTGAAATTTGAAAAACCCCTCTGTCAATTTTTTTCCCGTCATTATGTCTACAGTTTCAGATGCCTCTTCCTCTGTGCCTCGGTCTGGCTCAAATGACATCTCTATTGTCCTTCTTGTTTCTGAGAAACTTACTAGCGATAACTATCGGGAGTGGTCTCAATCCATGATTCTTGCTCTCGATGGACGAGATAAACTCGAGTATATAACTGGTGAAGCAAAAAGGCCACCAACATCAGAAATTAAGGAGTTTCGCAAATGGAAGTCCGAAAATGCATTGGTATCCTCTTGGTTAATCAATGCGATGTCATCCTCAATTAAGAAGAGTTTTATGTACCTTCCTTTAGCCAGAGAAATTTGGGAAGCTCTGCGTGAGACATACAGTCCTGTGGGAAATAGATCCCGCATATTTGATGTCAAGAAAAAATTGTGGCAGCTAAAACAGAATCACATACCTCTTGATGATTATTATCTTGAAAAATCAGCACTCTGGCAAAAGTTTGATGCCCTACAAAATAAAACTCATCATTTTAGGGCTGATGCAAAAGAAGATAGCAAAGCAAAAGAAGAAGAGAGGGTATATGAGTTGTTAGCTGGTCTTGATGTGGTTTATAATGATGTTCGAGCTTGAATTCTTAGTCAAGAACCCTTGCCGTCTGTACGTGAAGTTTACACTTTGTTGCACAGTGAAGAGGATAGGCGCAAAACAATGCTTCAGAATCCGACTAATTCCGCTGCTACTCCTGAAGCCTCAGCACTTGCTGTTCGATCCACGGAACAAAAAGGTTCTAAACATTGTCCATTCTGTGATCATTGTAAGAAACAGGGGCACACTAAGGACACTTGATGGAACCTCCATGGTAAACCTGCTGACTGGAAGCCAAAAAAAGGGAAAGGACAAGGCTACGTGGCTGAAACTTCTAAGGAACTATCTCAAAATGACCAGCTGCATAAAATCATGGAAATGCTAGCCACAATGCAGACTACAACAATGCCTACTGCCACAGTGGTCAAGAGAGGTAATTTCTTTCAAGCCTTGGCTGTGATAAAAGAACTATGTACAGGAAATTGTTGGATTGTTGACTCAGGTGCCTCGGATCATATGACTAACAATAAGGCTCTCTTCTCATCATATACTCCTGTCACCAAGGGAGTAACAGTACGAATTGCTGATGACTCTGAATCTGTTGTCCTTGGAATTGGTTCCATCAAAATCTCAGCTGCACTCATTCTTCACTCCGTATTACATGTTCCAAAGTTGAAATGTAATTTACTATCCGTGAGCAAATTAGCTAATGATAAACGTTGTCAAGCTAACTTCTTTGCTACCTACTGTATTTTTCAGGATCTGCTGACGGGAACGACGATTGGGAGTGCGAAAGAGCTTGATGGTCTCTATTACCTTGATGAAAGTAATAATCCTCGGATTAAATCCTGTAATAAAGTGTCTCTCCATAGCACTAGTGATTTGGAATTATGGCACAAACATTTAGGTCATTCAAATTTAAATTACATGTCTCAGATGTTTCCATCCCTTATTTCTAATAAAATTCCCTCTGATTTTCATTGTGATTCATGTGAAAAGGCTAAGCATCATCGTACTTCATTTCCAAAAATCACATACCAAGCCTCAAAACCTTTTTCCACAATTCACAGTGACTTATGGGGACCATCCTGAACACCAAACCGATCAAAAACAAAATGGTTCATCACATTCATCAATGACCATACACGTGTCAGTTGGGTCTACTTGTTGAAGGATAAAACAGAGGTGTATCAAACATTCCTTAACTTTCATTCTATGATCCAACCCAATTCCAAACCCCAATCCAGATTCTGCACACAGATAATGGGACTAAATACTTCAATCAGGTCCTATCTACCTTCTTAACCAAAAATGGCATTGTCCACAAAAGTACTTGTCCCAATACACCTCAGCAAAATGGTATTGCAGAACGAAAGAATCACTATATTCTTGAGACTGCAAGAGCCCTTATGTTTAGTGGTAATGTTCCTAAATATCATTGGGATGATGCTGTCCTTACTGCCACCTTCCTCATTAACAGAATGCCAAGCCAACCACTGTCTTACAAAACACCCCTTCAACTTCTCCACCAATACTATAACCTTCCATACCTTGTAAACACTCTGCCTCTACGGGTGTTTGGCTGCACATCATACGTTCATCTCCATCACACCAACAAGCTTGACCCTAAAGCCCTTCGGTGTATCTTCCTTGGCTATTCACATTCTCAAAAAGGATACAAGTGTTATGATCCACTCTCTAAACGTTTATTTGTCACATGTGATGTCACTTTCCTTGAACATACACCTTTTTATGCCTTGTCTGCAATTCAGGGGGAGAGAACTGGTGAATTTCAGACAAATGAAACACAAAAAGATGACCAGACAGTCACAATTTATGTACCTACCCACACAGATCCTACTCCTGATACCTCTGATACTCCTGATAACAACCCTGAGATTCCTGATCATCCTGATAACCTTGATCCTCTGATAATGTGCCAATTACAGGGGGAGACACAAATATGTGGGGTAATACCTACATGCGACGACACAAAAGAGGTAATGAACCACAGGCTATTAGCACTCACCAGGAGTCAATACCAGAGGAAGGTCCAAGAGAAATAGAAGGTTCTGATCTTAATCTTCCCATTGCGGTGCGAAAACAACCTAGACAACCCAGATCAAACACTAGATATCCTATGGAGAAATTTGTCTCTTATAAGGCTCTTTCATCTAATTACAATGCATTTATCTCTCATCTTGATAAAATCAGGATACCAAACATGATTGATGAGTCTATGGCTATACCTGAGTGGAGACAAGCTGTCTTAGAGGAGATGGAAGCTCTCAAGAGAAATAAGACATCGGATGTAGTAAATCTACCTGAAAGGAAAAAGGCTGTTGGATGCAAATGGGTATTCACTCCTAAATATAGAGCAGATGGAACACTCGAGAAATACAAAGCTAGATTGGTTGCACAAGGTTTCACACAAAAATATGGGGAAGATTACACAGAAACATTTGCTCCGGTAGCCAAGTTGAATACCATCAGAATACTATTATCTATTGCAGTGAATTTAGATTGGAATCTGCACCAACTCGATGTAAAAAATGCCTTCCTCAACGGAGAACTCAAGGAAGAGGTGTATATGAAGTTACCTCCAGGGTTCCCAGGAAAAAAGGATGACCAAGTCTGCAAGTTAAAGCGGTCATTATATGGGTTAAAGCAATCTCCACATGCTTGGTTTGACAGATTCACCAGGGTTCTGAAGAGACATGGATATACTCAAGGGCAGAGTGACCATACTTTGTTTGTCAAACATCATAAGGGTAAGATGGCTGTTCTGGCTGTATATGTTGATGATATAATCCTTACAGGAGATGACAGTGTGGAAATCAATCAAATTAAGAAAGCCCTGGCACGAGAATTTCAGATCAAAGATCTTGGAGAAATGAAGTATTTTCTTGGAATGGAAGTTGCCCGATCCAAGAAAGGAATTTATATTTCCCAAAGGAAGTATATTCTCGATCTTCTAAAAGAAACAGGGATGACAGGATGTAGACCCAGTGACACACCTATACGGGTAGATAAAATAGATGAAGATGCAGATCTTGGTAAGGCAGTAGACTTAGGGAACTATCAACGGATGGTAGGAAAACTAATATACCTGTCTCATACTAGACCAGACATTGCATTTGCAGTAAGTGTGGTCAGCCAGCATTCTCATGATCCTAAACAGAAACATTTGAATGAAGTTTACAGGATCCTTCGTTACTTGAAGGGATCTCCAAGACGTGGCTTGCTGTTTAAGAAAACTGACAAACGAATTGTAGAGTTATTTACAGATGCTGATTGGGCAGGTGACCGAGAAGACAGGAAATCCACATCTGGATATTGTACATATGTGTGGGGTAACCTAGTCACATGGAGAAGCAAAAAGCAAAGTGTAGTTGCAAGAAGCAGTGCTGAAGCTGAATACAGGGCTGTAGCACTAGGAATCTGTGAGGGAATATGGATAAAACGTGTTCTTGAAGACTTGAGGAAGTCCATAAATCTACCAATTAAGGTCTATTGCGACAACATGGCTGCAATCAACATTGCTCATAATCCAGTTCAACATGATAGAACTAAACATGTCGAGATAGACAGACATTTTATAAGGGAAAAAGTTGATGAAGGTATTGTTGATCTAAGATATATTCCTTCTAAAGAATAGACCGCAGACATCCTCACCAAAGGGCTGCCCAAGGACAGATTGGAGTATCTGATTGGCAAGTTGAACTTGATTGATATCTATAGCTCAACTTGAGGGGGAGTGTTAAAAGTCAGAAGCTCTTTCCCGTAATTATAGGACCATAATTATAGGAATGATAGTTAGAGATGGTAGGTATTTTAGTCAGAGATTGTAGGCAGTGTTTGTAAATTCAGATCTGATTTTCTCCTATAAATGTAATCGTTTGTTCTCTGAATAAAAACACACAATCAATTCTAATCTTCAATTCTCTTCAGGAAATACATAAAATAGGAAATAAATAAAACTGAACAATTATAACTTGGGCTCCACATAAGAGTGACATCGTATGGCCCAGGGAATTGAGGAGACAAATGAAGACGCTGAAGGACTTGAACTTTTTGAGGATATCCACGATGTCATTTGAATTAATCCATCTTTCTCATAGTTATATATCATCAGTTCATAGCAATCTTAAAAATGTTCCTCACCACCATCTGTTTACTTCTAAAATTGCCAAGGACGTCAGTAGATTTTTTGTAGACACAGAAATTTTCAATTTTATAGGGTTGAAGATCATCCTCCAGGGGTGCCGTATAACAGTCAATTAAAAACAATTTAAAACCTATAATTAAACTAGCTAGCTTTAATCAAGTACATGCAAAGACTCCTTTATCTGACTGTATGCAACAAGGCCCGACTTGGTTTACCCCGTGAATATTTTGAGGTGTATGTGAGCTCTTATCATATTGCAATGCCGATTGGGGTTGCTGTAAGTCAACAAGAAGGTCGGGCTAGCTACTACTTTACCTTGGGAGGTTGAGTGCAAAGAAACAAAGCATTGTGACCCGCTCATCCGCTGAAGCGGAATATCGAGCAATGGCAAGCACGGTGAGTGAGTTAATATGGCTATAGTGGTTATTGCAAGAGCTCGGGGAGCAATAGACAAAAGCCACTACATTATTTTTATATTTTGTGATAGCCGGGCTGCTTTGACATATAACTGTCAACCCAGTCCTCCACAAGCGCCCAAAACATGTTGAAATGGATTGCTACTCGCAGATACTTCTTTCGATGTTAAATATAAGATAAAGTTGACTTTTTTTAGAGAGATTAAAGAAGCAAATTAAATTACTTTAGAATATTATATTTATATTTTTTTTCTCAAATGTAATTAGTTTGACTAATAAACTATATATAATCTAAAGATATATACAACATATGATAGAATTAAGTAATATATTTAGCTTCCTTAATCTCTGCAAAAAAAAAAAAAAAAAAATCAACTATATCTTGTATTTAGAATAGGGGGAAGGAAGCATATCCGTGAAGCCCCTTGGAAGAGAAAAGTTTCAGACCATCATTGGCGAATTGGTCATGGTCAATCTACACCAACTAATATATGACGTTAGGATTTTTAGTATTATTATCTTTATTATTATTTGTAAATATATTATGCTAATATACTGTTACATCCGTAGATCACGATGAGCTCCCTAGGTTACTATGGATATGGCATATATCACACAACGTCATCAACAACTCAATATTATGTATGCGTATTCTCATGAATTAATTAATCAAGTCACTATTTTCTCGCATCTCCATCCCTTAATTCTTCTTTTTTTTTTCCCCCTTTAGTAGAACATATCAACAGGTTCAGGATAGTCAAATATAATAATTTTCTCTTAATTTAACGATGGGATATATTTAGATGTAGAGCCGGGAATCAGAGACGACTTTAAAGGGTTCGGGGTCAGGAAAATTGTAATTTTTCAAAGCCCAGCCTGAGAGCATCAAGGCAGGGCTGGCCCGCAGGGCCAGGAAATTCTTTTCACAATATTTAACTATTTTTCCTACGTATTTACCCAGAAAGATGTAATTAGTAAATAACAACGATTAAAGTTCTAATTTAATACATAAATGTTGTCAACATTAAGGTTTAAATAACACGTCTCTTGCAACAAACAAACACGGTTATTAATGTATAATCAAAGGTAAAATCATGTTCATAAATAACTCACACAAAAGCCAAAGTATAAGAAGGCAAGAAGCTAAATACTCTAACCTCTAAACAACATGAGTATAACGACTATCATTTTCACCTTTTTCGCCACTATCATTAATTTCAAGGACATTTGATTATGTTTCACTTTGAGTAGTAGGTTCAAGTAGTCAAATAATCACAACCTCAATAAAAAACCATACTCTATCAGGCATAATAGTATATAATATGATTTTATTCTAAATAGGCAGAACAATATACTCAAAAATCACAATATGATTCAATTAGACAAAACAATATACTCAAAAATCATACTCTATACAATATGAGGACAGAGTGACATATAGATTCAATAAGGCAATTCAAAAATGTAACATAATTTCTTTCTAAGCAAAATAAAAAATAAAAAATAAACGGGCTTAAAGGGCCGGCCCGAGGCCCTCCAGGACCGGCCCTTTTAGGCCTAACTTCCTTTTGAGGCTGAAATTTGCAAGCCTAGCCCTTGAAGGGACAGGGCCTAAAAGGGCCAGCCCGACATGCTCAGCCCGTTTTCCCGACTCTATATAGATGGATGGAGATGGTTAGTTTGACGGCTTTGTGGGAAAGAGTAAAAGCTAATTAAACAATGTCTCACCCTGCCTTTGATCCCTATCCACAAAAGTTTCAAGGAAGCAAAATCTAATTATTTAAGGTCCTGTGAATGCGAGTGAAGCTATTAAATTATGTTTTGTATTAAGTAATATTTGATGGGAATACTCTCATTAATTTTATTTTATAATCTACTATAAATTATAAAAATACAATAATATCTTTGTTTAACCCTAAACCTCGTCACCCCATCTTCTCTATAACCTGTCGTTGGAACATTTGAGCAGCTTAGTATTGTTTTTAAATTTTGTTTTTTAACTAAATTATAAAATGATGGATTGATTGTCATCAAAAGACGTGAAAATCCTAAATTTGTATAGGAAAACAAGAATGCTGTTATATTTTATGACATTTGATATAGATATTATCTAATCTTATCCATTCAAATATAATTATAATATCGTCTTAGATTTATATTTCTAAGATAGATACAATATAAGTAAATATTAATATAGCATATAATATCAATATCAAATATCAACAATATTTAATAAGCTAGGTTAAGATTCCAAATATGTGAAAATTGAATTTTGAGAACCAAATACGTTGTTGAGATTCTCAAGTATTATTTAACAAATTAAAAGGCAAATTCGGTAAAAACAAATATTGTAAACCGTAATCATACACCGGTGAATTTCATGTCAACGTAAAAGAAGAAAATATTAGAGAAAGGGGAAGACTCAAGAGACGATGCCGACAAAGACGTCACTGACAGGGAAGGGAAAAGATGATAGAGGGAGAGATGAGAGGTGGGGGTTGAAGGTGAGATGATGCAAATTAAAGGGCGAGATGAGAGGTGGGGGCAAAGGTGAGATGACGATGCTTGCGAAGTTGCAAGATCGTAGAGGAAAGAGAAGACGATTGAAGATGGAGAAGGTGACCAGAGATGACGGGAATAGGGGAGAAGACGGACATGGAGAAGTGGGAGAGATCAAGCAGCAACATAAGGTGAAATAGGATGAGAGTACTTCAACCTAAAAATTATTATAAACGGGGACAATTTGATCCCAAAAGCTTCTAATCCGAACACCGCTCTCCCAATACTAGGGTCTAGGGAGGAGGTGGTTTTGCAGCAATATTATTGTCCCGGTACTCCCAATCTTAAGTTATCATCAGTTCCTCATACCAAATAATACAATTTGGCTAGTCCTTACCCTTGGTGTTTTATACCAAACATTGTCTAAAAATCTAGCCTTTTCAAGAGATCTATTGATGGATCCCAACGAGATCAAACTTGTTTAGATTAATCATTTAAGGGTCTGTTTGGTATGAGGGACGTGAAAAGGAAGGGAAATTTTTGAGTTATATTTTAAAAAAATTGAATACTAAGACTTAAAGATATTAATTAAATTCTCTTACTCTTTTATCCTATATCTTCTCCTCATTAAAATTTTATAACCCCACTTCTTCATTTCTCTTTTTTTACATTCTACTTACAAAAATTTGCCTTCCACTTCCTTCCTCTCTAAATCCCTCATACCAAACAACCCCTTAGTTCAGGGCAAGGTTCATTAAATCTAGCATTTTTAATATGTTAGACACTTTAACACCGTTGATAACAGATTTCTAGAATTTCGATTAAGATCGACTGCCTCAACCCTTGATTTTGAGGGTGATAGGGGCACGCATATCACAATTCCACATCAAGTTCTTTGAATTATTGTTTCCACATTAGGTCCCCAAAAAGTTGTTCAACATTTATACAATCATAATCAAATATAAGTCCTCATAATTTAATCACATAAATATCCTTGTGGTTACGATCCCAAACAGCATTAATATTTTAATTATTAATTAAAATAAACTAAGAGTAGTATATATTAAAAAAATTAAAGTAGGTTGAGGTTCTAACATATAAATCATATTTCTCAAATAATCAATACGCTAATTAAATTCTTGAATAGCAGGAATGGACGGAGTAATACACTTTTTTCTCCAACATTGCTGAAGAGAGATTACATGGAGGGTAAAGGCAAATCTAACATGTTTATTGGCGTTATGGGAGGCCCACTACACTTTTCTTTAATACTCCATAAATCCTATACCAAGTTACTTTTTATTATTAGTACTAGTTGATCTAATTAATTAACTCATTCAATTAGGAGGCCTAACACAATTGGTATTTAGCTTGATTCTTTAAGCATTTAGTCATGAGTTCGATTCGATCCCTGCCACCCCTTAGTGACCAAATGCTTAGCTTGAGCTATTTTTTAAGAGTTACAATGTATGAATATTTGAGAAAATCTTCACGTTTTATTTGGATAATGTCTGCTGTTTCTTCAACTTCCAGCAGACCAACAAACCATCCAGCTTAATTAGATAAGCAGTTACAGACTTCCTTGTGTCTTGGCATGCTGCCCAATCTGAATCAACAAAGCACTCCAAGGTTGCTCTCCTTCATAGCTCCCAGCACTATTCCTAATCCAGGGTTCCCTTTGAGATAGCTCATGACTCATGTTGCTGCTTCCATGTGCGACTTCCTTGATGTGCTCATAAATTAACTCAAAGTCCCCACAATAAAGCAAATATTAGGCCGAGTAACAGTGAGATAGGACAACCTACCTATCAACCTCTTATAGGAAGTTGGGTCATGCAAAAGAGGGTCCACTTGTTGAAACCTCCTCCTCTTCTTATTGCCATTATTTCGAACAGCCTTCTTCACCTTTGTTGTTGCTCTTCCCTCAATATTTAATTTTATATTGTGATCCATAGGAACTTCCAATGGCTTAGCACCACTTAAGCCCGTATCAGAAATAAGTTCCAGCACATACTTTCTTTGATTGAGAATGATACCTTTCGTAGACCTAGCTAACTCCAATCCCAAAAAATACCCATGCTGTCCAAGATCTTTGATTTTAAATTTGTTATATGTAGATGTGCCTTTATGGCCGGTTTGGTTTAAAGAAGAGGTGGGAATGGAAAGGAAGGGAAAATATTTTGTCATCGATATGTTTGGTTCGCATTGGAAAAAAACATGGGTTGATAAGAAAATTTTTGTTTGGTTGGAAAAAAATGAGATAGGAAAAATGATCAAAAGACCATTTTGCCCTTATTTTAAAAACATTATTTTCTCATAATGTAACAGAGCAATAACCATAAGATATCTACTAGTTGCTTGTGGTCATACATAAATGCATGAAAACAACTTTAACCACATGCATGCATGTGATGGGTGGCTCATGGTTACGCGTGACAAAATCAACTTTATTCTTTGGGATTCAGCATCGTCATTGGAAAAATTAAGTCCACTACTACAAAAAGTACTTTTAACATCCCTTTTTATACCCTTTCTAAGTCATTCTATAGGGGGACGTCTATGTAAGCAATACAATAAAATATGACAATAGCATCCCTTAAAAAAGGGATGCCTTAAGTGACTTTAGACATCTATTTTATAAAAAATGGACATCTAAAGTCATTTTAAGCTTTAGGCGTCCCCTTTTTTTGATAAGGGACACCTAAAATGTCCACTTTAGGCGTTCCTTTTTCAAGAAGAGACGCTTAAAGCCTTTTTTGAGAAGGGATATTAAAAGTTTTTTTAAAAAAAAAATATTTATTCATATTTTTTCACTCCAACTCTCCTGAAAAATCTCATATTCATGGCCTGGCAAATGCTGCAAGGATCCAAGAAATCAACCCTAGAAACTGGGACTCCTGAGAGTTTGGGGATGAACTCGGTGCCAGGTGTAATGACATTGAGGCCTGAAACATCCAATTTTTGTTTTGGAAGAACTTGTTTCCCTTCCATTTCGAACTTCCTTCTCAACCATCTTCAGGTTCCTATGAAAAACGGCAGAGGAAATTAAAAATATATTTATCAAGCACCATGATCAACCAAAGTGGCCAATATTCCAATTACATTATTATTACTCAAACCCACCCTTGTTTCAGCCTCTTTTGCTGATCGAAAACGCCTCGACCTCTATTGGTTGGGCTACCCCATCTGTCTGAGAAACAGGCACATTTTTAAGTATAAAACTATTCATAGATAGACAGACTAGAGAACCAGGAGACAAAGCTCTTCTAGCTAGTATTTAATTTAAACTAACTAGTTCTGGTGATACAATATTATGTGCTCACATATAGCCAGGTATAAGAGCTTGCGAGAAGTACCAGGGAGATTTCAGAGTCTAAGGAGTCATGGTCATGAGCGTCGGACGCAAAGGAGCGGCGATCGATGCTGGCAGAAGCAAAGGAGAAGAGGCTGAAGTTGGAGTCAAGCGTGAAGATGACTGAAGTTGGAAGAGAAAGGCAAAAAAGTTTTGGGAAAATTCCAAAACACTATATTGGAAAATAGAAAAGAACATTTCAGGACTAATAACAACACCTATCTTACTATTAACTACTCCGGATTCACCATTAACAACTCCCATGTTGTTATTTCGACTGAGGGCTGAAGGGCATTTTCGTAATTTGGCTGAGATTTCAAAATGACAGATTCCTCTGAAAATCTGATACCCGCCTGAATTATGCTTTCCCATTTTCGTTGTACTGAAATGTCCTTTTACATTTTTCAATATAGTTTTTTAGAATTTTCCCAAAAATTTTAGACAAAAAATAGGACAAGACAGGGATCGCAGAAATGGGAATTGAAAAACATAGAAAAAGACAAAACAAAATGGGTTCACCTTGCCCCCAATAATTCAAATAGACAGTGATCACGGAGTGCTTTTGGTTTTTAAAAGGCTTTCGGAGTCCCAAATAAAGTCCCCTATTTCCCGCCCAACGCAAGGTTTAGGTGTCCCAAATAAAAAAATTTTGGGACGCCTAAACCATCTCCCCTAAATTTATAAAAATGTTATTGTATTTATTTTTTATTTTCCTTTTTAAAAAATAGATGTCCTTTAGGATAGTAAAATTTATATTTTGTAGTAGTGGCTTCACAATATTAGGGTGTCTAAACTTTATGATCACATCCATGTATCGTTCGAACTCTTTCTGAGCATATGGGTTTGCATCTTTGAATCTCTTAATCGTGACAGTACATCCATCGTCGAGCACTACCTTGTACATTGTTCCCAATCTTTCTTTTTCCAGCATCTCCACTGATGCTCACAGCAAATCTTCTAGCTCGAATTGGATCCTTCTATCGAAAAAATACAAGCTTGCTTTAGTCCGTTTCAGTGGTTCCATCACTGTCCACACAACCACTTGTGTCCACCTTGGAATAATTCATTGTGTTGGGATCGAGAAAAATATGTTTTTGTTTAAACTTATTTTTTATGAAGAAATATATGTATGTGTGTATATTTTTAACTTAATTTAAATATATATTAATATAAACACTGGCATAGGCACAGGCATAGGGAGAGATTCAAAAGTTAGCGAGAATTAGGCAATGCCTTGGTATGGAGATGAAAATAAATGAAATAGTCTCACTCTATGGACAAGAGCTTTGGATATGCAAAGAATATTGGGGCGAAGTATGAGCTAGGAAGAGAAGTAGGTTGAGAACATTTGATGAAATAGCGTATTTGGAACTTACTTTCTTCACTTCCATTTAAAACTTTTGATCAAATAACCCTTTGTTTCTAGTTTTAATGAGTGGAGCTAATAAGAAATCAGTACTCTATTTGCCTCTGTTTCCTGATAAAGTAACAGAGCAATAACCATAATATACCTACCAGTCACATGTGGTTATACATGAATGAATGAACAACTTTAACCACATGTATGTGATAGGTGTCTCATGGTTATCTAACTTCACTCTCAACTGTGGCGCACTCACCAACCGCATTTGGTCAAGATAGCTTCCCTTATATGGAACATCACATATTTATAACCACGTTCACCACATGGGTATTTCATGGGCAGAGCTATACTCAATCAATATTTTTTCCAACAATGGAGTGCAGACCACCTCCACCTGCTCCGAATCAGCTCCGACAAGCAAGGGCCTCTTCGCTTAGCTCAACACAAGCAACCAGGGACCATAGGTGCATCACATTCAATGCAAACAAGAACACAACAACCACATTGGCAGAGAAGAAGGAACCCACATGTTCTTCAAGATATGTTGCATCATCGATGGAAAAAGTCGTTCGCCCTTTCTATTCTTCAACTCCCTTTGCTTTCTCTAGGTCCGATGTGTGAATTGCCCTCAACACCTTCACCACTTTATGTCAAATCCACCATCACATAAAGGGCATTTGAGTCTTTAGCAATTTTCCACGGGCGCTGAAAAATGGGTTCCCACCATTTTTAGTGGGAACCCATCTTCAAAGAAGAAGCCATTCTTCAAGATATGTTGCATCAGCGCCTGAAAAAGCCGTTTGCCCTTTCTATTCTTCAACTCTCTTTGTTTTCTCCAAGTTTGATGTATGAATTGCCCTCGGCACCTTCACCACTTCATGTCAAATCCAACATCACATCAAGGGCATTCGGGTCTTTGGCAATTTTCCTCAGCCGCTGAAAAATGGGTTCCCACTATTTTTAGTGGGAACCCATCTCCATTCATCTGATTGAAAATTTGCAATAGTGGGAAAATGTTTTAGACAGAAATTTGATCCAATTGCCCCCCGTCAGTTGGAAAATTTCCACTTTCCAATTCCATCACGCCATTTTTTTCGATCTAAACGGGCTCTTAGTTCATCATTGTTTTTGTATATTATTACCAGCAATGACTAAGTCATCTACATAAACTAAGACTATAGTGATTTCCCCCTTTTCTTGTTTGACAAATAAGGAATAGTCATATATACTCTGATACCATGTAAACAATAGCACATGGACCACTAAAGTGAGACATAGGATCAACAATTATTGACCCCTCTATCTTATATTTATACCTGAACAAGTATTACAAATGTACAACTCTCATAACCAACAAACCACTAGGCCCAACTACATACATGCCTACTTATGATACTAAACCTGTACAATAGAAAACATTGAATACTAACATTAATATTCCTAACATATCTAAAAGGCATTTCTACTTGTATAATGATATGAGGGTAAATATACTAGAGAGGATCTTTCTGCGAATGGATTCAGATGACGAGCTGCTGGAGGAGGAATGGGAGGTCGCGCGAAGGAAGGGTGTAGCCATACATGATCATGAATCAGAGAATTGCTACAAATAATGGCGTTCTCAGTCTGTACAGGGAACGGAAGGACCTTGAAGGGACGAGATTTGAGCCAAGTTCGGAATTCAATTCTGAGAATAACTGGATTTTTGGAAGTGTAAAAACTATTTCATTGTGCGGTAAAAAATGTGTTTAATTTGGTGATAGGGTAAATTAAAAGGAAAATGGGATGGAAATCGTTTCAACAAGTATTAGTTAAAATCGGCAAACTTGAAATGTACAAATGTTGAGAAGAAACCAGAGGGAGAGAGCGAAAAAGTGTGGCTGAGAGGAGGGGGAAAAAGCAAGGAGCTGGAGGAAGAAGAAAGTTGTGTGGAGAAAACAGAAGAGTGAGAATTTGACATTTTTATTCTGACCCTCACAACAAGAATATCAAATAAGCAAATTTTGTCCCTGTCAACACCATATAGGATGCGTTATGAGAGATTCAGATTTTTTTTTTATAAAAAATAGGAAACAATAAGGACTGAGTCACAACAAGTTAAATTATAAGGACTAAATCTCAAACTCAATCAAATTATAAGGACTGAATAATTAATATTCTCAAAGATCACAATTAAAACAAAATTAAATATTAGTCATGATAAAGAAACCATCGTCATTACTTAATAGATTAATTACTTGATTATTTTTGTGTAATTTTATATTATTTTTATTACTATACCGCTAAGATCCAAAAGATTTAATTACAAAAAGCAAGAAACATCAACTTATTGTAATTTCTCGCCCTAATTTGTCATTGTATGCTCATAAATTATTATCGGATTTTTAGGTGATTATATCTCTTCCCTAGACCATATAGTAATTCCTAAAAATAAAATGGCTAAATTGCATATAACATTTTAAAATATTTTTAGTAATGCCAATATCATAGACTGATCATAAAATAATTTTTATTCAATTTTATAGTAAAATATTTGCTCAATATCAATCAACACTCTAAATTTAGGATACTAACACTACTAAAAAATACTTTAAGGTGTTGGAGGTATAAAAATTTACTTAAGATACCAATTACTACTTGAAAAAGTACTTTAAAATACTAAGTACACCAAAAGTTAATTACGTTAGGATATTTTAAGGGCACTAGATGCATCAAACATTTCAAAATGATGTAATGGTGTCGAAGTGTGACATTTCCATGTAATGAGGGTTGCTGCATTGCTTCTCTGTTGGGCTTGTGATGAGCAGAATGTCTTAGCCTTTTATAATGTCGAGCCCATGTCATTCATATTATTGCTTTGATTAAAGAGCCTTTTGTGTAGTCTACAGTTGGGAAAATGGGTCAGCCCGTTTAAACCCGAGTCCAAAAAGGGCCTAATTTTTTTAAACCCGGCCCGTTTAACAAAAGTCCATGGGCTGGGCTTCAGGCCCGTTTAATTTTTTTTTTTTTTTTGGCTTTTTATGCGCCTAAAGACTAAAATACTTAATTTAAAACATAAATATCAAATATTATTCATATTTAACAAAACACAAATTGTAAGACTTAAATTCAATCCAAGCAGATTTCATGAAACAGAAAAATCAAGCATCAAAGCACAAATCTAACAAATGTTCAAAGATAAATTTAAACTTAGAGTCTTCCAATTAAAAATATAGATAGACAAAAAGAAAATAAAGAAGAGAAGCCTGAAAAGGTACAGAATTGTTGGGCCCGACCTGTTTAGTTGAAGCTTGCAGGTAATACCTTTTATGTTCCTATATGCTCCAAGACTAAAATACCTAATTTTAAACATAAATATTATTAAAACTAAATTAAAACATCAAACATTATCGATGTTTAACAGAACACAAACATTAAGACTTAAGTCCAAACCAAAACAAAACACAAGCATTATTGATGTGTGAGGTCTGAGTGGAGTGTGAGAGCGTTTAACTATCTGAGAATTAGGTTATTAAGTTTGCCCATTACCTTGTCCAATTACTCTTATTGCCTTATTTAGTTATTTAAAAAAATATTAAACAGGCCTTAACGGGTTTAAATATATTAAAAAGGCCTTAACGGGCCGAGCTTATCTCCTGACTCTAGTGTAGCCTAGTTGAATTTCAAATATAGGAAAGATATTGTCATCCAAATTGAAAACTTTCATGCTAGACAACAAAAGTAGATTATTATGAAGAACAAAATAAATTAGGGAAAAAGACACATAAAGACAATTATAAAATGGTAAAGGATAGAGAGATGCTTTAAATATTCATATTCTCAGAGAGGTGTGAGTACCTCATCTATTCTTTTGCTAATCAAAAGGAAACGACACAAATTCTATTCACACAATTTTTTTTTAAGAAATCAACCCCTACCCTTGTCACCAATCGCTGTCGGCCGCTGGCTAGTCATCGGCAACATACTCTACCTAAGCTCCTACGAGAATAATTTATTATGTTTAAATGGATAATTGTCATTTTCATATTCGAAGTTATTATTTTCAAATCCAAACTTAGTAAACACATATCAAGTCTAGGAATTAATCCATGCATGCATTCTCATGTTCACAAATGATCAATTTTAAATAGATAGTTGTCATTTTCATATCCGAAGTTGTTCTTTTTAAATCTAAACTTGGTAAACCTATATCAATTCTAGGAATTAATTCATGCATTCCTTTTTATTTTCACAAGTGATCATTTTTAAAATGGATAGTTATCATTTTCATATCTGAAGTTGTTGTTTTCAAATCCAAACTTGGTAAACCTATCTCAATTCTAGGAATTAATTTATGCTTTGCCTTCTCATATTTACAAGACAGCATTTTTAAATGTATAGTTGTCATTTCTATGTCCAGAGTACTGCTGGAGCCATAGCCCTAGGTGGGGTATGTCGTCTTCTTCATGGTCCCCCTCCAAATTGTTCTACCATGAAACCAACTCATTGTACACCCATAACAATTTATGAAAGTAGTTAAAATTGAATTGAACCACTCGAGATGGAACTTTTTTCACCAAGAAGGCTCATCATACAATGAGTGTGATATTGCCCAAATCA
This sequence comes from Inga laurina, assembly GCA_963855925.1. Lineage (NCBI taxonomy): Eukaryota > Viridiplantae > Streptophyta > Magnoliopsida > Fabales > Fabaceae > Inga > Inga laurina. Next base: position 19,039,939 of record OY979702.1, on the reverse strand, counting down.
AGCTGAGCAGCAATTTGTTCAAGTTGCTTCTTCACACTCATATCAATCAATTTAGACCCAGAATTCCCATACCTAATTGTGAAGCTCGCCACCAAACTTGGATCAATCAACGTCCTGATTCTCACATTTTTTGCACCAGTCAGCTTCTGCACTTGCTTCGCTATCTGAGCCAAGTGCTACGATTCCAGCTTCACCACCGAGCTCATGATCGCAAGCTCTGTGTTTGTCAAATCGTTATACACAAACTCATACTCCTTCACTATCGTTGATCAGATCGATCCTCTTCGTGTCCACCAAAATGTTGAGGAAATTCTGAGTGTGAGGCTACAAGCTTGAGGAATTGGTGATTTCCTCCGCGACATTTTTCTTCTTCTCTATCTCATGGTCCACCTACAGACCAAATCACCACCATTGTCGAAAGAATGGAGAAACTCCACCACAGGACGAACAAACCCACAAATCTCACATCGACGATGAAGCAATGTCAGAGGAGGAGGAATACCAAATGTCGTCATACATATGAGCTTTTTGATTCACCATCAATTTCTTGGGTTCTTCAATCTAGATGAAGCAAGAGTGGGAGGGTGTTGCGCTCAGAATCATGAATGAAGATGAGAGGAGGGGGGTGTCTGAGACTGGAGAGGGGCGCCAAAGAGGGATATAACATCCCAAATTTTGTTACTAATGTTTAAGCAAACATTAAGATGTTATTTATTCATTAACTAGAGATTGAAAATAAATCAAATTCATTGTTTAAAGTCTCGAAATATAGAATTGAGGAAATAATGTCATATTATTAAAAATTGAGATGCAAAGTTTAATTTGGATAAATTGGATCTAATTATACTTTTATAAGGTATCAAGTTATCCTTATAAAAAAATATGATATGAAAATGTAAGGCTGTGAATATTCATTCATTGATATTGGGTTGAGTTCAATGAAATTATTTGTGGTAATTGAAATTTACCAAGTAATTATTTGAGTAATAGGAATTTACTCAAAATGGAATAAAATTTTAAGGATTTAAATCCAATTATAATTTTTAGGAGAATGAGAAGTATGGAATTAAATACAAGTGTTCAAAATATTTTTTAAAGTAGTAAATTGTAATTATTTAAATATTATTAAAAACAATTATGAGCTTTTTGGTTCATCATCAATTTCTTGGGTTCTTCCATCCAAATGAAGATGAGAGTGGGAGGGTGTTGCGCTAAAAATCAAGAATGAAGATGAGAGGGGGAGGCATCTCAAACAAGAGAGGAGCACTAGAGGGGGAGGCGTTGTCGTTGCAAAATGGAGAGGGGTATTGAAGGGGGAGGCAGTTGGGGGTGATAAAAATATACTTTAGAATTAAACATGTGTAGATTTTAGGATATATTTGATTAAATTTATTAATATTGTACACTTATTTAATTATATTTTTTATATTTTTCTATTCTTTAACATATTATAGAATAAAAAGTAATTTTTTTTTTATAAAATCTACTTATATCCTAACTTATTTTGTAGAAGATATTGTAATATTCAAGTAAGAACAAGATATTAATATAATATATCTATATTATGTGATAATCGATAAAAGGAGGAGAATTAGAAGACGCACGGATCTGCAAAATCAAAGAAGTCAAGGAGAAGCTGGGGGCATAACGCAATAAAAGGAAAATATAATATGTATACATACATGCATGCATGCATATATATAAAAGAGATTAATCAAGATATTGTGATAGGGATGCACATAATGAGGCAATATATACCTATATATATGCTAGGCGTATTGGTTGATGATGACAAACAATGCAAGAGCTTATAATTTAATGGAGGGAAATTAAAGATTAGAGATGTACAAAATCTATAGTATGGATGAAAATTCAGCATTAAATTTTTGTTTTTCCTTTCCTTTCTCTTTTGTCTTTTATTTTTTTAGTTAGCTATTATTTTGTTCATGACATTATTTAATTTATGTAGTTAAACCTTAGTTTTGGATTATTTAGTTTGATTATGGATTAGTGAATGGTGATTGCTTCTTTTAAATTGTCGTAATGTTATGTTTGTTGATTCAATTGTGCGTTTAATTGTTCTGAAAAATGAGAAACTTTTTTGGAACCTTATTTGGTATTCTAAAGGAGTAGAACTTCAAATGAATTGTGTAGGATTGAGTTTTTAGACTTAATTTGCTTGTAAAATAAACATATATCTATTGATATTACATAGACACTATTAAGTATTAATCACTTAACACATTAGAGATTAACATAATTGAAATGTCTTTTAGTGGATTGAAAGATACTGTTAGGTAAATAAGAGTACTAGAGTAGCAAATATAACTTTAAACGTCATTAACAGGAGAAATTAGACATTAATAAGTTATTATGGCTATAATAATCCAAGTCACCAGTTAAAATCTAGAATCACCCTTGCCTTTAGACTTAGATTTATTTTTTTAATTAGCTTTTATTCTTATCTTTGATTCAATTTAAGCAAAAGTTTAAAGTCATTACTCAACTATTGTTGATACCAAATTCTCATGGAAACAATATATTACTCACACTTTATTATTTGATACAACCCGTATACTTGAGGAATCTTAGGCTTTATTTCTTGCCTATATCATCAAGTCTAAGGAAGAAGAGGGATAAAAATAGTTGTAATTTTGATGGGCATTTGTGGGCTTTTTTACCGGTACCCTATATGCAGGGAAAAAAAAGACTGAAATGCTATAAGGTGGAAAATATTTACCAATATACTACACCTAAAGTTAATCACGTCAAGAACGATTTTAGATTTGTACAGAAATTCATCACGCCAAGAACGATTTCCACTATCTGATGTGATGTTATGATTATTTTTTAATTAAAAAGCAAAATCGTTCTTTGCAAGAACGATTTCACTTTTTCTGATTGAATTGACAGGAAGAGAGAGTGTGTGGGAGCTATGAGGGGGAGTATCACTGTCAGAGGAAAAGGGAGGGATGGAGATAAAAGAAAGTGAGGGAGATAGAGAAAAATACATGACTTTTAAAATTTATTTTTCTCTCAATTCCACTATCACCAATTTCTCCACATCCCTCTTAGACTCTTACTCATTATTGTTAAACTCACAAGTTGACTCTTCGAATTTACCGTTTTTATATTTTTAATTTATAAAATTGTGTAAGTTTGTGCTTAAACTCATGCTACCCATAAACCTAGTTAAACTTGCGAGTTTACACACTAAATGTACTCTTTTTATGTTTTTATCTCATAAAAGTGTGTCAGGTTGTTCTTAAAATCGTGTTAATTTTCTCATTTTGATAATATTTAAGAACAACCTGACACACTTTTATGAGATAAAAACATAAAAAGAGTACATTTAGTGTGTAAACTCGCGAGTTTAACTAAGTTTATGGGTAGCATGAGTTTAAGCACAAACTTACACAATTTTATAAATTAAAAATATAAAAACGGTAAATTCGAAGAGTCAACTTGTGAGTTTAACAATAATGAGTAAGAGTCTAAGAGGGATGTGGAGAAATTGGTGATAGTGGAATTGAGAGAAAAATAAATTTTAAAAGTCATGTATTTTTCTCTATCTCCCTCACTTTCTTTTATCTCCATCCCTCCCTTTTCCTCTGACAGTGATACTCCCCCTCATAGCTCCCACTCTCTCTCTCTCCCTGTCAATTCAATCAGAAAAAGTGAAATCGTTCTTGCAAAGAACGATTTTGCTTTTTAATTAAAAAATAATCATAACATCACATCAGATAGTGAAAATCGTTCTTGACGTGATGAATTTCTATACAAATCTAAAATCGTTCTTGGCGTGATGAACTTTAGGTGTAGTATATTGGTAAATATTTTCCGCCTTATAGCATTTCAGTTTTTTTTTTCTTCTACATATAGGGTACCGGTAAAAAAGCCGGCATTTGTGTCTTTGCCTTTTGATTTGACTCACACCTCTCTAGAAATATGAATATTGGAAGCACATCTATGTCCTTTACTATTTGTAATGGTCTTTATATGTCTTTTTCCCAATAAATTATGAGCATATTTAATTTCACCTTGGTTTTATTTAGTCATGTTAAGATTTGATGTATATTGTAAAATGCTAAAATTTTTCTCAACAAAAATCGTTAGGTAGTAGAGTTTATTTAATATGTTAGAAAATTTTATAAGGAGAATTTCAGTTAGCTTCTAAAAATATGACATAATTTTAGTCAATCCCTAGAACTTTTTGAAGCTTTACTGCACCCCCTTAAGTCAAAATGAATTTGAAGCTTTATTACACCCCCTTAAGTCAAAATGAATTGAAGTTTTATAGGTGAAAAGACAATGATCCCTTACTTTATTTGTCTTGTAAATTATTTTTATTCGTCTTATAAATGCTCAAATTTGTCTTGTAAATTTCCATATTTTTCATATAAATAGCCAAAATGTTTTTGATTCCCTAGATTCTTTTGAATCCTTTTATCTATCTTGTAAATGCTCATATTTATCTTATGAATTTTTCTATTTGTCTTGTAAATGACCATTTTTTTATTCCTCAGGTTCTTTCAAAACCCTTTATTTGTCTTATAAATATTTTTATTTGTTTTGTAAATGACCTTATTTATCTTATAAATGCTCTTTTGAAAAAAAAAATAAAAGAAGGGCATCATTATCTTTTCACCCACAAAACTTAATTTCATTTTAATTCATGAAGGTGTAGTGAAGTTTTAGAAAGTTTTGGAGTTGACTAAAATTATGTCACATCCTTAGAGGCTCAATAAAATTTTTCCAATTTTATATTTGGTTAGAACTACTGTGTGAAAAAATATCAATGTTTTAGACCAACTATGCTATATCACTACAAAAAAACAACTAATTACCCACGGAATTACATCCCTAAAATCAAATTACCGAAGGATTAGGGACGGAAAAGGAATTACCGGCGGAATTTTTTCCGTCTCTAAAAAATCAGTGGCAAATTGATTTACCAACGGAAATTTTATTCCGTCGGAAATTACTGACGGAAAAAATTCAGTCGGTAATTACCGATGGAAATTACCCACGAAAAATTTTCCGTCGATAATTACCCACGGAATTTACCCACAAAAAAATTCTGTCGGTAATTACTAACGGAATTTACCCACGGAAAAAATTCCTTGGGTAATGGCCCACGGAAAAAATTCCATCGGTGATTACCCACGGACAAAATTCCGTGGGTAATTACTCACGAAAAAAATTCCGTTGGTAATCTGTCGATAATTTAATATTATTTTTTTAAAAAAATCCACGTGGCAACCTTAAAAGAGGCCACGTGGATATCACTGAAAGCCCCCCACCGCCAGCCCCTGCATCTAGCCCCAGCGGCCCCCAAGCAAGGGCCACATGTCCCTCTAACCCTATGTCACATGTCTCTGTGAGATAATTGTTGCATTTTGTGACAAATGTGGGATTCGAACTTTGGACCTTTGGTATATGTTTTGATGCCTTTGCCAGTTGAGTTGCTTTTAACCTTGTGTTATTTATTCACATAATAATATATATAATGTAATAATTAAAAAAAAATATAATATTAAGATAAATATATATATATATATAATTAAATATATATTTATATATAATTATATTTTTCATTTTTTATAATATAAAATATAAATTTTTTAATTTCGAATTTAGTTTAAATATTTAATATTAATATAAATATATATAATATTACATATATATTTATAAATAATTATATATTTCGTTTTCTATAATATAAATTAAAAAAATTTTAATTTCTTATTCATTTAAATATTTAATATTAATATAAATATATATAATATTAAATATATATTTATATATAATTATATTTTTTTATGATATAAAGTTTAAAATTTTTATTATTAATATTATATATATTTAATATATTATTTTAAATATTAATTTTATGATATTTTTATTTTTATTTGTTATAGATTATTTTTATTTTTAATATTTTATATAAATTATTAAAAAATAAAAAAATTTATTAGTTTTTCCATGGGTAAGGCTTGGGTAAATGGTGACAGAAAAAATTTTATGGGTAATCCGTCAGTATTTACCGACGGAATTTTTTCCATCGGTAATTAGAGACGGATTATTTACAAAATTCTGTCGGTAATTTCTCATTCAAATTACCCACGGAATCTGTGGGTAATCCATCAGATTTACCAATGGAATTTTTTCCGTCAGTAATTAGAAATGGATTACCCATGGAATTCCGTCAGTAATTTCTCATTCAAATTACCCACAGAATTCCGTGGGTAAGGCGTGGGTAATTATCGACGGAAAAAATTCCGTGGGTAATCCGTCAGATTTACCGACGGAATTTTTTCCGTCGGTAATTAGAGACGGATTACCCACGGAATTCCGTCAGTAATTTCTCATTCAAATTATCCACTGAATTTCGTGGGTAATTACTGACGAAAAAAATTCCATGGGTAATCCGTCAGTATTTACCGACGGAATTTTTTCTGTCTTTAATCCGTCGGTAATTACCTACGGAATTTTTTTCTGTTGGTAATTATTCCGACGGAAAATCCGTCGGTAAATTGTCGGAAATGACCGACAGAAATAATTCCGTGGATAATTCGTCGGTAATAATATGTTTTTTTGTAGTGTATAAAAAAACATACAAAAAGTTCTTATTATAAGAATATGATATGATTTTTTTTAATTGCATTAAACCAACATTATATTATAGATGCCATATGTGCGAAAATCCAATTGCAAGTTAATGAATTCAAGGAAAAAGAAAGAAAAATAACATATGAATTAGCAAATCCCCAAAAAGTCTCTTAAACATGTAAAAGGACATATAGGTAAAAGGATAGGAATTTGGGTTTTTTAAGTTTAAGTATTTTTACAAAATTGCCCCTACATAACATAAACCCCAATTTTCTTCTCTCTCCACAAGCTCTTGCTGATCTTGAAGATGAAGAAGAACAATGAATAGGAGCCGCCTTCCTTCCCTTCTCTCCATGCTCGTGGAACTCATGGCTTTAATATGTCAGATTCAAAATTGGTTCCTTTAAAATAAGTCAGATATTTGCCCCTCAAAATTCATGCTTCTCTCTCCTTCTCCTTCATCTTTTCTTTCTCCCCTTTGCTCTCTCTAAATACAAGATTCAGTCCGTCTTGCTTGAATCGAAGTGCATGGCTTGGGATCATGTTTTTGTGGTGGTATACATGACCCAACTAGGAAAGAAAAATGAAATTGGAAATGAGAATGAGAAGAGTGAAGTAATGTGTTATTGTGAAGCTAAGATTGTTGGTGGAAGGAATAGGAATGGAGTTGAATTAATGACCCAAGATAATTGCTTGGTTTCTAAATAACTGCATCTGCATGATTTCAAAAGTTTTAAACGTTCACTTTATGTGTAATGTAGTTGCTATCATACAGAATCTGGTTTTTTTTTTTGTAAATGTCAATAATGTACTTGTCATTACTATTACTACTTTTGTTAATAGTGACAATTTATTATAAGTAATATATATGGGAAGGACATATTCTTTGGGGTGGATGACTTGTATGTATTAGGTATATATGGAATGAGTAATGTTCACAAGCCATTTGGCCATTTTCATAATAGTTGTTGTCAAGAACATTTCTGATTTTTTTTTTTTTTTTTTGGTTAAACCATCCGGTATCTGGGGGGTATTCTGGGTTCATTGCCCGCCCTCCAACTAATCCGGACCCAACCGAGGAGCACTTACGCGGGCAGGTCGGTACCGATGGGACAACCTCTTTGAGGCTGCGTTAATTATCGCGTCTGTCACCCCCCAGGATTCGAACCCTCGTCCTGAGGGGCGCCGGCCGTAGACCCTTCCATCTCGACCGAGCGCCCATTGGTAACATTTCTGATTTTTTGTCAATGCCATCATTGCACTTGTCATTACCATTACTAAAACTTGTCAATACCATTAACAAAATTAGTCAACGCATTTACTCATTTTGTCAGTACCTAACGATTTTGTCAAAACCATTACAATTTTTGTTAAAATCATTACTGTTTTAGTCAATCTTATTACTTAATTGGTCATAACCCAAAACTCTTGGCTAATCTTTTCACACATTTTGTCAAAATCATTACGAATTTTGTCAAAATCATTAATATCTTAGTCAATTCCATTACTCAATTACTCATAGCCCAAAACTTTTGACCGATCATGTCACACATTTTATCAGCACTTATTATTTTGTTAAAGCCATTACGAATTTTATCAAAACCATTACTTTTTTAGTCAATTCCATTACTTAAGTGGTCACAGCCCACAATTCTTAGCCAATTATTTCACACATTTTGTCAGTACTTATTTATTTTATCAAAACCATTATAGTTTTTGTCAAAAATATTACTGTTTTAGTCGATCACATTACTTAATTGGTCTTTAAGTAAGTCTTAAGGGCATTTTGGTCTTTAAGCCAAAACATGAAAAACCCATATTCCTACCCTATCCATTTTCTGTCATTTACAAGTTTTAATGAGCTTTTTTGAGTTTTAAAAATTGAAGTGGTATTTAAATACCTTTTACCCTAAATTCAACATGGTACTCCCTCGATGGGTTAAAAAAACAAGGTACTCCCATCAATCATTTTTATATAACTCTCTCTATTATTAAAAACTAGAGGAAGTATAAGATTATGCAAGGTGAGATTTAAACTTAGTTCGTCCACTTTGTAATCTAGTTGATCTACTATTAGACCAAGCATCCCTTGAGTACCAAACAAACACTTGACATTATGCAAACTATGTTCATTATACATGTCTTTTTTCTTAATTGATTAAATTATTAGTATTATTATTATTATTATTATTAAAAATCATTTAAAAATTTATGTGAAGTACAAACTAAAAGGGGAAAACCATTTTTGAGGTGCTTATAGTTTACTTTAAATTTTAATTTAATACATTTGTGTTTCTCTCTCCTTATTACATCCTTTCATCCAACTATATTAGCCCAGGTTTAGGAACCCGAACAGAACCGGCCGGTTCGGCCCTGAAATCGGAGAACCGGCCGATAGACCGGTCTGGTTCGTAGTCCGGTTCGGGTTCCTATTTAAATTTTTTAAAAAAAATTTTCCTTTATAATTTCATACTATAAATTTAAAATTTTCAATTTTTCACCGGTTTGGTCCTGGTTTAGCTTCAGTTTGGCCTCGGTTTGACCCATTGACTCTTAACCTAGTACCCCGACCGGTTCAATACTCGGTCTGTGTTTTAATACCTTGATGTTAGCACAATTAATTCTTTTTTTGGTGACGACACAATTAATTTCTATACATGGATTAATAATGCTAATAAAACAAAGTTACATCAACTAATGATGCTTAGGGTCTGTTTGGAAAAGCGGTTACCAAAGACCACCACACGTTTTGCTTAAAAAAAAGCACATTGGACAATTTTGCACCGTTTAACAAAGCTTTGAAATCGGCTGTGCTTATATCACCATCGCAACGTTTTTGTGAAGCTCATTTGCGTTGCTTTTCCCTCCACTGCACTTCTAATAATATATATATATATATATATATATAGTATCCAATACTCCCTCCGGTCCTAATTATAAAATAAAGTTGACCTTTTTGGAGAAATTAAGGAAGCTAATTAAATTACTTTAGAGTATTTATATTTATATTTTTTTTCAAACTAATTAGTGTGACTAATAAATTAATATATAATCTAAAAATACATAACATATGATATGATTAAGTAATTTATTTAGCTTCCTTAATTTTTCCAAAAAAAGTCAACTTTATCTTATAATTAGAACCGGAGGTAGTAGCATCCATGCCCTTTTCAGTCATTTTGTATCTAAACAACCTTTTCAAACTCTAATCCAAACAGGTTCAAGGTTAGAAAAAAAAAGTCACTTCCGTCACCACTAACAAAAAACAAATCATATTTACATTTTCACTTTTAATTCTACCTTACTTTTTTAAAATTTTGATGGTTAAAAAAGTCAATTATTTACCGCTAATCCAAATAAACACTAAAAGAGTAAAATTAAAATATTTAATATTGAGAAAAACACACTGATTAATTAAAAATTTATAAAAACTATAACCATATTTTCATGATCTTAAATAAAAGACTTTGCTGAGGTATTTGGAATTATTCAAGGCCTACAAGTTTGTTGGAGAAAGGGTTACAGAAAGGTTCTGCTCCTTACGGATTCTATTGAGGCTATTAACATGATATCGCGAGGGTGTGGGAAGGATCATCCATTTGTGGACGTGGTAGTAGATGCTAGATTTTGGCTATGTAAAGATTGGCATGTACTAGTTAACCATTCTCCGAGGGAGGATAATTTTTTGGCTGACCATTTAGCAAAACTTTCCCATAGTTTGTTAGAGAATTTTGTGCTTCATGATCAGCCACCACCTTCTAATTTGGGAGTTGGTGGTGGGTGATGAGGAAGTGAGTTAGAGGTTTTGTTTTAGGTGATTTGTATGTGTGGATATTTTATTATCTAATTGAATTCCAGTTTCATTAAAAAAAAAATAAAAGACTTTTTTGTTTTGGAAATTCATTTGGGCTGAGGGCCCCACCTAGCAGACTTTTCAAGCCGGGGGCTCTGTTCCCTTTGGGTCTGCGACTGTTGCTGTAACTCCATCGTGACCTTTTCCCTGCAAAACTGCAAAAAGGAACAATAATGCTTATTGGATCATATCTGCCGCAATCAACGCCCTGCCAATATTTCATCTTGGAAGTTGGAAAGCACACTCATTCAAGTTTTAACTTCTAAATTTTGGCCCCAAAAAAAACAAACTAAACTTCTGTATGGACCCAAAAAACCAAAGTGTTAAAGAACATTTTTATTTTGGAAGTATTTATTTAGGATCAATTTTATTTTAAAAGTTTTCTGAGAACTAATTTTATTCAGGAAATGTCAAATTTAGAGCAATTTTATCCTTATCATTAGTTGACCTTAGCTGACCAAATTCGGGGCAAATTTTCTCTTAATTGAAAATTTCTAAAGTAAATTTACACTTTAACAAAAATGAAATTGACAAAAAAATTGTCTTGGAAGTTTTAACTTAAGAGCAACTTTTGCTCGAAATTTAGTCAACTAATAGTCAAGGCAAAATTGATCATCGAAAAACTTTCAGAACAAAATTGACTCTTAATAAAAACTTTGAGAACAAAAATGACCTTTAACAAAAAAAAAAAAAAAAGAACTTCTAAACTATACTTATCATTTTCCCCCCTTTTTAACATTTTCTACTTAAAAAAATTTTTTGCCAACATTTTTTTACTTAAAAAATGCATACATTATAGTTGAAAAAAATTTTATTTTTACTCCATATTTCAAGTCCTGAGTTTAAGTGAATGTAAACGTAGAAAAGGCCTTTAAAAAATTATATTAAATTGATAAGGATAATACTTAAATTTAAGAAATCTTTTTTTTTTTTGCCAAGTTAAATTTAAGAAATCTAACCCATATTTCACTTGATAATATTTGAATATGACTAAAATTACCTATCGTATAAAAAAAATCAGATTCACAGTCTTCACATATCACAGTATGAAAGTGAAGTAGTGAACCTGCTGGCCAAAGCAAAAGTGAATTTCCGTCTTAAAAAAAATCCTCCATTAACGCTCTCTCTCCCCGGTCTTTATATGATCTTTTTTAAAAGTGAAAGCGGAAACTAATAAAAGGCCACACCCACTGCTACTTCCATTTAACATACTCCCTCCTCCTCTGCTTCGTCTTCCCCAGTTTTCATCTTTCTAGGTTTCTCGTCCAAAAATGGCTCTCAATTCTGTCTTCATTCTCTTCACTTTATCCATTTCCTTCTTCCTTCTTCACTGTCCTTCAGCTTTCTCTCGCACTTTACCATCCGAATCTGACGATTTTGCCACTACCGAGCTTGATGTCTCTTCCTCTCTCCATCAAACCAGCCAAGTTCTCTCCTTCATTTCAGGATTCCTTGAAGAAGAAACCTATACTACCCCCACCTTCTCTTCTTCTTCTTCATTCTCTGTTCAGTTACACCCCAGAGATTCTCTGCTTAATTCGCAGCATCAGGACTACACGAGTTTGGTCCTGGCCCGACTCGCCCGTGACTCAGCTCGAGTCAAATCCATCACCGCTAAGCTCCAGCTCGCACTGAACCAAGTTGACAGGTCCGATCTGTACCCGACCGGATCCGAGGTCCTACCTGAAGATCTATCCACGCCGGTTTCCTCCGGCACCAAGCTAGGCAGCGGCGAGTACTTCACCAGAGTCGGCGTTGGTCACCCGCCGAAGCCTCTCTTCATGGTTCTCGACACCGGGAGCGACGTGAACTGGATCCAATGTAAGCCCTGTACCGACTGTTACAACCAAACCGATCCGATTTTCGACCCGACTGCTTCATCTTCGTACAGTCCTCTCACCTGTAGTTCGCAACAATGCCAGCAACTTGAAACGTCTGCTTGCCGGAACGACAAGTGTCTCTATCAGGTTTCCTACGGCGACGGGTCTTTCACAGTCGGATACTATGCGACTGAAACGGTGTCGTTTGGTAATTCCGGGTCAGTGAATCGCGTTGCTATTGGTTGTGGCCACGACAACGAGGGTTTGTTCGTCGGAGCCGCCGGGTTGATCGGCCTTGGTGGTGGTCCTCTGTCGCTCACATCTCAGATCAAAGCGACGTCGTTCTCCTACTGCCTGGTTGATCGTGACACGGATAGATCGTCGACTCTTGAGTTTAACTCGCCCACCCCCTATGACTCGGTAACCGCACCGTTACGGAAAAGCCAAAAGCTTGGTTCTTTTTATTACGTTGAACTCATCGGAGTGAGCGTCGGAGGGAAAACTGTCCGTATTCCTCCGTCTACATTCGCTTTGGACCAATCGGGAAGCGGCGGAATCATCGTCGACTCAGGCACCGCCATAACTCGGCTACAGTCTGAGGCTTATAACTCAGTCCGTGACGCGTTCGTGACACTGACTCGGAACCTGAAACCGGCCAGCGGTTTTGCTCTGTTCGACACGTGCTACGACTTGTCGTCGCTGAAGTCAGTGAAAGTGCCGACGGTGTCGTTTCAGTTCAGTAGTGGGAAGTCATTGTCGTTGCCGGCGAAGAACTACTTGATTCCAGTGGACTCGAGGGGGACATTCTGCTTCGCTTTTGCTCCGTCGTCGTCTTCTTTGTCCATCATCGGAAATGTGCAGCAACAAGGGACACGTGTCACCTTTGATCTGGCTAACTCAGTAGTGGGTTTTTCAACCAATAAATGTTAGATTATGTATACATAAAACCTATTAATTAATGGCGAAAGCAAGAAAATTAGGTATGGTCATGGATTTTGATTTGGATGTATCTGAATTGGTAACCCTTGGCTGGTAAGAAGGGATCTTTGTATTTGCTTCCAGTGATTTGGAATTTGAAAAGATCAAATATCACATTTGACTATTTTGAGTGCTTCTTTGGGATCCCTTCGGAAAGTTTATGGGCTCTTGATCCTAAAAAACGTGTTAGTGCCAAAAAATCATATCAGCTCCCGTCCTCAATATAAGGATTCATACGTGGTGTAATTTACAATATCCATCTTTTTTCCGTAAAATCCATTTGTTTTCTCTACACCTTTATAATAGATGTATGTTTAACTCAATATAACGTAATTGTTAAAATTGTACAATTTCTAAAAGAATTGTATCTATTTTTACACAATTTAAAATTTAATTGTGCCGAACGATAGGTGCTAGTTACTTATGTGTACTGTTATAATAGCTGATAGATTAACTAAATTATCTTATAAGATAGTAATTTTTATGCTCATGATCACCCTCTTCCTTTCACTCAACACTTGAGGAGTTTGATGATGGATAGTAGATGGTCTTCTTCAATCTAGACATCTGTACTTTGTTTTTGAAGTAATGACATTAAGTGTCACGATTAAAAAAATTATTGCACCTTAACCTAAACATTAATAATGTTTGGTATTTATTCATTTTGCTAGTCAATTTTGCAAAACAAGCCCTTACTCTATGAGTGACTCAATGGCATGAGTGGTAAATTTATTTAATCTTGTACCTATTACAGTAAATGTACTTCATAAATCGCTCATGTGATCGAATGTATGTGCTGTGGCCGACCACGATAAAATGATTGGAGACAAAACTGACCGAAGTAGAGGGATCACAGAGGATCTCGTGCCTCGATTCGCTGAATAAGTTTGGTACAAATAATTTAATATATTTTAAAAAGAAATAATGAAGGTTGCTTATAAATATTTATTTCACTAAAGTAGTAAAGTTCTTAGGAAAGCAACGAGACATGGCAAGGATTTTATATAGTCATGATTATAATAATGTCCGATGATGTGATATAGATATTAAGTGCTCTATTAACTATGATTCCATTTATCTGGCGCAAAAAAAAAAAAAAAGGGAAAATTATAATGAAGCCCCACACAAGAAAAAAAATAAAAAAATGGTCACTGAAGTTGTTAATGACAAGTCGAGGAGTGTTCATTAACAAGTTGAGGAGCTTACACTAACAATTTCAGGAACCATTTCTTCATTTTTTCTCTTGTATGAGACTTCATTGTAATTGCCCCAAAAAAAAACCTACATATCCAGTTTTTAATATAAAAAATTGTTAAGTTAGTTAATATGATATGTATTTTATGAACTTTAGTAATATTTCTTAATTCTCTATTCTCCTCTTTTCCTTAATTTGATTATTGTTGAAAAATATAAAAGTTTTGTTTTATATTTTAAAACAAATTCAACTCTTTAGATATATCTTATATGAAAGAGCGGAGTGAGCATGATTCAATTCTTTTTTTTTTTTTTTTCCGGCAAGTTTGATTCAATTCAATAAAACATAAATGCATGGCAAAAAAAAAAAAAAAATCAATAAAACATATATGACAGTGATGAAAAAATATGGATTCTTATTCGCTTCTTGTTCTATTCCAAGTCCGGTTTTTCTCATTATCCCTTTTCTCATCATCTCTCATAATCTCTAAATCATGTCCGTCCAATCAATCTGAAAAGGTAAAAAATGAGCTACGTCATCAAATTATTACTCCTTTGACTTTTCTCTCCTCTTTCCAGTCCATATGGGCTTCTCTTCCCAATCAACGGTTCAGATGAGTTCATGAGGAATAATGAGAAAATGAGATGATAAGAGGATCAGCTTCCGTTCCATTATAGGATCATATGGGTTAAGTAACATCTATATTTTTGTTTCCAAATAAAACTCATTATTTTAAAATAGTTTTTAATATAATTTTATCCTTAAAGTATTTTTCTCAATATCAACAATTACTCTAAATTTAAAATATTAAGTGCTACTAAAAAAATACTTTAAAGTGTTTGATGAGAAAAAAATATTTAAAAATACTGAATACTACTGAAAAAATATTTTAAATTGTTAGATTCTTATCCTTTCTATTTTTCTATTTTTTCATTTTTTTAAATTTTTTGTGTGCATCTGGTCATTAATTGATTTATTAGACAATAACTACTTTAGGAAGATATTTCAAGTTCTTGTACGTCGGCTTTGCCTCTTTTCTTCATGAGTGCTACTAAAACACCATTCTCTTCCCATTTTTCTTCTTAGTTTTCTTTCCTCCTTCATTTTCTCTCTATCCAAATAGAAGTTAAGAAAACGCCAAAAAAGGTAAATCAACAAGTTGCTAAATCATGCGAAATATTGACCAAGGCGCTAGAGAAAAGGTAGTATTAGTGTTGGGTTAATACCATCTTTGGTCTCTGTAGTTTAGAGCCATTTTGAATTTGGTTCATGAAGTTTCAAACATGTGGTTTTAGTCTCTCAAGTTTGCCCCATTTCAAATTGTTAATCAATGTAGTTTGACAAGGATATTGATAGTGTTAATTTTGATGATGTGGTATTAACGCCATTAAAGTTGCTTATATGGCATTAACTAGTACCAAACAAAAGCCAAAAGCAAGACAGAAATCGGAATCATACTTGAGATTGAGAGTGAGACAAAGCAAGATGGAGATTAGATCTACTGTGTGATTGAGGTATGAGGTCTTCCAGTTTTTCAATGATGCCAAACACTAACAATGGGTCGACCTTTCTTTTCTTTCTCATTGCTACTGTTCACTTTATTTATGATTATTTTTTAAAAAATTTAAACAGGTTTAAAAGGGATAGCCTTGCAGGGCTATAGGGTTGGCACTTTTAAGCCTGCAGCCCTATAGGGCTGGCTTTTTAGGCCTGATTCCTTTTAGACACTCTAGATCATAAACTCGGCCCATAATGGGCTTGGGCCTAAATGGGCTGTCCTAACGAGATCAGCTTGATTTTCCGGATCTACTCTCGAGCTTAATTCAAGCTATTCAGTGGTAACTAAGAATCTCATCCTTAACATCATGGACTCACAAACTGGGTTGAAACTTGAAAACACAGTTTGATTTATACATGGAATTAGCATTCTCTTCTTTGCCTTCTCATCCGCTCCCATCCTTTACTTTAAAACTACGTAGTTTGGGGGTAAAAACAAGTCAGAGAGACCTTTTTCTTTATTTTTGATTTTTTGAAAAAAAGTCATCCATCAACTGTGGAATATTTTTTCAGTAGTATCCAGTATCCCAAATTAATTTTTAGCACCCTCAACACTTAACACTCTAAAATATGTTCTTTTGTAGCGCCCAGAATCCTGAATGCTAAAAAAGTAGATGAATTTTTTTTTCCAAAAAAAAAAAAGCTTACCTACCTTATTTTTACTCCAAATCTATGTAGTTTTGGGGCAAAAGATGGGAGCGGATGGAAAGGGTAAAGTAGAAAATGATTATCCATATATGAGTTCCACCTTAAGCAAAGAGCTCTCCTTCTCCCTCTCTCTTTCTCTGTGTTGAAACTTCGAAACAAGCTTGAAGATGGGAAGATTTGTTTGCTGTGCAAAAGTTGGGCTGCATAGAGGTCCATGGACCCCTAAAGAAGATGCAGTTCTGCTTGCAGCAACCAATACTTGTTCTGGTGGTGTTGGCTACTGCGATGACTCTTTAGGCAAACCAAATTCCCTTGTCAACACCCAAGTCCACCTCAATATTCTGCTATTCAAACTTCTACTTCTTTATCATATATTTTTCACTCTAAATAATACTCTATAATAAAGCAAGGGTTATATTTGACATTGATGGTGATGAAGTTGGGTAAAGATTTCTATGAAAGTGTTAATTGACTGAATTGTTTGATTATGAACAAGTGATGTACATATATATAGAAAGAGAGGCAAGGTTACTGGCCTCCCTTAATATTCGAACGAGTAGATTAGATTACAAGATCCATAATATTAGCTAATAGCATATCAGATTCTACGTGCATATAT
The DNA here is from genome assembly GCA_963855925.1 of Inga laurina. Lineage (NCBI taxonomy): Eukaryota > Viridiplantae > Streptophyta > Magnoliopsida > Fabales > Fabaceae > Inga > Inga laurina. Next base: position 19,022,657 of record OY979702.1, on the reverse strand, counting down.
TTCGATTTGGTGAGTAAGGTCACGTGCTTAGCCATGTGTGTCATTAATTGACGTGGCATATCTCTATCACTCCCCCTCAAGTTGGCGCATGGAGGTTTATAATGCCTAACTTGCGACATAATTTTAGAAGACGATCGTGCCCAAGAGCTTTTGTGAACATATCAGCCATTTGTGAATCAGAACAGACCTTGAGAGGCTGAATTGCCTTAGACTGAATACGTTCCCACATAAAGTAATAATCCATTTCGATGTGCTTTGGGCGTTCATGGAAGACAGGGTTCATCGCAATATGAAGGGCGGCTTGGTTATCACAAAAGAGGGGTGTTTCATAATGTTGTGGGACGCCAAGATCAGTTAAGAGCCATCGAAGCCATATAAGTTTACTAACAGTGGATGCCATCACACAGTACTCAGCCTCAGTGGATGAACGAGCAACAATTGACTGACGTTTTGAGCGCCAACAAATGGGTGAACCACCAAGAATGACGAGATATCCAATGCAAGATCGACATGTCATATGGCACCCTCCCCAATCTGTGTCGCAATAGCCAGTTAGCTGCAATTGATCCGTAGAGTTTAAAAGGATGCCCTGTTATGGGGTTGACTTTAATAATGTACCACACGTTCTGCAGCCTGCATGTGAGAGAATTGCAGGGATGAGCTGAATTGGCAAAGAGTATTGACTGCATGCATAATGTCCGGCCTCGTGACAGTCAAGTAAGATAAGCGCCCGACAAGTCGTCTGTAGCATCCTGCATCAAAAGGTGGATCACCATCGGTATTTGTGATGAGTTTGCAATTTTGTTTCATGGGGAAAACACTAGGATGACAACCCATCATGCCAGTCTCCTTGAGGATGTCCAGAATATACTTGCGTTGGGTAAGTACAAAACCATGAGATGAGCGTGCAATCTGAATACTGAGGAAATATTTGAGAACTCCCAGATCCTTAATGCCAAATCTGCCATGCAAGTGTTGTTTAACAGCTTGCATTTTGTTCAATTCAGTACCTGCAAGTAATACATCATCAACATAAACAAGGGCATGGATCGTAACAGAGCCATCATGAAAGATGAAAAGTGAGTGATCAACCTTGGATTGTTGAAAGCCGAGTCCAACAAGAGTTGCGGAGAATTTTTGGTACCAATTTCTTGATGCTTGACAGAGGCCATAAAGAGATTTTTGTAAATGACAGACCTGTTGGTCCCTTGGTTTGGCAAAACTTAGTGGAATTTCATGTAAACATCTTCTTTAAGATCACCATGAAGAAATGCGTTATTGACATCAAGTTGATGCACATGCCAATTTCTCTTCACAGCTACTATAAGTAATGTGAGGATGGTAATCATATTGGCCACGGGTGCAAAAGTCTCATGAAAGCCAACTCCTTCTTCTTGCGTAAAACCTCGTGCCACTAATCTTGCCTTACGTATAGCGAGTTCTCCGTTAGGTTTGAACTTGTTCTTGAATACCTACTTTGAATCAATGACCCTCTTGCTTGGTGGTAATGGCTCTAAAATCCATGTTTCATTCACTTCTAAGGCCTGTATCTCTCGTTCCATCGCTTCACGCCAACACTTATGTTTATTTTCTTTTGTAAAAGATTTAGGCTCATCATTGGAGGTGATGGCTGTTAAGAAAGCAGCATGTGACGGTGAAAAACCTGTATACGCAACATAATTAGATAAAGGATGTATCGTAGAGGTGCTTGATGAAGACGAGTTGTGTAATAGGGGATGAACAATGGAGTTTGGGAGCTCAACTTCATATTTGGAAAGGCGTGGGGGTGCGTGTCTATGGCGCTGGCTGTATCGTGTTTGAACATTAGACTCCCCCTGATCCAGTTGCTCTTGTTGTGGTGCAGTGTCTTGCTTAGGTTGTATCAAATGGGGGTGAGAGTCATTATATTCATCATCATATACATGTATGGCCTCCAGAACCTGTGTGGTAGGAGTGTGGACACTAGACGCATGTTCTTTGAAGGGGCATATGTCCTCAAGGAAAATAACGTCACATGATATATGAACATTCCCATTGGCGAAGTTATATAATTTGTATCCTTTTTGAGCTACTGGATTGCCAACGAAAATGCCGACCTTTCCTTTCTCATTAAACTTGTCGCTTTTTATTGTGTGTACGCCTTGTAGCAAAAAACGCACATGCGATCATAACTCGGCCTTTTCCCTAAAAGTATTTCATATGGCGTTTTGTGTCCTGTTGCGATGGTGGGTAATCAATTTATTATGTGTATGGTCGTGAGGACACATTCTCCCCAGAATGTAATAGGTAGTCCTGCTTCAAACTGTAAAGCTCTAGCCATCTCCAGGATGTATCAGTGTTTTCGCTCCACAACTCCATTTTGTTGAGGTGTATATGGACAAGTGGTTTGTAGCTGTACACCTTTATCATCATAAGATCTCAGCATCTTGCGAGTTTGAAATTTGGGTCCATTATGTTAGGATCGACAGGCACAGTGGAAGAATTTTAAAATTTTAACAATCCTAATCGAAGATCTATCAACGGCGTTTAAACCAAGTTGGAAGGATTCATACCTATTATGATTCAGGGTTTTCATGATCTCTAGGAGCCAACACGTCAGGTTCGCTCCCTCTACCGATATCCACACAAATGCTCTCCAACCGAGACTGCGTGCTAGCGCCTCTAATGTCTCCTAGGGTTTCCCTTGCGGCCCTCAATTCTCATGTGCATATCAATATATCTGCTCTATCAAGTTTATAACCTATGAGGGCTATTTTCAAATTTCAAAATTAATCATCATTAATTTCAAAATTAATTAACTATTAATTATCTTGATGAGCTAATTAAATAAATTCAGTTTAAATTAAAGCTGTCCAACAGTTTTAATTTAACCTATTTATTTAATCCAAATAAAGAGCCATTAGATTTAATTTATCTTCATAAATTAAATCTGAGATATTATATCTCTATCATGTTAGTTATTAAATTTAATATATCTTAATAAATTAAATATAAAACTAACACAATATAATAATATCATATAACATATATATACATACATATATATATATATATATAAGATATATATATTTCAAAAATATATATCTATATGATATTATTAATGAATTTTATATTATATATATAAATATAAAATTCGTTCACCCTAAATTAAACATTATCTCGTGTTGGGCCATTCTTATGTGCGACCCTGTAGGCCCATATGAAGTTGGCAGTGGGCCAATAACTATACTAACCCAAAAGTCGCAAGTGGTCTCTAGCAAGACATTACGACTACCCAACTCATATGAGGATCGTTATCACGATGCAACCTGTCATACAACCATGTCACGTCCCTTTTGTCACACGATATATCGATCAAGGATAAGGCATGGATAATGTCATCCTCTTGTTCCTGACCATTACTTTCTCGATTCCTGAGTAGCTTGATAATAGACACGGAAACTCATTTCCATCATAGTATGGCCATACATTTCTCAGACTCACTCATCGAGGGGCCCAGTAATATCTCTCTACTAATGTGAGGGACAAATTCCATCTTGATCATTCATATTCCTCTGCATGAAAAACCACTAAGCCCGATCATAGCCTTTATCATCACCCAGTCAAAAGTGACTTTTGACTAGTTCAAAGCTTAGCAACTCTTATGTAGGAATCCATGATGACCTCAGGTCTAAGGGCATTGTGACGTGGTTATACATGAGAAAGCTTATGACTTGATCCATGTAGCTTTCTCATAGTGGGTTGGTCCAGCACCTTGTACTCTTACAAGTGCCTCTAAGACTTTGATTCGTATCTCCATATCTTATCAAAGTCATACTGATCTTGTTTCATCTCTGCTCCTGCATAGATGACCGACCAGGGACATTTTAGGACAATCTTTATGAATTATCCAAGGATACAATTATCACAGTTAACATGCAAATAATATGATAACAGAATGGAGAAATTTCATTAAAATAATAATGTTTAAAGTACAATGATTGGCCCTTAGGGCACAATTTCCAACATCCTTCCACTTGCCATAGGTGCAATCATTAATTTGCCTAATTCCCATTGCCCTAACATGACGCTCATGTTTTGCCTGTGCAAGTGGCTTAGTAAGAGGATCAGCAATATTATCTTCTCCTGCTACTTTGCATATCTTTATATCACCTCTATCATTGATTTCTCTAATAAGATGAAATCGCCTGAATATATGCTTGGTCCTTTGATGTGACCTAGGCTCTTTGGCCTGTGCAATACCACCGCTATTGTCACAGAACAAATCTATTGGATTTGAGATGGTAGGCACCACCCCTAGTTCAGTAATGAACTTTTTGATCCAAACGGCTTCTTTAGCTGCATCTGATACTGCTATATACTCAGCTTCTGTTGTAGAATCTGCTATAGTGCTATGCTTGGAGCTCTTCCAGCTTACTGCTCCACCATTTAGGAGGAATACATATCCAGATTGCGATTTAAGGTCGTCTTGGTCAATTTGGAACCTTGTATCTGTGTAACCGGTTACGCAGAGCTCATCATCCAATCCATCATAGACAAAAAATAAATCCTTAGTCCTTCTTAAGTACTTTATGATATTCTTGACGGCAGTCCAATGACCCTCACCAGGATCTTGTTGGTATCTGCTGGTCATACTTAAGGCAAACGAGACATCTGGTCGAGTACATAACATGGCATACATGATAGATCCAATGGCCGAGGCATATGGAACCTTACTCATGCGATCTCGCTGATCAGGTGTACTAGGACACAAATCCTTGTTAAGATGGATGCCATGAGACATGGGCATGTAACCCCTTTTTGAATCCTGCATATTGAATCTATGTAGTATCTTGTCTATGTTTGTGCTCTGACTTAGACCTATTAGTCTTTTGGATCTATCCCTATAAATCCTAATCCCTAGGATATAGGTGGCTTCACCTAAGTCTTTCATTGAAAAGGATTTTCCTAACCAAGACTTGACACTTTGCAAGGTAGGAATATCATTTCCAATGAGTAGGATGTCATCTACATAAAGCACTAGAAATACAACTATGCTCCCACTAACCTTCTTGTAAACACAAGGTTCATCGATGTTTTGAATGAATCCAAACTCTTTGACTACTTCATCAAAACGATGATTCCAGCTCCGAGATACTTGCTTCAATCCATAAATGGATCTTTGAAGCTCGCAAATTTTACTAGAGTCCTTTGGACGCATAAAACCTTCAGGTTGTGTCATATACACATCCTCAAGCAGCTTTCCATTAAGGAAGGCTGTTTTGACATCCATCTGCCATATTTCATAGTCATAATATGCTATAATGGCAAGAAGGATTCTGATTGATTTGGCCATTGCAATTGGGGAAAAGATTTCATCATAGTCTACACTATGATTTTGAGTGAATCATTTTGCAACCAGTCGTGCCTTAAAGACATTTACATTGCCATCCATGTCAGTTTTCTCCTTGAAAACCCATTTGCACCCAATGGTTTTTACACCTTCAGGTGGATCGACTAAGGTCTATACCTGATTGTCGTACATGGATTGCATTTCAGACTTCATGGCATTTAGCCATTTCTCAGAGTTTAGTCCCACTGTGGCTTCTCGATAGATGGTGGGGCTCATTTTGCTCAATGAGCAACACATCATGGCCTTCAGTAATCAGAAATCCATATCTCTGAGGCTGATCCCGTGTCCTATCAGATCTTCGTGGACCTTTTGTTACTTGAGGAGGCTTAACAACTTGTTGTGAGTCTTCTCTAATTTCCATCTGTGGTTCTGTACTATCTTGTGGCTCTTGAATTTCTTTGAGATGTACGTTGCTCCCACTGGTTGCTTTAGAGACAAACTCTCTTTCTAGAAACTTACCATTTCGAATAACAAACACTTTGTTATCGGTGGGATTGTAGACATAGTATCCTTTCGTTTCTTTAGGATACCCCACGAAAAGGCACTTTGTGGATCTAGGCGCTAATTTATCAGAGGCTTGTTGCTTAACATATACCTCACATCCCCAGATCTTGAGAAAAGATAAACTTGGTTTCTTTCCAGTTCATATCTCATATGGTGTCTTTTCAATTGCCTTAGATAGAACACGATTTAGTGTGAACGCAGTTGTCTCTAAGGCATATCCCCAAAATGACGGTAGAAGATCTGTTTGACTCATCATAGATCGAACTATATCTAATAGTGTTCGATTCCTCTGTTCAGAAACGCCATTGACAAAGCCAAATTTGTTTTTGGCATAGAGATCATTGCTTATATCATTTACCCACTCTCCATAATTGGCATCACTTAACAATTCACTGACAAAAATTTGTCCAGGATTATCAGAAGGATGAAGATAATACGAGACGTCGGGTCGACACCATTCTCATCGGCTATTCAGCGTCCTTCGCTATGTTTTCTGTGGGGATCAAGCCGATTGCTCTGATACTATAAAGATTTCTATGAAAATGTTAATCGACTGAATTGATTGATTATGAACAAGTAATGTACATATATATATATATATATATATATAGAGAGAGGCAAGGTTACCGGCCTCCCTTAGTATCCAAACGAGTAAATCAAATTACAAGATCCATAATATTAGCTAACAACATATTAGATTCTACGTGCATCTATTTCGGTTTGGTGAGTAAGGTCACATGCTCAGCCATGTGTGTCATTAATTGACCTGTCATATCTCTATCATTGGGAATTGGAGATCATAATTATGCCGACAAATAAAGCCTTCTTTTCTGGTTCTAAGGAAGCTAAAGACCGATATTCCAACTCTCTCTCTTCCTCCTCCTCCTCCTCCTCCTCTTCTCTCATTAATCTCATCTTTCTCTCACCTACCAATCACTGGTTCATATCTTATTTTGACGAGGAAAAACAGAGGTAATTAAACCCATGAAAATTGAAATGAGAGGAAATTCGAAAAAAATTCAAAGCAGAGAGGGAGGGCTTTGATTTATTAATCTATTAGGGGACACATACATATAATATTCAGCTGTTTGTGTGCGAGATATTTGCCATATCTGTTGTAACTTACGGAGCATACCGTAATCTACTGAGCTAAAAATATCTAACAATATATTAACAGAATATTTACAAAATATAAAGATAATAATCTAATAATCCTAACGCCTCATCAGCTGGTGTATCCCGTAATATTAGCCCTGGTGCATCCCAGCAATGCCTCTCCAATGCATTGGTCCTCTCAAGCGTTTGGTTGCATTTTATGTTTCTTTGCTTTTTTCTCTTCCATATGTCCTAGTTAGCAAAATCGCCCAGTCATCTTGCTCATTCAGCCCCCACATAAGAAACTTTAACGGGTCACTGCCACATCATCAAAATTAACACCGTTAACGTCCTTTTCAAACTGCAGGGACTAATAGTTTGAAACGGAGTAAACTTAAGATATCAGAACCACCTGTTTAAAACTTTATGGACTAAAACCAAAAGGACCCTAAACTATAGGGATCAACGATGACATTAACATACTAGTATTTCTTTTTGCTCAAAAGAGAAAAAGTAGTAATGCCACATCTTGAAAACTATATAAATTTTCCTTAAAATTAAAATGTACGCTAACTTTCTTATATTTTGATATTTTATTTCATTCACTCAACTAGTTAGTTGACCTTTAAGTTTGACTTTTAAACTTTTTTCTTGACCAAAATACCCTTCTTTAACATTAGAATCATTTACACATATATATGGCCAAAACGATTGTATACCACCAAAAATTAATTCTAACTAATGTATTAAAAATTTATTAATTTTGAGATCATAAAATTTATAAGTTTAAATTTTTATCCAATTTATTGAAATTTATTTATTTTTAGTTTCTTAGATGACTAAAAATATCAAACACATTTTTTTTCCATCAAATATAATAAACTATAAAGGTTTGAGAAATTGTATTTGTAATTTATAATTTCACATTTTTTCTACAAACATTTAAAAAAGGGCAATGGTGCAAAAATGTCCATGATCATTTTTAAAAGGAGCATCAGACATTATGTAAAAATTTTTTGTTCAAAAATACCTATATATATTACAAATAAAATCTAAAATGCCACTACCGTGTGGGTTCCATGCGTTGACCATTTTTTTTGGAAATATTGACCAAATGGGTTGATGTAGATTGTGAGACGGTAAAATTGAAGGATACACATGGATGCTGAGGTGGACAGTTAGCAGAAGTTGGGGGAAATAAGGAAAAAAATAGGCGCAAGACCCTGGGCAAAAGAAAACAAACAAAGACATCGAACAAAAAAAGGAAAAAAAGAGGGAGAGTTGGGGCAGAAGCTTCGTCGTTTATGAGGAGTAGCTTGTCGCTGCGGTCATTGACAATGTCCTGAAATTATATAGTCACGAGGGTCGGTTTCCCGTTCTGGGGTCTGATATCAGTGATTTCTTGCTTTATTCCCCTCAAGTTGGATCAGATAGTAGGTTACAATCAATCTATGGAAATACATCTGGGAATTTTACTTTCATATGTATTCATTTGTGATTCAGAAAATTTATGGTTCTATATTGTCCTAAATTTTGATGTTGTTTCACCTCTGAGTCCATGGGCTTCAATTGGATCATTTGGAGCTCGGAACTTCATGCTCTGCAAGAAGCCATAGCCTGTGAAGGAGGCAGAAAAAGCAGGTGTGGCTGCATCCCTTGTTTGCAAGAGTAGCAGTGGCAGCTGGAAGAATTGGTTAAACAAGTCCCTCAGCTTGAAATTTTCTTCCCATTGATCATGGTTTTGAGTTTTTTTGGTGATCTCACCTTGTGTTCTTTATTGGGTCAGTTATATTGTGTTACTGTTCACTTCTGCTCTTATTTGCCAAAGGCGTGTGAACTCTGAACTCTGAATAATTCCAGTTTAGAGTGTTATTGTGTCCTCGGCCTTTAATGTAATAAAGTTGAATTAGCCATTGGTGTTTGTCAAGGGATGAAAAATTGTACCAGGCAATGAATCGGTCACAGTACAGATTTAAGGGTTAATGGGTCAATCGAGGTCTAACTGGTAGTTAAACTGGTCATATTAAAATATTATAATTTATTAGTAGCAATATATATATTAATATATTTTTAAACTTCTATAGATAAAAACGAAGATTTTTAAAATACTTAAAATTTATTAGTGTTAGTTATAATGCCTATACTTATGTAATGATATCTCCTTTCCTATAATTATTATATCTTTTTAAATTATTTTTTTCATTATCTTCTTCATTCTTTTTAGATTTGTACTTTCTTTACCTACTTTTCTCTTCATTTTGGTCTTCAACCTTCCATTTTCCCTTAAAAAAGCAAAAGATAAAAATTCAAAAAAAAAAAAAAAATGAAACCGGTCCAACTGGTTGAACCACCGGTTTTAACCGGTTCAACCAGTTTCATACCGGTCTAACCAGTTTGACGGTTCAATGATCAAACCAGACCGGACCATTGACCGATTCCCGGTTCAACCGGTCAAACCAGATGGTCCGGTCCGGTGTTTTGTTTTCTGGTGTTTGTACGCCTTAGCTAAGATTTGTCTTTTTTGAGTCCTTGAGATTTTGACAAGTAAGATCAATTTCTGCTTGTTCTTGCTTTCAAACTCTTGCATGATTCATGTTGTTCCCATATCAGAGATTCATTTTTATTTTTGAATAAAGGTGGAAAAATTCAATATGTGATGGCAGTACACCGTCGGGCCTTCGTAATCTTTCGTGCGGCTGGGTTCCCTCATCAAAACCACCCTCCTTCTGCTTCTTCCAGAAGACGAACAAGAAGACAACTGCATCTCCGCCATCCGGTTAACCCCCCTTCTCCTATCACCCATTCTTTGCTTTCGTCATCAATAAACTGTCTATGAGGAAGGATAAGCTTTAATGGAAGAAGAGAATCAGTCAGAACAGAACGACAACCTTGACCAGAAAAATAGAAGCACTAGGCTACCTTTAAATGGAGGAATCAGAAGCTTGAATTAAAGACCGCAGCCTCGACCTGAAAAAAAAAAAATTAGAACAACAGAATTGGGATTAAAAAATGGAACAACAAAACAGGTATATCGGGTTTTAATTCCTCTCCAACACCACCTGCCATGTCCTCCTCTTACTCAGCAAATATTATCCACGTGAATGAATAAATAAGAATCCCATTTTCATAAGTTAACGGACGTTAAGAGACCCAAACCGTGGTGGCATTTTAGGTTCTATTTGTAGTGCACATAGGTATTTTTGAACAAAAAAATTTTACATGGTGCTAGATGCTTCTTTTGGAAATAATCATGAGCATTTTTGCATCATTGCCCTTTAAAAAACATACTCAAATTTCCAAAAGTTCGTGATATTTACAAACTCGTAAAGTTTGGGATTTAGTATAAGGGGTAAATTAGTAAATAAATTTTATTTTTATATAAGTTTTAATTAAAAAAAAAGCATTTTTAGGATCTTTTAAAATATTCTTAACAGAATTAATGGTTTAGATTTAATTATATATTTTTAAAATATAGAGAAGTTCTATGTGCTTAAAGTCAAATATAAGCGTGGTTAAAGTATTTTATTAAAAAAAATAGAATAGATTCTTTTCGCACACGCAGGAATAAATTAAGGGGAGCAGGTAATGATTTAAGCAATATTATATATATTTGGGGTAAGGAGGACAAAGGAGTCATGACTCATGAGCATGCAAGTAATTTGTACTTGCTTTGGATAATTTAATTTTAGTTTATAAATATTTTTAAATCATGATTTATAATATATAAGGTAAATTTTTAAGAGGAGCTATCTTGACTTATGTGAAAAGCACTTAGTGTTATTTGTAATAGTTTATTTTTGGGCAATAAGTACTTATAAATCGTGATTCACGATATATGAGATAAGTATGTGAGATGAGTTTTATCTCGGCTTACGTAATAAGGACTTATTCTCTAAAATTAAGTGATTCCAAACACACACTTATAAATAAAAAATAAGCTATTCCAAATATAAACATTGAGTATTGACCAAAAAAAAAAAACATTGAGTACTATTAAATAGGCACTAGGATTAGATGAGCCTTCAATCACGCCATTGACGAAAAAGGACATAGGTAGGTCAACAACAAATGCTTCAAGAACTTCCAAAGTTACTTTGAAAATTTGATTCACATGATGTTAGGTTAAGGTCCTTTAACATTGCCTTAAATTCCGGAGCTTTTTCCTCCCCTGTTTTGCAAAAAGTCTTTTCATTTCTTTCTGTATTTCTATGAAAATTGTTCTAACTCTCGATAATTGTCTTCGGATTAGGAAAGAGTGCCTTTACTAATTGAATTCTTAGTCTGATTGACATTGATCTCCTGGAATAAAGAAATAGTTCTATCATGGAAAGCAAAGAGTCATTAATCAAATATTTGATCAAAGTGAAATAATAATATTAGAATAAAAATCTAAATGAGGTAGTTGTTATTATTCATGGTGAAGAATCAATTTGTTTCGTTGAAAATATAAACAAAAAGATAGATGAAGCTTCTCAGCTTTCACCATAAATCATTAAGGAATTACTCCATCCTATTCTTAATATATGATATATTTTGGGGGTTAATTTTAGTTCTAAATATAAGACATAATTTTTATATTTATCAATCTTTTCTTAATTTACTCCTATTAATACTCCCTCAACAATAATCAAGGAGGATATAAAAAGAGAGAATTAAGAAAAATGACTAAAGTGTTTTAAAAAACACATAACATATTAACTAACTTAATTTAATTATATCACATAAATATGTCTTTTATTAAAGAACGCATGAATGCAAGAACTCAAATGAACTCTAAATGGGAAAATTAATTTCCAGGTTCTTAAAACTTAAATTAATTTTTAATATGGCCCGATAGGTTTGCTTTTCTAGTTATTAGATCCTTATAGTTTTACCTAAATATTAATCCAAGTCTCAGTATTTTTTCCTTTCTTTTGCAATATTCTTGTAGTTTAACTTGATTTTTAATTATGTCACTGTATGAAAAAAATAATAAGAACCTGATTGAAAATCAATGAAAGCTAGAAGGACCTAATAAAAGAGGGGGAAATGGTTACAAGGACCTTATTAAAAAAAGGTCCAAATTAAAAATCAAATAAAACTAGAAGGACATGCAGATTAATGTTCCCAACCATAAAGAATGAATTGTTTTGAATATAAAAATATACAAACTAAGCCATTTCAGTCACAATTTAAGAACTAAATTTATAAGGGAAAATTGGGAAAAAGTCCCCTATTGAAAATTTTATTAATGAGAAAGACATTATAAATTTTTTGCACATAATGTACTAATACTTCGCAAATTTTGTACACACCGGCACTTTTGATTTAAATCGTTCTCACCAATAGAGATTTTCAAAGGAAGATTTTCCCCAATTTTTCTAATTTATAATCCAGACACAGTTAAGGACCAAAAGTTATACTACTATTTTCGTTTCATTACCAACACCACCATAAATCACAATTAAATTCTTGAAGGAAGAATGAATCATACACTTATTGTTTTCCCCGCAAACTAACGAATCCTTTGACAAGATAGACCCAGGAGAAACACCATGAAGTGAAACGGTTAATTTACAATATATATTTTTGGAATCTTTTTCAGGCCAAGAAAATTGCTTAGGCTATAACTTTCTCAATTTAAAAAAAAATGAATGTGATTGATTACATAATGATTAGCTGTAGGAAACTCAGGAATGAAAAATTAGAACTGAATTTGTCGTGGCACCATATCCTTGAAATGTCATCATCTTGTCTGTTCTTAAAATGCCAGAAGGAATCTTCAAAACCAGCTTTCCATCAACCTATTTGCTCTATTTTCTTGGCAGTATTAACGAATGTTGCACTTTTATTAATGCCCTCTAGCAAAAGAATCCGTACTGCTTCCACTCCTTTTTGAAATGTAAAATTCAACTGACATATTATTTTATATCAGCATTCACAACCCAAAAGCCATGTGTTGGAGGATTTTTCTGTCAATTAAACGGTAAGAAAGATAACATACCTCTTCTCTTTCTTGTTTAGTGAAGGGGCGCATAACATATGCTACAGGATCCATTTTCCCAGGAGGCCGTCCAATGCCTAAAAACAGTCATCAATTTTGGCCACAATTAAACATCGCAAAGGAATGCGAATATGCAATAAAGGTAACAACTTCATTTCTTCCCTTCGAACGTACCTACGCGCAGTCGAGGAAAATCAGAACTCCCTTTGAAGTGACTTATAATACTCTTCATTCTGCCAAAAAAGCAGGAACGAAAATGCCTCATTTCTTTCCCACAGCAAGAAACAAGCCCAACAAGAGCATAATATTACTCAGATAAATGACCATCGCATTAACCTTGATGAGAACAGAAGAGACTTGAGATGAATTTGAGGAAAAATAAAAGACGAAGGGCTGAAAATTGTGAATTAAAGTAAAATAGAAAGGATGAGCAAGGATTTTAAATCTGCTCTCTACACGTAATTTCAGGAGAAAGATGTAGCTTTAATGACAATTGAAATGCTTTAATTTTGCGCTACTGAACCTATGATGTTAGTGTTAAGCTGTCAGTGTCAGTGTGCCATGTTCAACATCTTGTTTAAGCATTCTTTAAACCAAGGAAAAACGGAGTAAATCATGGCCATGTTTAGACAGTGGAAAATTTAGCCACGTTCCAATCACTTCATTAGTTTCTATTCAGATAAGTGATGTAAGCCAAACACTGCATAGCCAAGAATATTTTCTACTTGTTTCGAGAATGACCATTTGACTTCTAAAAGTTGATCCAATTTATATTTAAGGGAAACCATTGTTGAGGTACCTATAGTGTCATTCAATTAATCAATTTTTAATTTAGTACATGTGTGTTTTTTCTCATTAAATCTTTTAATTTGACTCTTTTAACACCATTAGCCTTGTAACTTTGCTATGTTAGCATTGTTAGTGAAAGCTAGTTGTGTTATCAGAGTAAAATCAAATGATTTACTAAGGAGAGAAAAACACAAGTACCAAATTAAAAATTAAATGAAACTATAAGTACCTCAAGAATGGTTCTCACTATTTTTTATAACAGAGGAAACGTTCTTGCTGCTAACTATTTATCAAGTTACGCAAAGACATTTTCACATCCAAATTATGGTTGTGGAAATAATAAATTAAGACAAATGCAACATTTCATCCATCAAATGAAGTACAAACTTGTATACGACATAAAAATCATGATGGATATTGTAGTTTATACATTCAATAAGATGCCCGGCTAGACTTAGACAAATGAAGCAGCATTGAAAAACAAGTACAAGAAAAGATCATAATTACCCATTGTGACCTCCATGTCCACCCTTTGGCAACAGCCGCAATTTTGCAAAGGGCAAATCTAAGTCATCAAAGAACTGTACAATAGATTTATTAAGCAAAGGCTGTAGCAAATGGTGCTTAAAATACTCCACATCACTTTTGCAGGTCTTGAACAAAAAGAACATGCGATGGGATAGCATAGAGAATATACCACAAGTACTTGCTTCAACGGAATCTTGTAATATGAAACAATGGCCCCAACCTTCAAAATAGATTTGATCTCCAGTCAGCCTCAAAATAAAGGTAATAAAGGAAAACACACATTAACAACGCCACTCTAAGTGATGTTAAACACAGCCAAATTATTTAATCATGACTGTTTTCTTCAACAATTTGTCATTTCTATGCCATGGGATCTTATACCCCACCTAGTGGAATAAGGCTTATTCTTGATGTCATGGGATCTTATTAAATCCCTGCAGATTCATTGACAGTCATAAAACCAGTATTCTCTAGTCAACATTGGAAGGGCAAGTCATTTCACAAATGACAAGGTTTAGATATTTGGGATCAATTATACAACAAGATGGTGAAATTGATGGAAATGTCAATCATAGAATTCAAGTTGGTTGGTGTAAGTAGAGAAAAACTACTAGAGTTATTTGTGATAGGAAAGTACCTGATAAGATAAAAGAGAAGTTTTATCGCATTACCATAAGACCAGCAATACTATATGATAGTGAATGTTGGGCTTTAAAGAGACAACATGAACATAAAGTAGGGGTAGCTGAGATGAGAATGCTAAGATGGATATATGGTTATATAAGAAAAGATAAGATTTGTAATGATCATAAAAGCGAACAAGTCAGAATGGCACCTATTGAAGAGGAAATAGTAGAAAATTGTTTGAGGTGGTCTGGACACATTCAAAAAAGGCCATTAAGTGTGCTGGTGAGGAGAGTTGATCAAGCAGTATGGAGTACTCTTAAAAGAGGTCGAAGAAGATCGAAGTGAACATTCATTGAGGTTATAGAGCAGGCTCTTTTGGTTAATAATCTATCCAAAGATCTAGTTTTCGATAGAACAAAATAATGTTGTGCGATCTACGTAGCTGACCTCACTTAGTGGGATAATACTTTGTTGTTGTTGTTGTTGTAGTAGCAGTAGTATATGAGAATTCTATGGCCAACATACTTACAGATTCACCACTTGAATTCATGAAAGTCTGAGGTTTTGCAAGTATAACTGGAGCATCACCTATAACACCTGAAATAGGAAAACAAATTTCATTAAAATGCATTGCCCAACCCGAATAATTATTTCCAAATATTTTAATGACATCTTTTTTCTTCTCTCCCTAACATTCTGAAATCTAAATTATAATGATGTAGGCAGACAAGCCGTCTGAAAAATTTAACTGAGCCAAAAGTTCACGAAAATAACTGCAATTTGGGCCATAATGTGTACAGTGCATTAATTCAAATATAGACAGCTTACTGTTTGGCATACAATTTCTCTTTGATTCAACTTGACTATAAATATGAATATATGATCACAACAAAAATAACCAAGGAAAAAAATAAAGCAGCCATAGCATACTAGCAACAAAAATTACTAACTTGACTGCCATGCCTCTATGATCGCCAAATTAATAAGAGAGAACAAGAAAGTTTCAACCTTTTCCAAACAGGGCTTTAAAGGAAACACTGCTCATAGGTATTCCTTCAGCTTCCGCTATAGCATCAACCAACTCAAAACCCACCTTGAATGATGATACGAAATGAAGTCAGCGAAAGAATACTGAAATTGGATCCAAGTCCCAACCTATCATATACAAGGCATCATAAACTGCTAGTAGTTTCTAACGAACGATATGAAAACTACTTTCTTCTATTTCATAAGGTATACATAGTATACTTTAAAGAGGGAGTAAGTTTCTTAAAAGCAGTACGTAAGGTAACATATGATACTACATAAAAGACAGCTTATTTATTCAAACTTAACTTGTGCAACAAGCGATCACAAAATGGAGTACCCAATTCGCATTAGGATATATAGGATTTCCAATAAATCCACTTTTTTGGCCCATGATGTAGAAGAGATTTGAATCCAATACAGTTCTTGCCAACTGACACCCCTACCACTAGACCTACCCAGTAACTTCAGATGTCAAGCAATTTCTAATTTTCAACCCAACGCTGCCAAAGCCAAACAAGTCAAATTGCCTGGAAGATATTATAATTTTAGTGCTAGTGAAAAAGGATGCACCAAATTATAAATATTAGAACAGTGAACAGATGCAGTTGAGCTGAGACAATCTGAACTCTAAAATTAGTGACTTTCGTAAGCACCTATTGCTTAATGAGACAATCCTCCCAGGCACAACAGCTACTACTGTGGTGGCCGTGGCACTGGACTTTAAAATTATCACTGAAACTGGAAAAGTCAGGGGAAGAACATAACAGAGAAAGCCAAGCTAGATGTGTACGGACATTGTGGCGAGTACCGGCGTACTTCTTGCCTGGATTTCCAAGGCCAACGACTAACCATGGGTCCTTATTCTTGGGCTTCACGGGCTCCGTGCTCATTGCATCTGTGGTTATCGAAGCTGCGATTGCCGGAGAATTCTTAGGGCAAAAGAAAGACAGTAGACCATGCGAAGAGGGGAATGAAACTAAAGGCTTTGAGAAGCGGAAGCAACGATTCAAGTTGGGGAAGCTTGTTGATGATAATGAAGCCCAAAGGTTCATGTTTCTTGGTCGAGATTTTAGATTTCGATGCCCGGGAAAGAGACTGGAGCCCTAGAATGCTAGGATGAAGAAAGGGCACTTTTTGAATTTTCTTTTAAAGGGAAAACAATGCGAAGCAAAATAAAAATGACCATTGCAAGGGATCGAAGCCGAGCCGACCGCGTAACAGGGAACCACTTGCCACTGCACTAAATCGTCACACAGGAGATTCGTTATATATTTTATTTCAAAAAGATAACTATTACAATTAAAAATAGCGCCGTTGCCGGGGATCGAACCCGGGTCACCCGCGTGACAGGCGGGAATACTTACCACTATACTACAACGACCAGGTGCTGATTGCTCATAAAACTTATTATATAAAGTATGTGTCCTAGACAACAGATATTGTATAAACATGCGAGCACTCCATTTACTATTTAATATTTACTTTTTTTTTTTAATCATAAATTTGAGCACACTATATAACTGAAGGCCTGTTTTGTCATGTGTGCCTAAATAATGGAAAAATTATTATGATGTGAAAACAAGGAGGGAAAGGGGAAGAGATTTAGAATAAATCAAAGCTTTTCTTTTATATTTTAATATGTATTATATATATAGACACATTTTTGAAAATTTCCCAAAACATATATTCGTTGCTTAAAGTTTTCATCCATAGGCTCATTGGATGCAACAAGTTATATCATTGTTTGGAAATGTGTTATTTAATCACCGAAACTTTGAAAGATAGATTTTTTTTTTTTAATAAAACGTTTACTTTTTTTATTTTATCCCTACCTTTTTTATAGCACTTGACTAATATGAGAAAGTTAAGAAAATTAAATAAATGACTTTAAAGTATTTGTATGAATCGTTTTTCTTCAAACTAATTTGCTTAAGTTATAAGTTGAAATATAATTTAACTCTACACATAAGTATTTTAGAGGAATTGAGTAACATATACTATATTTAAATAATTTATTTAACTCTTTTAATCTCTCCAAATTAGTCAACCGAATCATATATTAAGTACCAAAGACATTATTAATAATCTTATCTTCATTCTCTGAGAAATAAAAACTAAAATGAGTTGTTAAGCCATTACGGTGCACATAATGGAAGATTAGCAATTTTTTCACCAATAAGTCAAGCAAATTTACAGCATGACAAGAAGAAAATGTAGCTGGAATACAAAAGTACTGTAATTAATCACTGGTAATATCAGTTTGATTACATATATCAGTAAATCTCCAGCTTAGTCTAATCAACAGAATAACAAAGAATACTAGATGAGCACAAGGAGGCTAACTGTTGAGTTGATTCTCTTGCTCCCCGGGGTCATCAAAGGGATGTTAAAGCTATCACCATGAATATTCCTCTTACAGAGTATAGAGCTACTCTCTTGGAAGATTTTAGGCATAGGTTTCCATTAGGTAGTGAGTCCTTGCGTGTTTCACACGCCCTTTTATTGGCAAAAAATAAAATTCTTGACAGGGATAAGAGATGCCAAAACTTCCTTGATCCCCTTTTTTCCCATACCAATAGCCAATATATAGCCACTACTATCTAAACTCTAAACGGTTTGTGGCAGAGTCTAGTTCTCTTTTGCGCATTGCCCATTTGTCCACGTGTTCTGTTGTCCTCCTGTGTCACCTGTCCAGATGTGGACCCACTAATGAATGGTTGAGTCTGTCTTAGCATGACAGAATTCCTCGAAACCATGGCTGCAAAGAAACAAAAGGGTTAGAGTCAGTGAAATCCATCTAATTGTTAGTAAAATGAAACTTATCATCTGATATAAAAAGAGAAAGTAAAGGTTCAAGCATATCTGGAAGCGCATTCTTAATCAAATAATGCAATGCAAGTAATATTTCATCCCCACAAACAGGAAAGAAAGAAATAAAGAGTTAATGATACATTAATGCATCTAAGACACAGTCCCAGATTTCAAACAAGAACTCAAGGCAATATGAAAACAATTTCAGTGCAAGGGTTTGCTCTTAGATTGTAGAATTATAATATGCAGAATAACATTTTTGAGTGAGTCAACATTGATGCTGAATTGTTGCCCACCGGAAAAAAGACATAATAACGACCGCATAAGATAGGGTCAAACTCGAAGCATGGATAAACTTTAAAATGTAGAATGGAAGGAGGGAGAGAGAGGAGAGGATGGAGAACAACAAGAAAGGAGAGAGAAAATAGACAAATAGAGGAGAAGATAAGAACTTGAGATAAAGGGTGAATGAAAAATAAATAGTTTTATTCAATTCATCTAAAGGCTTTAAATAAGAATAATCCCTCCTCTATTTATAAAGTCCAAGGACCTAAATTTAACTTAGTGCTAGTTTATTTTAGCTTTTTAGAATTGCTTTTACATTTATGAGGTAAATGTGTAAGACAAGTTTTGTCTCAACCTAAGGAAAATGACTTTTAAAACCATGGTTTGAGGGTTTCCCAAACAAATTACGCTTTAAGCAAAAGAAATTATAAAAATAGAAAACTGGACTAGATAGGAAATAATCTAATAAAACTAAACCAAATCTAAATTTTTTATTTAAAACATAATCTAAATTCTAATAAATGAAATCATAAAATTAAAGCTAAATCTTCCTGATCAAGGATCCATCATTGTTGTCATATTCCATCAGTTTACAGTTTACCTCAAATGCCTTGCTCCCATCAGCCTCTGAAAGTTCAGAGTCATCAAGAAAAGTTCCTTTACAATCTTTGGAAGTTCTATAACCTGTATCAATGGGGCAAGTTAGTGCTTCAAAATACAAAAAGCCATCCTATTTAGTGAAAATGCCTTTAGGGGGGAAAACAAAGAAAGAAAGAGCATAGCATAAAAGGGTTCTAATTAGGTGGTTTGTAACAAAAGTGCCTTAGGTCATCAAGAGGTTCTCCAACCCCCAGCTGACTTGATGACCAGTCCACAACAGAATTATGCCCCATTTTCAATGAGGACATGATGGAACTTTCGCTCCCCAAAACTGTCCTTAGTGACACATTTTTCCTTTTATGATATTTTCTCTCATATAATCCAAAAGGCAAAAGCATGGTTCAGGAGGGATTCTTCTGAACCATGACTGCAGCGAAACAAAATGTTTAGAGTCAGTGAAAGGCCAGAAAAGGTAATTCAATTGTAAAAAAGAAAGCAAAGGTTCAAGCATCTGCAAGATCAATTTTTATCAGCAAATAATGCAACGCTAGTAATATTTCATCCAGAAAAGAAAGAAAGAGTTAATGATGTATTAATGTATTCAAGACATAGTCCCAGGATCCAAACAAAATTCTCGGCAATATGAAAACAATTTCAATGCAAGTGTTTGCTATTAGATTGTAGAATATAATACGCAAAAGAACATCCTTTTAATGAGCCAACACTATAGCGGAATTGTTAAACATGTCGACCAGGACTAAGACACAATGAAGACCACACAAGATACAGTTAAAATGGAAGCATAAGTAAAGTTTACCTCAGATGCCTCAGCCTCATCAGCCTCTGAAAGTTCTCAATCATCAAGAGAAGTTCCTTTGCAATCTTTGGTAGCTCTATGAACTGTGTCAAAGGGGGTATGGTAGGTGCTCTAAATTAATACAAGTGAAAATGTCATCCTAATCAACAAAAGTGTCTTCAAAAAACAGAGCAAAACATGAGGGTTATAATTAGATGGAGTGTGATACACAATTTTGCATAGTAAATAACCTAAACCTTCAATATCTCATCATCCAACTTCTGAATCAATTTTTGATGTTTATTCACTTTCACAATAAATTATGCCATCTTCTGTTCCGCAGTGGCTAGTAGAGAAGTTTCACAGAAAAATTGACTTGGAAATAGTATAATTACTTCTAAATAACAAAGAGGTGCTGATAAATGAACAAGCGATGCCACAAATCATCTCAGAGAACAGTCTTGGAACAAAAATGAAACGGATATTAATGGAAGATAGCACCTTGCCTTCTTGGGAAAGAGGCAAGAGATAGCAATTTTTTTTTTTTCATGTGTACAAAATTGAGAATGCATAGCAAATTTTGTAATGTACCTTGATCAGGTTCTTCATAGCGGGTAAGCGCACAATACTTTCACCCTTAAATGTTATGGATCAAAACGAAGGATAAGAATCCTGTTTATTGAGTGATAAGGGATGCAAATTTTGTAGTGTTTCAGTGCTAAATTACTTACTGTGTGTTTTCCAGAGAAATATAGAAGTTGTATGACATATATCTTCACCAAAAATCTCTGCAAGCGCACAAGCCATATTTGAAGTGATGAAATCTGTTCACATCCCTAACAATGAACTCTCTCTCTACAATATCACTAATCAGCTTGAAGGCCTCATGACAACCCCTGCACATTCTCAAGTTCTTCATTATTCTGATTATGGTTCCGTTAGGAGTGTTCATTAATCCAAAAGCCAACGCTAGTCTCTCACTATGCAAACTCATGATTTGCTCTTTCGCCTCTTCTTCCACATCAACAAACACCAACCCTTTTGTCTCCCCCACATATCCTCTTTCCTTCATTCTCTCTTCCAATTCCCTAAGAAATCTCAGAATCTCACTCCCTTGAACACAATTTGAAACATCTCCAGCATAAAACAAGTATGTTGATTCCATTATCTCAATCCAACTGCACCCAGGCTCCTTTCTAATTCCAGTATGTTTCATTCTAGATCTTAGAGTATACGCATTTTCCCAATCCCCAGCTAATACATATGCATTGGACAAGGTAACATAAGGCATTGCTGCTTGAGGGTTGGACTCCATCAGCCTTTTGCTGGCTTCAAGGGCAATGTCTACCCTTCCATGAATCCTACTAGCTGAAAGAAGAGTGCCCAACAACATTGCCTCTTCCTCGCTGTTTTCAACTTTGACAGATTTCGCCAATTGGTAGGCTTCTTCAACACGACCAACACGGCCTAACATATCGGTAACACATGTATAATGCTTAGCATTAGGTTTCACTCCATATTTGCTGTTCATGGAGTTGAGCAGTTCAAGCCCTTTATCTATTAGACCTGAATGGCTGCAAGCATGTAGCACTCCAACAAAGGTCACATCATTGGGTTTGATTCTTCTATCAATCATTTCTTGAAAAAGTTGCAGAGATAGTGTCCCAACTCCATACTTTGCGGCACCCACAATCATCGATGTGTAATGAATTACAGAGGGATTTTGGATTCTCTTGAACACTATTTCAGAGTAACTAATGCAGCCACACTTGGCATACATGTCCACAAGTGCAGTTGCAATCACATCATTTGCATCATGTCTGAGACGGATCACAACCCCATGAGTAGTTTTCCCAGCACCAAGACCGCCCAAACTTGCACAAGCATTGATTACACTGGACAACATGAAATGATTTGGAATGCCCAACTTCAAATTATTGTACTCCTTAAACAATTGAAGGGCATGGTGTCCTAGCGCGTTCTGAGAATATGCCGTGATCATTGAAGTCCATGAAACGATATTCCTGCTATACATTGAGTCAAAAATAATCCTAGCTTGATCAACTTTATTGCACTTCCCATACATATCAATAAGGGAGGAACAAACAACAAGATTGGACCCAAAACCCATGACCAAAATAAGAGCATGAATACTTCTACCTACCTTGAGATTAGCTAAAAGTGAACAAGCATTGGTCAAAGTGGCAAAAGTAAACTCATTGGCCAGAACAGAGCTTTCTTTCATTTTCTGAAATAGTAAAAGTGTCGATTCAGGTCGAGCCTCACCAGTATAACCAGCCATAAGCGAGGTCCAGGACACCACATTTGGTTCAGGCATTTCATCAAACATCTTGTGTGCACAGTCAATTCTCGGCAGCCTAACATATGAATTTAAAAGATGGTTGATGGTGAAGGTGTCGTTCAAGAATCCAGATTTGATAACGTATGAATGGGTCGATGTTACAGAGGTGAAATCCTTATAATTTTGTAGGTTCCGAATGAGGTTGGCTTGAGTATGAAAAAGAGAATGTTTGTGTTGTTGGAAAAGAGATGAAAGAAAGAGGTTTATTTTGATCCCCTGATTCAAGGGGTGCTTCATTTTACAAGTGTTTGGGGTTCGGTTACTTATGATCTCATAAACCAAAAAATATTTTCTATGGACGCTGTGTTTCATTGTAAACATAAGACATCGTGGTCATTGAGTGAGCGATACCCATGGAAGTCTTTCAATGGAATTGGCGGGAGAATATTTTCCATTTAGGATTACAAGGTTACCTCTCACAGATGCAGTAAGCCACGAACTGCCATGAAAATGTACTGGCTTGACTTTGATTTTCACCGCCCGTCCACATCCACTACGGTTGTGTTTGAGAAAGTGGGAGAAAAAGCGAAGTTTAACAGTAAAAAAATACATTAAGGGGTGTGGTTGGTTTGAGGGGAAGGAGGGAAAGTAGGGGAGGGTTAAATTACTTTTTTGAGTTGAAGGTATTTAAATTTTGGGTGGAAATTTAAAATTAAAAAAAATGAGAAGATAAATTTTAGATTTCTTTTATCTAAAATTATAATTTCCCTCCCCTCCCGTCCCTTCCCCTCCTCTCAAACCAAATACACCCTAAAGTTCCAACCTCTTATTTGGATAGCGACACAGATGATAAGACACTTTGACTCCTAAGTCATAGTAGAACATAGGCCCCGTTTGGTACGTAGGAATTGGGCTAGTGGAAATGGAATTAGAGTTAAATTCCATGAGGGAAGTGTGTTTGGTACACTGGAAATGGAATCCACGTGGAAGCCAATTCCATCAAAATTGATGGAATTGGCTTCCATCACATAACCCATGGAATTCTAAAAAATTCCATGGATTTCTGCTTTTGCTCCTCCCTTCAACCCCATTGCCGATTTTCTTCTCCTGCACCGCCGTGCCATTTTGCTTCCCTACAACTTTAAAGATGACGGCGTCGGAGACATCTTCAAGCTCTCAAGATCTTATGGCAACGGTGACGGAGACATCTTCATCTCCCTCATCTTTAAGTGCATCAACAAGAGCGATTTGGGTTGATCTTGCAAAATCCCTGTAAGATAACTCTCCTCTTGTAGGAATCTGGGCCGATCTGCGGGGGAGGGATATGGTTCGACTTGGGTTGGTCATTGACGCTGATGCCATGGTGGTGGTCGACGACAACAAAGAGTTCATAGAGTGCAGAAGTTCATCGACTCCGACACTGGTGGTGGTTGATTTGCCGGCTGTGGTTTTTGATTAACCTCAAGATCAAAATTAAAATTTCAAACGAAAAAGAAAATTTCCTTTTTGTTTTTGCAGCTTCAAAAGGCATGCTGACCAAATTAAATTTAGTTTTGTTTTGGAGGGAGCTGCAGGAGGTGGTGTGGCGCAGTAGCATTCTCCAACAAAGCCTGCAGTACAATGGCCGGCATGTGATCTCTGCTTCGTTCCTCTACCTAATGAACTATCTTCCTGTGGTGTTCTGTGGTGTTTTGTGTTCATGGATCTAATCTTGCCTGAGAAAATTGGAACGATACATAAGCTACAGAAGGTTCAAAGGACGAAGGGGGTGAAGATGGTGAAAGATTTTTTTTAAAAAAAATTTAAAAGGGCCTTTTGGTCTTTTTATATAAAAATTAGGTCTCATTTCCATAACATACCAAACACACTTTTAAACCCCATTTCCATTTTCATTTCCATATCCATATCCATATCCATCAAAATTAATTTCAGTGTACCAAACGGGCCCATAAGCCACTTTTTACGGCTTATGGGAGCAGCAAATCGAGCTATTCTTTTTTGCGAGCAAGCCGTCTTTCCTCTCCCCTTCAATGTGTGATTTTTCACATTTTTATTTATTGAATTACTGAATACATCTAATTAAATGATTTTTAGCATTTACATATTTTTTCTAATGATATGCTAAATCTTTTTTACTTTTATCTTTTAAATATATTTAATTCAATATTTCAGTTTTTTCAAATTTTTTAATAATAATTTTTTTATCTAATTTCAATTTCAATTTTTCTTTTAAAATATCACAATATACAAATAAAAAAAATATATATAGTATTTAATAATAGTGAACAAAAAACCGGATTAGACCTTCCGGTTCGACCGGTTGAATCGGGAACCGATCAGCGGTTTAGTCTGGTTCGCTCATTGAACTGTGAGACCGGTTGGACCGGTCATAACCGATGGTTCAATTGGTTGGACCGGTTTCATTTTTTTTAATTGTTATTTTGTGCTATTTTTTAGGGAAAAATGGAAGATTGAAGATCAAAATAAAGAGAAAAGTAGGTAAGTAAAGAATAAATCTAAAAAAAAATGAAGAAGATAATGCAAATAATTATTTAAAAAGATATAATAATTATATGAAAGGAGATATCATTGCATAAGTATAGACATTATAACTAATACTAATAGATTTTAAGCATTTTTTTTTTCTAAAAGTTTTCATTTTTATTTATAGAAGTTTAAAAATATATTAATATATATGGCCACTAATAAATTATAATATTTTAACATGACCGGTTCAACTATCGATTAGACCCCGGTTGACCCATTAACCCTTGAGCTTGTGCTGTGACTGGTTCATTGCCCGGTCCAATTTTTCGTTCCTTGTTAATAAGATTCATGCCTTTTTCATTCATTTGCCATATCAACTTACTTTTCAAATAATAATCCAAACAATTTTAAGTTTGAAAAAAAATCACTTTTGCCACCGTTAAAATATAAATTATATTTATAATATGAATTTTATCCTATCTTAATTTTGCAGAAGTCAGATTGAAAAAAAAAATCATTTCTGCCACCGTTAATCCAAACAGGCATATATTAGATGTCAACTATCCATTTGTTTACATGCTAGACTTGACTTGACTTGATTAAGGTCCAAATTTACTCATGAGGCCATGAACTTTTCCCAAATATGTGCATGTCACCATAATCTTACTTAGGTGTAAAAATTTATTGAAAATTTTAAATTAAGTTAGCAACTAACGATGAATATTTAACAAACATATCCGTCAAGAAAATGGTATAAATATTGATCGTATAACAAATAGTCTCCTCACATGATGTACAATGTTTTTAAATAATTTTTATAAGGAAAAATTCTATTTAAATACCATTTGAATTTGGAAAACTCCAAAATATCTATTAACACATGGAAAGGACAAACAAGTCATAAGAGAAGAATATGAGATTTTGAAATGTTGTGCTTTTATTTAAATATCCCTTGAGTTCTTTTTAAAAAAGCGAAGAAACCTCAATGGTGCCGGGTCGGATCTCTGGTAAAAACTTGAGTAATGTGATCAACTACTTGAATAAAGAGATTGACAATTTGAGCTCCTTAAGCATTATTAGGCATTATTGACAAGTTGAATAAATGTAATGGCAACTTGAGCTCCCCACGTTGTTGGTCTCCATGCCATAGTTGCGAATTGCTATACGCAAGTTATCATTGCCTTTATTCAATTAGTCAACCATGTCTGATAGGTCTTAAAGAGTTCAAGTTGTCAATCTCAATACCCAAGTAGTTAAATGCATTACTCAAGTTGTCATCAGAGCTTCGATAACCAGCCTGCCGATATGGTGGTGGCTGCTGATAGATCTCTAGCCAGTAAGGGACCTTGCCCCTTTTTCTAAAAAAAGTGAGGGGCGTTTTGGTAAAAGCACAATATTTAAAAATTCTAGATTCCTTCCTTATGATTTATTTGTTATTTCCATGTCTTAACATACTTTTTTAGGTTTTATAAGTTAAAATAGTATTTTTTTTTAGAATTTTTCCTTATAACTTTCATTGGGGGGGGATTTACCATTCAAGAGATGGCAAACTAAAAATAAATTAAATTTGGACAATATGAATTAGATTTACAAGGTTTGATAAATCTCACCATACTTTTGAGCACCGAATGAGAATTTCATGCCATTCCTTTTCTTACACATTCTTTATTACTGGAGAGATTCTATAACCCATAAAACTAACTTTATTAAGCTTTTTGTTATGATACATGTTACGTACAATCAAGAGTTTGGAATCTATTACCAAGCTATAGCACCTTAGTAGCACAATGGCATGTAGGTTTCCTTTGATGGGACTTAACAGGGTTTGATACTTCGATCCGTGCCTGTAAGCCATGCTTGCCAATCCCAAAGAAAAAATCTATCACCAAAAAATAAAATCAAGAGTTTCGAATCAAACTCTCAATCACTTACTTAAAAAACAAAAACCTCCACCATCTATGAGAATGCTTGGAATCAAACTCTCAATCACTTGCTTAAAAACAATTAAAAACATATTTGCATGGAAAATAAGATCATGTTTGGTATGATGTTAAAATCAACATAAGTCACTTTTTATGACTTTGGCTTAGAATTCTATTTATGACTTTGTAGCCAACTAAGTGCTTGTTTGGATTAGCATTAGCAAATGTGACTTTTGGAAACTTAAGTTAGGGTAGAAGTTAGATAGTGTAATGTGGTTTATGTTTGAATTGGCGGTAGTAGAAGTGACTTTTTTTTTTCAAACTGAAACTTGTTTGGATAATTATTTAAAAAGAAAGTTTAGATGAAAAATGACTGAAAAAGATATGAATATTATTAAATTGGGAAAATTATTTATTTGATTCTTATAGTTTAACTGAGTGGGCAACTCTGTCCCTATGACTCAGTTCATAAGTTTCCTAATTTTTTTAAAAAATCTAAGTCTCTTGTGACTCATCCTATGTGGCATTGATATTATTTAAATTTGCTAATTTGGCATTGTTACCTATGCCACATCAGAAAAAATGCTGCTCCTCTCTTTTCTCCCCTCTTCTGTTGTTGTCCTTGGTCATGGCAGGTGTGGCAGGGAAGAAGAAAAAGTCAGCAAAGAGAGGAAGAAGAAAGTGAAAGGTACGACATAGAGATGGGAGAAGAGACAGGAGCAACATTTTTCTGATGTGGCATGGGTATCAATGCCAAATTAGCATATTTAAATAAGGTGAGTGCCATATAGGATAAGTCACAAGAGACTAAGATTTAAAAAAAAAAAAATTAGGAAACTTTAGGGAATAAGTTGCAACCAGTTGAATTTAAGGACTGAGTCACAATCTCAATAAAACTATAAGGATTAAATTATTAATTTTCTCTATTAGATAAGAGCCACATCTCCTAATTAATGTCATTTGTGTTATTCCTATTATTTCTAGAACAAATTGCCAAATCTGAATTTTGTTTTATCTCCCTGAATCAATGAGTTATCATAATTCAAAATTATAACACGGTTTAATCTAGCTAGCCACATCTTCTAATTACTGTCATTTGTGTTTTCCTATTATTCCAAAAAAAAAAAAAAAAATGCTGAATTAGGGTTATCATTATTCAAAGTAACAAACACAACCATTACCAAGAGTACTCCAGATTCCTAAATGCTGAAATAATTTTCTCGATCGACCATAGCAGCAACAAAAATAACAGAGAGAATCTAAAAGAGATATATAAATACACCTGTTCGTCGTTTAGCTTCCACAATTATACGGGTCGCAAGTACTATGTTAGTGAGAGAAAGAGTATCATTCCACAAAGACTATAATGAAAGCGAGCTAATTAATGTAACCATATGTTTAATTAGATTGAATGAAATCATTTAAAATTGATCAAGTTGAACTAAAACATGTGGGTTGAGGTGAAAGAGAAATTTAAAACTATCTTTAGACTAAAAATTTATAAAAGCAAATGACTCTTTAAATTCAAGTATTAGATGAAATTTAGGATTGTTTATCCCCCTTTTATTTCAAAAGCACTCACTCAAGTCCCCCCAAATATATGCTACTTAATGAGAGATTACACTAGCCAAGGATACTAAATTATCTATAGGTGCTCTCTCAAGTCTCCAAATAGGTGCATAGTTTAATTAATTCATTAATCTCTTAATTAACTAATTAAACCCTGATTTTCATTGTAAATCCTATTTGGCTATGTGAGGTCAATGAGTGTATCTCTACCTCATTAACAAAGCTATCCATTCAATTAATACATTTCAAGCTCTCACACGATTTAACTCAAGTTCTACACTCAATCTAGCCCTCTCAAGCATTAATCAAGTGAACCCAACAATCTTGTTGGTGGCCAATCAACAAGAAGTTTTAAGTAAAGAGTAAAATTAGAATAATCTCTTCATTAATCACAAATATAAAAGGGAAAATGAGTACTTAATCCATACAAGGGTTTAAAACAACCTTAAAATAAGGTGCCTAGCTACACATAGTCATGAAAGAGCTACAACCATGCATAATAATTACATCCATATGAAAAACTAAGCATAGAAAGGGAAGAAGAATGAAAAAAAACCAAGGATTGGAGTCCCAAATCTCTTTTAGACTTTAACCTAAGCTCAATACTCTTCAAGGAGACAAAACCCTAACACACCCAACTCCTAGGAACACTTGAAAACTAAAGAAAGACCTAATTTTGGCCTATCCCTTGCTTAAATACCCTCCACATGTGTTTTAGCAAGTAAAACCTATGGTTGCATTTTCTGTTGTGTGCTGAGTGTGCTGAAGCATATGACACAGTGAGTTCTGGTCCTCGTTGGCTTTAGCACAGGGTTGAGTGCTGAAGCATATGACATAGTAAGTTCCAACCCTGTCTGCTTCAGCACATATGCCATTGGCTAAAGCATGACACAGTGAGTGTAATTCTCCATTGGCTTCAGTACATGTATTGTTGGCTAAGGCCAACAACACAGTAGCTTCCTTGCTAGTTCATTGAGCTTTTCCTTGGTCTTTGAGAGCTTTTTTGACTTGTCATCTTTCACCTACAAGGAGGAGGACATCATGAGCTCTTTAATTTTAAGAGATAATCCTACTTGTATGCATTTAACTCATGATTTGAACTTTTCTTTTGTTCTATCACATTTTCTTCTATATATGCATAATTTGTACTCAAAAGTAAGTGAAAAGAGAAGAAAATGTGCTGGAATGTTATCAATTTCTATGAGTTAACACACTTCCAAACTTAAGCTTTTGCTTGTCCTCAAGCAAAGAAGTTTATCCTCATTGAATGAATCAATTACTCATTATTTATGTATGAAAAACTTATCCCCATCATCTGCTCAAGTAATTATATTAAACAAGAAATGAGTATAATATGCAAAGATGAATACTTCATAGATTTAAAACATGCTTTTCAAGAATTCTTAAGTATGAGTGTGTGAATGGAGTCAACATTTATTCCTTTTGCACTAGTTAGCATTCAAAGTAACACTTCAAATCATATACCAATATTCAAACAAATAATTTTATCATCCCCTAATTCCTTCCTCTTTTCTTTTAATTCACTCCATTTTACTTAAAAATCAAAGGGGCTTTTCTTAGCTTGTAATGGGGCCAGGGGTTAAGGTTTTTAAATGATAAGGTAAAGGATAATCAATCAAATGCCTTAAGATAGATAATACTATTCAAGGGTTTTCTTTCTTTCCTCATGAAACATACTGCCCAAACTTGAACTAAATTGATCTTTTCATATCTAGCCTTCTTTGTAAGAATTTTTCTTTCTTTTTTTTTTTCACATTTTTATATATTATTTGTGGCTTGATTTTTATACATTTTGAACTCTTTTACTTTCTACACCTATTTCCCAAAATCTTATGCAACTTTGCATGACATCACCACAATCCACAACCGAATCATTATCATCTATCTCAAAGTAAGGGAATCATGGTTTTACACATTGGCTAGGGTAGATAGGTGTTAGGCTTTTCAATAAGAATCTTTAATTGGTTTTTCAAATAGGCTCAGAACAAGTGTTCAAAGAGAAATCACATCAATTAGGTAAGTTTGAAAGGCTCAACCGCATTTTATGAAGTGCCTTGATCATTTTTTCAAATCTTATAAAATCAGAAGTTTTGAAAAATTCCAAAGGGGAATCTAAAATCAAAACTTTGAAACAATGGTATATAACTTAATTTGCCCCTAAACCCTTCAACAAGCACATACACAATAATAAAAATTTCCTATCTAATACAACATATCAAACAGAAATTTATATCATAGGATCATCCACACAATATTTGACAAATAACTGAAACTAACAGCCCATTTTCAATAATTTTTCACAAGTAAAAACTTAAGTATGAGAAATCTCAAACATTCCAACAATTTTCTTGAAAAACCTATTCAAAATTTTTCTTTGCACTCCATTTCCTTTAAAAATTTTCAAAATTGAGGTCAAAATTATAAAATTTTGAAGCACTCTCACCCCCAAACTTAAAATTGACAATGTCCTCAATGTTAATAAAAAGGATGAAAAATAAAGAGTGTTATTACCTGTATAAAAGCATATTCACAACAAGTAGTAGCTTGAGTAAAACCTGTACAAGCTTATAGCAGGAGCCATCAGTTGCTGACACATTAGTAATCAAGATGGAGAAATATACACAATAAATCAAGTACCGTGAAAGTAGGCTATTCACAAGATGTCTAGAATCATATGAACATACACATCATTTCAATTAGCACACACAAAGTAGGGAGGCTCAAAAAGTAACCGTTAGTGGTTAAACATCATAATATTGAATTCACCAGTAGGGATCATAGTGACTATTAGTAGCCACCACACAGAAGCAGTTATCAATTGACATCCAGCTATCAGCAGTTATCATAACACATCATGCTTAACATAGCATATAAAAAATCCAAGTTCTAACAAAAAATATCCTATATCTAGAAAACAAGGTTAAGTTAGACAAACAAAACAAAACAGCATAGCACTCATCAACAACAGCTTCAATCATCATCATCCTCAACAGGGTTACACTGGGAGTTGGCGGAAGTCCAACTAGGTGTAGATTGTAGGGCAGGGCCATACTCATGTATACATGATGATGATGATGATGTGTTTTGATGATGATTTGTTATGATGTTGTTGTGTTATGATGATGTGTTTATATTGTTCATTAACTGGTGCATACCTTGGCGCATATCATATTTACTTTCCGTATTTTCTATGAACAATAGCATGTTTCTACTGGGATTCCTTGGAATCTCACCGTTTTTTTAAATAAACATCTCAGCGGGTGCCAGTGGGATGAAAGGCAAAGGTACATATATGGAGAAGTGATTTGCACATGTCTCAAGGCAAGGACAAGGACAAGGATAGTGGTTATAATTAGTTTATTCTTAAGATAAAGAATCCTGTATATATTAGAATTTTCGCTGTATTTCTGTATTTTGTCGATGAACGACTTTAAATTGTAAACGAATACCGTTATTAGTATAATATGTATGCCTATGGAATTCCGTCTTATTACTCTTCGATTATCGAAATGGAAACGGGTGTTGATAAAACCTTTCTTTCTTCCCTCCTCTATGATTTGGTATGTTTAGCAAACAAAAATAAAGGTTTGAGGAGGTGTAGGGTTTCGGTCAGGAGAGAGAATAATAAGAAATCCATAGGTAACTTGGGAAACCTCCAACTCTTGATGCTATTATTGTTGTGGTTGAAGTTATCGGTGAATTTGTAGTTGGAATGCTTTGATTTGTAGGTTTGGGAAGTGTTAACCCTAAAGGGTTATGCTGTCCAAATTTCCTCCAATCCTGGGTATTTAGGTGTTTAGATGATTAATCAAGTGGTTGAGTGAAAAGGAGTAAGCTTTCAGAGGTGAAAATCAAAAACTGCATTTTCCCTTTTATTGCCCTAAGTTTTGGCTTGAGCAAGAACAGGGGGTAGGAGCTGGATTTTCATGAAATTAATGGTTCCATTATATTCAGGAGGGAAAATTAGGTGGCAATGATTTTATGAAAACTGAGGTCAGAAATGGATTCCTTAGGTGAAAATATGTAGGAATAGCCTAGGTCAAAATTTCAGAAAAAGTACGGTCAGACCGGGTAAGTCAGGGCTGACCGGATCCCCAGGGGAATTTTGGTAATTTTTCACTATAGACTCATATAACCACCAAAAACACTTTAGGAGTGTCTAAAATAGTACATGAATGATTTTTAACCTACTTTTTGTGCATTTGAAATTTCAGGATCGGATTAATAGCTCGAGTTGTGACACAATGTTCGAGGAGCATTATTATGAGTAAAAAAGGGGTTTAAGCTAGTAACTCTATCCTTCATACACTATGTGAATATTTATATGCTTTGTATATGCCATCTTCTGTGATATGTATGATACACAGTGCCTATGGGTACACTGATGAATAGTGCCTAAGGGTACAATGATGAATAGTGCCTATAGGTACGCTGATTTGCTCAGTCGAGGACTAAGGTATGGAATATGTAGGGGGTTGCAACAGTGGTTGACTTTGAACATATTTCCGACTAAATTGAGTTATATGTTATATATTATTGCATTATTTTGTATTTGAAATATTTATTTATTGCATCTTTTATGAATGATTATCTGTTACTACTGAGATTCGTTTGAATCTCACCCTTTTGAATTAAATCAATATTCCAATGGGAACTAGTGGCTCCAAGGGCAAAGTGGTAGATAGGGGCAATTGAAGGATTTGGATCCCTAGATCAGAGCTAGTTGGTTATATGCAAGGTACTAAAAACCGGATCAGACATTGAACCGGTCGAGGTACTGGGTCAAGGGTCAGTAGTTCAGACCGGAGTCAACCTGGGGGTCAGACCGAGGTCATTTAAAATATATATAATTTAAATGTTCATCCATGCCATTTAAAAAGTACATAAGAGTTTTTTTTCCAATCAATAATCCAATTTAACCTCTTGAACCTAATACCCACAAAAATATTGTTAAGTACATAAGTATTTTTCTCCAACCAATGCCAAAAATATTCCACAATCCTTTTAAAGCTCCTTAAAAATTAAAAAATTTAAGAAAAAAAATTTTTCTAAAAAAAACCCAAAACGGCGTTGTTTAGAACATAAAAAAGTAAAGTTTTCTTTTTTAAAATGATGCAACCAGTGACTCGACCGGGCTGCATCGGATCACCCAGGGTTGATCGGGTCAACCTCAGGTCGGAACAGTGCCAAGCCATTAACTGAATCGAACTGGCCAATTGGCCGGTTCACCGGGTTCCGGTCTGAACCTGCCGGTTCAGTCTGGGTTCATGAACCATGGTTATATGTAATCTATTTTGTTCGAACATCTTGGATATTTTAGGACAATTTGTATATATTTTCAAACCCTGCGGGAAGACTCATGTATGTAAACATATATTTAATATCAGTATGTTTCCACTATTTCTGTATGCCTTATGGAACTTTGCGCTCATTACTGTATGCATATTAAAATATTAATGGGTGTTGACAACACTAGGGAGCACAATTATGCATAGAATGGGTTGTCCCTCGTCACTGATTGAATTATGTTTAATTGACTGTATTTGTTGAAATTAAAAAAGAAAGCCTATTAAGTAGTTCAAATATCCAAAAGAACGTTTTAATTAGGAACTACTTCACACGGGGAATTACACACTGATGATGAAATCAAGCTGAAAGGTGAAATTGCACATTTCATCTTCTAACTTCACAAAAGGTTTTATTTTTGGTCTCTTAAATAATTTTATAAACTATTTTATAGTTTTTTTTATTCTAATACCATTAGTCTCAAATGATGGCTTTTTTATCACGCTTATTATTATTTTTGAAAATTAGGCTTAATATGTTGGTATGCGACACTATTATATTGTGCCAATTTTTAAAATTTTAATATCAGCAATTTTTGTTAATGTTTTTGGACTAAAAAAATATTATATAAAATTAAGAGACCAAAATAAAACCTTTTATACGAAGTTAAAAGCCAAATCTATTATATATTTAGAAAGCTTATAGTAGCTTTGTGTTTAACTCCATCCATTGAAATTGTCTCTAATTAACAATGTTACTAAAGAAATACCATTAAATGTCAACACCCGTTTCCATTTCGATAATCGAAGAGTAATAAAGAAAAGATTCCGTGGGTATACAGAAAAGTACAATTATACTTATAAAATTATTCGTCTACAATCCCAACTTTGTTTGTCAACGAAATACAAAAATACAATGGAAGTTTTAATAACTACGGGATATCCCAAAATATCTTAAACATAAACTAATTATAACCGCTGTCTGCAACCTTGCCACAAGACACATGCAAGTCACTTCTCCGTATCTGTACCTTTGCCTTTTGTCCCACTGGCACCCGCTGAGATGTTTATTTTAAAAATAGGGTGAGATTCCGAAGAATTCCCATAGAAACATACTATCGTTCATAGAAAATGTGAAAAGAAAATATGACATGCACCAAGGTATGCACTAATTAATGAAAAATATGTATATATGAATAGGGCCCAGCCCCACAATCTACACCGGTTAGACTTCTGCCAACTCCCAGTGTAAGTGCACACCGGTACTAACTACCTCTCTCTAGGCAAACCATGTTGATTAATAAAGCGCATTTACAAACAATGACATCTACACAAGCATTAACTATGGCATGATGTATAAAGGATAATGTTCCTACCTCGAAGTTCTTTTAACGTCTTTTTAGTGTGCCTCGTAAAATGTGTTGTGTCCAGCCTTTGATTCTGTTCTAAAATATTAAATGTACAAGAAATAGGTCATAAACTATCCAAGTATCATTTTAGACTCTTCCATAGTATTTCTTGTGGTTATATTAGTTTATGGTGAAAATTTACCAAAATGCCTTCGGGACCTCGGCTCGGCCCCACCGTACCCGCCCCGATGGCACGTTTTTTCAAAATTTTGACTAGGGCTATCCTAACTTATTTTCACCCAAGGAATCCATTTTTGGGCTTGAAATCACCAAATTCAGTGTCAAATTATGAAAATACCCTTGACAGCCCTAGTTTAGGGATTTTAGTGGCGTTTTCGTAATTATGCTTTTTCGGCCTTTTTCGAAAAAGTGACCAACTGCAACCCCACCTAATTTTTGCGCACTGAATCTAATGGAACCATTTATTTCATGAAAATCCATCTCTTACCCCCTAGAACAGTGCTGGCCAAAAGTTTCTCAAAAAAATGGAAAAAATGGGGTTTTGTGTTTTAGCTTCCAAAACTTGTACTTTTTCACTTCTAATCCTTTATTAACTCATTTAAACACTGCTTAATCTTGATCTCGAAAGATTTTGGAATACCTAAGGGCAAAAAGTAGTAGTGCAATACCGGACTAAGAATGGTCTAAGGATATTGCGAAACCTGAGAAAGCGGGTACGACCAAGGTTAAAGTGCAGATGACACACAGTATTTAGTCAGTCGTAGGCAGCTAGCATGATGTTTGAGAGAAGAGTAGTCCCGAGGTACCAGTGGTCAGGAGCAGATAGAGCTGGTATCTGCATTTTGGCATGGCCATACAAAAGTTAAGCGTGCTCAACCCAGGGAAATCTTAGGATAGGTGACCCCTTGGGAAATTAAGTTGACAAGGTCATGGAGACTTGAGGAATTGTTATTGCCTTAAGGTTTCTCTATGACTAATGATCATCTTAATTAGATGTTTTAAATGATGTTTAGAAGCATGTAAAGGATAACAATGTAAGTATTAATCTTAATTTGAACCATTTCTGTGGCAGTAATTACTACGTAGACCAGTTCATTTGATAAGGTGATGGGAAACTTGAGGTATAGTAAATATTTGAGGTTTCTCCATGTTAAGTGAAGATCCTTAGTAACACCGTGATGTTAAAGGAATGTAGACATGATATACGGTGGTATATGATGAATGGTGATTATACTGTATATTGATACTAGAGGATCCGATATGATGATACTAAAGGTTAAGGATAGGCTTGAATTTGATCTAAGCTGAAACAATTCTTAGGTCGGAATGTAAATTTTTTGCATTATGGTTATGTTCCATGATAGAAGTTTGAACCTTGTGAATAGTGTTGAATCTTTAGTAATGTTTTGAGGATAATACCCAAATACCATGGAGGTTAGAATAGGTGCTATTTATCCTGATTCTTAGTAAATCTATTTCTATTGGGTATACTTGAGGAAAATGATTTCCAATCTGTATGATGTTGAGGTTCTAGATTTCTTGATGAACCTAAAAGTTGGGTTAGATACCTTAGGCTGTGAACTTCTACATGCCAGATATATTGTAATGGATCAGTGTGTCCATAATCCCTAAGACCTAGTGGACTAGTGTGTCCTTAGGTTGGCAGATGTATTCAAAATTATGTTGGGCTAGTAATGCTTTGTGGAATTGAGGAACAAGATTCTTACGTATACGAATCCTCACAGAAAGTGATTTTGAAAATTTGCTAGTTGTTAGGGAAAGATTGTTATTATAAAATATTCTCTTAAAGGATTGATTGAGGTGATAGCTCTATGATGAAATGAGAGACAAAATTGATCTGCCTGGTATTCCATTAACTTGAGGCTATACTAAGAGTCGATTGATGGATGGCAAATGATGTGATGAAAGGTATGAGTAGAAGGGTTACCAAGTACATCATAACGTAGGAATCAACTATTAATTTTTTATTGCACAAAAATTTGAAATGGCCCAGAATGATTTAAGTTGAAATGGGCTAGGAATTGACACAAAGAAATGCATATTGCTAGTGCAGTTAGGTGTTATAGGAGGTTCCTATAGGACTCATACTAAATCATCCTGACATTATTAAAGCTCATATGAGGAGATACACATCCGAGTGTGCAGCGGAAGTCTACGACTCTGTATTGATTATAGGAAGTTGAATAAGGTGACCGTTGAGATCAAGCACCCACTTCTTGGAATAGATGATTTGCTCGATTAGTTGTCTGGTTCCTATGTGTTTTCCAAAGGAACAAAAAACTAAGTTGAGAACTGGGTATTACTAGCTTGAGGTAAAAGCAGAGGATGTACTGAAAACTATTTTCAGGACCAGATATGGCCATTGTGAGTTTCTTGTATTGCCATTTGGGCTGACCAATGCACCTGCCGTATTCATGGACTATATGAATCAAATTTTTCATTTGTACTTGGACCCATTCGTAGTAATCTTCATTGATGATATTTTGGTATACTCATAAAGTAGAGTAGAACACGAGCAATATTTGAAAATCATATTGAACATACTGAAATCTAAGCAACTCCATGCCATGCTGAGAAGATGTGACCTTTTAGAAGTTAGACTTTTTGGCCATATAATCTCACAGCAAGGGTCCCAGTGGATTCTTACAAGGTGGAAGAAGTACTAAATTGAAAGAGGCTAGAGGCTGTTTCTGAAATACTCAGTTTTCTGGGTCTTACCGAATATTATTGAATATTCATATTGAATCCCTCTAGAATAGTTTTGCCTTTGACAAAGTTAACAAAAAAAAAAATTTCAACATTATCTGTGGGGCCATAAATTTGAGAGAAGCTTCACTGAAGTGAAACTGAAAGTGAGACTGAAAGTAATGACAACACTGATACTTATAATCCCAGCTCCACTGTGGACCTTCGTTGTCCTTACTGATGCTAATAGGCATCGATTGGGAAGTGTTTTAATGCCGTATGGCCATGTATTGGCTTATGCAATTGGAGAATG
Organism: Inga laurina; assembly: GCA_963855925.1. Lineage (NCBI taxonomy): Eukaryota > Viridiplantae > Streptophyta > Magnoliopsida > Fabales > Fabaceae > Inga > Inga laurina. Next base: position 18,984,243 of record OY979702.1, on the reverse strand, counting down.
AAAGCCTTACCGAAATATAATTATTATCTCACATATAATCTTAAGTTAGTAGCAATGGTGTTGCATTGAAAATCTAGAGATACTACCTCTATGGTATGACTGTAGAGTTGTAATATTTATATGAAAACAAAGAACCGAATATGAGATAGAGTAGATGGATAGAGCTACTTAAAGATTGCAACTTGGAGGTAAAATATCACCCAGGAAAGGCTAAGGTTATTGTTGACGCATTGAGCCATACAACAGTATAGGTGGCAGCCATGATAATTTGTGAGCAAAAATTCATCAAGAATTTCAAAGATCTTAGTTTGTTTAAGCAGATTTTGATAAGTGGTAATAATGTCAGTGAAACATTTGCAGAAGCATTACCCAGAATTTATGGCAATATATGTGTAGCAAATTTCGGGGACAAAACTTATTTAAGAGGGGGAGAATTATAACACCCCAAATTTTATTCACCAATATGCCTTGTAATTATTTGTGGCATTTAATGAAATGGAATGGTGAATATTCATGGGCTTAGAATTTAAGAAGCTAGTAAATTTTCATTTTCATGAAAATTGGAATGTGAACAGTGCTGCTAGTGTAATTTCCGGTGAGATAGCGAGATTGTCACGTGATTTTAGATGATCAAATGATGTTCAAAAAAATGTGAAATTTCAAAATGAAAGTACACACTCTAAGCTTTACTTTAATTAGTCATATAGATCATTTGGAGCTTTATACAAAGAATTATGAATTTTTGAAGTTTACCCAGTGAAACTGGTTACTTTCTAGAACAACGTCCAAAGATTGAAATTTTGCTAATTTTTAGCTTCCAGTTGGCTAAAGGCTATGTTTTTCCTTGAGACTAGACTCAATAAGGGTTGAGTATCCTTTGAAAGCACCTCAAGTGAATGTCTACAAAAAAAGATATAAATTTTCAAAGTTGGGTGAAATGTTGCTAGTTTTGGGCGAAAATTACAAAATGTATGGGCAAAATGGTAATTTACCATATTAAGCCAAAGAAAATTATTTTCTTTGGCACACACACTCATTTTCGTCCAAATGGGCTAAAAATAGAGGGAAAAATATTCTTTGATATTTATGATCATGTTTTGGATAAAGGTTGAAAAGTCAAAAGTAAAAGTTAGTATAAAATAATATATTTGTGCCATGAGATGCATTGATTGAATGAACCAAATTGGGTTATGAAGGACCCCTAATTGATGTGTTTTTGGGCTTGAAAAAAAGGAAGGAATTGGTCCAAAATCAATGAAATGTTTATGACACCATTAGGAAGGGATAAGGCTAAAGAAAAAAAATGTCATAAACTATTAAATTAATATTTCTTAAAGTAGGTGTGGAGATATTATTAAAGCACATAATCATCTTTCTCCATCTTTATTTACGCCTAATACCACTAAGAGAGAGAGAGCGAGCTATTTGGAAGTGGTGAGCTTAAGAACAAAGAGGCTAGGGTTCAAGCAAAAATCCAAGGTAAGTACTTGTAATTTAAAGTGTTCTTGCCTTTTAACTTATGTAAAACCTCTTTTAATCACTTCTTCTCCATGAATATCATGGTTAGCAAGCAAGATTCTAAGGGAGGAGAGAGAGGAGAATAAGTTCTAGAGTGAAAAAGCTTGAGAAATCAAAGGTAACCTCAAAAACCTTAATTTTCTTGATGTTATATTGTTGTTGTGGTGGTTGTTGGCTTGATTTGTGAATTGTTTGGTTGTTTTTATAAATTTAGGATGATGAAACCCTAAGTGGTTATGCTGCCCAAATTTCTACAAATCATGTTCAAATGGTATTTAAATGGTTAATCATGTGATTAGGAGTGAAAAGGAAGGAGTTTTAAAAGTTAAATCAAGAAATTGCATTTTCCCTTTTCTTGAAGCATGTTTCGGCCAGCACTAAAAATGGGAGAAAGGAGCTAGAATTTCATTAATTTGATGATTCCATTGTGTTTAGAAGGAAAAATTGTGTAAGGCTTATGTTGATCATGAAGTGTGAAAAGCCTTGGAATATGAAATGGCAAAATACCCTTAAAACCTTAAGTTAGGGGTTGCCAAGGGTATTTTCATCTGTTGGTAGTGAATTTGGTAATCCGAGGTAAAAAATGGATTCTTTAGGCAAAATTATGTAGGAATAGCCTGGGTCAAATTTTTTGGAAAAGTACAGTTGGACCAGGTATAAAGGGACTTATACTGGGTCCCCAGGGGTATTTTGATAATTTTGCAGTTTTAAGCTAAGAAAACCAACAAGATGAATTTAAAAGATTTTAGAGTAGTACATGAATGGGTGTTAACCTAATTCTTGAAAAATTGAAATTTTAGTACTAGACAGTTGTAGCCGAGCCAGATCAAGACAGTTAGACGATTAGGTTGGAAAGGGCTATTTCAGGTAGTAACTCTATCTTTCATATATTATGTCAATGTTTATATGCTTTGTGTATGCCAACTTCCATAATATGTATGATACATCAAATTATAGTGCCTACGTGTACACCAAACCGAATTCTAGTGCCTACGGGTATACCGAACCAAATCTTAGTGCTTACGGGTACACCAAACCAAATTATAGTGCCTAAGGGTACACCAAATTATGACTAGTCTGTGGTCTTGAGCCCAATTGAGATACAAAATGAGTAGGGGTTGCAACAGTGGTTGGCTCTGAATGTTTCTGACCGAACTGAATTATGTGTTGTTATAATATTGTTGTATATTGTACTTGGTGAAAGAGGCAAGCTTCACCCAAGATGGGGGGTGAATTGGGTGATATGATAAATTTTTTGGTTGATACGGTGATATAACAATAATTGTAGATAGAGTAGAGTTGAGAAGATTAGCACACAAAGAGTTATACTGGTTCGGCCCAAAACCCAAGCCTACGTCCAGTCCTTAGAGATCAAGACCTATTGACATTTTCACTATTCTTCCAAGATTCAATGGGCTCTCAGAACATCGTAGAACAACAATCATCCTGGAAAGGACTATGAGTAGAAATATTCTAACACTTAGAAATTTTTCTCCCCCTTACGACAAGTCTTACATGTAGAAAAACAAACCTATGACCTTTCTTTCTTGCTTACGTATACAAGTCTTATAAGCAGCAACGTTCTCTTCTACTTACACCACTATAAGTCTTACGAGCAGCAATGTTCTCTACTGCCTGTACCTTGTAAGTTTTATGAGCAAAAAGTCTTACTAGGAATTTTCTTAACTACTTCTCTTGTAAGGATATCTACCTTCTCAAGGTCCCTGTACCTTGAGATCAAATGAAAATAGAATTTGAAGTGTATACAGACTCTCTCACAGAGCAAATATGATAAACACTGAAGAACGATATGAATACAGAGAAAATATTAACAATAGAGACTCTTGAATTTGCTTGTGTGAATTCTTGTTCTTTGTTATACTTGATGATCTTTGAAGCTCTACATTTATAGCCAGTTGATTTTGCCTGTTGAATAATAATCATTATGGAGCGGAGCATTTTGCTGTGGAACAGCATACATACGTTTGAAATCTTTGAACGTGGTAGGTACGTGATTGGTTGGTAGTAATGATTCTGTTTTCCGTTGTTTGACTTACTCTGTGCTTTTCTAATTCAAACGATCAACCACCTGTATCACACTTGTAATATATGTTAAATGATGTTAAATAATAATAACAAGTGGAAATAGAATGATTAAATAATATTAAACCATATTCGGATTGATCACTGTAAGTTAATGACGTTTTGGCTTCTGACAGAGGATCACTCGAGTACAAAGAGAGCTCACTCTTGTGCAATACCATATTTTCTCTTCTTGCTTTAGCTTTTCAATTGCACTTCTATGTGATTTTGAGAGGGTGCATTTTCACAGTTGCGAGTGATGTGGGTCCTGACTCAAGTACAGATTCCCTCACTCGAGTGCATATGTAATTTACACTGAGCCCACATCTCTGGATAACACTTGCATCCCATTTAATCAAGAGTATGATTCTGTACTTACAGGTGATGTGGGCCCTTACTCGAGCATACTTACTCTCACTTGAGTGGACAATATATTCTTCTATAAGATACTCTTTGGCTTCAGCACTTGCATCAAAATGGAGAGTTAGATTTCTCACTCGTGGGTGCTGAGGTATCACTCGAGTGCAAGTACTCTTTGCTCGGGTGCACTTGCTCTTCCATGCTACTTGACTCTCGGGCATGCACTTTCTGTGCCTCACTTATTTTGACTTGGGTGCACTTCTGATTATCACTTGGGTGTCACACTGCATGCTTGAGTGAGCTTTGTATGTTCATTTTGCTTGCTCTCGGGTAAGCACTTCTTGTACCACACTTGGTAGGACTCGGGTGCTCTTAAGGTTGTCACTCAAGTAGAGAGTTTGTGCTTGAGTGAAGTGATGATATCCTGTCTCTGTGATTGCTCTCTGCCAAACACTTGCACGAGTGTCCTTTCATACTCGAGTACAAATCACTTCATCACTCGAGTGCTGTACCCATCACTCGAGTTGTCTTGATATTATCAGCTAGAATCTGCTTCTGTCAAACACTTTCTAGTGCTCGAGTACAAAAGTGCTTAATGCTCGAGTGCTTGCTCCATTACTCGAGTACATAAGTTAAAATCACAGCAATGACCTCTGAACTTTTGTGATATGCATTTAGTACTTTTTAACCATTGTCTAAACTTCCAAAAACATAAATTTCTTACCATAACACATAATAATCTTTTGTTATCATCAAAACTTGGAATCTAACACTTGTCATATTTATTATTGCTATTTCTATGATCGATTGTGTGTTGCTACTGAGATTTTATCGAATCTCACCCTTTCCATATATGTATAAAGTTTACGTTAGTAGTAAACAACTCCGAGGACAAAATGGTTTTTATCGGCAATTGAAGGTTCCGGTCAAGATCTAGTGAAGATGTTGGTTATCTGAAGAGCTTTTATTATTTCAAGGTCTGTAAGTATTATGTACGAACCCCAATGGTAAAAACTTGTAATGTAATCAAGTATTATTGTTTCAATAATATTAGTATATTTTTGTTATTCCTGTGTTGCCCACCGAACTACGCTCAAGTACTCTGATTAATTTCAATGATAAGTGGTATTTAAGGCAAGGTCTTACATTGTCTTCCATCTATCTCTTGTCTCTTTTTGAGCACTATTATGTTGCCTTACATATATATGCAATTTTTATTAGTTCCAAACTTTCATTATTGAAAGGCATACAAATAGTCTACATATCGTATTTTATTTCAATATTGATAAGTTATTGTCTCCTCTCCCAATTCATTGTATTATCATTTCTTCTACTTCTTAGCATTCTCATATGATATGTTCAACTTTCATACATTGATCATGATATAATATATAATATGATATACATTGAAATTGTCAACACCCGTTTCCATTTTTATATTCAAAGAGTATTAAAGACTAGATTCCATGGGAATATGGAAAAGTACATATATACTGATAACAGTATTCGTTTACAATCCAACGTCATTCATCGACAAAATATAGAATACTACATTATTTCCAATAATTCATGATTCCCCAAAATGTCTTAAGCATAAACTAACTATAACCACCAACTTTAACCTTTCCTCGAGACACGTGCCAATCACTTCTCGGTGTCTACACCTTTGCCTTTCATCCAAGGAATCTCAGTAGAAACATGCTATCGCTCATATAAAATGTGAAAATTAAATATGACATGCGCCATGTATACACCCATTAATGAACAATATAAACACATCATCATATATATATATATAAGTAGGGCTAGCCCCACTAATCTATGCCAGTTGGATTCACACCAACTCCTAGTGTAAGTACACTTCTGGCACTAACTGCCCCTCTTTAAGCAAACCATATTGATTAATAAAGTATATTTACAAACAATGGAATCCACACAATCATATAACTATGGCATGATGTATGAAGGATAAAGTTCCTACCTCAAATTCTTTTAGCCCCTTTTTGATGTGCCTCGTAAAACGTGTCATTTCCAGCTTCTAAATCGGTCCTAAAATATTAAATGTACAAGAAATAGATCATAACCTATCCAAGTATCATTTTAGACACTTCTATAGTGTTTCTTGTGGTTATATTAGTCTATGGTGAAAGTTTACCAAAATGCCCTTAGACCCCGGCCCGACCCAGCGTACCCCTCCTGACAAGACGTTTTTCTAAAATTTTAACAAGGGCTATCCTGACGTATTTTCACCTAAGAAATCTATTTCCAAGATTAAAATTACCAAATTCAGTGTCAAATTATGAAATTGCCCTTGACAGCCCCGTTTTAGGTTTTTTGGGGCGTTTTCGTAATTATGCTTCTTCGGGCTTTTCCGAAAAAGTGACTAACTGTAACCCCACCTAGTTTTGCCTCCTGAATCCAATAGAAACAATAAATCATTGAAAATTCAACTCCTTCCCCTAGATCTGTGCTTGGCTGAAACTTCCTCTAAGAAAAGGGAAAATTTGGAGTTTTATGTTTTAGCTTCCAAAGCTTGTGCTTTTTCATTTCTAATACCTTATTAAGTTATTTAAACACATTCTAACCATGATTCAAAAAAATTTGGGCAGCATAACCTCTTAGGATTAGGACTTTCCAAATTTACAAACTTAGCCAAAAATCACCAAATCCAACCACAAACCTCAACAACATCATACTAGTATAGATCTAAGGTTTGTGAAGTTGCCTCTTGAGTTATTGAGTTCTCTCTCTCTAGGCGTCCTCCTCTCTCTCTCCTTGAGCTCAAAATGTGTCTTCTAAACCACTGATTCCATATAGAAGAAGAATTTAGAGAAGGTTTTCATGTAAGATCACAACAAAAATGCTTAAGAAACCATCCTTACCTTAATCTTCTTCTTCTTTCTTCTCTCTAGATCTCAAGATCTCCAAGCTCTCTCTCTCTCTCTCTCTCTTCTCTTCTCTCTTCTTGGTCAAAATATGCAAGGGAAAGAGGAAGGAAGAGTGTTTTATAAAATATCTCTCCTTTCCTTTATTTGCTTTATTTCCAAGACTTCATCTTATGTTGACACATGGCATTTGTCTTATCTCCTTCCAATTGGTGTCATAAGGTTTCAATTAGCCTTGAACTAATCTTCCTCCTCTTTTGGTTAGCTCAAAACCATCCCCCCTTATGTCTTCACTAACCAAATGGCTTTTTCCCACTAATCCAACTATGCACTCAATTGTTGTACCTTAATCATGATTACTTTGTAAAAGTAATATTATTTTAACACAATTGGACATGTGTTCATCTTCATCAATTATAACCTAATCCTTTTACCATAGGATAATGACACTTCACATGTTTAATTACAAAAATCATTTTCCCTTCCCATTTTCTTGTGCTAGGCGAAAATTTACAAGAGAAAGGGAAATAGAAATTGTTTTCAATATTTTCATAATTCAATCAAAGGATTTATGCACAATTCCTTCCAATTTCACAACTCTTGATTTATTCCACCAAATATACATTCTCCTTTATTTGCTTTAATTAATTGAAATTAACTTCAGTTAATTGGAAAATAATTAATCTTGTGCTAAATTTGCAAAGTTTCGAATTTACCATTACCTTTGTAATCTAATTTCCTTTCTTGAATTAATTTGCTCATTTTCTCATGAATATTCACCATTTTATTGAATTTCTTGAATAATTATAATATATTCGGTGAATATAAAATTTTGGGTGTTACATGAATCAAATTAGTTTTATGTGACATTTGTAAAAAACAAATCATATATCATATTGAATTAAGAGAATGAGAATTTATTTAATTTTATAAGAAAATTCATTATGAATAGTTTGTGATTTGTTAGATAAACAATTTTTGTAATGTGTGTAAACTATATATATATATAGCATAAGTCAAATTTATGTATGATCAAATAGTAGGGAATATTTGAAAGAAGATTATCTATATCATAATTATTCATTATTTTATATTATAATGTTTTTTCTTTACATTTCTCTCAAATTAATTTTAGCTCCCAAACATCATAAATCATTGCAATAAGATATTTATGTATTTTGACTATTGATCTCCTCATATTTCTTTATGTAGTGAAAAATTTTAAACATTTCATACTTTGAATATGCAACAAAAAAGGTAAATTGAAGCATATTATTATTAATGAGTAATAAAGTTATATAAAAATGTGATAATATATGTTAGTTCCTGAAGAATATAAATGTAACAAAATTGATATAATTCTTAGAGAACTAATATAGATTTTTCTTAATTCTATGGGCGGAAGAAGAATTGATCATGAAATGTTATGACCCATAGATTTACATTAGAGTTTCACTCTATTAAAGGGTCTAAGTGATAGCCTAATGGACTGAAATCTATGATTGTATGTGAGTTATAAAGTACTTGAGCTTTCAAGTGAAACAGATTATTGGCTTCCTATATATTGATTTGTGTTTGAAATATAGAAATAAAGGAATTGTATTTATATGATTCACACTTGACGAGGAGATTGTTGGAATACAAGTGTGAGTAGATATTAAAAATTTCTACCAATATACTTCCTCACAAAACCTATTGATCTCCCAAAAATGGATGTCATATTGATATTTTATATCAATACTTATGAAAATTGAAAAGTTTGTTGTTGGTTAAGCAATATGTCACAGTAGACCAGCAGTTTATGGATCCAAACAATTTTATTGTTGGCATGACTTGTTTGATTATCCGAATCATATATAAAAGATTACGTGTGATAACCATTGAAGCACTAGAAGATTCTTCATGAATAGCCAACATATTATATAATCCAAGAATTATCATGTGCTTCTTGTTCTCAAAGAAATTTGATTATGAAAGTATCACAAGTTATGATTTGGAATGGATCTCTATATTTCTGGAAATATATCAAACTCATATATAGGCTTATTCAAATAGTATGAAAACCATATAAATGTTCAATAATTTTGATAGATGCATCTATAAGATAGTTACATGTGATATTACTATTAGTTTGCAACTTGAAGTTTGCAGGAATGTTTGAATAAATTATTATGTTAAGTGAAATTTCTAGATTATACAATTCATTCATTGAAGCCTTAATAAATAGCTAAATTAATACTTATGAGAACAAAATTTATATTTTGGTGTTGGCATATTTGATCTTACATATTGCAGCATTTATACTAGCCAACCAAATTCTCCCTATAAAATTGGCTTTTGATCAGGAGCCAGGTATATTCCATCTTAAAAAGTTTGAATGTGCATTCCTATTGATCCATCACAATGCACATAGATGGATATTTAAATAAAATTAAGATAAATGTTGGGTAAGAACCTCCTTCTTCTTGTTTGTCTTTAAATAAAAAAGTGGATGTTTCTAATAGAAACAAATGGATTTAGGAAACTTATACTGCATGATTAGTCAATTGTCATTTGACAAAGTTTTTCAAACATGAGGGGGGAAAATTGAATAGCTGGAAAAGAAAACAAAAGGAATGCATTATTACTATCAAGTATAGATCCTCGAATATAACAATATGAACCAGAAGTTCATTTGATTTTGCATTCATGAAATATTACATAAAATCTACCAGATGCAATTACTAACCTAAATGGGAATTACTAAATCTCATATTCCAGCTAAAAATGCTCTAATCATCATAAATGAAAGTGAGACATGCCGAAGTATAAGAGAATAATCGGTTCCAAAAGAAAAGAGAAAGGAGCAAATAATCAGGATGATCATATCAAGAAGGCAGATACTCCAAAAGAGGTCAAGATGTAACTATTTGCAAAAACCTCAAAAGAGGTTCAAGTATTTGAAAATAATAAAGAGATCTCAATTAATTATGTCACAATAAGAAAAATGGAATTGAAAAGATAAAGTTGTCAACAATAGTTTTAATAACAATATCACGTGATCAAATGAGGATCTCATACATAAATACGTCGGTAGAAAAAAAAGGTGATTGGCCAATCGAAAAGTGGACAAGACGCAATGAGAAATGTTCTTTCAATATGTGACATTTATGGACCTGCAGTCCAAAATATTTGAAATATAAAGTTATTTATCATATATGAATATTCATGTGAAAATAAAGATTTTCACAAGGTCTAATGATGATTATGATGAGGTACAACATTTGGTGGTAGGTACAATAATTGTTGCCTATATTATTAGTCTAACAGTATATGTAAACGAAATAATGCGTCTATTAAATATCATTATGTATAACATATGCATATGGATAGTGAATATTACATGAGAATTCTTAAAAGGATCCAAAATGTTGAAAGCATGTCTAAGAAAAGTATTCAGTATATAAAATGTATAAGGATTAAAATGATTTGATTATATATATAATTGATTGAAAGATATATTGAAAAATGAATAATGTTACATATCAAGTTATTGGAAACCTTAATGATTTAAAAATCATATAGTTTTGCTATGATGATTGTTTTTTCAAAAATTTATTGAATTCAATGGTTTATAAGTATCACATATTAATATTTACATCATGCTAATATTGTAGTTATTATGTTCTTTCTTGTAAAATCAAGATGCTCTAGGTACACTATGGATACTATGAAATTGAGATTTGTTGTGATAATTCTATGAAATAGTTTCATGAGATTATTTCCTTCACAACAAATTGATCATGTACGTGCAAGATATATCTTAGTGATTTTCAGATATATCTGAAAGATATGCTTGAAAAGATGTTGGAGATAATGAATGTGAGGAATCAGAACACAATTGAAATAAAATGACAAGGGGTGATGTTGTCATTAAGAGGAATAAAAAATGACGGTGTCATCAGGGGGAGTAAAAATAATATTGTACTTTGGAGAATTAAACTTGATATTATCACCATATCAGGGGGAGTATGTATCATGTTGTACTCCTTTTCTTAACTAAGGTTTTAATGAGACAGTTTCACTATGTGTTGTGTACTCTTTTTGCTTCATTAGGTTTTTGTGAATTTTTTCTAGTAAGGTTTTAATAAGGCACAATATTTGCTTATAGACATCTAAGGGGGAGTGTTATGAATATTATGATTGTATGGATGTCCATAACATCCAAGAATAAGGCTCTTCACCTCCCATCCATATTAAACCCCCCAGAATAAAGAGTTTCTAGCCTTTAATATTTATAACATCTAATGGTACAATTATATTGCTTAGTTGTCCTCTTTATGTATTGTGACTCATAGAGTCGGTCTTCAATATTGAGGCCTTATAAATAAAGGCATGTACACACATTTGTTAGCTTGAAAAGAAATAAGAATCACTCCCTCCTTGCTCTCCATTTCTCTCTTGTATTTCTTCATTTCCCTAATCTCAATCTTTTATATTTTCTTGATTTTATATCAGATATGTTTTTTTCTTGGATCATTTTAGGCATCATCATGCATTTATTTCTTTGAAACTTTTAATCTCTTCGTATTCTAAAGACATAATTGATTAATGACTATTGAATGGTGTCTTTAAATTTCATTGGTTTTTTTAAAAATATTATGTACATTATTGCCTATGACAGAAGGACATTGTTCTTAAGTTGTACTCCTCAACCCATTGATTATCGACATATATAGATTTGTTGATAGTATAACATGGTAGTTAATAAGTGACGAGATGCAAAACAATAAGAATACATAGTTTGAGTAGGAGGACATTATTCTTAAGAGTTATTTTGTAGCTTCTCAATAAATAGAAATGAGGCACTCTCCCAAATTAAATGAATCATGCCTACAGAAAATAGGGTAACATAAAAATAAAAATATAACAACATTGTCACTCAAGAGAAAAGAACAGATGGGGAGACAACTTGGTACATGTATGGCCATAGTGTACATTGACTATAACACCCCAAATTTCATTCACAAATTTTTTTGTAATTATGGGAAATAGTCAATGAAATAAAATGATGAATTTTGGAGAATGTGATTATGCTGTCATTGAGATTTCCGGTGAGACAGCTTGGTACATGTATGGTCATAGTGTACATTGACTATAACACCTTAAATTTCATTCACAAATTTTTTTGTAATTATGGGAAATAGTCAATGAAATAAAATGATGAATTTTGGAGAATGTGATTATGCTGTCATTGAGATTTCCGGTGAGACAGTGGGCTTGTAATGTGATTTCAGATGACCAAATGGTGATAAAATATTATGAAATTTCACAGGGTGATAGTAGATATCCTAAGCTTTAATTTAATATGTCATGGTTAAGTTTTGGAGTAGTATACAAAACGTTATGGATTTTTGAAGTTAGCCTAGGAAAACTGTTTCTTTTCTAGAACAGCATCCAAAAACATAAAATCTAGGAATTGCGTGTTTTTAGTTGGCTAAAGGCTATATTTTTCCTTGAAACTAGACTCAATAAGGGTTCTATATCCTTTATAATTACTCCAATTTGATGTCTATAAATTTAGTTATGATTTTTCAAAGTTCAAATAGAAAATCTACCATAATTGCCAAATAATCAAAAAAGAATAAAATAATGTAATGGCAATCTTGAAATTATGAGATAAATGGGAGAAGCCATTTGGGTTGATTGAAGGACCCTTAGATGTTATTTTAGATGGACCAAGAAGAGGGAAATATTATGTATATATAATTGGGCTTTATGACATATTTTCATGTAGATAGACTTATGTACACAAAAGTCAAATTTTAGGAATTATTTAATTAAATAAATAAGGAGATAAATGCTAGAAATATTAAAACCATTTTTTCCCTTCATCTTTCATGCTTCATTTTTGTGCTCATAAAAAATAATAGAGAGAGAAAGTGAGCTCATGGATTTTTAGAGAGAAGGAGGAAGAAATCTTGAGGTAGGTGTGATTTCCTGTTGTGATTTGGTTTCTAAGTTTTGTAATCTTTCCTCTAAGCTTCCTTTCTACATGATTTAAGGTGTTAGGAAGCAAAAATTTCAAGGTTTGGGGGGTTAAGGTTTTAGCTAAGAAGGGAAGAGCCAGAAGAAAGCAAAGATAACTCCATAAACTTCAATTTTTGGTTGTTGCTGTTGCTATGGTTGGTTTAATTAGTGGATTTGTGGATGATTTCTATGATTTGTAAATTTGGCAAAAGGATGAGCCCTAACTATTATGTTGCCCAAATTTGGTCTAAATTGTGCTTATAATGTAATTAAATAGTTAATAAAGTGATTTGGAGTAGAAAGGAGCAAGTCTGTGGAGTCAGAATCGAAAAACCCTAATTTTCCCCGAAAAATCCTAAGTTATGGCCAAGACTAATTAGAGGGCTAGGAGTTGGATTTTCATAAAATTGATGATTCCACTATGTTCAAGAGGGAAAATTAGGTGGGGTTACAGTTGATCACTTTTCCAGAAAAGCCCTAAATGGCACAATGATGAAAACGCCCCTGAACCCTAAGTTAGGGGCTGCCAAGGATATTTTTGTCTTTTGGTAGTGAATTTGGTAATTCTAAGGATGGAAATGGATTTCTTAGATGTAAATATGTAAGAATAGCCCGGGTCAAAATATCAGGAAAAGTACAGTCAGATAGGGTATACGGGGTTGGACCGAGTCCCAGGGCTATTTTGGTAAATTTTCATTATAGACTAATATAACCACCAGAAACACTATAGAAGTGTCTAAAATGGTACATGAATGGGTTTTAACCTAATCCTTGTATATTTAGAAATTTTGGATTAGACAGTAGGCTGAGCTGGACACAGAATGTTGGACTGATGAAAGGTATAAGAGAAGGACTCAGAGACCAGAGGTAGGGAACTTTCCTTATTTGCATGTATTTGATATCTCTACTTGTGTAGTGATGTATGTGATTGCTTTACTTGATTGTGTAAAGCATATTTGAATAATGAAGCTCTGTTTCTGTTTATACCGTGGCTATAGTTAATTTGCATGAAACAATGAGCATGCAGAAATTTCATTATGGGGTATGCATCTAATTAAAGCTAAAATATTATGCACATAGCATATGTCTTGCATGCATTAAGGTAACTATTTTCCTACTGAGATTCTCTCGAATCTCACCTTCCCCTACCAACAATTTGAGACAGGTGAATGTAGAAGGTATGCAGATATCTGAGAAGAGAACTACATGAGATAATTGCAATTGTGAAACTAAGACGGGAAGATGTCTCCATTTCACTGGGATAGGTTTAGACACCCTAGTAGCCCTGTACGGCTACATTGATTGTAATTATCATGTATGAACCCCTATGGGGAATTTCTATAATCATGCACATATTATCGGTATATTTATGCTATTCCTCTATTGCCCACCGAACTGCATATCATTTTCCACATATACAATAAAAAAGGTGAAAATAAGATAAGGGTATGTCATTGACCACGCACCACACATGTCCTTTTATAGGTAGAGAACATATGACTGTTTATGAGTCATAATGTTGATGAAATGTAGCTTAATGATGATTAAATACAAGAAATTCTAATGGTTAACATTATGGTGATTTATAACAATCCAATGCGATTAATGAAGGGAAAAAAAGAGTAATTAAAATATTTAAACATGCAAGCTGCAAAAATCTAAATATTATTCTTTAGCTTATAGTAACACTATGGTTAATGACATCCATTGGAATTGTCTCTAATTAACAATGTCATTAAAGAAATATCATTAATGGTGTTAAAGAATAGTTTCATATGAACATGGTAAATAAAAGGGCATGATATGGGCAACAATGACAAAATAAGCATTCATAACAAAAAGTAGGAGTTATATTTTCAATTGAAGCAGCACGGTAAATTTGCCTCTAATTAACATTAACAATGTTACTAAAGAAATAATGATAACAATATTAAAGAATGACTTTCTTCCAAGAATGGTAAATAAAAGGGCACCATTTTCTTCCAAACAAGCAAAATGAAAGGGCATAATATGGGCAACAATGGCAAAACATGTATTAACAACAGAGTTGGAGTTACATTTTTAATTTAAGTAGCATTAATAAATTTCCCTCTAATAAACAGTGTAACTAAAGGACTTAACATTGAGTTGGTCTAGTAGAGTAAGGCCTTGCTAGATCCCTTTAAGTCTTGAGTTCGAGTCTCAGAGGAGGCACTTGTATTGGGAGGGGCAGCCATAAACCTTGAACTAAATACCAGATATTAATATAGAAAAACACAACTATATTATAAGTTACAAAAATAATATGGGCCCTTAAATGAAAAGGGACATTAATTTCTAAAAAAGGTCACACTTTTAATTTAAATCTCTGTAAATGAGTTATTTTAACCAAGCATCTTTCACATTCACATTCCATTCTATAATATGGTAGTTTACTTCACATGATCACCCACATTTTGTATCCATTTCCTTGCCATTCTCAAAATCTAAAAATATGGAAACCATTTAGTAAGACCTTATGTACCAAATCATGATAGCAAGGACACCTAAGATATTGATGCACATGTTCTTAGGGAAGTTGGTTGAAAGCAAAAGTACTCCACCTCTTGCTCCTTGGATGGTTGGCATGATTCTGGTGGATAAATAGGGTTCGTCTATCATAAAGTTCCTCTAGCACCAACTTCTACAAGACCATTACACTAAGTTGTGAAAAATATGCAAGGAACCACGATTGAAAGTTTTGTTACTCAGAAGTAATAGATGGAACAAGAGAGGTCTTGCAGGGAAGGTTTATCACTTTCAAAACCTTGAGGTGCTTCACAACAATGGTGGATATAAAGTGACTCGACACTTGTGGAGGATTAGATTCCATAAGACAACATATTTCCAAAATTTGTGTTTTGGAACTAATTAGTTAGTGTTTGTTACCAATCTATTTTGTATAACTTATATCCTCGAAATGTCATTATCATATTTGTGTTTTGAAACTTTTTGTTTTGCCGACTTCATATGATTTCTTTAAGCTTTTGGAGATTTGGAAGATTAGTAGAGAGAATTTGAAACTTTTAAATGATTGAATCTCACACTTGCAAATAAGAGTAATGTTCCTCCTATGTCATGTCTTAATGTTATTGTACTATTGAAACCCTTCAATATTTTTTCAACATTTATTTATGATTTTCACATTCATATGATTTTCATGTTTGTGCTTTACTTCAATGATTTTGCATTTTCATCATCTATTTTTTTACTGTATTGTTACATTTGTATGCAAGGAACCATGATTAAAAGTTTCGTCACTCAAAAGTGCTTGATAGAACAAGGAAGGTATAATACCTTACATTTCTGCCCCTTTATTACTACATGGAAGCGTTTACTTATATTCTCTTAGGGGATTAATACTTATTCACGGCTGTTGGGCCATTATTCCTACCACATATCAGAGTTAATTCTTTTTCTTAGTTCCTGTGATCCCGATTACGGCTTCATTCAAATTCCCGTATTCACTCTATAATTTATACTATTCATACAAATATCCAGGTCGTGCAATTAATTTACATACAGTTAATTAATACACATTCTTCTTCTTCTGGTTCATCTTCAAGCATTCTTCTCTTTCCTGTTCACGTATCTATATTGTTGGTGGGGGAGAGTGAGATTCGGGAGAATCTCAGTAGCAAACAGTATAGACAATGCATGTAAGATGAATGCTAGTGCATGATGTGCTTGCCTTACATATGCTGATGTTAACATAATGATATTCTGCATGCTCAATGTTTAATGTAGCATACTTATGGCCACAGTAAAAACAGAAACAGAGTTTCATTCAGTCATATATACTTCACATAATCAAGCAAAGCAATACAGTAAACCAATACATAGCATACACATCAATTACATACAAGTAAGTTCACTACTGGTCATTTCCTATGAACAATATCCAATCGTTTCTCTGAGCTCGGACAAGTCTTAAGCTTCAGACATCTATTAGGTTCTATAATTAGAATTTACGAACGATAAGTTATTATTTCGTCCAATTCTTCCATAATTCAAACACTCAAGTTGGTTATCATTAGGGTCATTTAATCAAGGTAACAAGTGAGTTGAACTGGTCAATTAACCTAGAAGACCAATTCTTAACCTTAGAGTTCAAGAATATTATATCATGCCCTTACATTGTCAATTTCGCAACTTTGACCCAATCTGCGAGAATTTTTCTCTAAACTTTGAAAATTCATATATTTATGACAAATGTCCAATTGCAGTTATTCGAAAGCCTATGTGACCCTTATTTAGTCTATTTTTAAGGAAAAATATCACCCATAGCTAGTTGGATGCACATCATTCCCAGAATTGCCATTTGTTGCACACAACTAGAATTCATTCTAGTTTTCATAGCTTAAGTTCAAAAATTAAGATCTCCCAGTGTACAAGTCCAAATGACATAAATGACCTATGAAATTAAAGCTTTATATGTCTAATTTTATTTTGGAAAACTTCCCATTCATTGAATATCATTTGGCTATTGTAACCCCCTGCCTTTAATCACGTAATTATAATTCGATATTAGGTAATTAAAGTAAATTAGAGACCGTCAAATAATTCGAAACCCATAAAATGTTCCCTTTAGTAGTAGGGACTTTACGAAATTTTCAAAACTTTACTCTTCTTCCGGTCTCAAGTTCAGTTATCGAATATAATCACCTGTGCAGTTTATCTACATTTATGTATGACAGAGTGTATAACCAAAATCCCGGCAACCCCCGGGTTCAACTACATATATATAGTTTCAGATCCTGATGAGGGAATTACAGGTTCAAGTCTTCAAACCGTATACAACTCAACGTTATACAGTAATCCCCAAATAAACGATCTAACCAACATGTCCAAAATAAATGTCCCTACGGAACTCTACCCGCTCCGGGTCACGTGCTTCTCCTTGGAGCCACTCGCCCTGTCTGAAAGGTTAGTTCAAGGAAAGAATGAGATTCAAAAGAATTCCAGTAGTAACAAAACATTTATACCACATATAAGCACACAACATGTAAGCATATCATCAACAGCAGCAGCACATATCACACTCCACCCTCATCCCCTTTCTCCGCCGGGAAGGCACACAGTCCTAACCCGAACCGTTGCTAGCTACTCAGGGACTATTGGCGTGGCAGTGCCTAAACATAGCCTTATAGCTCATACAGCTATTCGGCTCTCGCAAATGGCCCGTCGGCCTCACAAATAGCCTTTCGGCTCACATATCACATATATCACACTTCATCCTCATCCCCTTTCTCCGCCGGGAAGGCACACTGCCTAAACCCGAACCGTTGTTAGCTACTTAGGGACTATTGGAATGACAGTGCTAACACAAATCCACAAAGATCACAGCATACGAATCCATTCCCAATCAACGATATCACACACATGCAATGCATCATATATGGTATGAAAGAAAAGTCACTACCTGATCCTTTCCTGACGGTTGCCGGCACAGTAGGCTCACGAGGATAGCAGATGTCAAATCCTATAATCAAATAGGGACATTAAGTCAATCTCTTTTCCAAATTCTTAATTCAATAACACTCTAAGTTGGTATTCATTTGGACTCTTTAGATGGCCATTAAATGCCTAAACATATGCCTAAAGGGTTGGGATAACTATCCCCAAAGATCCCTCTTTAGAAAGCTAAACACTGATTTTGGGTCCCCTCACTCGAGCACAGAAGGCCGTGCTCGAGCATGACCCCCATTCTCACTTGAGCACATGCGAGTGAGATGCAAGAAGTGCTTGCCCGAGAGCAACTCCCGCGACAATTCTACACTCTCACTCGAGCACAAGAGGCTGTGCTTGAGCAGAGATCTCAGAAGCACTCGAGCACCACAGAAGTGAGGCCTGCGAGTGACAACCCGAGAGCATCTCTCAACATCTTCCTCTACCTTCACTCGAGCACAAACACCTGTGCTCGAGCACTGATCCTCAGTGCTCTCGAGCACAAGGAAATGAGGTCCAGTGAGTGTCCACCCGAGAGCAACCCAACTCCCAGGCAACAGATTCACTCGAGCACAAACTCCAGTGCTCGAGTGATCTCCCAATACTCGAGAGTGCCAGCGCACTCTTGGCAAACCACCCATGAGTGATCACCCGAGACGCTCACCCCCAGTGATTTCACGCACCCTCACTCGAGCACAAACATGCTCACTCGAGCACGTTCATCCTGTGCTCGAGTGAGTTCTTCCCTCACTCGAGAAATCCTGACAGATGCCCAAAACGCTGAACTGATATGGTTTTCCCAGAATTTACCGATTGATTACCAATGGTCCTAAAACTCATACCATAAATCATTCTCACTTATTTCAACACAAGGAACCCATTGGCAACCACAAACAACCCAAATCCAACCCATTCAACACATTCTCTCTCTAGATCATCAAACCACTCAAAACCTCATTCTAACAATCTCCCTTATTCCACTTCAAATCAAATTCTAATCACTCCCAAGTGTCAAAACTGACCAAATGAACAGTGACACTCTCACCAAAATCTACCCTTCACTTAACATCATAATTAGGTCAAATTTCCAGAATTCTCATTGATTAGGCAAACATCTTGACATATATATCAAAATGCATTACAAGCCTACCTCTACAACTTGCTGAAATCAACACCTTGATTCCACCAACTTTCAGATTTGTCCCACAATCAAACACCACCAATGGAAATTCTGAAATCATAGCAACCAAGCTCTCAACCTCTTGATCAACATTAATGAAGGGTACATAAGCATATAGGATCATTTACCTTCACAAATTTCCAACCCTTTCTTTCTCTTTCTTTAACTTGTCCAACGAAAATGGAGGTGAGAGAAGAGATGAAGAGATATTGATGAAGATGAACTTCACTCATTCCCAAGCTCATCATCGGTTTTGAGAGAGAAGAGAAAAGTAACAATGGTTGAAACTTTGACTTAATCCAATGGCCCTTTTCTTGCCACTTGTCCTCATCTCCTTCCTCCTACCATGATCTCACAAAAATCCACATACACAAGATTCCACCCCTTATACTTTCAATCTCAACCATTGATCTTGATTACTAAGGAGCTTTCTCATCAGTAGCTAACCAGACGGTTGGCAAATTTACCGTTTTACCCCTGATTAGTTCATTACTTATTAAATTATGAATAATTGCCTTCATTTCACATTGCACAACATATACTTCAAATATGCTTAATTAACATTAATTACATCATTTGAAGTTATTATTCCCTTGGTTACAATCCAGGATATTACAGCTATCCAAAAAGGTATCTTAGATAATTAAATCTTCATCCCTTCTTTCCTCTTCTACTGACTGAAATATATGTCCCTTAAAGGTCACAATTTGGTTGGCCAAGCCTTCTTGCATTTCACTTGCTTTTTGGTCAAAATTTCCAACTTGAAGTTTTGACTTTTCAAATGGATTCAAGATGGCTTCAATTGAATTTTCTCTCTTTCTTTCCTTGTGTTTAGGCATCTTTTCATATGGCAAGGTAAGGAAAAATTAATTGAATTTTATATCCAAATTTTGGTTTCAGTCATTTTTGACTTTAGGCGAAAAACTAGATAATTACCTCTAGCTAATCAAAACTAAAGTCATAACAACATTTCAAAGGGTAATTCTGTCATTAATCCCATTATCTATTCTATACATGTAGCCCTTGAGTACATTTTGGGATATTACACTATTTCCCATTTCCTTTGGGTCCAAGTTATGTTTCATGTCATTCAGACACATCCTAAAGGAATCGGGTATTTTCTTTCAGCTAATTGGCACCAAAATTCATACTTTATTCCAAGTGTGGTTTCTAAAATTCATTCTATTTCTTATTCATTGCTGGGACCCTTACTAAAATAGGCTTAGTAGTCTACTTTATTCAAGCTTATTCTCTAATCTCTAGTCCCAAAATTTGGGGTATTACAAGAGGTCCCGATCAGAGAGGTTTATCACTTTCTAAACCTTGAGGTGCTTGACAACAATGGCAAACATAAAGCAACTTGGCACTTGGGGAGGATCAGATTCCACAAGATAACATATTTTCAAAATTTTTGGTTTGCAACTAATTAGTTAGTATTTGTCACTAATCTATTTTGTATAATTTATATCCATGTTTTGCAACTTTTTGTTTTGCTGACGTCATATGATTTTTTTCAGCATTTGGAGATTTGGAAGATTAGTAGAGAGAATTTGAAAGTCTTAAAAGATTGAATTTCACACTTGCATATAAGAGTAATGTTCTTCCCATGTCGTGTCTCAATGCTATTGTACTATTGAAACCCACTAATATTTTTTCAACATTTATTTATGATTTTCACATTTATATAATTTAAGTTTTTTTGCTTTACTTCAATGATTTTGTATTTTCATCATTGATTTTTTACTGTATCATTACATTTGTATGCAAGGTACCATGATTAAAAGTTTCATCACTCGGAAGTGATTGATGGAACAAAGGAGGTCCTGATGGGAGAGATTTTTTACTTTCAAAACCTTGAGGTGCTTGACAACAATGGCAAATATAAAGTGGCTTGACACTTGTGGAGAATTAGATTCCACAAGACAATATATTTTTAAAATTTGTGTTTTGCAACTAATTAGTTAGTGTTTTTCACTAATCTATTTTGTATAATTTATAATTTTATATCCTAAAAATGTAATTATCATATTTGTCTTTTAATTTTCAACTTTTGTTTTGCCGACGTCATATGATTTCTTTCAGCTTTTGTAGATTTAGGAGATTAGTAGAGAGACTTTGAAGCTTTTAGAAGATTACATTTTACACTTGTAGATAAGGGTTATGTTCCTCCCGTTCGTGTCTCAATTTTATTATACTATTTAAAGCCACCAATATCTTTTTGTCATTTATTTATGATTTTCACATTTATATAATTTTCATGTTTGTGCTTTACTTTAATGATTTTGTGTTTTCATCATTTATTTTTTCTGCATTGTTACATTTGAGTGCTTATCTTATTTTATGCTTTTTTCAATATAGGCACGTTATTCAGAAGTGATTGATGGAATGAGGGAGCTCCTAGAGAGCAAGTGTAATACCCCAAATTTTGAGATTTGAGGCTAGAGAATAAGCCTGAAATGAGTGGACTGCTAAGCCCCAGTTGAGCCGGATTCCAAATTTCGGTTAAGGGTAAATGACTCTAAAAGTGGATGTGATCAGTGATAAATGAACACTTCTGGAGAAGATGATGAGAATTGTGAATTTTTCCATGATTTTCTGTAATTTCAAAATGGTGGAATTGGATGGTGTAATATGGCGCAATTGATGTCATGTTGTGTTATTTGGTCATTGGAATTGGTTTGGAATATTAAATGGAAAGTTGAGAAATTCTATCTATCGAAACTTCTTGTTAGCCAGTTTGTTTGTGTTGACATTTTGAATAGGCAAATGATGTCTAAAAATTCTGAAACTTTTCAGTCTTAAATTTCACAATCCAATCTTCAAAATGGACATATAAATTGTGTCATTTTGTTTTGTAAGCTAGGATTTCTGATTGTCCAAAGTTTGATGTCGAAACTGGACCCTTTTTTGGGGTAGTAGTGAATTTTGTGTAATTATGGAATTTTGTGGTGATTTCTGATAATGGTCCATATTTTTCTAGTGAATAAGAGTTAAATTTCTTTCATTTGGCTTTGGAATCACCTCATTTCACTTTTTCTAGAATTAGTTATGATTTTTCAAAGTTTGGGCAGAAATCTGCCAGAATTTTGTAAAAATCCAAAATTGTTGTAAATTTAATAAATAATTAGAAAATAATATTATATTATATTAAATCATCATCCACCTCCTCCATCATCCCAAAACCGTACCATTCAGTTGCAATAAGAGAGAGAAGGTGTGAGAAATTCTAGAGAGTAGAGCCGGGAATTCGGGCCGAGCCCCGAGCCCATCAAGGGCCGGGCCTATAATTTAGAGGCTGAAAATGGAAGCGGGCCTAAAAGGGCCGGCCCTGTAGGGCCAGCCCTGAAGCCTTGCGGGCCGGCCCTTTTAGGCCCGTTTAATATTTTTTTAAAATAAATTAATAAATATAATATCATTATATCAAATTATCAATATGAGAGACACTTAAGTTCCTAATAGAGTATTAATAACATGGAAACACTTATTAATTGGTTTGATTTATTTTATTTTCTACAATGTTTTATTCATTTAAACTTAAAAAAAAGGCTAATTTGGACATTAGATGATTATTTTAACTAAAAATTTATGAGTTTTAAAAATAATGTATACCAATTTAAAGCAAAATAATAAATAAATTGTAAAACTTTAAAAAAAATTTTGAATTAAAATGAGTTTAAGCCCGAGCCCGTGAAAGGCCAGCCCTGTAGGGCCTCGGGCTTCAAAAATATGGTACTTTTTAGGAAACGGGCCTAAACGGGCTGGCCCGTTTTCCCAGCTCTACTAGAGAGAGAAGGAGAAGAGAACTTGTACGGTAAGTCGATTTCTTCGGTAAATCCTCACCTAATGGGTATAACTCTGCTCCTAAGCTATTCTTCTATGTTCTTAAAGGTTTTTGGAGCACAAATTTGGGTGTTCTAAGGCTAGGGTTTTCAGCCACCTTGAGAAAAAGCTAGTTGGAGCTTGAGGTCTCTTCCAAACTTTCGTATATTGCTTATTCTGGCTACTATGGGCAATTTAATCGGTGAAATTTTGCCGAATCGTCATTGGTTTTAAAGTTTAGAAATGACATGGCCTAGGGGTTATGCTACCCAAATTGGGTGTTAATGTTAGTTGTAACCTAATGTAATGGTTAATAAAGTGGTTAGGAGTAGAAAAAAACACGTCTGTGGAGCCAAAATCGAAAAACCCTAATTTTTCCTGGGGAATTGAGAATTTTGGTCAAGGCTAGTTTGGAGGGGTGAGAGATAGATTTTCAAGGATTTGATGGTTCCATTAAGTTCAAGAGTGAAAATTAGGTGGGGTTACAGTTGGTCAACTTTTCAGAAAATGTCGAAAAAGCATAATTATGAAAACAACCCTAAAACCCTTAAAGTGGGGCTGTCAAGGGTTATTTTGTAATTTGACATTGAATTTGATAATTCCGAGTCCGGAAATGGATTCCTTGGGTGAAAATATGTCAGAATAGCCCATGTCAAAATTTAGGGAAAAGTACAGCCGGACCGGTACTGTGGGGCCAGGCCTGGTCCCCGGGAGATTTTAGTAAATTTTCATAATAGGCTCATATAACCCCCAGAAATACTATGGGAGTGTCTGAATAGTACCTTTGGCATTGTAGGATTAAGTATGGAGCCCGAGCTGTTGGTACGCTTTACGAGGCACACGTCTCGAGGCGAAAAAGGGTTAAGGTAGGGAACTTCCTCTCCTGCATGTATATGATATTTGTGTTAGTGTGTTGATGCATGTTATTGCTTTGCTTGATTATGTGAAACATGTATGAATGATTTGAAGCTATGTTCCAATTTATGCTATGGCCATAAGTATATTGTTCGAAGCATTGAGCTTACAGATTTGTCATTATGTGAGCATGAGTTATGTGATATAAGCATGTTATGCATTAAACATTTATCGTATATGCATATTGGTATTGTTTTCCTACTGAGATTCTCTCAAATCTCACCCTCCCCTACCAACAATTTAGATAGGAGAAGATAGAAGATATGTTGAGAACAATGTGAAGAACCGTACGAGAGGATTGCGGTGGTGGAACGAAGATGGGAAGATGTCTCCATTTCACTCGGACGGGTTTAGATGCCCTGATAGCCCTGTGTGGCTACATTGATGGTAATTATTATGTACGAACCCCTATGGGGAATTTATGTGATCATGCACTTATTATCAGTATATTCATGTTATTCCTGTGTTGCCCATTGAACCACATATCATTTTTTGTGAATACTTTGAAAAAAAGTTAAAACAAGGTAAGGGCGTGACATTTTGGTATCAGAGCTTCAAGCGGTTTTGGAAGAGCCTAAGAGGTTCTGGCAGTGGGGTGATTTTGGCAATAGGATGGTATACTGATATGGTCTTGATTACATGGTGCTAGGAAATATGCATGGACGGGAGGTACCAAAGGAGGATATCTTCCCGATTTGTGAGACATCCTTAAGAAATGGCGAGTACTGAAGGGCAGCTAGTGGTGTAATACTAGACAAGAATGGTCTAAGGATATTATGAAACCCGAGGAAGTGGGTACTGCCAAGGCCAATGTGCAGTCCACACCTAATATTTTGGTGACTGGAGATAGCCGGCACATCTTTTTAGATGAGGGTAGTCATAGGGTACCTGTGGACGGAAGCAGTAGAAGCCTGTATCTACGTTTGGGCATAGGTACACGAAAGTTAAGAGTGCTCAGCCCAGGGAAATCCTAGTATGGGTGACTCCTAGGAAGTGAGTTGATAGGGTCATGAAGACTTGGGACATAGTGATTATCTTAAGGTTTCTCCATGACTAATGATTATTTATGAAAGATGATCCATTAGATTTTGTGTAAGGGAAAGATGGGTTTGATTAGAGAATAGAGGAAAATGATTTCCAAGGAATGTGATATTGAGGTTCTAGGTTCATTATGACATAAACCTAGATGTTGGGTGAGAAACCCTAGGTGGTATGACATCATTGACCATATCATACTGGATTTGTGTGTTTAAAGGCCCTAAGACCTAAGGGACCAGTGTGCCTTAGGCT
Source organism: Inga laurina (assembly GCA_963855925.1). Lineage (NCBI taxonomy): Eukaryota > Viridiplantae > Streptophyta > Magnoliopsida > Fabales > Fabaceae > Inga > Inga laurina. The sequence continues at coordinate 18,958,719 of OY979702.1, read as the reverse complement.
GGTAGAGATGTTGAACTTTGTGTTGGAGTTGATGATGCTCCATGGAGTTGAGGGAAGTGATTTCCCGGTTCAACTAAGGTTGAGGTTATGAGAGACGAATTGTGATCTAAGGATCAGAATCAATAGTTAAGCTGATTCTTAGGTATTTGATTTGACCTATATGGTCTGAGGTACATGGAAGGAGTACCAGAATAAATTGAAATGTGTATCATGTATCTTGAGGTTGCTAGTTGTTAATCTAGCATAGGGAGAAAGTTATCTACGGATGATTCTGATCGGAGAGTGCTACCTACGGAGAGTTCTGATCGGAGAGGGATACCTACGGTAACATATGATCAGAAGGGTTATTTTGTGAATTTTTACCTACGGCCTATCGGTGTTTCCTGTGGGAGGACTGTGCCCTCGAGGCAGTGTAATACGAGGGATGTGTATATGTGAACCGAAAGGCTATTTGTGTGTTTTTCACCTGTGGCCGCATGGGGGGTTCCATGGCGGAGGACCATTCCGCTAGAGCGGTTATTTTTGGGCGATTGACTATGTGATTTTGTTTAATTGAATCATAGAGTAGAGCTATGAGAATGTTGGGAGTATAGGCTCTCAACGGTGTGTTGGTTATGGCTTATGGAAGTAGAACTTTGGGGTTGGCGTCTTTAGGCATCCCAACTATGAATTAGGAAACATAAAGTTCATTTTAGGTGTCCCTTTAAAATTTAGGACTCCTAAAGTAAGACTTTAGGCGTCCAAAAATCCTGTTTGGGACTCCTAAGGGATGCCAAAAGCAAATTTTTGCTGCCTACTTTTGGCGGCCCATAGAATTTTGGGCCCCTTTAGGCATCCCTAGTACGACTGGGGTTGCCTAAAGGGCCATTCTGACTGGGGACGCCTAAAGCCCCCATGTCAGAGCATCATATCAGTCAGCTTTCCCATATTTCCTTGACTTTCTCTTCTTTCTCAGTCTTCTTCAATGTGTTTCAGTCTTTCTCTTCTATCTCCGTTTTCCCCTCTCTCTTCTTTCTCTGTGTTTCCCTCTGTTCCAAAGACGCGTCTTCTTGTTTGTTCGGCAGAGCTATAGGCGACCAAGGAAGGGACAAGTGTGCCATCGTAACTCTCTCCCTCTCACAACCATCGTCCTCCCAGCTGGTGCCACCGTGGGTCGTCTCTATCTTCGTCATCCACATGTTTGTCTCTCACTCCCACAACTTTGCTTTCTTTAACACAAAAATGCTTGAAATCACCAAAGTTCTGCTTTTGTTAAAAACATGCTTGGAATCATTGTCTCCCTATACACACTAGTGCAAAATACATATTTAACTGTATGTTGAGAGAGGAATAGTGGTGGAAGGTAGTTTCATGAGTTTTGGCGTTTGTTAACAATACAATGGCCATAAAAAATGAACTTGTGGCGTCTAGAAACTCATTAACAGATGCAATACACTATTGATTTCATGCCTGTTGCATTCATACTAGATGCCAAAACTAAAATATAAATTTAATTTGTTAACATCTCTTATAAGGGAAGTACATATTTAAAAAGATGCGAAAAGGGGTATTTTGCAGAAATGACACCGTGATAGCTAGTTTCCTTAACACTGTCAGCCATCGCCCTTGTTGTTTCTATTAATTTTTTACCTTAAAATATAAGTTCATATTTTCATTAATAGGATATAATGTCTTCATGTCACGATATATGAGGAATAATTATTAAAATAGGAATTAATTGAAAGAGCTTTCATTTCACGATTTATGTCTTCATTTAATGAATAGATTGCTGATGAATAGGAAAGCACTCCCTAAGTGCTTAGTGAAAGGTAGAGTGACATATATACATAAATAATGAGAGTGTGTGTTCTACAGGACCAAATGCATTATCTGTTTGAATAAAAAACACAAATTTTGAAATCAATAAAGTTGTTCTTTGTTTTTGCCTGAGGATTTGAATTTTGAAAAGAGAAGCGGTATAAATTATATGCTCGTAATCAGTTAATTAGGTTGGTATGAGTTTGTTGGCTGACTAACGTGTAAGTTTCCATAAATACAAAATAAACAAGTATTATGATGAAATTTATTTATTATCAATATAAAAATAAAAAATTTTACAATTCTGTCATTAATTAGTATTTATTGACACTTTAGATGTCCCTATTTTAATAGCATGGGCTGCTCTCTCGTGGGGGTACATGCCAGCCTTGCCTTATAGGACAACGGGCTCTCATTGGTACTGGTGCTCATGGGTTAAAGGTTAAGTTTCTTGTCTTGGATACCAGCTTAAGCTTTTAGCTCAGTGGTAGAATAATTGGTCCGGACACTTATAGTATCAGAACCAGAGGTCCCACATTCGATCCCAAGGGTGGGTGAAAAACCAAGGGGTGGGAGAGTAGTAAGGCTTGTTCTCTCATAGGGGCATGTGCCACCCCTGCCTTATGGGATAACAGACTCTCGTTGGTATTGGTGCTCATAGGTTAAAGGTTAAGTTCCTCACTTTGACTACCAGCTGAAGCTTTTAGCTTAGTGGTAGAGCACTTGGTCTTGACGCTTATGGTATTAGAGCCAAAGGTCTTGCGTTCAATCCCAACCTTTATACTATAAGTGTCAGGACCAAGTGCTCTACCAATCTTATCAAACATGCTTTATCAAACTCAGGATAAGAAATGGTTCTCCAAATTTGATTACATAATCAGAATAGTTGAAGAATCAATTCCTATCCAATCAGGGAAAGAAGATTTTTTTTCCTTCTCTCGCGAAAATCAATTGACAAACATTAAAAAGATTATAAATTTTTCACATTAGATGTGTTTAAGTTGATCTTAAACCCCTTTTTTGTAAAGGTTTAAATGTGTCAGGTCTAGTTTGTCTTCAGGACACTAGACACTACATTTTTACTGACTCTCTGCTGGTGGCAGCAGAAGTTGGTCTTCATAACGGACCTGTTTACTTTAACTGCTATTTGGATTTGATGGTAGATTTAAAGGATGAACATGTCCTTGAAGCCCTTAAACTTAAAATTAAACTAAATAGTTTAAACATGAAACCATGATCTATACCTCTTACCCTAATGTATAGGATACAATATAAGGTCTTAAACCTATCCATTTCAACGGTACAAATTCCTCCCGATAACGACCAAACAATAGTCTTCTTAACAGACTATGCCAATGCAAACCTAACCATTCCAAAAACAATTATGTGGAAAGATGTTGACTTACCTAATGAATGGACTATGGAAAAGGCCACTCAGCTTACTCCCAAACCCATGCATCGGATAAGCAAAATCATTTAAACATCTGATGGTTTTGTCAAATTATCTTTTGATAGACCAAGAAGATCTTATACTTATACTACCAGAATTGAGCCTTCATTATATGAAGATTGTAGATATGTTAGAATAGAGTCATCAAGATATTCTTGTTCTTCATTACCAAAAGTACCATATGTCATTTATGCGCCAGCACCTACCACACCAGCAGCAGCCCCACAACCAACCACAATGTTTCAATTAAAGGAGTTGACAATTTCAAATATCCCTCAAACAAGTTATAAAAAGGATGAAGGCTTAAGATCAATTGAGTCTCCAACCTATTCATCTTTAGGGGAACCCTATGTTGTAAATGTTTCAGAAAATATTTTTCAAATTGACAAACAAACTTTGCAAATGAAATTTTACTTTGAGAAATATACCCTTTAGAGAAATTGGTTTTTGCAAACTTTTAAAGGATCTGTTAGAACAAAAGTTCAAGAAAAATTTTACAGATTCCTTGAAAAGGTACATGAAAATATTCCTTTTTTTTATTAGTTTGATGCTTAAGCTCAAGATAAAAAATTGGAATATCTATTCTTTCAAACCATTAATATGATGAAAAAACAATAGAAAACTTCTAAAGGGGGAACTATTTCTTCTGAGTTTCTTCCACCAAAACCTATGCAGGTACCATTAAGAACAGATGACAAAGGTCAACCTATTCTGACTGAACCTTTTTAATTTAAACAAATTGAAAGCCCCATTGATTCAAGGGATATTAAAAATATTATTGAGCAAAACAATTACATGAATCAATACCTTCAAGTATTGGGTGATTATTTTGTTCAAACACCAATTTTAAAAAACAAAGTCAAAACTAGGATTGAAACACCACTTTTTAAACCTTTTCAAATCAACCCTAGAGTTAACTCAGATTTTCAAAATATGACCCGATTTGATTTACTAGAAAGGTTGAACGACAAATTAGCCAACTACAAACTACAACTATCCTTGAGACGCCTCAATCGTCATCATCCAAACTAAAGATGTAATGACTTTTGAAAAAACTTCCCAAACTGGAGAGTCTGACTCTAACCATTCTGAGTCTCAACTCCAGATCAACCCCTAACACTAAAAAAAGCCTTCAAAACTCATTACCATAGAGCTAGCCCTCAATATATTCTGGTTGAAGAATGAATACATCAAAACTTCAAATCTTTCAATGCTGACAACATCTATGAATAGAATATAGATGCTCAGAGTGAATCAAACATTCTTCAAACTCTTCAGCAAATGACAATGGTAAGCACAACCTACCATACCATAAATGATTTTATAGATAAAATTTTTGCTAATCTTTTAGTTTATAATTTTACTAGACAACTTAAAGGTTGGTGGGATAACTCTCTTACTTCTGAAGATAAAAATTTCATTTTTGCATCTGTTAAAATTGAATTTGATGGAACACCCATTACCTCTAATGGCCAAGCCATCCCTGATTCCGTAAACACTCCTATTTTTGCAATTATTAAACATTTTATTAGCGATCCCTCTATTTGGAAAGATAGATCAGCAGAACTCCTCTCAAATCTTAAGTGCAGGACTCTATCTGATTTCAGATGGTACAGAGATACTTGGGGCCAAAGTACTCACTAGAGATGATGCCAATAAACCATTTAGGAAGGAAAAATTCCTAGCTGGATTACCTACATCTCTAGGTAATAAGGTTAGAGAAAAATTTAGAAACCAAAATGATGGCAACATCCCTTATGAGCACTTGACATATGGTTAATTGAAACTTGTCAGGATGACAAAATCCAACATCAACTTGCAAAAGAAAAAGCCACAAGTCAGAAAGAATTGGAAACTTTTTGTGAACAATTTCGAATTTACCACTTGTAAACAATCCAAACCTCACCGTAAACCTTGCCACAAAAACAAAAAATATGCCTACCAAAAATATAAACCTAATACACCTCCCCGTAGGCTCAAAAAAGATTTCAATCCTTGCCAAAGATTGATTTTCCCAGAAAAACAAAGGTTACTTGTTTTAAATGTGCCAAACCGGGTCATGTTTCTAAATATTGTCATTTGACTTGAAAATTAAAGAAGATTAAGAGCATTAAAGAACCTCTTCTTGAGCAAATAAACAATCTTTTAATTGAAACTTCTGAATCCAAATATTAAACAAGTTCTTCTAAAGATCTCAATCACATTCAAAATAACGATCTTTCACAAAACTCATCTTCAAAAATTAATGTTATCATGAAGGAACAAGATTTATTTCTTGATATCATTAACAAACTTCCATATTCTGACAAAGGAGAATTTTTGTTCAAATTGAGAGAAATTCTCAATCAAACTCTGAGTTCTTGAAACTCCAAACCATCTATTCTATTTAACAAATATGATTTAACAGACGTTTTAAACAAATTCAAACATTCTGTTAAAGAAATAACTATCCAAGATCTTCATTATGAGGTAAATAACCTTAAAACTGAAGTCCATCTTAATAAACTTCAACATGATACCCATACAACTACTATATCCCAAATCAAGGATATTCAACTTGAAACTCAAACTGAAGGGCAACAGAAAACACTATATGATCAGGAAGATGATAATCTTTCTGAACCATTTTTAAACTTAATTTCAAAAATATCAAATCAAAAGTTTTATATTCATGCCAAGATTATTATTAATAATGATTTTGTCCTTGAACATACTGTTTTGTTTGCCACAGGAGCTGATTCTAATTGTTTTAAAGAAGGAATCATTTGTACAAAATATTTTGACAAAACAACTGAAAAGTTTAATGGCGCTAATGGCTCACGTCTAGACGTTAGATATAAAGTTTCAAACATTGTTATTGAAAATGGAGGTTTAAAGATTCAAACCCCATTTATGTTAATTAAAGATATGGAAACCTAAATCATCCTTGGGACACCATTTGTAAGGCTATTATTCCCATACATGACTAATGAAAATGGAATTTCAAAATAACATCTGGGAAAAACTATTTTGTTTCGTTTTACTCAGAAACCCAGAGTTAAAGAGTTAAATCTTCTTTCTTCAAAACAACAACAACTTAATTTTTTGAAGGAAGATATTTCTTTTAAACATATAGAAACACAATTGTGTCAAACACAAATTAAACAAAAAATTCAAATGTGTATTGAACAAATTCATCAAAATATTTGTTCAAATTTACCAAACACGTTTTAGAATCATAAAAAACACGTGGTTGACTTGCCTTATAAAACAAGTTTTTCTGAAAACAAATACCAACTAAGGCGTGACCAATTGAAATGACTGTAGAACTTCTTGAAACTTGTAAAAAGGAAACTCAATAACTTCTGGACAAAAAATTGATTCACAAATCTCGTAGCCCATTGTCTTGTGCTGCTTTTTATGTGAATAAAAATGCAGAACTAGAACGTGGAGCTCCAAGACATGTAATCAATTATAAACCTTTAAATGAAGCGTTACAATGGATTAGGTATCCAATTCCAAACAAATATGATCTACTTAAATGCTTGTATTCTGTAAAAATCTTTTCAAAATTTCACATGAAATCTGGATTTTGGCATATTCAAATTTCTGAAAGCGATAGGTATAAAACTGCTTTTACTGTACCTTTTTGTCAGTATGAGTGGAACGTTATGCCTTTTGGTTTAAAAAAATGCTCCTTCTAACTTCCAGAAGATCATGAACAAGATCTTTAATGATTACAGTAAATTCATTATCGTTTACATTGATGATGTCTTGATTTATTCTCATTCGATTAATCAATATTTCAAACATGTTTATCAATTTATCAAAATTGCATAAACAAATCGTTTAGTAGTTTCTAAACTTAAAATTTGTCCTGTTCAAACTAAGGTTAGGTTTCTTGGTTATTGGATGGGTAAAGCCAATTGAACGAGCAATTCAATTTGCTGACAAATTTCCACATCAAATTATTGATAAAACATAACTTCAAAGATTTTTGAGATGTTTAAACTATGTGGCTCAGTTTATTCCTTATCTTACTAATGTCATTAAACTGCTTCACCCGCGTCTCAGAACGAATCCTCCTCCTTGGACAGATACTTATTCAAACATTGCTATGCAGATCAAATCACATGTTAAGGAGCTTCCTTGTCTTAGCCTTCTTGATTCCTCTGCTTACAAAATAGTTGAAACTGATGCCTCTAACATTGGTTATGATGGCATTCTAAAACAGTGCATAGACGATAAAGAGAAAATAGTATCTTTCACGTCTAAACATTGGAATACAGCATAGCAGAATTATTCCACAATTAAAAAAGAAATTTTGGCAATTGTTTTATCCATTTCCAAACTTCAATATGATCTTTTAAATGAAAGGTTTTTAATTCGCATTAATTGTAAATCAGCAAAAGATGTTTTACAAAAAGATGTTTAAAACCTTGCATCAAAACAAATTTTTTCTAGATGGCAAGTCATTTTAAGTGTTTTTGACTTTCATATTGAATTTATTAAAGGCGCTTCAAACTCCTTACTAGATTTTCTCACCCGAGAGTTTCTATAGGTAGGTAGATCTGAGTGAATAACCAAACCACCAAACAAAATGCCAAGGAAAAAGAAAGATCCTGACGATAAACATGGTGATAAACATAAGGGTGTCAAGTAAGATGTTGAGGATTTTCTCTAAACCAATGTTCTACTGCTTTTGTGTCAGCCCTGTTGATGTCAACGCACCATCTTATAGATGGTTTATGTTGGGGCCCTCCTCTTTTGTTCACTAGAGATGGTGAAGAGGGATGTTTTAATTAGATATGGATCTGTAATATCCCAAATTTCAGTCACCAAAATTCCTTATATTCAAGAGAATAAAATGGTGAATTAAAGAGCACATGAAATGACAAAACCAAGCAATTAGTGATTTAACATGACATGATTATGCTTGGAACACAAATGTTAAACATTTGATTATGCTGCCAGTGAAATTTCTTGTGAGGTAGTAAGTTTGTCATGTGGTTTTGGATGACTAAATGACAACTAAAAATTATGAAATTTTACAGAATGAAAGTAGACATCCTATTAATTTGATAGGTAATGGGTAAATGTTGGAGCTGTATGCAAAGAGTTATGGATTTTTGAAGTTAGCCTAGAAAAACTGGCTATTTTCTGGAACAGCATCCAAAGATTTAAATTCTGAGAATTGTGAGCTTCCAGTTGGCTAAAAGCTATATTTTTCCCTTAAACTACAATAAGGGCTACATATCCTTTGGAATCACTCTAGTTAAAGTTCTACAAATAAATTTATGATTTTTCAAAGTTTAGTTAGAAAATCTGCTAGAATTGCCAATTATTCCAAAAATGGGAAAACAAATGTTATGGCAATCTTGTAATTATAGGATAAAATAACATCAACCTATTTTGCTTTTCCTATGGCCTCGGGACGTAAATCTAGGCTGACTAAAAAGGGGAGGAGTTAGTTCAATTTTAATTGAAGAATGACACCATTTGGAAGAGGATAAGTCCAAGTAAAATGTGTCATCAAAGGTCAAAATTTTGAATACTAACAATTAGGCAAAATATGAAGATATTTTAGAAACCCATACTTCATATTTCTTGCTTCACTTCTACGACCAAGATACATTAAGAGAGAGAGAGAGAGAGAAAGTGCACTCATTAACTCTAGAGAGAAGGAGGAGAAAATCTAAGGTAAGTCTTGGTTGTTCTTGATGATTTGGCTTCTAGTTTGTGTAGTTCCTTCCCTAAGCTCCTCTTCTTCATGAAATTCATTGTTTAGCAAGCAAAACAACAAGGAAAAAAAGGGAGGGTTTCAGCCAAGAGAGAGAGAAATCAAGAAATCAAAAGGTAACTTTAAAACCTTAAATCCTTGGTGTTGTTGATGTTGTTGTTGTGATTCCTGGTTGGATTTGTGGTTTAATGCTTGGATTTGTAAATTTGGGAACTGATAAACCTAAGGGGTTATGCTGCCCAAATTTCCTAAAATCTTGTTTAGTATGTGATTAAATGGTTTAATAAGGGATTGGGAGTAAAAAAGAACAAGCTTTTGGAGTTAAAAATCAAAATCACAAATTTTCCCTTTTTCCCTCTAAGTTTCGGCAAGACCTGAATTAGAGGTAGGAGCTGGATTTTCTTAAAATTGATGATTCCATAGTGTTCAAGAGGGAAAATTGTGTAAGGTTGATGCTAAACACTTTTTCAGAAAAGCCCTAGAAAGTGAAATTACGAAAATACCCCAAAAACCCTAAATAGAGGCTGTCAAGGCAAAACTGTTATTTGGGTAGTGATTTTGGGAAAAATGAGGTGAAAAATGGATTCCTTAAGTGAAATCATGTAGGACTAGCCCGAGTCATAATTTTTAGGGGAAATACAGTTGGATCGGGTACAAATGGGCTTAGACCAGGTCCCTAGGGGTAAAATGGTCAAAAAAAGTTTTTAAGTCAAGATAACCAACACAATGGGTTTAGAGTGATTTATAAATGAGTAATAAATCATTTATCCTAAATTTGGAATTTTAGGATATACCGATAGCCCGAGTCGAACAGACAGTTTGTATCGACATCTGTAATATCCTGAATTTTGGGATTAGAGAGTTGGGAATAAGCCTAAATTAAGTGAACTTCTAATCCCCGATTTAGAAGGTGTCCCAAATTTATTCCTTAATGTTTCTCATATTTTTGAGGTATTAAAGGGAATAAAATAGTGAATTAAAAAGTATGGAAAATTTGTATACAAAAATAGAATTTATTTAAGTTGCAAGTACTTGTCGTTTTATAGCTTCAAGTGAGGTAGTGAGTTAGTCACAAGGTTTTAGAAGAACAAATGATGGGTAAAAATTATGAAATTTTATAAGATAAAAGTAGACACCCTAAGCTTTAAACTGATAGTGATATGAATTACTTGAAGCTATATAGAAAGAGTTATGAATTTTTGAAGTTAGCCCAGAAAAACTAGAAAGTTTCTAGAGCAGCGTTCAAAGAAATAAATTATGGGAATTTAGTGCTTCCAAATTTCAAAATTCTATATTTTCCCTTGAAACTAGACTCAATAAGGTTTCTATAGCCTTTGAAATTGTTAGATCCCATATGTTTGATGATAACAAAGATTGGACTGATGATAAAAGAGGATATGATAACAAATGAATTTGAACAAAGTAAATAAATGGCAGACAAAGCTTTACTTTAAGTAAGCACTAGAGTAATGAAGAAGATATGAGAGGCAGAGCATAGGGAAAACCTCACTGGCAGTTTTTGTCTATGTGTACTCTAGTGAGCACTCGAGTAATGTTGAAGAAAATGTTTCAAAAAGGCACTGCCAAAATTTGGAAGAAGTTACTTGAGGGGCCACTCGAGTAATATACTCAAGTAATATGCAAAGTTATATGAAATATTACTCGAGTAACACATGAGAAAAGGTATTACTCGAGTAGCCACTCGAGTAAGCAGGGAGAAAATCTTCCAGTAGCTCTCGGCCAAGAAATGCTACAATTTACTCAAGTAACACGTGAGAAAAAGGCATTGCTCGAGGGAGCACTTGAGTAATATGCGGAGTTATTTAAAGCATTACTCGAGGGATCACTCGAGTAATCAGGTAAGCAAACTCTCGGCCAAGATTTAAATGACATTACTCAAGGGACCACTCGAGTAATCTGCAAACTTATTTGATAGCTTACTCGAGGGAGCACTCGAGTAACTTGTGAAGAAAAGACATGGCCACTCGAGTAGCTACTCGAGTAATCTAGTATTTCCAAGGTTTTTGATGTATCTTACTCCATGTCTTACCCGAGTAATATTTTATGAAATATATTGAATTACTCTTTGCCATATTTTTGATAGGATTACTCGAGGGACTACTCGTGTAATGAGCATGATCACTCGAGTAATGAAGTCCAGAAAACATATCTTTAATCCAATGTTTATTGAATTGTTTTCTATATGATTAACCATTCATTGTATTAGTACCCTAAGTACATTTGTAGAGAAACAATGAAGAGATCATACCAGAAGTGAAAAGTCAAATAAAATGTCCGAACGCTCGCCTACCGTTACCTACCGCAAACGAATAGTTTTTCAAATTTGAAGAATGGTCAACCATTGCTGGGCAACTCTAACGAACATGTTTGAATTGCTTCCAACAGACACTACAAATCATCTATATATATGGAGCATTCAAAGAGCAGAGTACAACAACTGCGAACACACGAACATACATTGATCAACACATTCTTAGTGCTCTGTTTTTCTTATACTCATTCATTATACTTCAATGATTATATATTTGCTCTGTGAGAGAGATTTTCATTACAAACTCAATATTTGTTATTAAGACAACTTAAGGTTGTGGAACCTTAAGTTGGGGATTTGATTACGACATGTAAGGGGGAGCAAGTGTCCAGGTAAAGGAATTTGTTGTGTACTAAGGTGCCAAGAACCCACTAAATCTTGGAGAATATAGTGAAACTCTCAGAGACGCTCTGAGGACTGGACGTAGGTCAAAGTGGTTATGGACGAACTAGTATAACTCTCGGTGCATACTTTAGTGATATTTCTCTTTGCTCTTAACTGCTTTAAATATTCTGTTAATTTTCTTATATGCAATGAAATTTCTGGTATCACCTAATTCACTCACCCTCTTGGGTGAAACACTTGCACTAACATTTGGTATCAGAGCGTAGGTCTTTTTTAAGGTTTAACAGCCTAAAAAGGATCCAATGGCAAGCATGGGTGAATGAATTCTTTCCGACGAAGCTTCTATCACAAGGCCTCTGGGTTTCAATGGTGAACACTTCTCATTCTGGAAAGCAAAGTTCAGAGTCTTCGTAATGGCTACTGAATATGGGCTATGGGATGTAATTGAGAGTTGAAACTACAAACTTGAAAAGATTGTAGATTCATAGAAAGTTCCCAAGACACCAGTACAATATGATGAGAATGACAAGAAATTCTTAACACTCAACAGCAAGGCAATTCTGATGATTCAAAGTGCCTTGAGTCAAAATGAGTACTTCAGAATCTGCATACTTCCAACATCTAAAGCAATGTAGGAAACCTTGGAAATAACTCACGAAGGAACTTCAGGAATAAAAGAAAACCAGATCAATACTCTGGTTACAAAGTTTGATTTACTTTGAATGAAATCAGGTGAGTCGATAGCTGAATTTGAACTTAGATATACTCACCTTGTTAATCAACTTACAGTACTTGGAAAAGTCTATGATCAACATACCCAAGTACAAAAGATTCTGAATATTCTTTCTAAAGACTGGGAGGCAAAAGTCACTGCAATTGAGGAAGCAAAAGGTGAATTAATTCTATCGTTTGCTTCTTTATTTGGTAGCCTTTCTGAATATGAAAGTAAATTAAAGTTCAAACGAGAACTAGATGATATTGGTGACAAGAAGAAAAGAGGTCTAGCACTGAAAGCAAAAGAAGAAGAACAAGGTGAAGATGAAGAGTTTAACGATGATGAAATGGGCCTAATCATAAAACAATTCAGAAAGTTTTACAAAAAAGGCCAAGGATTCAAAAAATTTCAGAAAGGAGGAACAAGTAATAAAGAACACATCATCTGCTATGAATGTGGAAAGCTAGGATATATCAAATCAAAATGTCAAGAACTAATTTAGAAGAATAAAAGAAAGAGAAAAAGCAAATTCTACAACAAGAAAACGCTTTTGTATCTGCCATATAGGGAGATAGCTCTTCTGACTAAGAAAGTGATGAAGAGGTAGTAGCCAATATCTGTCTAATTGCTCAAGAAGAAATAGAAGAAGAGGTAACTGATTCTGATCTTACTTATGATGAATTACTTTCCGAATATAATGCTTTACACTCTAAATTCATCAAAGTAGTTAAAGAACTAGTTGTTTTCAAAAAGAAAAACAAAGCTCTTGAAATAGAACTTAAAGAGAATTTTGAAAAGGATTGTGAAAACTGTACTTCTTTGAAAAAGAAAAACACTGATCTTACTAAAACTCTTGAAAAATTCACTAAAAGAAGTGAGATGGTAAATGTAATTTTAAAAGCTCAACAATTTGTGAATGACCGATCTGGAATTGGATATGATCCAAAATCAGATAGAAGGAAAGGAAGAAAGAAAGTTGGAGGTAAATCATACCTAAACTATTTTCAGCATTTTGTGCATATATCAAATTCGTTTGCACACTGTAATTATTGTAATAGAAAAGGTTATTATACATCATCATGCATTCATAAGAATAAAGGAAAGATATGAACCTACAAATGGGTACCTAAAGGTTCATATATTCAGAAAGTCATCTGTAGTAACCCAAATGGACCCAAAAAGATATGGGTACCTAAGACTTAATCCTATTTGATTGTAGATATGTCTTAAAGCATCCAAAAACAATAAATGGTATATAGACAGTGGATGCTCTAGATATATGACCAGTGATTTTGAAAGTTTTACCACATTGCAACCTAAGGAAGGTGGAAAGGTAAAATTTAGAGGAAATCAATCGGAAAGATAGCAGGAATTGGTGAAATAAAAAATGACAACGGAATATGAGTCAAAGATGTATATTACGTTGAAGGCTTGTGTCATAATTTGCTGAGCGTGAGTCAAAGTGCAGATAAAGACAACTAGGTAATATTTGATTCAGAGGAATGTCTAATTGTCAACAAGAAAGACTCACAACTTGATAAGAAAAATATCAAGACAAAGCTCAGAGCAAAAAGGGAAGGTAACTGCTATACTCTTGATATTAATAGAAGTGATTCTGAAAATTGTTTCTGAGTAATGTTGATTAAAGTTGGTTATGACATAAGAGACTAGCTCATGTCAACATGCACCAACTAGGCAAAACTACTAAAAAAGGATTTAGTTCTTGGATTACCCAAAATAAGTTTTAAAAATGATTTGATTTGTAACGCATGTCAAAAGGGTAAACAAATTAAATCATCTTTCAAATTGAAAAAATTTAATTACAACAAATCGACCACTTCAATTGCTATATATGGATTTAGTTGGTTCAGCAAGAGTTAAAAGCCTTGGTGGCAACTTATATTCATTGGTTATTGTTGTTGATTTCTCTAGATTTATATGGACTATTTTTCTGTCAGCAAAGGATGAAACCTTTGTAGAATTCATTATTTTTGCCAAGAAAGTGCAAAATAAGAAAGGTATGTCTATTACAGGTATTAGGATAGATCATGGGTATGTGTGCAAGATATCAGTTAGCACCAAAAGAGTCATATGCTGAAACCATCAAATGTATCTTTCGATATCTTGTTGACAAGGCAGAATTAGGTCTCTGGTATCCTAAAGGAAGAAGTGAATATCTAGTTGCATATTTAGACTTTGATCATGGAGGATACAAGACTGACAGAAAGAGTACCAGTGGACAAAGTCAGTTTCTTGGAGGCTCACTTGTATCATGGTTTAGCAAGAAAAAAATACAGTGTCTCTTTTATCAACAGAAGCAAAGTATGTTATAGCATCAAGTTGTTGTGCACAAGTGTTGTGGCTAAAACAATAACTACAGGATCTTGGTATTTATTTAAAGGAGATACCAATATACTGTGACAACACTAGCACGAAAAGCTTGGCAAAGAATCCCGTTCAACATTCTAGAACTAAGCATATTGATGTTAGACATCACTTCATCAGAAATCATGTCCAAAAGAAAGATGTCAAAGTAATATTCATTCCAACTCATCTTCAACTAACTAATATCTTCACAAAACCTCTTGTAAAAGATCAATTCTTATATATTAGAAGAGAATTGGGAATGGTAAATCCCAATGAATTGTAAGTTATTTAGTATTTACAAAATGTTAGATGATGTTATTTATTGATATTTTAATGATTACTAACTAAAGCATCGGAGTTTCTAGCAATTTGTTTTGTAGGATCTTGATATTTTGTTTTGGGGTATGAAAAGCAGAGGTTAATAGAGGACAATATTACTGGAAGGACAACTTCAAGTAAACGTCATTACTCCAGTAATACCTTGAAGTAATTAGACGGGTTACTCGAGTAACCACTCAAGTAATGAGCTGGAAGATATAGCAGTGAAGCTTTAATTCAAAAAGAATTCAAAACAAAATTGCATAATGGTTGGAAATGAACAAGCGGGAAATGAAGAGACGACTACTTGAAGGAGGCCTTGAGTAAATCATCAATATTACTCGAGTAAGGCCTTGAGTAATCATGAGAGGAAATCAAAATTTAACTCAATCTCCATTCAAATCAGTGTTAATGTGCCATCAATTGATCGAGGGAACATACATAAGAAATTACAACATTACTTATGATCGGTACGCGTTTAAATTGTATTGATTTTAAGTTTTTTAAGCTTTACTCGAGGGAGCCGTCGAGTAACGCCTATGATCACTCGAGGGAGCTCTCAAGTAAAGTCACGCAACTGGGTTATAACTTAGCATGTCACATCATGTTCACAAAATTACTTTAAGTAATTCTCTGAGTAACCTGTCAGAAAATCTTTCCTAAAACTCTTCCTTACTTTATTTCCGTCAAAACCCATCAAAATATCTTAAGAAAATCTGCCTTAAATCTCTCTAATCACTCTGCCCTAGTGTTTGACTTACGAGAGAGAAAATGTAATACCCTGAATTTTGAGATTTGAGGCTAGAGAATAAGCCTGAAATAAGTGAACTTCTAAGCCCCAATTTAGTAGGAGCCCAACTTTATTCCCTAATGATTTTTATATCTTTGGAGTAATAAAGAAAGTAAAAGGGTGAATTTCAGAGAAAATAATTATGTTTTTGGTGAAATCCCTTATGAGTTAGTGAGCTTGTCATGTGATTTTATATGACCAAATGATGAGAAAAAAGTTATTAATTTTTATAGGATTAAAATAGATATCCTAAGCTTTAATTTGATAGGTCATATGACTCAATTAGAGCTATATATAAAATGTTATGAATTTTTGAATTCAGCACATAAAAACTGTGAAATTTCTGGAAAACATGTAAACATTAAAAATCTGGGAATGTTGTGCTTCCAAATAGTAAAAGGCTATATTTTTCCTTGAAACTAGACTCAATAAGGGTTCTATAGCCTTTGGAATCACTCCAATCCGATATTTCTAAAATTAGTTATGATTTTTCAAAATTTGGGCAGAAAATATACCATAATTTCTGAAAAATCTGAAAATGGAAAATTTGTGATGGTAACTTTGTAATTATGAGATAAATTGTGATCATCCCATTTTGGCACAAACTTGGGCCTTGACATGAATATGGCTGACTTGAAAAGGGAAATATTAGTTGCATTGTATGGGCTTTCATGTAGATAGGAAGTATGTGCACAAAGTGAACATTTTTGGAAATTAGCTAAAAATGACATAAGCCTAAAGTAAAATAATAAAAGCTTCATCCTCTTCCCTTGGCTGCCATAAAATGACACCATATCAGTTTTAGAGAGGGAGGAAGAGCTAAACTTTGTAGAGAGAAAAGGGAGAAGAGATCTTCTAGGTAAGCCGATTTCTCTGATGATTTAGCTCCTAACGCGTATAATAACTCCGACCCTAAGCTACTCCTTTTTGTTCTTTAAGGTTTGGAAGCTCAAAATCTGTTGTTGAGCACTTACAGTTTTCATCCATCTTGAGGAAAAGCTAGTGGGAGCTTGAGGTAACTTCCAAACTCTTATATGTTGACTATTCTGGTCGTTGTGGACAATTTAATCAGTGAAATTTTACCGGATTGTCATTGGTTTTAATTTTTGGAAATTGGTTTGCCTAGGGGTTATGCTGCCCAAATTGGTACTAAATGGTAGTTGTAACCTAATGGAATAGTCAATAAAGTTGTTAGAAGTAGAAATGAACGCGTTTACGTAGTCGAAATCGCAAAACCACGATTTTCCCTGAAAAATCCATATATTTTGGTCAAGGCTATAAATGGGCCTTAGAGTTGGATTTTCAATGATTTGATGGTTCATTTAGTTCGGGAGGGAAAATTAGGTGGGGTTACAGTTGGTCACTTTTTCAGAAATGGTTAAAAAAGCATAATTAAAAACGCCCCTAAAACGCTTAAAGTGGGGTGTTAAGGGTAATTTTGTAATTTAACATTGAATTTGATAATTCTGAGTCTAGAAATGGATTCCATGGGCGAAAATATGTCAAAATAGCCCATGTCAAAATTTCAGGAAAAGTACAATTGGACTGGGTACGGTGGGGCCGGGCCGAGTCTCCGGGGGAATTTTAGTAAATTTTCATAGTAGGATCATGTAACCCCTAGAAACACTATGGAATTGTCTAAATTGTATATTTGGAATTGTAGGACCAAGTTGTGAGCCTAGTTGTTGGCACATTTTACAAGACACACGTTTCGAGGCGTAAAAGGGTTAAGGTAGGGAACTTACTTCTCCTGCATGTATTTGATATTTGTGTTGGTGTATTGATGCATGTTATTTCTTTGCTTGATTATGTGAAACATATATGAATAATTGAAGCTCTGTTTCTATCTATACTATGGCCATAGGTATGTTTGAAACAGTGAGCACGCAGATATGTCATTGTATGAGCATAAGTTAGTGTAAAGCAAGCATGTCATGCATTAAACATTTATTTTGCATTCATATTGGTACTATTTTCCTACTGAGATTCTCTCAAATCTCACCCTCCCCTACCAAAAATTAAGATAGGGCAAGAGGCTCTAGGAAGGGACAAGCACCAGGGGCGGTGAATACTCCTTTAGGATGTAGATTTAATAGTTGGTTATCAGTTATAGATTGGGATAACTGTATATGTTTGGGATATGTATTTGGATATTTGGATGTGTATATGTTTGAATGAGTAATTGGTTATGTATTCGAAATAGATTTGTGTAATCCCCTGTTTGGGAAATTGTAAGGGGCAAATATGCCCTAAAGATCCTTAGTAAAGGTATGAACTCGGGATTGCCGGGATTATTATGTTGTGCACTCTGATATGTTATGAATGTGATTTATCTTCGTGAGGCAATTATATTCGAAATATGAATATGAGACCAGGTGTATTAGATTTCGAAAGGTATTTGTGAAAACCCTATCTTAAGGATGGAGAATTGAAATGAGTTTTGTTTATCCAACGGTCTCTAATTCATTTTAATCATGTATTTCGAATAATAATTACGGAAGGGGTTACAGAAAATTTCTGGAAATCTTGATTTTTCATTCAAAATGGTTAGAACCAAAACCACTTGTCCTGAATCTCCTTCTGAGTCTTCTAATCCTCAGCAATCACATGAGTCTATCCCATCTCCTCCAGCCAAAATATAGAAGCTCACTCCTCATTCAAAAGCTAAAACCAAGCCGCAATCTAAACCTAAAGTGAAGGGGGTAGTGATCAAGGAACCTACTACCTCAAAAGCTCAATCTAAGAAGGATGTTCCTTCTGGTAGAGGCAAGGGGACTAAGGCACTATCTCCACCTCCTTCTGATTCCTCTGATACACCCATATTTTCTGTGAAGCCACTGAAAAGGGCTAAGTATGACAAAGATATGGCTAAGGCTATGGCAAATATGCTCGATGAGATTCACAAAGAGAAGCAATGTCAATCTACAAAGAAACTAGAGGAAGAAGAAATCACATTTCCTCCAACCAAATTCAATGTGAAGAAAATCAAGGATTCACAAAAGTTCAAAGATAACTTTTCAAGGAGAAAAGCGTGCCAGATGCACTATATTGACCTTGGTGTTCTTCAAGAGGTATTAAAATTCAACCTCAATTCATATTTGGAATCTTATATGGCCTGGCTCTCTGTAAAACTTCCTTTTTGTTTCAAAGTAGTAAGACATTTCATTGTAATTTAGAACCTGTCAATGATCCACTTAGGAACTCTTTGGAAGAAGAAATGTTTTCTAAGATTAGAGGGCATGAACTTCTAATCTAACCCTCCAAAATCAATACTTGGCTAGGAATAGAAGACCCACATGAGGATAATTATCCCAATCTTGATTCAAACCAACTATTTTCTATCCTAAGGCCTAGTGAGATTGTAGGACCCTTTGGTTTCAATCTAAGTGATATGTGTGATCTTCATAGACTCCTATGGTATAGCTATTTTAGAGCCATAGTGAACAAAGAGCATAATTACACACATTTCATAGAAAGAGATTACACAAAATTTGCCCCATTACTTTTGAAAGAGAAAAAGGACTTAGGGGAATATATCTTCACTGAAATAAAAAGATAATTTGAGGAAAAATCTACCACTCTAATGCCTTATCCTTAGCTTATATCTTTATTTCTCAAAAAGAACAAAACATGGTATTTGGAGAAAGGTGAGCCAATTGAGAGGCTGGTTCCAGTAAGGAGAAATCAAATTGGAAAGCTTCATACTGCACTTCCCCTAACAAACCCTCTTAAGACAAGTCCCAAAAAGAAGAAGAAGACTGAGACCACAACAAGTTGTTTGGATGAGACACAGTCTTTTGCTCTATCATCTACATCTTTTTCTTCCTTCTTTGGTACCATATTGCAAAATTTTATCGAGAATATTCTCAAGGGTTTCCATATCGACATTGCCAATACAAATGTGGAGTTGGTAACCTATATGAATGTGAAGATGGGAGAACTTGTGGAGAGAATGGATAAGAGACACAAAGAGATGTTAGCAGAACAACTAGCTCAACGTGAACTTTTGAGATCATTCCATGCTAGACTTGATGTTATGGCATCTGGTTCTTCTACCCTTGGTTCATCTGTGCCTACTACTAATGTACTAGCATCACCTTCTCAGCCTGAATCCTCATCCATCTCTCCTCTAGACAATCTTTTATTCTCTATACCTAACCTATAATCTATCTTTAAGCACATATATATCATAATCGATGATCCTATTCAGCTTGAACCAGTGCCCACACCTATTGTATACCCAACTGGCACGAGGAAGTGTTATCTCTTCTAGTGATCATCAATCACTTGGAAGAATAGTAGAAGTGGAGATTTCTTCTTAGGTTAAACCAAGTCCTTCCAAGGATCTTATGGTGGTTCCACCTTTGGTTCTTCCTGACCTTCAACTTTTTAGCTCCTCTTCTGATTCTTCAAGTTCAGATGACTCACATGACTCTTTGGCCTTTCCTGTCAACCCCATCTTTGCAGCCAAGCCATCTAGACCTTCTCCTTCTCTTGATTGATCCTATTTCTTGTGATGAAGACAAAAAAGGCGGTGAAAAACTTGGGGTGATTTTGTGATTAATGATGTGATAATATAAATGCATTGTGAATTGGGTGTATAGGGTTTAAGGGAGCTTTACCAGTTTAAGATTATGTATTGAACTCTTTATGCAATTTCAATTGGAGTTAGATTTCATTGGAGTCATATTACATTATGGACTAATGAGTTTGTGATTGTGTATGAAAGGTGAACAACTTAGAACATATTTCAAAATTATGAGTTTTAGGATTCAAAAAGTTTTCACAGACTAAATTTTTCAAGATCATTAGATTTGAATTCAAAAATATCTTTATCAATATATTTCAAAAGAGTTTTCAAGTTTAAATTTAACAAAGGATGTCATGTGGAAAGCTTATAAGAAAAACTTGATTGAAAACTCAATTTCAAAAACTTTGTTCAACATCAACAAGTTTTGTCATCATCAAAAAGGGGGAGAATGTTAGATCCCATTTGTTTTGATGAAAATAAAGATTGAATTAAATATTCAAAAGGTTTTGATAATGAACAAAAATATTTGAACAAAGTAATTAAGTGTTCTATTGCAGGCCATAAGCATTACTCGAGTAAGTACCTCAAGTAATGCAGAAGAAATGAAAGACAGAGTATAGGAAAAATAAGCGTTGTGAGATTTTTTGAAGATTTACTCGAGTGATCCCTCGAGTAATGAAGTCATTACTTGAGGGCTCCCTCTAGTAATCAGTGAAGATTTGCTCTCAGTCAAAATTCATATAAGATTACTCAAAGGGCTTACTCGAGTAATCTATAAAGTTATTTGGAAGCTTACTCGAGGGATTACTCGAGTAACTAGTGCAGAAATGATGCAGTAGCTCTCAGCCAAGAAATGACAGACATTACTCGAGTAACTACTTTTGGAAAGCAACTTTACTCGAGTAGTTACTTGAGTAACATGAAATAAAAATTATATTACTTGAGGATTTACTCGAGTAATCAGGTAAGCAAAACAGAATTTGCTCTTGGCCAAGATTTTCATGTTATTACTTAAGGGACCACTCGAGTAATCTCCAAAGTTATTTGAACCATTGCTCGAGGGACTACTCAAGTAACAAGAAGAAATAACACACTTACTCGAGGGATTACTTGAGTAAGCAAGGTATATTCTGGTCAAACATTGTTGACCTACTCTCTGGCTGATTTTTGATAAAGTTACTCGAGGGACTACTAGAGTAATGCGCATGATCACTCGAGTAGCCACTCAAGTAATAAAGTACAAAAAACTTAATTTTAATCCGATGTTCATTGATTTGTTATCTATATGATTAACCCTTCATTGTATTAGTTTCTTGAGTATACTTGCAGATAAACAATGAAGAGATCATGTATTAAGAAGAGAAGTAAAAAATATAGTCTGAAAGTCTAAAACGCCTACCTACCGCAAACGGCTAGTTTTCAAATTCGAAGAATGGTCAAATGAAACTGCGCGACTCTAACAGAAATGTTTGAAATGCTTCCAATGGACATTACAAATTATCTATATATATGGAGCATTCAAAGAACATAACACAACAACTGAGAACACGAAAAATTATATCGATCATAATATTCTTTGTGCTCTATTTTCTTATGCTCACTATTTGTACTTTAGTGATTATATATTTGCTCTGTGGGAGAGTTTTTTTATTACAAACTCAATATTTGTTATTGAGACAACTTAAGGTTGTGGAACCTTGATTGGGATTTGATTACAACATGTAAGGCGGAGCGAGTGTCCAGTGAAGGAACTTGTTATGTACTGACGTGCCAAGAACCCACTAAATCTTAAAAGATATTGTGAAACTCTTAGAGAAGCTCTGAGGACTGGATGTAGGTCAAAGTGGTTGTGATCGAGCCAGTTTGACTCCCAGTGTATACTTCGGTGATATTTCTCCTAGTTCTTAATTGCTTTAAATTTCCAGTCAAGTTTTATATTCACAATGAAACTTTTGGTATCACCCAATTCACCCCCCTCTTGGGTGAAATACTTGCACTAATAGCCCTGAGCTTTATGTACACACACGGTTTGATGTGGTTTTTCATTGTATACTATATGGTGCATTGCATATTTAATTCTCGCATTTTATATGATTGATAGTTTGTTACTATTGAGATTCCTTTGAATCTCACCCTTTTTTATAAACAAAAATGTCTCAGCGGGAACCAATAGCTCTTGTAGATATGAGAACTGATGGGTGTGGATCCTGAGATGAAGATCATGGTTATATATATAGTATGTATTTTGGGATATTTTTGGATAATCGATACTTATTTGTAAATATTATCAAACCCTACAGGGTAAAGCTGTGATGTAATCAAGTACCTTGTGTTAATATATCAGTGTATTTATGCCATTCCTATTTTGCTCACCAAACTGAACGCAAGCACTCTGAAAATATGGAAAATCAGACAAGGGTATGACATTTTGGTATCAAAGCTGAAAGTAGTTCTGGAGGAGCCCAAATTGGTTCTAGCAGAGTGGCGATTCTGGCAACAGGATAGTATATTAATATGGTCTTGATTACACAGTGATAGGAAAAATGCACGGAAGGGGGTACCAAAGGGGTGAAATACTCTAGTTTGTGAGCTAGCCCCAAGAGATTAGTTTATATCCAAAAGGTAGCAAGTGGTAAAATATCATACCTAGGATGTTGTAAAACTTAAGGAGGCGTGTACGGCCAAGGACAAGGTGCAATCCACACATAGTATTTTGATAACCGGAGACGGTCAGCATGACTCATGAGATAAGGGCAGTTTCAGGGTATAGGTTGTCAGGAGCATATAGAGCCGGTATCTGCGTTTTGGCATGGGTACGTGAAATTTAAGCATGCTCAACCTAGGGAAATCTTAGGATGGGTGACCCCTTAAGAAGTTATGTTGGCAATGTTATGGAGATTTAAGGAATAGTAATTGTTTTATGGTTTATTCATGGTTAATAATCATTTGAGTTAGATAATTTAAAGAGTACTTAACGCATAGAGATAGTACTGATATAAGTATCGATTTTAAATCAAGACAGTTCTGTCGCAGTGAATACAGCCCAGAAAGGTCCATTTAATGGGGTTATGAAAATTTGAGGTGTATTAAATGTTTTGAAGATTTCTCTATACTGAGTGATAATCTTTAGTAACACCATGGGGTTAAAGGAATATAGTTATAATATACAGTGCTATATGATAAGTGGTGATTATACCATATATTGATCCTAGAGGATCTGATATGATGATATTGAAGGTTGAGATAGGCTTAAATTTGATCAAGCTAAAATAATACTTAGGTCAAAATGTGAATTTGTTGCATTATGGTTCAGTTCCATTATGGAAGTTTGAACCTTGGGAATAGTGTTGGACCTTCAGTAATGTCTTGAGGATATTAACCAAATACCGTGAAGGTTAGAATAGGTGCTATTGATCTTGATTCTTAGTGAACCTATTGGGTATATTTGAGGAAAATGGTTTTTGATTTGTGTAATGTTGAGGTTCTGGATTTCATGATGAACCTAAAGGTTGGGTTAGAGACCCTGGCTATATGACATTACATGCCAGATATGTTATAGTAGACACGTGTGTACAGAGGCCCTAAGACCTAGCGGACCAGTGTGTCCTTAGGTTGGTAATTTTATTTGGAATTACGTTGGGGTTAGTAATGATCCATGGAATCAAGGAAAGTGATTTGTTGGCTCAACAAGTGTTGAGGTTCTAAGAGTTGCATTGTGATTCGAGAATCAAACTTCATAGTTGAATTGATTCTTTAGGATTTTGAATTGACCTGGATGGTCTGAGGTA
Source organism: Inga laurina (assembly GCA_963855925.1). Classification (NCBI taxonomy): domain Eukaryota; kingdom Viridiplantae; phylum Streptophyta; class Magnoliopsida; order Fabales; family Fabaceae; genus Inga; species Inga laurina. Next base: position 18,934,567 of record OY979702.1, on the reverse strand, counting down.
CTAGAACATGATACTAGAATGAATTAAAATCGTATGAGATTTCTTAGTATTGCTAGTTGCTGATCTAGCATAGGGAAAGATATTAATAATAAAGTATTCCTTTATTGAATGAGAATAGTTCTCGATAGAACAAAAAGTAGCCATGAAATATGGTTGATACCTAGTGCGATGACATTGGACCAGGGTGTCCAGGGTATGTCTTAAAGCTGGCAAAACATTCAGACTGTACCTGGTGTGTAGTTGAGGTAGTTAGACCAGCGTAATCAAGAGCTTTGGTTTGGCCTGGGCAGTGAGGTCCAGTGCTTGTTATGATTGTTTCCTAGGTAGTGAGGTCTAGTGCTTGTTATGATTGTTGCTTGGGCAATGAGGTCCAATGCATGTTATGATTACTGGGCGAGTTGGGTCTAGTGGTTGATGTGATTGTGTGATCCAGGCGGAGTCCCGAAGAGGCTGTGAGGCCTAAGGAACCAAGTGTTGTGGGAATGGACCGGTGGGTCTTATATTTGATTGCAAGCTACATATTGCATACTGAATGGATAATGAATGCTGAATACTATCTGAGATTTGTGATGAGAATATGGTGATTGTGTTGTATGCTTGATGAGCTTGCCGATGAAAGAGATAGATTGAATATGACTATGGTGTTGCATGGCTTTTGAGCCTGCATGTGATAATAGAATGAGATACGTTATAAGGCTAAGTATATTGGGGTAGTGTTCCGACAAGACAATGAGACGTATTATATATTGAGCGTCCTGATGGACAATCAGTACAATAATGGGTTGGGTGACCTATGAATACAGAACGTATTGAATATATAAGTATTGATAGGCAGTTCAACCACACATATCAAGTAAATTATGGTGCATATTTTATAAGTATGCAAAACCTAATGATAAGTACACAATGAGATATGATTAATCCCTAAGTTATAGACGTTTAAAGTTCATGGACGAAATTTCATGAATGGGGGTAGAACTGTAATATCCCAAATTTTAGGATAGGATGGTTGTTAATAAGCCTAAATTAAGTGAACTATAAAGCCTCAGTTTAGTAGGTATTCCAAATTTATTCCCTAATGTTTATTATATCTTTAAGGTATTTGGGAATAAAATAGTGAATTAAAGAGTATGAGAAATTTGTATACAAAAATATAATTTATTGAAGTTATAAGTGCTTATCGTTTTATTGCTTCAAGTGAGGCAGTGAATTTGTCACAAGGTTTTGGAAGAACAAGTACGTTTGGATCGGGTAAGGCGGGGCCGGGTCCTTGGGGGCATTTTGGTAAATCTTCACCATAGGCCACTATAAACACTATTGAAATGTCTAAAATGGTACATGAATGGGTTTTAATCTAATTCTTGTACATCTGACATTTCAGGACCAAGTTAAGAGCCAGTTGGTGGCACGTTTTATGAGGCGCATGTTTCGAAGCAAGAAAGGGTTAAGGTAGTAACTATTATCTCTCATACACTATGTGACTATTGATATGTTGTGTGTTATTATATTTTGTGATATGAACACATGCCAGGGGAACATTACCTAACTGTGGTTTGGGACCTAGCTGAGGTATACTGGTGTTACCTAACTATAGTCGGGGACTCAGCTGAGGAACACGTACAGGTTTCAACTGGATAGTTGGCTCTGAGCTTTGTGTACACACACGATTTGATGTGGATTTTCATTGTACACTATATGGTGCATTGCATATTTAATTCTTGCATTTTATATGATTGATAGTTTGTCCTTGGAATCTCACCCATTTTTATAAACAAAAATGTCTTAGTGGGAATCAGCAGCTCTAAGGGCAAGATTGTAGATACGAGAACTGACGGGTACAGATCCCGAGATGAAGATCGTGGTTATATATATAGTCTATATTTTGGGATATTTTTGGATAATTGATACGTATTTGTAAATATTATCAAACCCTACGGGGTAAAGCTAGAGGTGAGCATTCGGTTTTTGGTAAAAACCAAAAAACCAAAATATAAGAATTTTTCAAACCGAATAAGTGAAGATAATTGAACCGAAATAATTCGATTCGGTTTTGGTTTTTATTGATAAAACTGAAATTTTTTTATCTTCCTAATTAAATTAGAATATATGAATTTTCAACAAGAAAAACTTAATACAAATTATAAATTGAATAGCCTAAACAAGATTTAAGGAAATATGATACAAAATTTAAACAATATATATGATCCATGTAGTATTGACACTTAATTAAATTAGAGAAAAAATGTGAAAAAATATTATATGGTGTTTTCTTTACATTTTTCGGTTAAAACCAAATTTTTTTACAAAATTGAACCGAGCCGAATCATAAAAAAAAACTAAAAAAAAAGAACCGAACACCGAAAAAACCGAACCCAACAAATCGAAGTAGGTTCGGTTTGATTTGGTCTTTGGTTTCGATTTGATTTTGCTCACCCATAGGTAAAGCTGTGATCTTATCAAGAACCATGACTTAATATATCAGTATATTTACGCTATTCATGTGTTGCTCATCAAACTGCGCACAAGCACTCTGAAAATATGGAAAATCAGATCAGGGTATGACACATTCTGACAAGGAAAGGACGTTCCAGGTAGTAACTCTATCTTTCATACACCATATAAGTGTTTATATGCTTTATGTATACCATATTCTGTGATATGAATAGTGAACACACACATTACCTAGTTGTTGTCTAAGACCTAGCTGTGGTTTTGATGAATGATTTGGTGCACACATATTTATGTGTGAATTTTATATGATTGAAAGTTTGTTACTACTAAGATTCTCTCGAATCTCACCATTTCCATACAAATATATAGTTTTCGGCTGCATGCAATAGCTAAAAGGGCATAAGCGTAATTTCTGACAACTAAAGGTTCCGGACAATACAATCATAGCAGTTGGTTATCTGAAGACCTTTTATTTACTTTAAGGTCTGAAATTTATTGTGCGATACCTTGTATGGGAATTCCTGTATACACTCAAGTATATTATATCAATAATATCAGTATATTTACACCAGTCCTGTTATGCCCACCGAACACGCATTAATATCATGCTGCAAGTCAAAATAAAGAGGGGTTTTATAGGATCTGTTTTTATGGCATTAAAATTTTTGTTAGCAGATTGGTATGATTTAAAGATCTATACTTGATAGCACATTATATATAGTTCTTGTTTATCATACATGAGTCCATCTGTGGGTTGAGGTGGCCAAAAGTCCTGAGTGTTGAGGCAGGCGTTGTGCCCTATGTAGTAGTGTATGATAAATAAAGATTTTGTATACTATGCATCGGCTAGAGTTAAATATGAGAAATCTTACTAATTTCTTAAAAAAACATTTTAATCTATAAAAACTAATACATTTTTAATTATTATACTACTATGGATCCAGAAGGTAATAATACTAAGGCAAGGGAGATAAGATTATTTTGAGTTTTTATTTTGATTTGGCTTGTATCTTGCTTTCTTTTCAGCTTCTTTACATTCTGCCTCTCTTTTCTTTTCTTACTTTCAATTTCTTTTCATTCTGCCATTTAAATTTTGTCAATTTAAATTTTGCAATTGAAATTATGTCTTCTTTATTCCGTTTTTTTTCATTCAAACGCGGTAGTAGTAGTTCTTCTACTCCATCAAACTCTACGCTAAATGATGTGGGATCAAATGCAGCAACTGTTACAGTGTAAATGATCAATTAAATAGTGCAAGTGTACACTGTCATAATCAAGTAATATAGAAGTGAGTAAAGTATCGTTCCCTCGAGAATTGATTACTAAGTACCAAAATAAGTAATTTTAACTCTATTTAATCGATTGATTAGTTGATGATTGAAAGTATGAAATAAAAGATAATTAAATATGAATGCAAATGATATGAAATAACTATGAGAAAAAGTCCTAGGAGTCAGATTTGACTTAACAAATTTCGGATTGAATCACTTATTTATTCTAGCCCAATTTATTCCACATGATTGATAGTTAGGTTTCCCTAATTTAATTACTAGCCTCTTCCAAGGTCAAGCAATTCTATAATTAATTGCTAATCCAATATATTCCTATATGAATTTAAGCAATTAATTATGCATTAAGATTCATGAAATTCAATAAGACTACACAACTTATATGAATATATTCCTATTTCATATTCAAGTCATGGTTTTAATTATATGATCTATACACATGCATCTCCTTCCAATCTCAACATGCATATTGAAATCATTCAAAAGATGGCCAATAAATCAAAAGCATTAAGAATAATAATTAAAACTCAATCATGAAGGATAAATTCGAACTAGATTTAATAAGTTAAGATTCAATCCGTTATTAGTAAGCTATGTCATCACTCTAGGAAAATGAAAATTTAGCATATGATAAAATTAAAAAAAAAACCAAAATAAATTGACATTATATAAAACTAGAATGAAATCCTCATAAATACTGCATAAAACTTGAATATTAAATTCTTAAACATAAATATACAACCAAAAGATGCTTGTAAAATGTAAAAATCTAGCCGTCCCTTTAGGAGGTAAAACCTTCCATGTAGGTGACATACAAAAAGTAATACAATCCTAAGCCTTCCAAGATGGAGGCATGCAAAAAGTAATACAATGCATAAAATTAATTCTAAGATGATGGATTAAATGGAGAAGAGATGAGAGTAATGAAATAGTATGTAAGTGGAGAAGAGATGAGAGTAATGGAATGGTGTGTAAGTAGAGAAGAGAGGAGAGTAATAGAAATGAAATGATATGTGTGGAGAAGAGATGAGAGTAATGGATATGAATTGGTGTGTGAAATGTGAAGGAGAGGGTGGCTATATATAGGGAAGAATGGAGTAGGCTAGATGAAGTGGTAGATGAAATGTGGTAGGTGAAGTAGTAGATAGAATGTGGTAGATGAAGTAGTTGATGAAAAGGAAGATGAAGTGGTAAATGAAATGATTGGTGAAATGGTAGATAATTCTCGCTTTCTAATTCCTAGAAAAATTCGAAACCCTTGAAGATAGAACTGGATTTTGGTCTCAACATTAAAGTTGTAGAGCTCTTTCTTAGCTTTTTATCCATATAAAGAATGTCCCAATCTGACATCTAGAGCTCCATATATTGCCTGAAAACTGAAAGAGGGTCTAATTTAGTATTTTCCAAGAAATTCTATTTTATGTCAAAATCATTATTTATTTATTAATTATACCCAAATTTATTAAATTGAGCTTAAATATCATCCATAAAATCATCATGTAAGGGAAAATAAATATGTAAATATTTTACTTATTAGCAACCAAACGGATTTTCAAAGACGAAATTTCTTTGGAAAATATAAACAAAAAAATTGATTATTGGACTTTGCCTCCAATCTTATCAAATGCGCTTTATCAAACTCAGGATAAGAAATGGTTCTCCAAATCTGATTACATAATCAGAACAGTTAAAGAATCAATTCCTATCCAATCGGGGAAAGAAAATTTTTCCTTCTTTCATGAAAATCAATTAACAAACATCGAAAAGATTATAACTTTGTACACATCGGCTGTGTTTAAGTTGCTCTTAAACCCCTTTTTCATAAACGTTTAAATGTGTCAGGTCTAGTTGGTCTTCAAGACACTAGACACTACATTTTTACTGACACTATTACAGGTTAAATATATTACTACCTTATAGACGTCCCTTTTTCAAAAAGGGATGTTAAAAGATAGAGGTAGTGGCATTTTTTATTTTTGTAAATAAAGCAGGGAAATGGAAACATTAGGCGTCCCAAATTTGAATTGGGACACCTAAAGAAGAGTTTAGACCCCAAATTTCAATTGGGACGCCTAAAGATTCGTTCAGGTGCCAAAAATTGAAAATTAAAAAAGTTTGACTTACTTCAAGTGTCCCAAAATTCATTTGGGACGCCTTAACCCGGGACTTTAGGCATCCCAACCAAGACTTTAGGTGTCCCAATTTTGGGACTCCTAAAGTCCCAAGTTTAGGCAACCCAAATGAAGTTTGGGATGCCTAAACCCACCTTTAGGTGTCCTAAATACCATTTGGGTTGCCTAAAAGCATCCCTTGCTGTATAGACGCATGTCAGACACTTGTCTGACATGCGTCCTCCCTCCTTCATTCTTTACTCTTTTGACCAACTCCCTTCACTTCATTTATTTTGACTAACTCCCGTCTAACTTGCTTTTTGCACACACCATCGTCTTCTTGCTTTGTTCATTTTACTCTTCCTCCTCCCTTCCATTGTAGTCTCATCGGCACACACCCCTCCTCCATGCCTTCTTGGTTTTTCCTCCACCTCCTTCCATTGACAACACACACATCCTGTCCTCCATAGTGTCTTGCGTTTTCTCCTCCAACTCCTTCCTTCCATTGTCGACTCACACACCCCCTCCACACACCGTCATGTTCTTGTTTTCTCCACCTCTCCTACGTCTTATCGGCACGTAACCATCGACTGTTCCTCCCCCCTCTTCATGTTTGTTTTGTTTGAAGTATAAATTTACTTGGAGAATTTAATTTAAACTTGCAATGTGAAATTATTATAATGCTTTTAATTTATTTTATATGATTCTAGTTACTGGACTGATTTTCCCTTTTGATTGATTTTTTTTTGTTTTTTTGCCAGAATCATAAACTCATTGTTAGTAGTTTTGCAATACTAATGTTTGTTTTATATGTTTGGAGCTTGGAAATTAAGGGAAAGTACATATGTATATTATTATAAATAAATGGAGCTATTGATTGATTTTGATGAAATGGACAACAATTAAATAGAGTAATTTTTGCTTCTTCTGTGCGTGGAGCTCAATTTGGTTTAAATTAATGAGAATTAATTATAACATGCTTTAACTTTCACTAATTGGTATGTGTTTGTTGGCTAACTAACATGTAAGTTTGCACAAAATACAAAATAAGAAAAGAAGTATAATGAAATTTATTTATTATCAATATAAATATAAAAAAAATTTATAATTATCTCATTGCATCCATAATCCATATATAATATGCAATATGGTTGGTTTTATTTTTTTTTAGTTTATATTAGTATGATTATTAATGTAGTTTCCTCAATCTATAAAAAAAAGTAGTATGATTATTATTAGTGTAGTGGAGATAGGGTTGCTTGAAATTAATTTGATCAAAGACTTTTTGGGCTGGATATCTTCTTCAACATATAGATCAGTAAACTTTTTATTTATATTAGTTAGTAGTTGTGTGATAACAACCATTTTGATACTTTCTGGTTGTTGTCATACATATATCATATTAGGTTGTATGAGTTGTTGTTAACGTACATATATATATAGTAAAAAGATTGCAGTGCTGGATGTCCTTACCATTTTGTAAGGGACATTGTGGTTTATGAATTCATCTTTGATTTTGTTTCTATAGTTTTAATTTGCTGGGTAATGAAGAATATAAATAATCATTTTAAAAAAAACTTTTAATATCCCAAATAGAGAAAAGGGATGTCTAAAGTCCTCACTTTAGACGTCCCAATTTTAAAAAAGTGACGTCTAAAGTGAGGAATTTAGATGTCCCAAATGGAGAAAAGGGATGTCTAAAGTCTTCACTTTAGATGTCCCTATTGAGAATATGGACGTCTAAAGTCCCTACACAATGACTTTAGATGTCCCTTTTTCAAAATTGGGATGTCTAGAGTCTCACTTTAGACGTCCCTTTTTTAGGGATGTTATTTCTAAAATATACTACGTCGCTCACATAGACGTCCCCTTATTTTTGGACGTTAAAAGTGCTAAAATAACGAAGTTAAAACCCCTGTTTATAGTAGTGTGACTCTCTGCTGGCAGCAGCAGAAGTTGGTCTTCATAATAGACCTATTTACTTTAACTCTATCTAGATAGGATGGTAGATTTAAAGGATGAACATGTCCTTGAAGCCCTTAAACTTAAAATTAAATTAAACGGTTTAAACATACAACTAGGATCTATACCTATTACCTTAATTCAGTATAAGATACAGTAGAAGGTCTATACCTGTATAGGATACAGTATAAGGTCTTAAACTCATACATTTCAATGGTACAAATTCCTCCCGATAACGGCCAAACAATAGTCTTCTTAACCAGACAATGACAATGCAAACCTGACTATTCCAAAAACAATTATGTGGAAAGATGTTGACTTACCTAATGACTGGATTATGGAAAAGGCCACTCAGCCTACTCCCAAACCCATGCATCAGATAAGCAAAATCATTCAAACATCTGATGGTACTGTCAAATTATCTTTTGATAGACCAAGAAGATCTTACACTCATCTCCTAGAAATGAGCCTTCATTATATAAAGACTGTAATATGTTAGAATAGAGTCATAAAGATATTCTTATTCTTCATTACCAAAAGTACCATATGTCATTTATGCGCTAATACCTATCACACCAATGGTAGCCCCATAACCAACCACCAACATTGGAAAAAGCCTTCAAAACTCTATTACCATAGAGCCAGCCCTCCAGATATTTTAGTTGAAGAATGAAAAAAACTAAAACTTTAAATCTTTTAATGCTGACAACATCTATGAATAGAGTATAGATAGTTAGAGTGAATCAAACATTCTTCAAACTCTTTAACAAATGACAATGGTAAGCATAGCCTACCAAACCACAAATGATTTTACAGATGAAATGATTGATAATCTTTTAGTTTCTTATTTTACTGGACAACTTAAAGGTTGGTAGGATAACTATCTTAATTTTGAAGATAAAAATTCCATTTTTGCGTCTGTTAAAATTGAATCTGATGGAAGACCCATTACCTCTAATGGCCAAGCAATCCCTACTTCCGTAAACACTCTTATTTTTACAATTATTAAACATTTTGTTGGGGAACCCTCTATTTGGAAAGATAGATCGGCAGAACTCCTCGCAAATCTTAAGTGCAAGACTCTATCTGATTTCAATGGTACATGGATATATTCTTGGCCAGAGTACTCACTAGAGATGATGCCAATAAACCATTTTGGAAAGGAAAATTCCTAGCTGGATTACCTATATCACTATAGGTAATAAGGTTAGAGAAAAATTTACAAAACCAAAATGATGGCAACATCCCTTATGAGCACTTGACATATGGTCTATTGATCTCGTATATCTAAAAAACTGCTCTTAAAATTTGTCAGGACAACAAAATCCAATAACAACTTGCAAAAGAAACAGCCACAAGTCGGAAAGAATTTGGAACTTTCTGTGAACAATTCAGATTTCTTGCTTGTAAACAGTCCAAACCTCACTGTAAACCTTACCACAAAAAGAAAAAGCATGCTTACCAAAAATATAAACCCAATACACCTCCCCATAGGCTCAAACAAGAATTTCAATCCAAACCAAAGATTGATTTTCCCAAACAAATAAAGGTTCTTTGTTTTAAATGTGGCAAACTGGGTCATATTTCTAAATATTGTCATTTGTCTTGAAAATTAAAGAAGATTAAGAGCATTGAAGAACATCTTCTTGAGCAAATAAACATTCTTTTAATTGAAACTTTTGAATCCGAATCTGAAAGAAGTTCTTCTGAAGATCTCAACCAAATTCAAAATGACGATCTTTCAGAAAACTCATCTTCAAAAATTAATGTTATCACGAAGGAACAAGATTTACTTCTTGATATCATTAACAAACTTCCATATTCTGACAAAGGAGAATATTTGTTCAAATTGAGTGAAGTTCTCAATCAAACTTCGAGTTCTTCAAACTCTAAACCTTCTGTTCTTTTTAACAAATATGATTGAACAAATATTTTAAACAAATTCAAACATTTTGTTAAACAAACAATCATCCAAGATCTTTAGTATGAGGTAAATAACCTTAAAACTGAAGTTCATCTTATCAAACTTCAATAAGATACCCATACAACTGCTATATCCCAAATCTAGGATATTCAACTTGCAACTCAAGCTAAAGGGCAACAGAAAACACCATCTGATCAGGAAGAAGATAGTCTTTTTGAACCATTTTTAAACTTAATTTCAAAAATATCAATTCAAAAGTTTTATGTTCATGCCAAGATCATTATTAATAATGATTTTGTTCTTGAACAAACTATTTTGTTTGACACAGGAGCTGATTTTAATTATTTTAAAGAAGGAATCATTCCTACAAAATATTTTAAGAAAACAACTGAAAGGTTTAATGGCGTTAATAACTCACGTCTAGACGTAAGATATAAAGTTTCAAATGTTGTTATTGAAAATAAAGGTTTAAAGGTTCAAACCCCATTTATATTAGTTAAAGATATAGGAATCCAAATCATCCTTGGGTGCCATTTGTAAGGTAATTATTCCCATACACTACAAAAAAAAAACAGCGTATTACCCACAGAAATTACCCATGGAATTCCGTCTCTAAAATCGAATTACCGACGGATTAGGGACGGAAACGGAATCACCGACGAAATTTTTTCCATCTCTAAAAACTCTGTGGCAAATCCGTGGCAAAAACTTGTTTGAGAATGCCACCATAACCAATGTCAGAGGCATCAGTTTCAACTATTTTGTAAGTAGAGGGATCAAGAAGGCTAAGGCAAGGAAGCTCCTTAACCTGTGATTTGATCTGCTTAACAATGTTTGAATGAATATCCGTCCAAGGAGGAGGATTTGTTCTGAGACGCCGGTGAAGCAATTTAATGAAATTGCTTAGATGAGGAATAAACTCAGTAACATAGTTTAAACATCGCAAAAATCTTTGAAGTTGTTTTTTTATCAATGATTTGATTCGAAAATTTGTTAGCAAATTGAATTGTTCGTTCAATTGGCTTTATGGATCCCTGGTATATCCAATGACTAAGAAATCTAACCTTAGTTTGAAAAAGACTAATTTTAGGTTTAAAAACTATATATTAAACCATTTGTTTCTGCAATTTTGATGAACTGATAAACATGTATGAAATGTTGATCGATCAAATGACAATAGATCAAGACATCATCAATGTAAGCAATAATTAGTTGACTACAATCATTGAAGATCTCATTCATGATCCTCTAGAATTCAGAAGGAGCATTTTTTAAATCAAAAGGCATAACGTTCCACTTATACTGACCAAAAGGTTCAATAAAAGCAGTTTTATACCTATCGTTTTCAGAAATTTGAATCTACTAAAATCCAGATTCCATGTCAAATTTTGAAAAGATTTTTGCAGAATACAAGCATTTAAGTAGATCAAATTTGTTTGGAATCAGATACCTGATCCATTTTAACGCTTCATTTAAAGGTTTGTAATTGATTACAAGTCTTGGAGCTCCAAGTTCTATTTCTGCATTTTTATTCACATAAAAAGTAGCACAAGACAATAGGCTATGAGATTTGCGAATCAATTTTTTGTCCAGAAGTTCTTGAATTTCCTTTTTACAGGCTTCAAGAAGTTCTGCAGTCTTTGAATTGGTCTCGCCTTAGTTGGTATTTTTTTTTTCAGAAAAACTTGTTTCATAAGGCAAGCCAACCACGTGTTTTTTATGATTCCAAAACGCGTTTGGTAAATTCGAACAAATAGTTTAATGGATTTGTTCAAGATATGTTTGAATTTTTTGTTTAATTTGTGTTTGATACAATTGGGTTTCTATATGTTTAAAAGAAATATCTTCCTTCAAAAAATTAATTTGTTGTTGTTTTGAAGAAAGAATATTTAACTTTGAGTTTTTGAGTAAAAGGAAACAAAATTGTGTTTCCCAGATGTTGTTTTGAAATTCCATTTTCATAAGTCATGTATCACTACAAAACAACATGCTATTATCGACGAAATTACCCATGGAATTATATCCGCCGGTAATTTCTGACAGTTTACCGACGGATTTTCTGTTGAAAAAATTACTGACGAAAAAAAATTACATCTTTAATTACTGACGGATTACCCACGGAAGTTTTTCCATCGGTAATTACCCATCGTCTTACCCACGGAATTCCGTGGGTAAAATTACCGATGGAATTCCGTGGGTAATCCGTCTCTAATTACCGACGAATAAAGACGGAAAAAATTCCGTCGGTAAATACTGACAGATTACCCACGGAATTTTTTCTATTGGTAATTTCCCATGCCTTACCCACGGAATTGCATGGGTAATTTGAAATAGAAATTACCCACGGAATAATTCCGTCGGTAATTACCGACGCATTACCTACGGAATTCCGTGGGTAATCCGTAGGTAAAACTAATAATTTTTTTATTATCTTTTAATAATTTATATAAAATAATAAAAATAATCTATAGCAAATAAAAATTTAAATATCATAAAATTAATATTTAATATAGTATATTAAATATATATAATATTAATAATAAAAATTTTAAATGAAATAAAAAATTTAAAATTTTAAATTTTATATCATAAAAACAAAATATATAATTAATTATAAATATATATATTATTAAATATTTAAATGAAATAATAAATTAAAAAATTTTAAATTTATATTATAAAAAAAGAAATATATAAAATATATATGTAATATTATATATATTTATATTAATATTAAATATTTAAACGAAAATAGAAATTAAAAAATTTTATATTTTATATTATAAAAAATGAAATATATAATTATATATAAATATATATTTAATTATATATATATATATTTATCTTAATATTATATTTGTTTTTAATTATTATATTATATATATTATTACGTAAACAAATAATGCATGGTTAAAGCAACTCAACTGGCAAAGGCATCAGAACACATACCAAAGGTCCAAGGTTCGAATCCCACCTTTGTCACAAAACGCAACAATTATCTCACAGAGACATGTGGCGCAAGGTTTGAGGGACACGTAGCCCTTGCTCGTCGGAAATTACCGACGGAATTTTTTTCGTGGGTAATCTGTCAGTAATTTCCGACAAAATAAAAATTCCGTCGGTAAATCAATTTGCCTCAGATTTTTTAGAGATGGAAAAAATTTTGTCAGTAATTCCGTTTCCATCCCTAATTTGTCGATAATTTGATTTCAGAGACAGAATTCCATGGGTAATTTCTGTGGGTAATACGCTGTTTTTTTTAGTGTATGGGAAGAATAGCCTTGCAAATGGCACCCAAAGGATGATTTGGGTTCCCATATCTTTAACTAATATAAATGGGGTTTGAACCTTTAAACATTCGTTTTCAGTAACAACATTTGAAAATTTATACCTAACGTCTAGACGTGAGTCATTAACACCATTAAACCTTTCGGTTGTTTTCTCAAAATTTTTTGCAGGAATGATTCCTTCTTTAAAACAATTAGAATCAGGTCCTGTGTCAAACAAAATATAGTTTGTTCAAGAACAAAATCATTATTAATAATGATCTTCGCATAAACATACAACTTTTGAATTGATATTTTTGAAATTAAGTTTAAAAATGGTTCAAAAAGATTATCGTCTTCCTGATCAGATGGTGTTTTCTGCTGCCCTTCAGTTTGAGTTGCAAGTTGAATATCCTGGATTTGGGATATAGCAGTTGCATGAGTATCTTGTTGAAGTTTGATAAGACGAACTTCAGTTTTAAGGTTATTTACCTCATACTGAAGATCTTGGATGGTTGTTTGTTTAACAGAATGTTTGAATTTGTTTAAAACGTCTAATAAATCATATTTGTTAAAAAGAACAGAAGGTTTGGAGTTTGAAGAACTTGGAGTTTGATTGAGAATTTCTCTCAGTTTGAACAAATATTCTCCTTTGTCAGAATCTGGAAGTTTGTTAATGATATCAAGAAGTAAATCTTGTTCCTCCGTGATAACATTAATTTCTGAAGATGAGTTTTTTGAAAGATCTTCATTTTGAATTTAGTTGAGATCTTAAGAAGAACTTCTTTCAAATTCTGATTCAGAAGTTTCAATCAAAAGATTGTTTATTTGCTCAAGAAGAGGTTCTACAAATGCTCTTAATCTTCTTTAATTTTTGAGACAAATGACAATATTTAGAAATATGACCTAGTTTGCCGCATTTAAAACAAGCAACCTTTGTTTGTTTGGGAAAATCAATCTTTGGTTTGGATTGAAATTCTTGTTTGAGCCTATGGGGAGGTGTATTAGGTTTATATTTTTGGAGGGCATGTTTTTTGTTTTTGTGGTAAGGTTTATGGTGAGGTTTGGACTGTTTATAAGTGATAAATCCAAAATTGTTCACAGAAAGTTCCCAATTCTTTCTCACTTGTGGCTTTTTCTTTTACAAGTTGATGTTGGATTTTGTCATCCTGACAAATTTTAAGAGCAGTTTTTTGAACATACAAGATCAATTGACCATATGTCAAGTGCTCATAAGGGATGTTGCCAACATTTTGGTTTCTAAATTTTTGTTTAACCTTATTACCCAAAGATGTAGGTAATCCAGGTAGGAATTTTTCTTTCCAAAATGGTTTATTGGCATCATCTCTAATGAGTACTCTGGCCAAGGATGTATCTCTATACCATCTTAAATCAGATAGAGTCCTGCACTTAAGATTTGAGAGGAGTTTTGCCGATCTATCTTTCCAGATAGAGGGATCCCCAATAAAATGTTTAATAATTCCAAAAATAAGAGTGTTTACGGAATCAGGGATGGCTTGGCCATTAGAGGTAATGGATGTTCCATCAAATTCAGTTTTAACATATGCAAAAATGGAATTTTTATGTTCAGAAGTAAGTTAGTTATTCTACCAACCTTTAAGTTGCTAGTAAAACCAGAAACTAAAAGATGAGCAATCATTTTCTCTGTATATCATTTATGGTTTGGTAGGCTGTGCTTACCATTGTCATTTGTTGAAGAGTTTGAAGAATACTTGATTCGCTCTGACCGTCTATATTCTATTCATAAATGTTGTCAGCATTGAAAGATTTGAAGTTTTGGTGTATTCGTTCTTCAACTAGAATATATGGAGGGCTGGCTCTATTGTAATAGAGTTTTGAAGGCTTTTTCTAGTGTTGGTGGTTGATTTGGATTGAGACTCAGAATGGTTAGAGTTAGATTCTCCAATTTGGGAATTTTTTTTTTCAAAAGTCATTACATCTTTAGTTTTGGATGATGACGATCAAGGTGTCTTAGGGATAGTTCTGGTTTGTAGTTGTCTAATTTGTTGTTCAACCTTTTCTAGTAAATTAGATCAGGTTTAAAATGGGATGTCTAAAGTGCAGACTTTAGACTTTCCTTTATTTACAGATTTTATTGCCAATTTTTACTATGTTGCTCGATCACATGGACGTCCCTCTGTTTTCAGATGTTAAAATGCCTACAAAAAGGACGTTCAAAGCATTTTCTATGGTAGTGTTAGGAGGGAGAAGTTAAATCAAAGACTGAATTTTTCCCTGCTTATAAGAGTAATGTTCCTTCCATGTCACGTCTCAATGTTATAATACGGTTTATACCTACCAATTATGGTTTTTCAAAAAGGAAAATTGAATATAAGAGAGAATAATGAGTTTTGATTTAAGGCCTATTCTGGTTATGCCCTCTGCTGAAACAAAACTCAATGTATGTTTCGTTATCAACATTATCCATATCGCCTTGAGCCAATGGTGACTTCCTAAGGGCTTGGCATAGTTTCCAAATTGCAAACAATAGCACCACACTTTAATATATTCTACTTATGACATAGATAAATATAAAACTATACCTAATTCATATCAAACAATATGTACAAACTACTGTCCTAATTTTTTTTTAAAAAAAAACCATTACAGGTCAATTAGAATATGTGGTTCTTTATTGATGAGCTCTTATTTATGAGCCTATTTGTGATCATAATTCTTCTCTTACTATACCTTAATTGAACCATAGTTAATGAAAATTACAAATGAATTTTACAAGAAAGTGAGGCAATCAAAAAGATAAAATAATACAAGCATAGAATCCAGACAATGAAAGAAAGATGCAAACATAGTCAAAGTCGAAAACACTTGCCTTAACCAGAACAACAATTTTTTAAAGAAGCACAAAATGGCCCTGGAGAATATAAGGCGTGATGAGCTTGCAGATATTAGAATTTTCATCAACAGGCAATTAGATTTCAAACCACAAAGTTAGGGCAGCCTATGGCATCGGAAGTTGCTACATAGGTAGTTGGAGAAATCGATTGATCCTACTTCGTCTAGAGGGATATAATTGAAGACACTACTACAGAAATGAGATATAACCACCCCTAAGGACGTCCCAAATTGAAATTTGGGTGGTTAAAAAGGGAGGCGGTGGCATTTTTCATAATTATATATATGTAGGGGAACCTTTAGGCGTCCCAAATTTGAATTTGGGACGTCGAAAGTGCTTCCTGGCGCGAAATATAAATTTCATAATTTTTTTTTAGCGCCTGGAGCTTTGGGACGCCTAAAGTAGGGACTTTAGGCGTCCCAAATATCATTTGGGACACCTAAAGTCTGGGTTTAGGCGTCCCAAATGAATTTGGGACGCCTAAAGGCGCATATCAGACACTTGTCTGACATACGTCTTCTCATCTATCACACCTCTCCTCACATCCTCTCAACAACAACTTTACTCTTCTTCCTCCTCTCCCCACCCACCGTCAGCCCTCCTCTGTTTTTTTCTTCAACTCCTCCCTCCTCCCCTTGTTCAAGCTCTCTCCTCCACCGTCGGCCCTTGTTCAACTCCTCCCTCCTCCCTTCTTCTTCCTCTTTGTTTCTTTGTTTCTTCAACGCACGCAACCGAGCCTGCTGCAACTTCACCTCCTCCACAGTGGGTAGATTTTTGCTCTCTCCTCCACCTCCGTCCTTCCATTGTTGTGCAACGTCTTCTCCATCCTTCCGTGGATCTCCAACGTCTTCTCTACCTCTCCAACATACTAGCTAGTGGGCGCCCCTGATCAGGTTGATTTATTTTCTTCGTTTTTTTTGTAACAGAATGGTATATTTTATTTTTGAAATATAAATTTACTTGAAATGGTTGAGATTGTGCTTATTATATATTGCTTATATTGAGATAGTTGAGATTAGCCTGATGTGTTTGTGTGGTTATATTGCTTAAATTGTATTTATTCGGGAATGATTTATTTTCTTGTTTAAATATAAATTTACTTGTGTATAATAGAAATCCCTATTGTTCAGTTTTAGGGAAATCTAGCTTTTATAAGCCAATGGAGATTTATCCATACACACGTAGTGGCACCACCCCATTTCATTGGTCTTGTTCCTGCACCATTAATTAGTATATATAATAAAATAAAATATGATTTATTTAAATTAAAGAAATTCTTGTATTCCAAACGAATGATGAAGAATAATTCAAGCCAAAACTTAAAAAGAAAACCATAACCCCAATATTCATTAAATGATTTTTATCTAAATATTTTCAATAAAACAATTTTATTTTTGGAAGAACTCAACTTAAAATTGTTTTGTTAATATGAAACTCGTTTTGTTTTTAATTCTTCCAAACCTCAAAAAAATTCTTTAATTTAATCTTATTGTATTTATTTTATTATACATTAATTTTATATACATATACTTATTAAAAAAATAAGTTACATAGCACTGAAACCCTTTTAAGAGGAGAGATGAGGCTAGGAGGGGGTAATAAAGTTATTAAGCCCATATTTTAAAATCCTAAATTGGGTTGATAACTTAATTAGGCAATCCCATCATATGTCGTTGAGAATTGTACTAAACGTGTGAATGTTATTGGTAATGCCTTAGGTGGTAACAAAATGGATCATAGTTGGATGAATGCTTTGAGAACTAGTGAAGAATATGAGAAAGGGGTGGACGAATTTATTGAATTTGCTAAAAAGAATGCTCCTGCAAGAAATGGGAAGTATTTTTGTCCTTGTGTAAATTGTTTGAATGAGAGGACTGGAGGTTGTTTGCGGCATCACGATCAGATCTTGAGTTTTTGGTAAGATTTCTATCATCATGATATATAACTTGTAATTTTCATATACTTTATATTGTTGATTTATTTTTTGTTGTTTTTCATTCATAGAAATTAAGTGCAGCAAATGCCTAGAGGCAAGCAGAAAATAAATATCAACATTTCATGTCTCACGGTGGATATCGGAAGCTTGAGCGGCAAATGATGGCAGAAGAGTTAGAGAAAATAAAGGAAGCAGCGGAATCCGATCCTAGTGTTGTTATCCAGCCACCGGCACCTCCTCCACGTCACAAAAAATGGAAACCAGGGAGGATTAAGGCTGGGAAGTACATAAATCCGACTGTTGCTGAGGTTGCTGCGAGGATTGTAAGTAGTTATACCATACGTACCTAATTTTTTACATATCGCGAGTGGTTTCGATACATTTACGATAAACTTCATGCTACAGGATGAACTGGACAAGCAGAGCAGCCAAGGTTCATTTAATCCAAGTAAAGGGATGGACATCTTGTCAACGGCTATTGGGAAGGCAGATGACCTTGGTCGTGTTCGAGGAGAGACACGGGGAGTTAATGCCGCGAGGTATTTTGGACGAGACCCACGTTATTCGTCACAAGCTGGACCTAGTAAGGACGTTGTGGCCAAGATTCGAGAGGAGCTCGAACGAGAGATCAAGGCCAACCTTTGCGACAAGATCCGACAAGAGCTGTTGCCAGAGTTTCAACTTGAAATGGCAAAGATGTTTGAAGCACAAAGGGCAAGGGACGAGCATAGAACTCAAGAATCCCCGGCCTTCATTAGCACCGGAGGAAGTTATAACCCTTTGGCGCAACCACTTGGCGACCCTTCTCCCACTCCAGTGTCGGGAGACCCTTGCACCCTCTATTTGGATGATCTACTGTTGCGTGTTGTTGATGATGCTCTCATTCACACTCGTGCTACCACCCACCATAATCAGCAAATTCCGGAGGATTTTCGTAGGGTGAATGTGACGAGTGTTAGAAAGGGGGAAGAAGGTACAACCATCCCTGTTCCTGATCCAGAGGTTTGCACGTTAGGTCAAGCGATAGGATCTTTCATCCTTTGGCCTTGCAATCTTATTGGTTCAGATGCAACACCTCCAATGGTAGGAATTACCTTACTGTTACTGAAAATCTGTTGGCATCCTAATAACAATTTGTTTTTTGATGTTCTAAAAGGATGACGAAGCTGCGAGCAAATGGCCCTACTTAGCACGGCTGCAACAGATCTACAAGGGCGTTAAACAGATTGACTTGAAGATGCCTGCAGGGATTGTGGGCCAAGTGGAGTATCCCTACACGATTGACAATACAGATCTGAAGCAGTTTATCAGGTTGGAGGAGATAGATGCAGGTTGGGTGAAATTTGCAGTCCGGTAAGTTTTTTTTCAATTTTCCCACAGAATTCATTTAGTGGTTTTTTTATTTCATACATTCAATAATTCATTCCTTATTTTAATTCTATTATAGCACCTTCCACGCTCTCTGCACAAACATGGAAAGACATGATTGGTATGGATTCTTATGTCCTGCGAATACGATAGGGGATACTTGTACTGTGGCGCATAGGACTCACTATGTCGGCTATGCAATGGGACAGACCAAACTTCGTTGTTATCTAGCACCCATTGTCCAACGGTTCGTATTTACATTTTGTCAATTTAAGAAGTTTAATAAATAATTGTCTTCTCATCTAACTTCATTTTAATGTGTACATGTTGTTAAAGTTACCACTGGAGTTTGTGTGTTATATGTCCCCACCGCCACGTAGTCTATTGGTTTGATCCCTTGGGTAAAAAGCCAGACAGAGATACAAAATCCGTCTTCGACACGTAAGTTATTCTGTTTGTATTTCATTGATTCTTTACAAAAATCAATAGTTCTAATTTCTGTTCATTTTGATTTTCATGATAGTGCTTGTAAAACATATAGAGTCCTAGGTGGGTCACGCGAGGGTACAGTTGTTAAAAAGCCAAAGTGGTTTTATCCGATAGTAAGTACATTCGATCCTAGCTAATTGTTTCATTGACAGTTCTTTTAGACATACCTTTATTGATTTTAACAACCAATTGCATCCCTTTGATTTAAAGTGCCCTCTGCAACCTGGCAACACTGAATGCGGATATTATGTTATACTTTATATGTATAACATAACTCAAAGTGGAATTACTAGCGATTTTGAAAAGGTAATCGCTTCTTCATTCTCAAATTATAATATTTTTGGTGTTCTAATCGAAATGCTAATTAATTCATTTGCTTGAGATTCATTTCATCAAAGCTTACTTTCTAATTTTCAGATTTTTGATAATGAAGATGCCTACCTACGTGAAGACCTTGATTTGATCAGAGATCTTTTGGCTGGACATCTTCTTCAACATATAGAGCAGTAAACTTTTTATTTTATATCAGTTTGTAGTTGTGTGATGACGGCGTTTTGACACTTTCTGGTTGTTTTTTGTTGATATATATATAGTAGTAGGTTGTATGAAAGGTTATTGTATGTATATATAGTAAAGATTGTAGTGCTGGATGTCCTTACCAGTTTGTAACGGACAGTGTGGTTTATGAATCCATCTTCTATTCTGTTTCTGCAGTTTGAATTCGTTGGGTAATACAAAATGTAAATTATGGTATAAAAAAAACCTAACTTTTAGACGTCCAAAATTAAGAATTGGGAGGTCTAAAGTCCCCCAGGGTGGGACTTTAGACGTCCTAAATGACATTTGGGAGGTCTAAAGTCCCACCCTGGGGGACTTTAGGCGTCCCAAACTTTAATTTGGGACGCCTAAAGTCCGAATTTACACCTCCCTATCATTTGGGACGTCTTTTGTTTCAACTTACTACGCCCCCAGTATATACGTCCCCCCGTTTTGGGACGTTAAAGGTGCCAATTTTGGGAGGTTAAAGCCCCTTTTTGTAGTAGTGAGAGGAGAAAACGGGGACCCTGATCGTATTAATGAACTGCACAACACATATTAACTCTTTAGAACCCCATAATTTATCACTATGGTGATAATGGACTTCACTCATATACAAAACATAATGGGGAACCACTTGCGACTACACAGAGGGAAAAAACACACAATCCAAGAGTACTTGGCCTTTATATTCATGGATAGATATGCAGAGCAATCTACCAGCTTGCTCCATTTAAAGAGGCTACTACGATTTATAATGGATAGAATCACAATGGTTGAATGAGATAGACTTGACTAAATAAGAAGACATCATAGTGGATATATATAGAAGACCAAACACTGCAATATTGAGGGGCAAAACCCTTTACAATGCCAAATGGAATTTACAACATACAGTACATAGCGTTCAATGCATCGGATTTTACAACATATCTTGTAATAATATGACACTTATTTGAAATCATATATCGAAACTTACAACATAAAATACACACCATCTCGTTCATCACATGGGGAGAAGACCCTAGTTTGAGATGATAACTAGAAAGATATATTGAATGATCAAAATGCAGGCAAGTGAATGATCAACATGCAGGCAAGTGAAGAAGATTGCACCATTTTACTGGCGAGCCATGCCTTGTGCAACGTTTGGAGGCACTTGGGTGGCTTTGTTCATCTTTTGCTCATTCCCACTCCAAACTGTTTATGATCATACTAATAATAATAATAATAATAATAATAATAATAATAATAATAATAATAATAATAATAATAATAATAATAATAATAATAATAATAAACACTTGCAGGAATTGGATCTTGTGGTGGTGAGAGAAAGAAAAGAGTGCTCTTTATTATAATGAATTTGTCTTTAAAAATGTTACTACCTCCGGTCCTTGATATAAGAGCTTATTAACTGATTTGGGGAGATTAATAAAGATAAATAAATTAATTAATTAAAGCATGTGTTATATGATTTTTGTGAAATACTTATGTGTATCAGGAAATTATATATCAATTTATAAGTTAAGTAAATTAGTTTGAAAAAAATGATAATTATAAGAGATAAAATGAAAAAAAAAAGTCTCTCATATTTAGGACCAAAATTTACTTCTAAACTAGCACTAACATTAAGGGTAGGAGGTAGTAACACTCACACACACAAGTCCATTAACATATGGTAATTAAGAGGCAGAATGTAGACTCACTATATGACTGCAAAAATTGGAATATTCGATGCTTCAAAATTTTGACAGTTATTGAGAATATGTTGATAGACTCATCGATCACTCTACCCAGTATAGTTTGTATTTCTTGATATGTTTTTAACTTGTCAAAATAAAATCGGAACATAGGAGAATATGTTTTTAGTTAGGGGTAATTTAGTATTTTTAAATGTATATTTAGTATTTAATTGGTCCTTTTAAATTATTACAAATTTTTTTAGTCATCCCCAATAAATATTATTCTCTCTAATTTTCTAATTTTCCAGCCGATATTTTACATCAATTCTTCAAAAAAAAAAAAAACAAAAGAAAGAAAGAAATATTTACTACCTGACTATTAAAAGAGTGAAGCCATCCCTAACAATTAAAAATGCTAACTTTTTAACCGTTCGGTGACTTTTCCTTTTTTTTTTTTTAAACATTCAACATTGATTCCAAAAACAAACCTTCCAGATATTCAAATCTCCTACACGAAAACTTCTTAGAAAATGTTGGACATTAACAATAGGTATAAATGGAATGTATATATATAGAGTATACCTAAGGAGGGGTCGAGGCCTCGGTTTTTGAGCTCTCGATACTCTTGGCAGATACCACATGGGCTGCAGAAGCAGTGAACACAGAAGTCATTGCAGGGATCTTCTGGTAAGTTAAAAAGGCCTCTCAGTTTGCCTCTGTATGAAAAGGTATACAAGCATGCACATCCTACATGCGCCAAACGATATAATGTTATCCCAGCGCATGCACAAGCTGCAATTCAAATCAATTATTATTATTATTATTATTATTATTATTATTATTATTATTATTATTATTATTATTATTATTATTATTATTATTATTATTTCTTTTTGAATCCAGATGATTAAACAAAAATAATAATATAAATTAATAATAATGAAATGATTCACATTACATGTATTCCCTTTGTCTATGACTTCAGCATTCTGACCAAACGTAACGCATGGACAACAGCATGTCATGAAGGCTTCAAAACACAAATATTAACTCTGTTAATTAATAGGAAAATTATATTTAATCAAAAGCAAGAGAATATTAACTACTAACACAAACATGATGGAAACCATATAGGCATTATTAAGCCATTGTTTGAGTTAAAATATATATATATATATATATATATATATAGAAGAGAATAAAATAAGGGTATTTGTAGTTTTACAGCTTCCAGGATCTTCCAAGCATCCACATAAACCTGTGGTCCATCGGCAAGGAGGAACATGACTGAAACCACCTACGTGGCTATAGGTATGACACACACACACCCATACATATGGGGAGACTTTGACTTAATCTTATATGTTTCAAAACGCTCCAAAGTTGTTAGATATTTTCATAGTCCAAGGCTGACCTGCAGATAAAATTCAATATATTGCCTAAAGCAAGGTTTCTAATTGGACATCATTATTCTATTCCTGTGCATGTACATTTAATTGATTCTCACATAAATAACATGACAATCGCTACACTACTGGTTACCTTCAGTTTTTAATATAAGATAGTATAAATTAGATCTTATATTATCTCGTGTTCTTAATATAATAATTAGTTTGCCATGCAAATTGCACCGCAAACTAGATATTATATTAAGGACTGGAGGTAGTATATATATTTCTGAAAATATCAAGAAATATTGGAGAATGAAAGACAGTTGTTTTACAATTTCCAAGGTCTTCGAAGCATCCGAATAAACCTGTGGTCCATTGTCCCTGAGGTTGCTGAGCACGAGAATCAGCACCAGTATCCATATTTTAGATCTGTTGATACATATATTGGCGATGAAGAATTTCTGTACCGTATATATAGGCACATTAATTCCATAATAATAATTATGAAATATGAACTATTTATTTATATTCTTATATTAACGGTTGTTTAAAAACAATTATTTTTTCATTTAGATATGTGTATATAAATATATACAATATCTTACCTTTGAAAAATATTTTTCTATTCTTTTCTATATCATGAACCTCTCCAATAGACAGCCAAAATAAGCCCAAAAAGAATAAATTAATTAAATACCTACCCTTCAAATATGTACAAGAGGTCTGGCCAAAGAAAATATGTCCAAGGGGTGAGACAATTAAGAAAGTGGTGTGTTTTTAATTTAAAATTTAATCGAAGGGTCAAGGGTTCAATATTGCCTATTTTATACAGTGACACGTGGAAGCATCAATGAATGTATATATGTAGGTATGTATGTATGATGGTAGTGGAAGGGTTTTAAAAAGTTTTAAGCAAAAAATAAACTGATCATCGAACCAATCAGTTCAACCAAAGTTCGAATCTTATTATAATTTTGAATGAGATTAATTCTGGTTCACTGATTATTTTATGGTGTAATTAAATAGTTTAGGTAGGGAGAAATTATTGGCAGAGAATCTTAAAAATTGTAATTATTTATGATTATCAAATATCAAAATGAAAATTTAAAAATGGCTTTAGTTTGTTAGTTTAGTTCATTGTCCTTTCATGTACGATGAAGCAATGCAAATAATGTTGGTAGGAGTCATTTAGTTGAATTGAGACTAGGCACTAACTTAAGTGTTGGTTTACATAAGAGGTTGTAAGTTTGACCCTCCATAAATATGAAGGGTGGGTAAGTTCCTTCTAATGGATGAAGAATGTCGGGAAAAAAATATGTTAACAAGTTAAAATTCTC
The DNA here is from genome assembly GCA_963855925.1 of Inga laurina. Lineage (NCBI taxonomy): Eukaryota > Viridiplantae > Streptophyta > Magnoliopsida > Fabales > Fabaceae > Inga > Inga laurina. The sequence continues at coordinate 18,909,946 of OY979702.1, read as the reverse complement.
GTCTTTTTCATTTTTTAATTTTTTTATCCTTATATGCTTTCGTAATAATGGTAAAAATTGGGAAATGTATCACTTGGTTAAAAAAGAGATTAAGAAGGTAATGAGTGAAGTTCATATTAAACATATGATAATTTTTATAAGGAGTTAGGGACATAAAGGATGGAGAACAAAAGATTTATAATATTGTAAAGAATAAAGAAAGTAAATAGAAAGACTTGGACCAATGATGTTGTGCTATTAAAGGCCACCGCGTCGTTGGTCCAAGTAATGCATTTTCCAATTTTGCCTTATTTATTGAGCACATGAACTATATATATGGGAGCATTTTCTTCTTTTCTACTTTTTTTTTTGACTGAAATGCATGTAAAATTACATTTTCACTTTATAAAAATTAAATTGCTCATATCAATTTATATGAATGGAACTGCTTGGTGATACATAGCTGATACTTGGTCTGAAAAATATAGCTATTCAAATGTTCATACGAAGCCATCTGAATGCTCGCATGATAACTGTTGTTATAAGCAAATGTTTATACGAAGCCATCTGAATGCTCGCATGATAATTGTTGTTATAAGCAAACTCAGCCAATGGAAGATAATAGTTCCACTTTCATTTGAAGTCTATGTTAGGATCGGCCGGCACAGCGGAAGAAGTTTAAAATTTTACCAATCCTAATCGAGGATCTATCAACGGCATTTAAACCAAGTTGGAAGGATTCATACCTTTTATGATTCAGGGTTTTCACGATCTCTAAGAGCCAACACGTCAGGTCCGCTCCCTCTACCAGTATCCACACGAATGCTGACCAACCGAGACTGCGTGCTAGTGCCTCTAATGTGTCCTAGGGTTTTCCTTACGGCTCTCAATTCTCATGTGGATATCAATATATCTGTTCTATCAAGTTTATAACCTATGAGTGCTATTTTCAAATTTCAAAATTAATCATCATTAATTTTGAAATTAATTAACTATTAATTACTTGATGAGCTAATTAAATAAATTCAATTTAAATTAAATATGTCCAACAGTTTTAATTTAACCTATTTATTTAATTCAAATAAAGAGCCATTAGATTTAATTTATCATCATAAATTAAATCTGAGATACTATATCTCTATCATGTTAGTTATTAAATTCAATATATCTTAATAAAATAAATTTAAAACTAACACAATATAATAATATCATATAATATATATACATATATATATATATATATAAGATATATATATTTCAAAAATATATATCTATATAATATTATTAATGAATTTTATATTATATATATATAAATATAAAATTCGTCCACCCTAAATTAAACATTATCTCGTGTTAGGCCATTCTTGTGTGCGACCCTATAGGCCCATATGAAGTTGGCAGTGGGCTAATAACTATACTAACCCAAAAGTCGCAAGCGGCCTCTAGCAAGATATTATGACTACCCAATTCATATGAGGATCGTTATCACGATGCAATTTGTCATACAACTATGTCACGTCCCTTTTGTCACACGATATATCGATCAAGGATAAGGCATGGATAATGTCATGCTCTTGTTCCTGACCATTACTTTCTCAATTCCTGAGTAGCTTGATAATAGAGACGGAAACTCCTTTCCATCATAGTATGACCATACATTTCTCAGACTCACTCATCGAGGGGCCCAGTAATATCTCTCTACTAATGTGAGGGACAAATTCCATCTTGATCATTCATATTCCTCTGCATGAAAAACCACCAAACCCGATCGTAGCCTTTATCATCACCCGGTCAAAAGTGACTTTTGACTAGTTCAAAGCTTAGCAACTCTCATGTAGGAATCCATGATGACCTCAGGTCTAAGGGCATTGTGACGTGGTTATACATGAGAAAAGCTTATGACTTGATCCATGTAGCTTTCTCATAGTGGGTCGGTCCAGCACCTTGTACTCTTACAAGTGCCTATGACTTTGATTTGTATCTCCATATCTTATCAAAGTCATATTGATCTTGTTTCATCTCTACTCCCGCATAGATGACCGACCGGGGACATTTTAGGACAATCTTGATGAATTATCCAAGGATAAAATTATCACAGTTAACATGAAAATAATATGATAACAGAATGGAGAAATTTCATTAAAATAATAATGTTCAAAGTATAATGATTGGCCCTTATGGCACAATTTCCAACAATCTAGGACACACGCTCTTAGCATATCTTCTAGCATTTGAATAGTCCTCTCTAATTGTTTGTCTGTCTGAGGATGATAGGCTGTGCTAAACCTCAACTGAGTACCCATAGCTTCATGCAGAGCCCTCCAGAATCTAGAAGTAAACCGAGGACCTCTATCAGAGATAATATTCTTCGGTATACCATGGAGTCTCACATCTCTTTAATATATATCTCAGCTAGCCTGTCAGGAGAATAGCTAGCGTTGATAGGTATGAAGTGCGCAGAATTCATGAGTCGATCAACAATCACCCAGATCGCATCGTAATTCTTGATCCTAGGCAGACCCACCATTAGATCCATGGTCACACTTTCCTACTTCCATTCTGGAATTTCTGGACTCTAAAGTCACTAAAAAAATGGTATTCTGTAGCGATGGTATTGTAGCGGTTATATGAAACCGCTACAAATTATAGTATTTATAGCGGTTTTAATCTAAACCGATACAAAATTGTAGCGGCAAGCGCGGTGACAGATTAGCGGCGTTTTTTTGTAGCGGTTAGGTAGAACAAACCGATACAAAAATGGCACGAAATTCCATCCAAAACTTGTAGCAGTTCTATTGTAGCGGTTAATAAACAAAAACCGCTACAATATTCCCGCCACTTGGCGCGACCAAGACCCGCCAACAGTGTAGCGGTTATTTGTAGCAGTTATAGCGACAAAACCGTTACAAAATGCCAAACGTCAGGTATTTGTAGCGGTTATAGGGATATAACCGCTACAGAATTTAAGGAGTCTCCAAGTTTGTAGCGGTTCTGGGCCATAACCGCTACAGAATTTCAAAGGTTCTTGTAATTTGTAGCGGTTATTATAAAACCGCTACAAATTTAAGGCGCCCTGGGTGCTTTGTAGCGATTATGGTAGCGGTTATTGGAATAACCGCTACAAATATCTGGCCTATTTAAGGAGGCGCATCCCTCATTTTTCCGTTTGCTCATTTTGTTTTTTGGGGTTTCTCTGAGTGGTTTCTTCAAGATTTGAGCGTTCAGACGTCTGTGAAAGAGTTTTTTCTACACTATTTCTCAATATTTGCACTTGAGGTATGTATATAACACGTATTTTATTTGTATTTGTATTTTTATTATATTTTTGCATAATAATGTGACTAAATTTTTTTTTTTGGATTTTTACAGTTGATATGGCTTCAAGAGAGGATAAGGGGAAAGCCCTTGAGGTCCCCATACTGATTTTGTGGGGTGGCAGCAGCCGAGCAGGGGGCAGAGGGAGGGGGCAACGCGGAGGCAGGGCGACCGCGGCATTACAGCCCATCCCCCTACAGAAGTCTGCCCTACCACAGGCACCGCAGACGACCCAACAGGAGACGACCGCACCAGAGGTGCCTGAATTTGGGGGGGCAGATATCAACATCGAGGACTACGACGAGGAGGACTTCGAGATCCCGGTTGGAATCAGGGAGATGGATCAGTTCCTCGATGAGGAGGAGGCTCGGGAGCAGAACAACCCACGAGGGTCGTCTTCGCAGTCCACTGGGTTTGAGGTGCAGGTCCAAGGTAAATAAATTTTTTAATTTAATAAATTATTTATTTAAATTTGGAATGTTAACTTTGAATTACAATTTATCTAACGTGTGGTAAACTGTGCAAATGAGCAGGGGAACATTTCGGCGAGGAGGCTGGACATGGCCGGTGTGAACAGCATGGACCGGTCCCTGCGAGTTATAGTGCCGTGGAATGAGGGCATTGACCAGCCCATCGACAATGGGAGTTACCTATTCAACCGCTTCCTGAACGACCTGGGCACGAATTGGATACGGTTTCCCCTTCACTTCAGGACGTGGAGACACATTCCGAAGGGGCCAAAGGACCAATCTTGCGAGGAGGTGGTTCAGGTAATTAATAGTATTTAATTGATATTTTTTGTAATTAATTCTATTAAATTAATATTTTTTAATAGTATTTTTTTAATTAATGATATTTAAATGATTTTTTTGCTGCTGCAGTTTGCCATCCAGGCCAACCGGAAGAGGTACACCCTTATGAAGATGGGTGACGGCTGGAGGAACAGGAGGAACCGTCTCTTCCGCAGGGTGGATAAGGACGGGACGATGCCTCTGGAGTAGCTGATCGAGAGTGTCCCGGACGGCGTGCCGCCGAACGATTGGGCGGGTTTTGTCCAGTTCAGGAGGAGCGCTGAGGGGCAAGTAATGTATTTATTAGATTATTTATATACTTTTTTTAATTGTTAATTATTAAATTATAATTTCAATTTAATTATTTTTAATTTGAACTTTATTAATTTTAAATGTTTTTATTGTGTTAATATATTTAATATTATTTTTTTTCCAGGAGCTTTCTCAGAGGAACACCAGGATCCGTGCGCAGCAGATGATCCACCACACGCAGGATCGAAGACCTTTGCTGTCACCTACAGCGAGCTGGTAACTTTGTAAAATATCACTGACTTTTAGTTGGTTATTTTATAATACTAATTAATTAAATTTTGTAATTGTTTTAGGAGAAGAAGGCACAGCAGGAGAACCGTCAGACGGACTATGGGGAGTTGTACGCCATCACACACAGACACTGTGACGGGACTGCGACCTCTCAACAGGCAGAGGCGGCCATTGTAAGTAATTTTATTATTATAATTTTTATAAAACCAACTTAAAAATGAAAAATGCTAATTAGTAATTGTTTCATAAAATGGCAGGAGCGGATGCAGCAGTCGCAGGCTGAGCGTTGACAGACCCAGGCCGAGGAGTCACAGGGGTCAGTGGACCCGACGGCTTCTTTAAAGGTGGCTCTGGCTCAGGCTGAGCATCCCAGACTCATGCGGGGGATGGGGATAGGCACCAGACCTAGCATAGTCTACGGCAGGAGCGCTGCCTTTGAGGCTGGCAGCTCTAGAGGTGGCAGACGTCCCAGGGATGAGTCTATTGACCAGCTGCGGTCAGATTTAGAGGAGCAAATGGCACAGCAGCAACAGATGCACCAGCTGCATCTGCAGCAGATGCAGCTGCAGGCTGATATGATCTACGCTTAGCAGACGTAGTGGCGTGATATCGCGAACAACATGCTCGAGCTGTCATGGAGTCGCCTGTTCCCAGACGAGGCGCATCCACAGGTTCCCCCTGTCCCTCGGTACGTCGTCACGACTACTCCTCCTGCTCCTGCTCCTGCTCCTGCTGATGATGTTGGTGCGGTTCACTCTGCGCAGCGGTCCGATCTATCAGCACCTGAGGGAGCCCCACCTGAGGGAGCACCAAATGATCAGCCCCCAGCTACTTAGTTTAGGACATCTTTTTTTTTATTTGTTGTTGAAACATTTGTAAATATATATGAGTTTGTATTTCATAACTTAAATTCTTATTGTGTTTAATATAATTATATTTATATTATTAGACTGCGTTGTTGAATTTATGAATTAATTGCAACAATATTATTCATATTTCTAAATTAAAAAAAATAAAGCATATATATATTTGTAGCGGTTTTAAATAAAAATCGCTACAAATATATATAGTTGTAGCGGTTCTACAAGAAAAACCGCTACAATAATATATATTTTTGTAGCAGTTCTACAATAGAAACTGCAACAAAAATATATATGTTTGTAGCAGTTTTACAATAAAAACCACTACAAATACTCATCATTTGAATTTTGAAATTTGCCGCCTTTGTGCACATTTGTGGTGGTTATGTTATGTATAACCGCTACAAATTAAAACTAATTTTTAAATTTGATGTCCAACGGCTTTAATATTAGTAACGGTTGTATACATATAACCGCTACAAATACTCAACGTTTATATTTTGAATTTCCCACCAATGTGTGTAAATTCCAACGGCTTGAAAATTAGTAGTAGTTTTATATATATAACCGCTACAAATATTTTAGAACTGTAGCGGTTGGTGTAGCGGTTTAAGAACCGCTACAAAATTGTAAATGTTGGAATTTCAGAATATAAGGTTCTTGGCATTCGTCATTCTCTTCTCACTCATCTTCTTCTCTATACTTTCTTCTCTCTCACTAGTAGCTATGGATAAATCATGGATCAGGTTGCCACGCAATTCTCCTGAATATTTGTACGGATTAAATAGTTTCTTGGATTTCGCATTCACTCATGCCAGTTGTAACGGCAAGATCGTCTGTCCGTGTCAGAGATGCAAGTTCAAGAAGTGGCATGCACAAAATGTTGTGAAGGAACATTTGCTTGTGAAGCCTTTCCCTGAGGACTAAACGTTCTGGGTAGTTCATGGTGAGAAGGCTAGCATTAGATATGATGATGCTCTTCCTCGAAGTTCTCAAGTAGGCGTTCAAGTAGATGAAGATGATCCTGTGAATGATGCTGTGCGTGATGCGTTTGGATTTCAAGGCGACAACTTCAACGAAGAAGTGCACGGTTCTGAGCCGGTTTTTATGAGGAATGAAGCAGCTTAGGATTTTTTTAGCTTGATGGATGAAGCAGATCGTCCTTTATATCAAGATTGTCGCAAATATTCTAAATTATCTTTCTTGATCAAATTGTATCATATCAAGTGCTTGTGTGGGATCACAGATAAGGGAATGTCGATGTTGCTCGACTTATTACAAGATGCATTCCACGACGCTGAGATTCCCACAACGTTCTATGAGGCCAAGAAGATTATCAACAGGTTGGGGTTGAATTATCAAAATATTGATGCATGCCCAAATGATTGTATCCTATATTGGGGAGACGATTCTAGCAGGGAGACTTGTAAGAGATGTCACACATCGAGGTATAAGACAATTCGGAAGGGGAAAAAGTAGAAGAAGAAACCTGCAAAGATTCTCAGGTACTTCCTTTTGAAACCTCGCCTACAAAGATTATTTATGTCATCTAAAACCGCGGAGCACATGAGGTGGCATGCCGTTGATAACAACGAAGACGGTAAATTAAGACATCCACGGGATGCAGCTGCTTGGAAAACGTTTGACAACGACTTTCCAGATTTTGCGACTGACCCCAGAAATGTTCGGCTTACGTTGGTGACCGACAGTTTCAATCCTTTCGGGAATCTTAGCACAAGTTACAGTATTTGGCCAGTAGTCTTAGTTCCCTACAACTTACCCCCTGGATGTGTATGAAACAAAGCTCTTTCATTATGTCTATGATAATTCCAGGCAAAAAGGTACCGGGCAATGACATCGATGTGTATCTCCAACCGCTTATTGCGGAATTACTTGACCTGTGGAATATCGGCTTGGAGACGTACGACGCTTACGGCAAGACTTTTTCAACTTGCGTGCAGCCTTGATATGGACGATTAGTGACTTTCCTGGCCTTGGCACATTATCTGGTTGGAATGTGCATACAAGGTCGGCGTGTCCAGCTTGCAATTTTGACTCTGAAGCAGTGCGCCTTCACCACAACCGAAAGTGGTGCTTTATAGGGCATTGGAGGTTTCTCGATGGAACGCATAAGTTTAGATTGCAACGGAATCGCTTCAATGGGAAACCAGAAAAAAGAGGACCTCCTCAGACTTTGTCCGGTATAGATATCTTACAGCAGCTTGAGCATGTTGACTTCGAGTTTGGAAAAAGCGACGATTCAGCACAAACTCACCAAAAGACACGCAGGACTTCAGTGTCTCAGCTGTGGAAGAAGATAAGTATTTTATTCACTCTTCTATATTGGAGATCTAATTTACTTCGCCACAGTCTTGATGTAATGCACATTGAAAAGAATGTTTGCGACAATGTGATGTGTATGCAGCTTAACAAACCCTGCAAGACAAAAGATCACCGTCAAGCGAGGAAAGATTTACGCGACATGGGAGTTCGTGAAGACGCTTGGCCAGATGAGCATGACAGATTTCAATCGGCAAAGTTTACCCTTATAAAACCGAACAAGGAAGTCTTCCTCGCGACATTGAAGAAATTAAAAGTTCCTGATGGGTATTCAAGTAACATTTCTTGATGTGTTGACTTGCAGGCTCGAAAGGTTGCTGGCTTGAAGAGTTATGACTCACATGTTCTTATGCAGCAGTTACTCCCTCTGGCTATAAAGAATACACTTCCTCCTGAGGTTTCCATCATTTTGGTGGAACTTTGTTCTTTCTTTTGGAAGTTGTGTTCTAAGGTTTTGATCGTTGAGGAGCTCGATCAGCTGCAGTCCAAAATTATTCTTACGCTTTGTCATTTGGAGATGATATTTCCTCCATCCTTTTTTACTGTGATGGTTCACCTTACAGTCCACCTCGTTCATGAAACAAAGCTCACTGGACCAGTACAATATCATTGGATGTATCCGATTGAGAGATACACATTTTAAATATGTGCTTTATTCTCCGTATTTAATGTTTGCTAGTCGTCCTTTTCAGTATTTTATATCAATTTTCTCATCTGTACTTCGTAGGTTCCTTGGGAAATTAAAATCTTACGTAAGGAATAAGGTGTGGTCAGAAGGTTATATAGCTGAAGGCTATATAGGGGATGAGGTGCTATATTTTTGCTCAAGGTACTTTGATGATCTTGAGACGGCTTTCAACCGCCCACGTTGTGTTAACGATTGTCCTAATCTTGCACGACATCAGGAGAATTTATCCCTCGTGTTGGTAAACTAGTTGGAGCAAATGAGAACTTCAAACTAACGGCAACTGAGAAGTTTTAAAAACATAGACATGTCTTGATTAATTACACTCAAGTTGAACCTTTCATAGGGTAAGAATTGTACACTCACATGTTATTCGATCTATATCTTTCGTAACATTTCTCCTTTCATTTCACTATCGTCTTTCCATTATTAATTGTAGGGAATTCAGAAATCATGTGAAGCCTCAACTCAGGATCCGTACACAGACATCCTCGGAAGTTGATAGGAGGGTCCACACAGAATTCCCGAGTTGGTTTGAACGCAGAATGCTAAATGACCACAACCCATACTCACCAGATTTCAGAGCTCTCGCAATCGACCCTCTTGATCATGCAAAAAGGTTTACAGCATACAATGCCAATGGTTTTAAGTTTTGCACGGTTTCACGGGATCAAGGATTGCAAACTCAGAATTCGGGTGTTTATGGCACATTTGGGACAAGGAGTTATGCGAGCAGCAGTGACGCTAACATGCAGTTCAGAGCCGTCCTTTACTATGGCAAGCTTCTTGATATGGTCGAACTTAATTATCAAGGCCGCTTCACCGTGACGCTGTTTAAGTGTTTATGGGCAAATACCACTACTTCTCGGGGACTGAAAACTGATGACTTAGGGATCACATCAGTCAATTTCTCATGGCTGATTCATACTGGTATTTCTCAAGATGATGAGCCGTATATTCTAGCTTCAGAGGTGCATCAGGTTTATTATGTCGAGGACGAGAGGCACAGGGATTGGCACATGGTCATTCATCTAAAGCCACGAGACTTTTACGACATAGGTGAAGGCGATAACATCACCTACAAGAGTGAGTCATTTCAGGCAGCCGATTTTGAAAACTACTTCCCTGAAGGCGATGACAATTTACCTCTACTGCGGTGAGTTTTTTTAAGTCCACGTCATTTAAATTAAATTTTTTAAATTTAATAAAACATCCATAACAATAATTTTTCTACATAATTTCTGTAGGGATGGCGACGATGAGTGATCAAATTCAAATTATGCTTTTCTCTTTAAAAATAACTGGAAAAAAATTTTAAAAAAATAAAATAATATTTGTAGCGGTTATCAAACCGCTACAAAAGTAACAATAACCGCTACAAAATCGACACATTAATAGCTACAAATAATACGTGGATCTGTATAAATACCCTTACCACAACTCATTTCAAACACTCTCCAATTTCTTTTCACCTTACCTTTCTTTCATTTTCTCTCATTTACAACTTCTTTTGTATGAGTAGAGGAGCTGAATAATACGATTACATATGGTAACAAGTTTTTTTATTTTTTTTACAATACTTCTTTCCTTTATATAAAATTTATTCTCACCATTTTTTTCAGATATATTAGAATTGTATCTCATTTTCATCTACTTTTCATACACAATTACATTATATTAGACAACATAATAACTCCTTATTACCTACGTATCCTTAATAATATTATTAATATAATTTTTATACTAATCCAATTAAATTAAATTTATCCTTTTAATTTATTAATAAGCTAATTAAATTAGATAAACTAATAAAAAAAGGAACTAATTAATTTAATATTAAAAGAACAGAAACAAATGATTGTATATTTTTTAAAAAAATTTTAAATTTGTAGCGGTTATTAAACCGCTACTAACAAACGCGCCTTTTTAAAATCAAATTAAATTTCACTACTACAAAAAGGGGCTTTAGTGGCGTAGCTCCTGTGGCATTTCTTTAAAGAAGCGCCAAAAATAGTTATTTATTTATTTAAAATCAAAATTATTTGAAAGCTTTGGCGCTTACAATTATAAACGTCATAATTGACGTTAACCTTGCATGACGTTTATCTGAACAAGCGCCAGACAAGTTCTTCAGTTTTTTTTTAAAAAAAAACAATAGGAAGCTTTGGCGTTTTATGTGGAAGCGCCAAAGCTTCCTATATTTTGTTTTTTAAGAAAAAGAAAATATAATAGGAAGCTTTGGCGCTTCCTTACGAAGCGCCAAAGCATCTTATATTTTTTTAAAAATATATATATAATAGGAAGTTTATGATTCCAGATTTCACGGTCATGTGGGCTGTAGAGGTAAATTGATCTTTATAGAAAACCGAAGCTTTGTCTCTGTCCAAACCAATCATGCACATCTTAAGGGTGTAAACAAGGTCACATGCGTTCACTGAGTCAGCACAAGCAGAGTCTAAACTTATATATTAAAAGTATACATATAGTGTTGACAAAAAAAACAATATACATATAGTAATATATAATAATTACATTTTTGGTGTGTGTATGTCTATAAAGTAAAGAACGGAGAGAGCCAAGGGTCACCACATGCATGGTGTTTTACCGATATTATATATATAATGCAATGTAAACATGATTTGGTGGTTTCCAAGATAGGAAGCTTTGGCGTTTTATAATAAAACGCCAAAGCTCCCTATATATAAAAAAACATGGATCAAAAGATGGGTGTAGATAAAAGCTTCCACATATATTAAAAGGAAAAAAAATGAAGATCTGGGAAGCTTTGGCGTTTTATAATTAAACGCCAAAGCTTCCACATATAAAAAAAACAAAGGATATGAATGATATGATCATTACAGATTTTTTTTGGATCAAGATGGGAAGCTTTGTTTTGAACAAAAAAAAGATGGGATGCTTTGGCATTTTATAATAAAACGCCAAAGCTTCCACTATTACAAAAAAAAAAACAAAGGATATCATTGATGACTGCAGGTGATTTTGGAGGGGAAGCTTTGGCATTTTGGAATAAAACGCCAAAGCTTCCACAATTATTAAAAAATTTGGAGGGGAAGCTTTGGCGTTTTATTCCAAAATGCCAAAGCTTCCACAATTATTAAAAAAACAAAGGGATCATCTTTACCGAAGGGAGAAGAATCATGTGAAAGCTTTGGCATTCATTGAAAAGTCAAGTCAAAAAGGAATGGAGAAGAATCACATGAAAGCTTCCACCTGCATATTCGTTTTTTTCATTGACAAGGCAAGTCATATCTATCTTGAATAGTGATCTATACATTGATAAATCACTTTCCAAACTTTATAGCTGGCCATCCGACAGCTCCTTGAAGAGGTTGGACATAAATCACTTTTTGTGACATTTCATATTTGCATCTGCCATTGAAGAAGAACCTGCAGACTTGTAGGAGCAATCCTGTTTGGTGTACAAGCTTTGGTGTTCAATGCTTATGGAAGGCACGAAACCAGAAGGTGTTTTGCAACGAAAAAACCAACGCCACAAGACTGGTCAATGAGGTTCTGTCTTTCTCTGAACATGTTACTCATGCTCTTCCTTGCCCTTACGCTCTTCCTCAGCTCCCTCGACCGTTGAAAGCCATCATCAGAGCGCGCTGTTGGGAAAGAATCACAGGTTGGCCATTTACTTGATGAGAATCATGACTTCTTTTACAATATGCCTTTATACTTGGTGGATCACGCAATGGTTTTTTTTAATTACAACTATATTATGATGGTTGGCAATTGGCATTTCTGAAGTACGTATTCAAAGCTGCTTGCTTTGATTCCCTGTACACAGCCCCACCATTAATTAGCTCCCTCTGATTCCCACTCTGATCCATGTTAGTGATATGAACTATATTCGTATTAATTGAAGTGACCAACAGGAAGCCATATGCGGCAGCATGGGTCCTTATAAATGCACATGTACAACGCCTAAGACATGTTAAAAAAATTATAATAGAAAAAAAAATTCAATCAGCTTTAATTTAGTTTTTTTTAATATTTTTTAAAGGAATTTTTGGCACTTTCTAAGGAAGCGCCAAAGGTTTCAGTTTTGTTTTATAACATTAATGGCGCTTATATAAGAAGTGTCATAGATACTCACACCTTTTTTGGCACTTTTTATTTAAGCGCCATAAAAGGTAATATAAATGTTAAAATATTTTTACACCCGCCATTGTTGCATCCCGCCACTATCGCTTTCCTGCTTTTCTTTTCTATTGTCCCTACCCCCTTTCCTTTGTTTGACCGGTGACAAGTAGAAGCTTCTTTGGTCCCCCACTCGCTATTTTTTTTTGTCTCCTCCTCGTGCAAATATTTGTAAACATTTGTTCGCCACTTTCATTACAGCATAGAGCTTCGTTGCGGTACAAAGCTTCCTCCCACATGTGTTCTTTTTCTTTTTGGCTGGTTGCAGTACAAAGCTTCCTACAGAAGCTCCTGTAAGTGTTGTTTGTTTTTTAACATTTTATTCACATTTTTTTAATTAAAATATGTATGACTATTATATATTTGCTTATACTTTTCTATAGAAGTACATGTTGTCAATAGTGAAAGAGTTGGGAATGGCACTGTTGAAATGGTCAAATTGGGTAGAAGTGTTATAAATGATGCTGGTAGTTTAATCAATGATTATTTTAGAACCAATTAATTTAATAAACGCAGGGTTGTATTTTTGTTGGCTTGTTATGGACCTAATTATTTTAATTACGACATGTAGTAGTGTTGGCCAATATGATTTATTTGGTGGTGAGTTGTGAACATTATTTAGATGTTGTGGGATTAATTGGTTGATTATTTGTGATTTAAGAAGAGTGTTTAATATTTTGTAAAACTTTAAATTTTAGAATATTATGCTGCTAAATTTACTTTTTTTAAAAAATAAATAACAAATAAAGAGAACTTTAAGAGGCAAGCAACTGACCACTTATAAAAATATATATGTTTAAGGTATAGATGGATCGAAAATGGATGTCATCTAATCGGTGCTTAAGAGAATATATTGATGGGGTGAAAGAGTTTATTAGATTTGCAAGAGAGCATACAAATAATCCTAACAAAATCCTATGTCCTTGCTTATCTTGTTGTTATGAAAAGCGGATTAGTCCACTTGATTTGCTAGATCATTTAGTGTGTCATGGAATTGATCAATCATATACACGATGGACAAGGCACGATGAGACGAATGATGCAGATCGTGGTCAAATACATACCATGATCGGTGCTTCAAATGAGTTTGACTCAAGCATGTGTGATGAAGATGATGGTCTTCAAGAAATGCTAAATGCAGTTAAAGGGGTGCTTCATAACCATCCTCAAGAATATGAGAAGTTGAAAGGTGATGCAGAGAAGCCATTATATGCTGGTAGCACTAAATACACAAGATTGCTAGTAGTGTTGAAATTGTACAACTTTAAAGCACGCTATGGATTGAGTGATTCTGGTTTCACCGCACTACTTGAACTTGTGCAAGATATGCTCCCAGAAGAAAATGTACTTCCTACCAAGACATATGAGGCAAAGCAAATACTTTGCTCTACAACTAGCATGGGTTATGAGAAGATTCATGCATGCCCTAACGATTGCATATTATTTCAAAATCAATATGCAACGTTAGTGAAGTGCCCTAAATGTAATGCATCTCGATATGGGAAAAAGAAAGGAAAGAGTCCCTTGAAGGTCGTATGGTATTTTCCAATTATTCCAAGATTCAAGCGATTATACAGTAATGAGGAGATTTCTAAGTTGTTGACGTGGCATGCAGATGAAAGGACTAAAGACACGAACCTTAGGCACCCTGCGGATGCCCCTCAATGGAAAAAAATTAATCATGACCATCCTGACTTCGCGAGTGAAGAAAGGAACGTACGCCTTGCACTTTCAACTGATGAAATCAATCCCCACGGGGTTCAGAGTAGTACACACAGTACATGGCCAGTGATATTGATGATTTATAACCTTCCTCCACACTTGATCATGAAACGTAAGTATATGATGTTGTCTATGTTAATTTCTGGGCCAAGGCAACCTGGAAATGATATATATGTATACTAGGCTCCTTTAATTGATGGCTTGAAGCTACTTTGGGAAGAAGGCGTCAATGTGTATGATGGGTACAAGGAAGAAAGTTTCAATTTGAAAGCCATGTTGTTTGGCACAATTAATGATTTCCCTACTTATGGTAATTTGTCCGGATATAGCATTAAAGGATATTGTGCATGCCCTATATGTGAAGATGACACTCATTCAATGCGACTAGATCATTGTAAGAAAAATGTATACATGGGACATCGAAGATTCTTACCATCAACACATCATTGGAGGAAGTGGAAAAAGGCTTTCAATGGTAAGTCAGAAGAAGGTAGCCCACCGAAGATGTTGACCGGTGCTCAGGTTTTTGAGAAGGTTAAGCACATAGATAACGATTTTGGCAAGCCTTTTGCAAAACAATTCGGGACAACCAGTTGGAAAAAGAATTCTATTTTCTTTGAACTTTCATATTGGAAGTCCTTGTATGTGAGACATTTTCTTGATGTGATGCACATAGAAAAAAATATATGTTATAGTCTCATTGTCATATTGCTCAGTATACGAGGAAAAAGCAAGGACAGTGTAAATGAGATGTTGGATTTGGTTAATTTGGGAATAACAGAAGAGTTGGCACCAGTTGAGCAAGGGCACCGTACTTATCTACCTCTAGCGGCTTACACTCTATCGAGGAAAGAGAAAAAATTATTTTGTGAATTTCTGGAAGGAATTAAAGTTCCAGAGGGGTATTCTTCAAATATAAAGAACCTTGTATCAGTGAAAGAGTTGAAGCTAAAGAACCTTAAATCTCATGATTGTCATGTGCTCATGCAAAATTTCATTCCGATTGGTATACAGTCAATCTTACCCAAAAAAGTAAGGAACACCATTACTAAACTTTGCATGTTGTTCAAGTTGATTTGCAATAAAGTGGTTGATTCAACGAAGTTATAAGATTTGCAAAGGCTGATTGTTTGTACTATGTGTGAACTTGAAATGTATTTTCCCCCTTCATTTTTTGACATTATGGTCCATCTAACTGTACACTTGGTGAAAAAGGTTCAATTGTGCGGTCCAGTGTACTTGAGATGGATGTACCCGAATGAGCGATTTATGAAAATTTTAAAGGGGTATGTGAAAAATAGATATCAACCAGAGGGTTGTATAGCTGAGCGGTATATGGTTGAAGAAGCAAGTGACTTCTGTGCTGAATTTCTATCAAATGTTGACCCCATAGTATCCCCAAGTCTCATCATGATGGGCGAAGATCAAGGAAAGGAACAAGTGGGAAGGATGTAATAAAGATATCGGTGACTGAATGGGAACAAGCTCACTTGTATGTGCTTCATAACACTGATGAGGTTGAACCATTTGTTGACGAACACAAGGCCGTACTTCGATTGGCATATGGTGACTGGAATGAAAATTTTATAACAAAGGAACACAACAAACATTTTCTAAATTGGTTAAAAAGGCGCATTAAAGATGAGGTGGAGAGGAATCCTGATCTAATTTCTGAAAACTTGAGATGGCTATCGAATGGACCGAGCTTAAGTGTATTATCTTATAATGGTTATGCAATTAACAGCTACACCTTCTACACACAAGAACATGATACAAGGAGCACGATGCAAAATAGTGGGGTCACACTTGTTGCTGATTCTTGGCATAGATCCAGTGTTAAAGACATACACCCTATCTACGCACCAATGTCATACTTTGGTGTAATTGAACAAATATGGGAGTTAGATTATACTGTGTTGAAGGTCTTTGTCTTCAGGTGTAAATGGGTTAACAACAACAGTGGATTGCGGACAGATGAGTTAGGGTTTGTTCAAGTAGACCTTTCTAAAGTTTGGTATAAAGATGATCCTTTCATTTTAGCATCACAAGCAGAACAAGTGTTTTTCGTTCTCGATCCTGCTAAGAAGAATTGGTCCATTGTAGTTCCATCAAACAAGAATCATCAAGAACAAGTTGGTACTACAAGTAATGAATATTTGAATATTCCTGAGGATACTCTTTCCTTTAAGATGTTGTGGTCAAGATATATTGATAGAAATGAAGAAGAAGATGAAGACGAACATTTATATATGAGACATGATAATAAAGAGGGGACATGGTTTTTAAATCAAACAAGAAAGAGAAAAAGATGATAATGAGTGTCTTGATTTTTTAGTATGTATGTTTTATTACATGTATTCATATATTCCAACTTAATTTACTTTTATTACTATGATTGTCAATATGCACTGATATTTTTGTCTTGTTTGTTTAACTTGTAGGAAAATGGATCCCCACAATAATCAAGCAGCCTTTGAAGCCCACAATGAAGATGCAGTTGATCCTCACATTGAGCAAGCAGCCTTTGAAGCCACTGTAGTCTGAGGTAGGACTGTGATGCATAAACTAATCAAACTAAGGAGCAACTGCATTATGTTGGAGCTTGAGTGGAATGACAAGGGAAACCCAATTGGTGAAAATGCTAGCAACTTTATTAATTATATTGGGACTATTGTTAAAGAAAGAGTCCCCATTACAATTTCAGATTGGAGACGGGCAAAGAAGGACTATTCTGATATGCTTCTGAGTTCAGTTAAGGTAAACATTATTTACTTTATTATTCTGGTTGTTTTGTTGCATGAATTACAATCTAAAAAAGCATGTGTGGTTTTTTTGTTACAATCTATCTTCATTATCGATGATGACAAAGACAAATTCGTGCTCGCAAAACGTGGCAAACTTTTGAGATGTTTTCGTTCCAATCTTATCAAATTCTACTTGTGGGACACAGATGGCAATATCATTCATATGCCACCACA
Source organism: Inga laurina (assembly GCA_963855925.1). Classification (NCBI taxonomy): domain Eukaryota; kingdom Viridiplantae; phylum Streptophyta; class Magnoliopsida; order Fabales; family Fabaceae; genus Inga; species Inga laurina. Next base: position 18,892,569 of record OY979702.1, on the reverse strand, counting down.
GTTGTACGATGGAATAATAACACAAGAGTAGTGGGATGAGTTTTTGAGCACACATACTACCGCGGAGTTTTTGGTAATATAATATTAGCACTTACAGACTACTTGCAATGTAATTGAAATTAATATTTATTGAAATTATTTGCATTTAAAAAGGAACGAAGTGATAGAAATCGTGAAAGCGCAAGCAACATGGCATACCGGTACTTAAAAGGACCACTATCGTATGCAAAGTTGGAGCAACAATTGGTAAGAACTTATAATCATTTCATATGAATATAATTTAGATGACTAATTTTTAACTACAACTAACTTTGTTATAAAGGTCAAACAATCACATTCTGATGTCACACACATGCCACGTCATAATTTGTGGTTGGCCGGCATCACTAATAAAAAAGGAGAAATTCCCAGCGAACAAGCCAGAGAAGTTGCACAATATTGTGTAAGTGGTGGATTATTCATAAACATTTTTGCTTTGGTTAAATGATTCTATTTTATAATAACTAATATTATTGCAATTGTTGTTGTGATAGCAAAAAATGACGCAGGACCAACCAGAGTTGATGAATTATGTTGGTCGTGACGATTTACTCAGCAAAGCTCATGGAGCTCCTGAGTATTATGGTCGTCTTCGTGGCACTGGTTTTGTAGTCACCCAAACATCATACTTCGGACGCCAAAAGCGACCCAACAAAAATGACTTTATGCAACTACAGGAGGAGATTTGTGACTACAAGCAGCAACTAGAACAACAGATGAGTGTCTACAAGCATCAAGTAGATGAGCAGATGAGTGTCCACCAACACCAAATAGAACAATTTAACGATCAATTGCGATTGATGCAAGAGCAAAATACATTATTGAAGGCTCAAACTGACACTTGACTACTTTCTCGGCCAGCACGAAGCCCAATGTGTGATAGCACAAGTGTGAAGAATGATAGTTGCCCCTCCACGCCTAAAGTCTCAATTCCTTTCATAATTAATTTCTTCTCTAGTTAACTTTTTGTTATGTTTTAAATTAGTGTATCTTAATATTGACTCCATCTTTCATAGGGCGAATCGGCGTGCAAGCTGCACGTCGATGAATCTTTCAAGTATGCAGTTGCTGTAGGAGTTGTCTACAACACCGACACTGATATCCTTCATGGTTCACTATTGCCTAAGAACACACTTAGAGTCAAGGTTGACGTATGCACAGATGCAGATGCCCTCCTACCAATCCCTTCTCTAGATGAACAGACAATGGTAAAAGATGTTGTTGGTGGTTATGTTACATGGCCAATAGGTCTGATTGAGCCATATCAAAAGGTGGTTTAATTTACAATTCCTTCTACTTATTCTATATGCACTTCTATCTACAAAACTACATGATTAAATTTTAATGATTTTTGTAGGTTGCTACTAGTCATAAAGGAAAAAGAATTGAAGGCCATAGGAAGAACTCACATTGTTCAGCAACCCAACAGAAGTCCCAACCTTCTACTAGCAAACGAAACAACAAACCAATGGTCTCGTATCGCCAACAGTTGGCATCAATGGTACAATAATTGATCCTCCAACGAGGTCAGGAAATACATTTTCATCCGGACATCTATAATGCAAAAGGTGTAATTGATCATGTCGATGGTGCTGTGCTGAATGATGTGCTTACTCGTGGAAGGATAGGTGGAACAGCTATCAACTTATGGATCAGTTATTCGTCTATCATTGTTATTATTATTCATCATTCAATTTTTTTTTATGGAAATGACATTGTTTGTTTGATATAAAGGCATTTGTACCACGATGAGATAGTAGGCACGGATAGGATGCAAAGATTCGTCTTTGTTAGCCCACACATCTTTGGCCAGCATAGGGGGAGAGATTTGGAAGCACAGTCTAACGAACTTAGAGACTGCTTTATGCTTAGAGCAACCCCTAACAAGCTCTTTCTTGTGCCATACAATGTAGGGTAAGTGATTTGTGACAATATTTGAATGTATGCTTTTTATTTTTTCACTTTTACCATTAAATGATTGTCCAAATAAAATTTTCAAAATGTGTTTTTAGGGAACATTGGATATTAATTGTTCTCCATCTAGCAGCAACAGAAAGCCCTCGCATTTACTATCTAGATCCTATAGAAACTGCTTATCCAGATAATCGCCCTGATATGCTGATTATCTTCAATAAGTAAGTGTATGGGTGTATGTGTAAATATTTTCGTGTGTGATTATTGAATAACCAAAATTAATTAGGAACTTCTTTGTTTTATTAGTGCATTAACTGCATATAGAGGAAAATTTGGATTGACTACTCTAGACGCAATGACCCGGCCAATAACTATGCGGGGAGGAAGATTATGGTATTTATATATGAATTTACTCCATTCTTGTTAGTAAAAAAATTTATTCAAAAATTGACATAACTATTTCATTGTATTGTTACAGTGTCCATTCCAGCCGAATGATAATGATTGTGGTTATTATGTTATGAAATTTATGAAAGATATAGTTACTCATCGCCACCTTGTAATTCCTGTGAAAGTAAGTTCCCTTTAGTTGCAATTGATATTGTGTTTTAATTTTAATTGACAAAGTGTCTAAATTTAGTGATTTTTATTCTTTGTATACATGATTGTTTATGTAGTATTATGAAGATGCACGTTGTGCTGAGCTGTCTGACCATCAAATAGATGAAATCATTGAAGAATAGTGTGAATATATGGTCAAGCAATTAGTTAATTTAGGCATGTAGCTTCTTTCTTGCCTATTCTTATTTTGTTTAATCATTTATAAAATTAGTTGTACACTATATAATCATTGTTAATACAATATATTTTGTAGTTGTTAAACATTATAATTATTCATTGTAGTTATTTGAACAAATGACCATCATCGTTTTGTATTGTAATATTTGCCTATTAGACAAAATATATGGTCATTTGCTTACTACTATATATATATGGTCATCAAGTATTACACTGCACAGGAAAAAAAATATTTTAAAAAATTATTAAAAAAAAATTAAACCTACTTTGGCGTTTGAAGGTAAAATGCCAAAGGAGGGTACCCCTCCTTTGGCGTTTAAAGGAAAAATGCCAAAGGAAGGGTACCCTCCTTTGGCGTTTTTCCAAAAAACGCCAAAAGAGGGGACACCCCTCCTTTAGCGTTTATTAATCAAATGCCAAAGGAGGGGTGTCCCCTCCTTGGGCGTTTATTAATCAAACGCCAAAGGAGGGGTACCCCTCCTTTGGCACTTTCCTCCCGAAACGCTACATATAATTAATATATTTATTTAATTTAATAAAGTAATGTATGGCATATCTGTAAATTGAAAAGCGCCACAGGAATTTTTAATGGCGTCAAAAGCTTTGGCGTTTCTTAAACGCCAAAATATTTTATAAAATAAGCGCCATTACACTACTTTTTTGTAGTAGTGTTTTTTGGCGCAAAATTTGAATTTCATGAAATTAGTAGTGGTTTTATAACCGCTACAAATTTCATAAAAATTCAAAATTAGTAGCGGTTTCTTAACCGCTACGAAATTTAAAAAATGTCATTTTTCTTTTCCTACCTTCAAAATTTCAATTTTTTTTTATATTTGTAGCGATTTTATAACCGCTACAAATATCTTTGAAAAAAATTTCGTTTATGGGGATGTTGTAGCGGTTTTTTGTAACCGCTACAAAGTATGTAGCGGTTTTGTATAACCGCTACAAAACCGCTTGCAACATACGATTTAGTAGCGGTTTTCCTAACCACTACTAATGTTGTTTGTAGCAGTTAAAACTGCTACTAATACCCATTTTTAACCGCTACTAAATCACTTTTTTAAGTGAGTAATCTGGCGGTCTCTGGTATTCAATCTTTACCTTTTGACAGGTAAGGCACCACGCCACATACTTAGTTACATCACTCTTCAAACCTGGCCACTAATACATAGACTTCAAGTTGGATACATCTTGGTCATACCGGAATGAAGAGTATACTGTCTCTTATGAGCCTCATCAAGAATTCTCAACCTCAAGTCAGCCTTCAGTGGAACTTAGATTCTCTTCTGGTAACGCACCAGTCCACTTGGTGACAAGTCATAGTCTCGAGTCTCTCCTCGCTCAATCATAACTCGGATCAACTGGGCTCACTCATCATGCATCTGAGCCTCTTTAATTTCAGTCCTCAGGTCATTCTCCCCTTGGACTACACCATAATTAGCACACAGGATATCATTCGAGAGATTTAAATCCCAAAAATCTTCTATCAGTCTCCATTCCTATATCATCATCGTTGCCACAGTACCGCCTTCCGACTTAAAGCATCCGATACGACGTTAGCCTTACCCGGATGATATTTGATCTCCAGGTTATAATCTTTCAGCAACTCCATCCACCGACGCTATCTCATGTTCAACTCTTTTTTATCATATAAATATTTGAGACTTTTGTGGTCACAATACAGTTCCACAGTCACACCATACAGGTAATGACGGAAAATTTTCAATGCAAACACTATTGCAGTAAGCTCCAAATCATGAGTGGGGTAGTTCATCTCATGCAGTTTCAGCTGTCGAGAGGCATAGGCCACCACTCTTCCTTGCTGCATCAGGACACACCCTAACCCCTGCTTAGTCACATCACTGTACATGACGTAAGCCTCACTGGGACCAGGTATAATCAATAATGGTGTCGTAGTCAACTTCTCCTTCAGCTCAATGAAACTCCGCTCACAACGTTCATCCCTTAAAAATGGTTGATCCTTCCTCCTGAGCTTGGTCATCGGCAATGCAATACATGAGAAGTTCTGAATGAACCTCCAGTAATAACTAGCAAGACCCAGAAAACTGTGAATCTCATAAAAAGTTTTTGGCCTCTTCAATCAAGTACTGCTTCCACCTTACTGGGATCCACCGATACCGTGTCTCGTGAGATCACATGGCCAAGGAACTTCACTTCCGTAAGCCAAAACTCACACTTGCTCAGCTTGGCATAGAGTTGCTTTTCTTGCAAAATTCTCAATACTATTCTCAGATGCTTCTCATGTTCTTCTCTACTCTTAGAGTATATCATAATGTCATCGACAAACACTACCACAAACTGGTCAAGATATTGTTGGAAGACGTGGTTAATATAGTCCATGAATACCGTCGGGGCATTCATCATCCCAAAGGGCATCACAAGGAACTCATAGTGCCCATACCTCATTCTGAAAGCAGTCTTCAGAACATCCGCTGCCTTCACACGCAACTGATAATATACCAACCTTAGATCAATTTTGGAGAATACACACGAGCCAGACAATTGATCTAATAGGTCATCAATTCTTGGGAGAGGATACTTGTTCTTAACAGTAACCTTGTCAAGTTCTCTGTAATCGATACAAAGCCTCAAACTTCCATCTTTCTTTTTTACAAACAACACTGGAGCTCCCCACGGCGATACACTGGGTCGGATGAACCCTTTTTCAAGCAATTCTTCAATTTGCTTTTTCAACTCCGCCATTTCATTTGGGGCCGTACAATATTGGGCTTTCAATATCAAACCAGCTCCAGTCACAATCTCAATTGGGAATTGCACTTCCCTTTCCGGAAGCAATCTGCTAAGATCCTATTGACTCTCCCTGAACAGAGAAGAATACCATATACCCCTGGCATCCCTTCTCAAGATATCTTTCTGCTTTAGCTGTTAAAAGTAAATCCAGCTAGTATTCACATTGTTTCCCCGCTGTGCATTACGGTAAGCTATCCTCTTATTACCACAATCAAGCAGCACATCATTTGTTCTTAACTAATCAAAACCTAGAATAACTTCTAGTTGTTGAAGTGGTAAACAAATCAAATCAACTGTAAACTCTCGACCCTCAACAACTATCACACAATTTAAGCAGGCTTTGGCCATCACAGCCTTGACACCTATTGGCGTCGACACAACCAAATCAAACAGTAATTTATGCATAATCAATCATAGGCGATTAACACAGTCATAAGCTATGAACGAATGACTTGTACCAAAATAAAAATAACATTTAATTCATTATCACCAAGGATTTTACCTTGGATTAGTTCAGGTGACTTTCGGGCCTCCTCATGTGTCATTGCAAACACCCGACCAGGATTTTTGGGCCTTTACTCTGCCGGCTGTCGTGGGCACTTAGTAGAGATGCGACCCACTTGTTTGCAGTTGAAACACATCACCTCCCTAGTACAGGTTTTGCCCGGATGGTACTTTCTATGCTGATTGCACACTAGTCCCGCTAGAGGTCTCTGATCACCATGACCCCAAGATTGATAGGGCTTCTTGTTACCACCCCTATATGAGGACCCTTGCCCCTTCCGCTTCTGAGAAGTATTAACCTTGCTAGGCTCACTGTGACTGTCTTTACCCTTAGCTAGGTACAACTCCCTCAGTTTGTTCTCAACAATCCTACATTGGTCCACTGCCTTGTTGAAGTCAGTAAACAGGTGAGTGGCTAATCTCTTTTCAGTTCACGACTCAAGCCCCTGATAAGCATATCGGAGCTCTACTCCTCATCATCCCTATCCCAGAGATGTGTAGAATATCGAGATAGCCGGATGAAGTGGGAAAGATACTCATCAAAACTCTCCGTATCTCCCTGTTTGATGGCGAGGAATTCGGATTCTTTTTCAAGTCTCACTAACTTGGGGAAGTATTTCTCATTAAACGTTTCTTGGAACACCTCCCAAGTCAATGGCACATTCCGGCTTAGAAGTGTCATGGCGATATTCTGCCACCACTGGTCTGCATCCCCCTCTAGTTTATACACGGCTAGCTTCGCCTTAACCTCTGTAGGGCACTCGAAGACTTCAAAGATCTATTCTAGACGATTCAACCAGCCCTCAGCAACTTGGGGTTCAAACCTCCCCTTGAACACTGGAGGCATATGGTTGCAAAACTTAGAGACCCAATATTGCAAGCCTCTTCCCTCACAAACTGGTACCCCTTGTGACTCTTGATTGGGCACCGTGTGAGGTGGGGATTTATGGGATCCATTTAACTCCTCAGTTGTCTTCTTATAATGAGTCTCAACATAAGTCTCTTCTTGTGTAGTCTGGACATTTTTCTCATTATGTTTGGCCCTTTCCTCTTTAAGCTCTTCCCTTAGTTCAGCTATCATGTCTCGTTGCTCACATATGAGATCCATCATTTCTCGCATTGGATCAGGAGGATTGTCATTCAACTCCTCCACCTCTAGATCCTCTTGCCTGGCTCTTAGGCGAACCATTTTGTCCTTTAGTTCTACAAATTATTCACTACATCAGTATCAAAACAAATGTATACACATAATCCATAAGACTTAGATACATCCACAAACAGTAGAAATACTCATGTGTATACAACCAACAATTATCAATCATCAAGCTACCTTAAGCCAAAGAACTAAGGCCAACTAAGGGAGCTATCCTAGCAAATCCTCACCTTGCCAGGAACTACAGCTCTGATACTATAAATGTAACCTCCTTCAAGGTTAAGGCCAGGACTAGTTCGTAAAATCATAATTAAGTTTGAATTAGAGACCATGTATGGTGATTTGGGACTTATTCAAAATAAAACTTCTCAAAATAAGGGTTTTTAAAACATTTTACAATATCTATTCCACAATGGTCTCTTACTCACATTTCAACGTAAATGGCATGTACAGGTTGATTTCATTCATACATATCAGAGTATAATGCAAATTCTCGACACACTCGAGTTTCATTAATTAGTAAAGGGATTATACAAAGGCATAAAGTCGATAATTCTTTTCCCTTATCTTGGGGATTACACAAAACTACACTATACTTCAAAAATATACAACTATTTACCACAAAATATCCAATGAATCTTACATTGATAACCATTAACCAAAATAAACTCCTAAACTTTAGCTATAACTGCTCTTCATTGCCCGCTTTCCTTTGGATCCTTCGGCATCTAAAATTTGTTTTTGGGAGAGTAAGATTCTAAAGAATCCCTATAGCAACAAATCACTCATAATATGCACAACATCAAAGCATGAAAGTAAATCATTTACACATCACACAACAATCACAACAACAGTTGTAACAGCCGGGGTAGGTATCATGGGCATCGCCCCCTACGACGACTCACGCTGAACTACTTGCTGTATTGCACATCCACATGAACATATCACATATATCACCACAGTTGGGATCTATATAAAATATTTCACAACACGCAGCCCCACGGCTGGATACTCAAACAGGAATCCACGATTCCATAATGTAGCCTCAGCACTTACAGCGGCAGATACAACGGTCGGGGTAGGTATCATGAGTATTGCCCCCCTACGACGACTCACGCTGAACTGCTCTCATTGTAATGCCTTATGGCCGATAACACATTCACAATGATAAACATGCATACGAAGTATCATAACAACATGAGAGAAGAGTCACTTCCTTGATCCTTCTGGACGTGTCCTGGCGCTGGTTTCTCCTGAATAGGGCAAATGTCAAATCCTATATTCATAGTTAGGGACGAAGAGTCAATTCTCTATTCCAATTCTCAATGACTTCATAACACTTAATTTGGTTATCAATATTGCTCTATTAGAGTCATTAAATACCCCTAACAAAACTCCTAAAGGGTTGGAAGAATTATCCCAAAGATCCCCTTTTAGAAACAAAAAGACTAATTTTTCACTCCTACACTCTAGTGAAGATGGCCTCACTCGAGTATTGGTATAGACACTTGAGTGAAGAAGGCTTCACTCAAGTGATAGTACAGTCTGCACTTCAAGTGCTAAAAAGTAAGGACATAAAGTGTTTGCCCGAGAGCACAAGAACTTTCTAGTGAAGAAGACCTCACTCGAGTGACAACTTTACACTCGCAAGTGTTAAAGAGCACTCTTGAAACTTGGCTGCGAGTGACAACTCGAGACGAGTGTTAATGGCGTCAAATACACCCGCACTCAAGTGAACTCACCCTCACTCGAGTAATGTTCATTCCTCACTCAAGTGAACCCCACATCACTCTAGCGATTTTATTATAAACCAGAAAACGCAGCAAAACTAACCACATTTCCTAACGTTGCACAATTGATCCCAATAGACCCAAAACTTCTACCAAAGCTACTCCTACACAAAAATATCCAAGGAATTCAATGGAATCATCGGAATCATCCAAATCCTACTCCATTATCATGCTTTGGTTTTGGGCAACATAATTATCAAAATTCCAAAATCATTCAAACATACCATTCCCATCCCAAATCAATCAATCTATCCATATACATTCTGAACATGCCAATACTATGCCAAAAAGATGCCGAAAGCCCAGTGGTCATAATTTTCGGATTAAAGGCCAAAATTTCCAGAAATTTCAAACTAAACCGTTTGGCATAAAACATAGATAGAAGGATTGGTTTTACTTACCTTATCAACTTTCTCAAAGATACTTCTTGATTCTCCAACCTCCAAAATTTTTTGTAGGCACAAATCAACACCAATAGGCACTCTTTAAACATCAAAATAAAGCTCTCACTCCAAGGATCAACATTAATAAAGTGAGTTTGAGCAATAAAGGCCATTTATTACCTTAATCACAAGCTTTTTTCTTCTTCTTCCTTGGACAAAAATGGCTGCCGAATGAAGAGAGAGATAATTAGAGGGAGATGGAGTGAAGAGATGAAGGAAATGATGATCTTACTCCCTCCCCCATGCTACAGCCGAAAGAAAGGAGAGAGAAAATGATATTTTATCCCAATTTGACGTTTCCCATACCTTTCTCTTCACATTTACTTGACACATGTCATGTTTAAAAGAGGCAAGCATCACCTAAGAGGGGGTGAATTGGGTGATGTAATAAATTTTTCGGATGATGAGGTGATATGACAATAATTATAGATATAGTAGAGTTGAGAAGATTAGTACACAGAGAGTTATACTGGTTTGGCCCAAAATCTAGGCCTACGTCCAGTCCTCAGAGATTAAGACCTACTGAGATTTTACTATGCTTCCAAGATTCAATGGGCTCTCAGAACACCGCAAAACAACAATCATCCCTGAATGGACTACGAGCAGAAATATTCTAACACTATAAATTTCTCTCCCCTTACGACAAGTCTTACGTGCAGAAAAACAAACCTATCACCTTTCTCTCTTGCTTACGTATACAAGTCTTATGAGCAGCAACGTTCTCTCCTGCTTATACCACTGTAAGTCTTACGAGCAGTAATGTTCTCTACTGCTTGTACCTTGTAAGTATTATGAGCAGAAAGTCCTACTAGGAATTCTCTCAACTGCTTCTCTTATAAGGAAATCTCCCCTCTCAAGGTCCCAGTACCTTGAGATCAAATGAAAATAGAATTTGAAGTGTATACAGACTCTCTTATAGAGCAAATATGATAAACACTGAAAAACGATATGAATAAAGAGAAAATATGAATAATAAAGACTCGTGAATTTACTTGTGTGAATTCTTGCACTTCGTTGTTTTTTATGGTCTCTAGAGCTCTATATTTACAGCTAGTTGTTTTTGCCCGTTTGAATAATAATCATTGTGGAAAGGAGCATTTTACTGTGGAATGGCATGCGTATATTTGAAATCTTTGAACGCAGTAGGTACGTGCTTGGATGGTCGTAATGATGCTGTCTGCTGTTGTTTGACTTCCTCTGTGCTTTTCTAATTCAAACGTTCAAACTCGTGTGCCATACTAGTAATATATATGAAATGATGTTATATAATAATAAGTAGAAATAGAATAAATAAATAACATTAACCATATTCGGATTGAATGCTGTAAGACTGGTGCGTTTTGGCTTCTGGCAGAGTATCACTCGAGTGCTGAGAGGCCTCACTCAAGTGCAATACTATATTTACTCTTCCTGCTTTAGCTTTAGGTTTGCACTTCCATGTGATTTTGAGAGAGTACGTTTTCGCACTTGTGAGTGATGTGGGACCCCTCTTGAGCACGGGTCTCCTCACTTGAGTGCTTTTTCATTTACACTATGAGCCACATCTCTGGACAACACTCACACCCTACTTTATCAAGAGTGTGATTTTGCACTTGCAGGTAATGTGGGCCCTGACTCGAGCATACTTACTCTCACTCGAGTGAGCAAAATATTCTTCTATAATATACATTTTGTATTCAGCACTTGCATCAGAATGGAGAGAGTTAGATTTCTCACTCACGGGTGCTAAGGTATCACTCGGGTGCTTGTACCCTCACTGGGCATGCTTATTCTTCTTTGCTCTGCATGACTCTTGGGCAAACACTCGCAGTCCCTCTCTCGCTTGAACTCGAGTGCGGCTTACATTTTTAGTTTACCTTGCTCTCGGGTAAACAATCTCTGTGCCATACTTGCCAAGACTCGGGTGCACATAAGGCCATCACTCGAGTATAAAGGCTATGCTTGAGTGAAGTATTAATATCTTGTTTCTGACTTTACACTCTATCAAACACTTTCTGTCCAACACTTGCATGTGCTCGAGTGCAAATTAGCTTAATGCTCGAGTGCTAACTCCATCACTCGAGTGCATCAGTAAAACTAACAGCAAACACTTCTAAACTTTGTGAAATACATTTGGTAACTTTGTATCTATTGTCTAGACTTGTAAAAACATAATTTGCACACAATAACCTTTTGTTATCATCAAAATTTGGAATGTAACATTCTCCGCCTTTTTGATGATGACAAAACCGTTGTGATGAGTGTTAAACAAAAATCTTGATTGGAGTGAAAATTTTGAAAAACATTTTCAAAATTTCCAAATGCATATTTCACCAAAGTTTAGACTCATTCAGATTTTTGCACTTAGCCTCATATGTTTCCTACAATACTTCCAATGGACACTTAAAGCCAAGATAAGTTATAATACCATTATGTTTGCAGAGAAATCATTAAATCTGAATTGAAAAATTAGCAAAAATGATTATTAGTAAACTTGTAAAGTACAAAATTAAGCTTGAACCAACATCTACCCATAAAACCCCATATACAACCATGTCTGCAAAAATAGACCAGAAAATAACAATAGTCTTACCCCAATACAGAAAAGCTACCCAAAACTAAACTCCAACTCCCCATATCTGACTATAATAGCTCAGAATAGCTCAGAAACCATCACAGATCCTTCTTCCCCATTTTGTCAGCATCAGAAGGGGGCTGAGGAAAAGTGAGATCGGATAGTGGGGCAAAACGCACCATGGCATTGGAAGGGTCAACTGGCTTCAACTCAAAAAGTTGAGATGATGGCTGAGGAACATAGGCTGCAAGTAGTGGTGAAGGCGACCAATCATAAGTGACATCAACATTGGAATCCAGGTCTGTGAAGAGAACATGAGTCTGTGTTCGAGGAGGTGAAGTCGTGGCAAGAGTAGACTCAGGTGGCACCTCAGAAGAAGTAGTCGGAAAATGAGTGTGCAAGAAGATTTTCATATCAATGATTCTTCTCGACATATCTTCTTGGGTCTTGAACATCAAGTCAAAGTTGGTATTTGCCTTATCCACCAACTTTAAGACTTGTAACTCCATCGTGTTCACCAATTTCTCATACTCATTCATCAATTCCTTTTTCAGACCAGTCACAGCTTGATTGATCACTTCAGCCAGATGGTTTGAAAGTGATGAATTCAAGAAAGATGGAGGTGGAATTAAACCTTGAGCAGAAGATTGAGCCTTATCACCTCTCGATGGAGTGGCTTCTCTCTGAGATGTAGCCCTGGTTTGACTCACTAGAAGATTGATACTCATATATGTCAATTGAGTCATGCCAAACCTCAGAATGGTTACCCTCTCAATTCTCTCCAAGTACCACACTTTGTTTTTCTTGAGAATAAGAGACACAATTTATGGATATGGTATGGTGGAAGATCTTGATGAAGAAAATCAAAATCTTCTCATCTCACTAAAGATAAGCTCCCCCACATTTCTTTGTTAACCAACTAGGAAGGAGGCTAGCAAGTAGTAATCTCTCTGAGCAAAATGGGTATAATTTTTGGATTTGTTAACAATGCTACGAGAGTATATGTAGTGAAAGGCACGAATAAAATCAAGCATGCCAATAGGCTTAAAGTTAAGAGGGCCTATTAGGTCATTTAGTCTTAAAAGCCGGAAGGCTTCATTGGTTGAAAGTGTGGGTAGATCAGAAGGTGGTGCAACATAGCCAAGAATGTCATTAATGATAGTAGCATATATCATAATAAATTGATCTCTAACAGTGGTAGATACTGCTTCCTCTATCAACTCTTCGGTCCTAGAGTTTATGTTATGGGTTTTCATGTTGCAATAGAAGGTTTTCACAACAGATGGTGAATAAGGAATATGAATACTCAGCCATGGGTCATAAAATTCAAGAAAAGGATGAAAATCCAAACCATAGGTTTTCATCAGATAATCTAAGTCCACATAAACTATGGAACAGAATTGTCTATATGAAAACTCAAAATCATATAACTTCTATTTCAGCGCCATCAGTTCCTTAACATTGAAGTCTTCAGGAGGATTTGTGACTTTTTCTTCCTCTAGAACCTGTGAAGTAGAAGGAACCCCTGAAGTAGCTGTATTGGACTGGGTTATATGATGTGAACTTGAGGCACCAGCTTGGGAGGCAATTTTGCCAACAAATTCGTCAAGCTTTGATTTCTCTATTGCTTCCTAGAGATGCATATTGAAAGAGTCATCGGAGGAAGAAGATTGTTGTGGTTGTTCTGTGTCTTTCTTCTTTCCTCTTCCTTTGACTTCTTTGGTTTAAGACCGAGTGACAATCGGTTCTTTAAAAACCACTCCCTTTGGTTTCTTTTGTGGAGGTTAATTCTTCTTTGCCATTTAAGGCTTAAGATAAGGTTTCTTGGCTGAAGTTCTCTTTTTGGTTTTGGGTTTAGGAGGAGGTGTAGGAGTAAAAGATAAAGAAAGTATAGGAGATGAAGATGTGGCCACTGGAGTCTCTAAAGCACTAGCGGCTAAATGAGTGGGTGAAGGTGAATGGGATCTTTGGGAAACAACAGGAATCTTAGTTCTAGCCATTTAGAAATAAAATGGTAATCACATATTTACTAAGGACTTGGAGAAGGATTTCCAGAAAATTTCTTCCGTTAGGGCACAAAATGAGAAGCTTGAAGGATAAATCTCACCTTATGAAGATGATTGAAGAGTTGTAATGGTGAATTGAAGCAATCTGAGTCATTTAATTGATGGGTAATGGTTGGAGATGAAGAGATACACCCTTCGAGTGACGTGACGCTTTGAGTAAGAAGAGGAAGTGTGACGGTCTAAGCTATCGCGTAATTGATATAAGTGTCAACACTCGAGTGATAACCCTAGTGCTCAAGTGTTGTTTATACAGTGCTCGAGTGAGACAATATTGTGCTCGAGTGATATTCAAATAAATATGATAAAGCATGTAAAAGCTTACCTGATTTAAATATATCTTGTTATATTTTTCATCTTTGTACTCTAATCCTCCAAGATCATTTGAGTAACCATGCTTTGAATAAGTATTTGTATAAATTTCTTTCTTTTGCTTGAGTTCTCTTGCTTCACTTCAGGTAGATTCATGCCATGCTCAAGTGAAGTTCTTCCCTCACTCAAGTGAGACCTGTCACTCTTGGTATGCTTGAGTTAGTTTCAAGAGTTCTTACATACTCTGTTAATCCCTGTTTTACATAGCTTGAAGCAGAGTATATGCTATAGTTCTGGACTCAAGCATTGTTGACTGACTCGAGTGAGAATGAACTTGGCACTCGAGTGACACATCCAGTGCTCGAGTGACATACCTGCAAAAACAATTTCTACATACTCTGATGCCTAAGTTAGTATGGTTATCATCAAAAACTCATTAAACATAATACTTAACAAGAAAAACTTACAACTCATTAGGATTAACCATTCCCAATTCTCTTCAAATATATAAAAATTGATCTTTAGCTATTGACTTTGTAAATATATCAACAAGTTGAAGATGTATTGGTATGAATTCTACTTTTACATCCTTCTTTTACACGTGATCTCAAATGGAATGATGTCGGATATCTATGTGTTTGGTCCTTGAATGTTGCATAGGATTCTTGGCCAAGCTAATAGTACTAGTGTTGTCACAGTAAATTGGTATCTCCTTTAAGTATATCCCCAAATCCTGAAGTTGTTGCTTTAACCACAGTACTTGAGAACAACAGCTGGCTGCAGCTATGTATTCTGCTTCAGTGGAAGATAATGACACTGTGTTTTGCTTCTTGCTGAACCATGATACCAGAGAGCCTCCAAGGAATTAACATTGACCACTGGTACTTTTTCTATTTATTTTATATCCTCCATGATGAGAATCTGAATAGGCCATCAAATATTCGTTTGCTCTTTTTGGATACCATAGGCCAAGTTCTGCAGTGTCTCCTAGATATTTGAAGATTCTTTTTATTGTCTCTGAATGTGATACCTTAGGAGCAGATTGATACCTTGTGCATATTCCAACACTGAATTGAATATCAGGCTTGCTTGTTGTTAGATAGAGTAATAAGCCAATCATTCCTCTATATTTAGTGATGTTGTAGTTAGGGCCTTTTATGTCAGCATCCAATAATGTTGTAGAGCTCATTGGAGTATCAGCTCCATTAGCATTATCCAATCCATACTTCTTCAAAAACTCTTTCAAATATTTTGTTTGAGACACAAATATCCCATTCTTCCTTTGCTTGATTTAAAGTCCAAGAAAGAAGTTTAATTCTCCCATTATGGACATCTCAAACTCTCCCTGCATAATCTTAGAAAATTCTTGACAAAGAGATTCATTAGTAGCACCGAAAATAATATCATCAACATAGATTTGAACAATTAGAAGATTATTTTTGTCATGTTTGATGAAACGAGTTGTATCTACTTTTCCTCTGACAAAGTTTTGATTAAGAAGAAACTTGCTTAGTCTTTCATACCAAGCTCTAGGAGCTTGTTTCAACCCATATAAAGCTTGCTTAAGTTCGAAAACATGATTGGGCTTTGTTTCATCTTCAAAACCAGGAGGTTGTTCTACATATACTTCCTCCATAATATAACCATTTAGAAAAGCACTTTTCACATCTATTTAATAAAGTTTAAAACCTTTAATGCAAGCAAAGGCTAAGAGTACTCGTATTGCTTTCAATCTTTCCACTGGAGCATATGTTTCCTTATAATTAATACCTTCTTCTTGATTATAGCCTTTGGCTACCAATCTTGCTTTGTTTCTCATAATGATTGCTGATTCATCAAGTTTGTTTTTGAAAACCCATTTGGTTCCTATAACCGAGTGATCTTTAGGTCGAGAAACCAAATCCTAAACTTGATTTCTTCAGAATTGATTTAATTCTTCTTGCATAGCAATTACCCAATCATTGTCAAATAAAGCTTCTTCCATATTAGAAGGTTCAATCTTAGAAATAAAAGCAGAAAAAGCTACTTCATTGAGAATTCTATTTCTGGTTTTGACACCTTCGTGAATATCTCCAATTACTTGATCAATTAGATGATCTTTAATATGTCTTTATGCTTTTGGTTGAGCATGGTCATCGATATCTTCTATATTTTGAAAATCATTTGTTTCAAGATCATTCTGTTTTGAAATAGTTTTGTTTTTTTTTCATCAAATCCATTTCTTCTTCATCATAGTGCTTTGTCTGAGAATCAAGTTCACCAAACACAACATGAATGGATTCTTCAACTGTACATGTTCTTTTATTAAAAACTCTATATGCTTTACTTCTATTAGAATATCCTAAAAATAAACCTTCATCAGACTTTGAATCAAATTTACCTATGTTTTCTTTACCATTGTTGTGAATGAAGCACTTGCATCCAAAGATGTGTAGATGAGCAAGATTTGGCTTTCTTCCTTTATAGAGTTCATATGGTGTCTTTCCAAGTGACTTGCGAATATATGCTCAATTTGAAATGTAGCATGCGGTACTCATTGCATCTGCCCAGAACACTTGTGACATTTCTTTTTCATTAAGTATTACTCTTGCCATTTCTGTAAGAACTCTGTTCTTCCTTTCTAGTACTCCATTTTGCTGGGGTGTTCTAGGTGCAAAGAAGTTGTAATCTATTCCCTCATTTTTGCAAAAGTCTTTAAAGAGTTGATTATCAAATTCTCCTCCATGGTCTGTCCTGATAGAAATAATAGAAATACCTTTCTCATTTTGTACCTTCTTAGCAAACATAATAAATTCGCAAATGTTTCATCTTTTGAAGCAATAAATATAGTCCATGAAAATCTTGTAAAATCATCGACAATTACTAAAGTATATAGATTTCCTTCAAAACTTTTTACTCTTGCTGAACCTACCAAATCCATATGAAGTAATTGTAAAGGTTTGGAAGTAGAAATCTCATCCTTTGTTTTGAATGAAGATTTAGTTTGTTTACCTTTTTGACAAGCTTTACAAATCATGTTATCTTTGAATTTTAGTTTAGGAAGACCAACAACTAAATCTTTTCGAATCAGTTTGTCAAGTTGGTTCATATTAACATGAGCCAGACGCTTATGCTATAACCAATTTTCCTCTGATCTACTAAGAAAACAATTTTCAGAAGAATTTGAATTTAAATCAATAGTATAACAGTTACCGTCCCTTTGAGCTCGGATCTTTGCCTTGATGGATTCTTTATTAAGCGGCAGATCTTTCTTGTTTACTATCAAGCATTCTTTTGAATCAAAGATCACCCAGTTATCTCTGTCAGTACTTTGACTTACACTCAAGAGGTTGTGGCATAATGCTTCAATGTAATATACATCATTGATTTAAACACTATTGGATTGTCCCACTTCACCAATTCCAGCAATATGTCCAGATTGGTTACCTCCAAATGTTACCTTTCCCCTTTCTCTGGTTTATAGCATAGTAAACTTATTTTTGTCACTAGTCATGTGTCTCGAGCATCCACTATCAATGTACCACTTGTTTGCTAGTGATTCTTTGAGACATACCTAGAGTAAGGTGATCAAGTTTTAGGTACCCACACTTTCTTGGGTCCTTTGTGGTTAGTATGCAATACTTTTGGTACGTGTGTCCCTTTCGGAACCCATTTATATCTGCCAATGACTTGTCCTTTTCTAAAATAACATGATAAAGTATAATGTCCTTTCCTATTAAATAGCTATATGATGCAAATGGATTTGATGTATGCACAGAATTCTTGAAATATTTGAGATAAGTTCTACTACTATTTTTCTTATTTCCTCTTTTTTTATCATGATCAGACTTATATCCAATTCCAGATTTATCAAAGGAAACTCTCTGAGAATTTTGAATAACTTTAAGAGTTTCACTTCCTTTAGTAATTTTTTCCACA
Source organism: Inga laurina (assembly GCA_963855925.1). NCBI lineage: Eukaryota > Viridiplantae > Streptophyta > Magnoliopsida > Fabales > Fabaceae > Inga > Inga laurina. The sequence goes on along the minus strand of OY979702.1, from coordinate 18,874,306 downwards.
GTTTTTGTTAAATCTCTTATTTTCTTATCTTTTTCTTCACCTACTTCACATGATGATATGACAGTATTTTCTAATTCTTTTACTTTCTTCTTGTAACTAACAATTTCTTTAGCTACCTTGATGAATTCAGTATGCAATGCATTATATTCAAATAATAACTCATCATAAGTAGGTTCAGAGTCACTTACCTCAGAATCCGATTCTTCTTCTTTGGCTACCAAGCATAGATTTGCCACTTCGTCGTTGTCGCTTTCTTCATCTGACGAGCTATCACCCCAGATAAATGATATGTGTGCTTTCTTTTTCTGCTTCTTCTTGTCTTTGTTTCTGAAGTATTCAGATTTGATGTGTCTAGGATTCCCACATTCATAGCATACTATTTGTTGCTCCTTGTTTTCTTTCTTGCTTGGTCCACCTTGATAATTTTTGAAGTTCTTTTGACCTCTTCTATAGAACTTCTTGAATTTTCTCATAATCATTCCCATATCATGATCATCAGGAACATTTTCATTTTCGAAAGATTCTTCTTCCTGATAGCTTTAAGTGCAACTCCTCTTTTCTTTTTTATCATCGAACTCTTCTAGTTCCTTCTTGAATCTCAACTTCTCTTCATACTGAGAAAGGCTACCAAAGAGAGCAGCTATGGATCTCATTGACTCTCATTTATCTTCTTCGATAGTTGTCACCTTCGCTTCCCATTCTTTCGTAAGAATATTAAGAATCTTTCTTACCTGGGAATTTTGATCAAATGATTTCCCAAGTGTAGATAGTTGATTAACAAGATGAGTGTATCTAAGTTTGAATTCTGATATTCCATCTCCAGGTTTCATGCAAAATAGATCATACTCTATAATTAGAGTATTGAATCTATTTTCTTTGATTCATGAGCAATTTCAAGAGCATCCCACATATCTTTGGCTATTGGTAGAGTGCAGATTCGGAAATATTCCTTTTGACTAAGAGCACTCTGTATCATTAAAATAGCTTTACTATTTAATGTTACTAACCTCATGTCATCTTCGTCAAATTCCTTTGGGCTTTTTTTAATAACTCTATCTTCGATTTTCTTCATTGGAACATAGTCACCTTCTTGTATCACATTCCATAGACCATATTTATTAGCCATCAAGAACACTCTGAATTTAGCTTTCCAAAATAAAAAATGTTCTCCAACAAAACTAGGAGGTCTAGTGATTGAAGCTCCATCTGGAAGGATACTTTCTCCCATTGTTGCCATTTACTGGATCCTTCTCAAGCTGTTAGGATCTTCGGAGAAGACCTTGCTCTGATACCAAATGAAAGAGGCAAGCTTCACCCAAGAGGGGGGGTGAATTGGGTAATGTAATAAAGTTTTCGGATGATGAGGTGATATGACAATAATTGTAGATAGAGTAGAGTTGAGAAGATTAGGACACAGAGAGTTATACTGGTTCAGCCCAAAATCTAGGCCTATGTCTAGTCCTCAGAGATCAAGACCTACTGAGATTTTACTATGCTTCCAAGATTCAATGGGCTCTCAGAATTCCGCAAAACAACAATCGTCCCTGAATGGACTACGAGCAAAAATATTCTAATACTATAAATTTCTCTCCCCCTTACAACAAGTCTTACATACAGAAAAACAAACCTATGACCTTTCTCTCTTGCTTACGTATACAAGTCTTATAAGTAGTAACGTTTTCTCCTACTTACACAACTTTAAGTCTTACGATCAACAACGTTCTCTACTGCTTGTACCTTGTAAGTCTTATGAGCATAAAGTCCTACTAGGAATTCTCTCAACTGCTTCTCTAGAAAAGAAATCTCCCTTCTGAAGGTCCCAGTACCTTGAGATCAAATGAAAATAGAATTTGAAGTGTATACAGACTCTCTTATAGAGCAAATATGATAAACACTAAAGAACGATATGAACACAGAGAAAATATGAATAACAGAGACTCATGAATTTTCTTGTGTGAATTCTTGTACTTTGTTGTTTTTGATAGTCTCTGGAGCTCTATATTTATAGACAGTTGTTTTTTCTCGTTTGAATAATAATCATTATGGAGCGAAGCAATTTACTGTGGAACGGAATGCATACATTTGAAATATTTAAACATGGTAGGTACGTGCTTGGATGGTCGTAATGATGGTGTCTGCTATTGTTTGACTTCCTCTGTGCTTTTCTAATTCAAACGTTCAAACTCGTGTACCACACTAGTAATATATGTAAAATGATGTTATATAATAATAAGTAGAAATAGAATGAATAAATAACATTAAACCATATTCGGATTGAACGCTGTAAGACTGGTGCATTTTGGCTTCTGGTAGAGTATTACTCAAGTGCCATGAGGCCTCAGTCGAGTGCAATATTATATTTACTCTTCTAGCTTCAGCTTTAGGTTTGCACTTCCATGTGATTTTGAGAGAGTGCATTTTCACACTTGCGAGTAATGTGGGACTCCACTCTAGCATGAGTCTCCTCACTCGAGTGCTTCTTCATTTTACATTCTGAGCCACGTCTCTGGACAACACTCGCACCCTACTTTATCAAGAGTGTGATTTTGCAGTTGCAGGGGATGTGGGCCCTGACTCGAGCATACTTACTCTCACTCGAGTGAGCAGAATATTCTTCTATAATATACTCTTTGTATTCAGCACTTGCATCGGAATGGAGAGAGTTAGATTTCTCACTCGCGGGTGCTAAGTAATCGCACGGGTGCATGTACTCTCACTCAAGTATGCTTATTCTTCTCTGCTCTGCATGACTCTAGGGCAAACACTCACAGTCCTTCACTTGCTTGCACTCAAGTGCAGCTTACATTTTTAGTTTACCTTACTCTCGGGTAAACACTCTCTATGCCACACTCGCCAGGACTCGGGTACACATAAGGCCATCACTCAAGTACTAAGACTGTGCTCGAGTGAAGTGTTGATATCTTGTTTCTAACTTTGCTCTCTGTCAAACACTTCTGTCCAACACTTGCATGTGCTCGAGTGCAAATTAGCTTAATGCTCGAGTGCTAACTCCATCACTCGAGTGCATCATTAAAACTGACAGCAAACACTTCTAAACTTTGTGAAATACATTTGGTAACTTTGTATCTATTGTCTAGACTTGTAAAAACATAATTTGCACACAATAACCTTTTGTTATCATCAAAACTTGCAATCTAACAATGTTGCTATAGGCTCCCCTAATATAAGTAACTAATTAGCTACTCTAATCCCTCCATTAGCCATTTAATCACACATCTCATTTTCCTCTTAGTTAGTAATTAATTTTCCCTTAATCACTAACTTATGGCCAATAATTCCATTCTTTCAATTTTCTACCACTTATGGCATATTAATTTATATTGCCATAAAACACATAATAATTCCAATTAAATTCATAATTATCCACAATAATCATGATTAGCCCTTAATAAAAAATTAGGATATTATAGCTTTAGTTTCTAATTATGAAATTATATGATTAGAAATCATATCACTTTGATTTCTTATTTTAATATGATATGGCTAGAAGCCATATTCCTTTGATTTACTATTATATGGTCAGAAGCGATATTCCTTTTATTTATATTTTGAGATTATATGACCAGAAGTCATATCACTTTGATTCCTATTTTGATATTAAATGGCTAGAAGCGATATACCTTTTTCTCTCTTACAATATGGCTAGAAAACATATTCATTTGAATCCCTATTATGTGGCTAGAATCCATATAGCTTGTCATCTTCTATCTTATTATATGGCCAGAAGCCATATTCCTTTTATTCTTATTTTGAGATTATATGACCAAAAGCCATATAACTTTGATTCCTATTTTGATATTATATGGCCAGAAGCCATATATCTTTTTCTCTCTTACAATATGGCTAGATGCCATATTCATTTGATTCCCTATTATATAGCCAGAAGTCATATACTTTTTTGTCTTCCATTTTATTGGTTGGGTAGAAACTATATACATCTTTAATTTATCCTAAAGATAAAAGATCACAAACCATAAAATTTAAATTATCCTGAAGATAAAAAGCAAGAAGCTATATAATTTTATTTCTCTTAAAGTTAAAAGGCCAGAAGCCATATAATTTTAATTATCCTGAATATAAAAGGTCGGAAGCCATATAATTTTATCTTGAAGATAAAAGGCTAAGAGACATATGATTTTAATTTCTCATCTTACGATTAATTGGCTTGAAGCCATGAGAACTAAATGACCCGAACCCATAAATTTTTTAATTTTGTTGTAATATTTTTACTTTGTGAATTATTTCTTATCTTTACGAATTTCTTGTTATTATCGTTTGTATTATTATATTGCATTTTCATATTTCAAATTTAAGAATTTCTTTTTATTGAAGTTTGAACCATGTTAAATCTTACAAAATTTGAAAGTATGGCTCTTGTCATTACAAGAAAGAACTATTTATCTTGCATGATCCATATTTTTTATATGCCACCATTAGCATGAATGTGTCTCAACTCAATATATAAGCATAAAGGACCCACTTGTTCTTTGTATCAATTTAAAAGAAATGTATGACCACTAGAAGATGATTATCCTTCCAAAGGCTCATTATGAATGAATGCATTTAATTTGCTCCTACATTAGCAATACCCTAAATGAAGTTTAAGAAATATGCTGAATTAATTTCTTGCCTCCATGTGGCCAAACAAAATAGTGAGCTTTTGTTGAAAAATCATGAATCTTGTCTAATAGGCTCGACTACATTCCTAGAAGTGAATGTAGTAATGAATGAATGTAATGTTAGTCCAAGCGTTTCACCCAAGAGGGGGTGAATTGGGTGATACCAGAAATTTCATTTGCGTATAATAAAATTGACAGAATATTTAAAGCAGTTATGAGCAAGGAGAAATATCACCGAAGTGTACACCAGGAGTTATACTGGTTCGGCCACAACCACTTTGATCTACGTCTAGTCCTCAGAGCATCTCTGAGAGTTTCACTATCTTCTCTAAGATTTAGTGGGTTCTTGGCACCTTAGTACATAGCAAGTTCCTTCACCTGGACACTCGCTCCCCCTTACATGTCGCATTCAAATCCCCAACTCAAGGTTCCACAACCTTAAGTTATCTCAATAACAAATATTGAGTTTGTAATGAAAAACTCTCTCACAGAGCAAATATATATAATCACTGACGTATAATGAATGAGTATAAGAAAACAAAGCACTAAGAGTGTGTTGATCGATGTATATTCGTGTGTTGTATTCTTATGTGTTATTTTCTTCTCTTTGAATGCTCCATATATATAGATGATTTGTAGTGTCCGTTGGAATCAATTCAAACATGTCCGTTAGAGTCACGCAGCAATGGTTGACTATTCTTCGAATTTGAAAACTAACCGTTTGCGGTAGGTAGCGGTGGTGAGATCTCGGACTTTCATTTGACTTTTCTTTTCTTGCATGTTCTCTTCATTGTTTCTCTGTAAATCTACTTAGGATACTAGTGCAATGAAGAGTTAATCATATCGATAACAAATCAAAAAACATTCAATTAAAAACATAATTTTTGGACTGCCTTACTCGAGTGATCATGCTTGTTACTTGAGTAGTCCCTCGAGAAACCTAAAAAAATATGGCAATGAGAAAATCAAGATTTTACATACCATATTACTCGGGTAAGACATGGAGTGAGATATATCACAAACCTTGAAAATACCTTATTACTCAAGTAGCTACTCGAGTGGCCATGTCTTTTCCTCTACGTTACTTGGGTGCTGACTCTGGTAATCTGATTACTCGAGTGGCATTCGGTTTTCTTCACATGTTACTCGAGTGCTTACTCAAGTGGCTTTCAAATAACCTGGCAGATTACTCGATTACTCCCTTGAGTAATTCCATCAAATTTCTAGCTGAGAATTTGCTTTCTGATTACTCGAGTAACCCATTAAGTAAAGCCTCACATAACTCTGCAAATTACTGGAGTGCTCCCTCAAGTATAGCCTTTTTTTCACCTGGTTACTCGAGTGGCTACTCTAGTAAAGTGTTGCATTTCTTGGCCGAGAGCTACTGGAAGATTTTGGACCTGGTTACTCGAGTGGCTACTCGAGTAATGCTTGTGAAAATAATGTTACTCGAGTAGCTACTCGAGTAATGGTCTATATAACTTTACAAATTACTCGAGTGGTCCCCCAAGTAACTTAGTTCAAATTTTGGCAGTGCTTCACTGGATGAAATTCTCCTTGATTACTCAAGTGCTTACTCGAGTAACAGCTTCCCTTACTCAAGTGGCTACTCAAGTAATAACTTCCCTTACTCGAGTGGCTACTCGAGTAAGCCTTCACAAAATTTATTTATTACTCCAGTGCTTACTTCAAGTAATGCTTTGCCACTATGTTCAAAAATTCATTTGTTTGTTATCAAATCTTTCTATATCATTGATCTAATCTTTGTTATCATCAAAACATATGGGATCTAACATGTAATTGTGGCTGTAGACGTGAACGTGGATCATGGTGGTTCAAATTCCCACCCGAAGTGGGGAAAATTGAAATAAATTATGTTGATAAAACTGATAATTTGATTATGGTTATATGGATACTACCCATTTGGATGTTGTTGAGATCTTAGCATAAATTATTTTTGTCTATTTGAACTATTATGTTTTAGTGTGTTTAAAGTTGCTACTATCATAAGTATTTCCTTTTAATTATGTTTTCCTTTATTTTCATGAAGAATGAGTCTTGTTGATGTTAATCCTTAATATTTATGTCTTGTTGATAGTGCAACAACCCATACCATAATCAGAAATATTATATATTTTTCTTCATTGGTAATGCAAGAAGCCAACATTCATACTATATCTAGTAGTATAAATTTGATTAAAGGCTCTAGAAGAGCTAATATTTTGTTACTTGAAGGAACAAAATTATGCATTGATAATGCATTTTATGTTATCAAATCTAAAAGAAACTTATTGAGTTTCAAAGATGTCTGCATAAATGGATAGCATATAGAAAAAACAACTAAAGTAATCAACAATATCTTCATATCACAAATTTAGTTTCTAGTAGAAAATGCATATTACAAAGGTTTCTTGTTTTTTCTTTTAGCTTGTACTATACATTTATAAACACAATTGAAACACATACTATTGTAAACAAGAAGTTTACAAATAATAATGCAAAACAGAAGTTTTCCAATGCAAACAAGAAATTTGCTACTATAAACCCGGAGTTTATTGATAAATTTAATGTTTAGCATGACCGGTTAGGCAATCCCTGTTCAACCATGATGGGAAAGATAATTGAGAATTCTTGTGGTCATACCTTGAAGTGTAAACAAATACCACAATCCCATGATTTCTCATATGTTGCATGTTCTAAGGGGAAGTTGATTATTCGACTCTCACCAAGCAAAATAAATAGTAAGTCTCTCATATTTCTAGAATGGATATATGGAGATATTTGTGGGCCAATACACCTACCATGTAGACCATTTAGGTACTATATGGTGTTAATTGATACATCAACTAAATGGTGACATATTTGCTTATTATCTTCTCACAACCTAGCGTTTGCGAGATTGCTTACTCAATTTATTAGATTAAAAGCACATTACCCTAATTATCATATCAAGAAAATATGTCTTGATAATGCTGGTGAATTTACTTTGCAAGCTTTTAATGAATATTATATATCTCTTGGAATTGATGTTGAACATCTTGTAGCTCATGTTCATACGCAAAATAAACGTGCAAAATCATTGGTTAAATAGTTACAATTAATTGCAAGACCTTTACTTACAAGATCTAATCTCCCAATTTCTGCTTGAGGTCATACCATCCTGCATGTAGCAATGTTGATATGCATCAATGCAATAAGTTATCTTAAAATTTCCCCCTTATAAATAGTTTTGTCAGGAACCTAATATTTCCCATCTTAGAATTTTTTTAGTGTACAATATATATGCCTGTAGCACCACCACAATGCACCAAAATACGTCCTCAAAGGAGGATAAGAATATGTGTTGGGTATGAATCTCCTTTGATTTTAAAATATTTAGAACCATCTATAGGATATTTATTTATGAAATATTTTGCTGATTATCTTTTCATGAATCAATTTTCCCAATATTAGGGGGATCAAATAAGCAATTGGGTAAAAGAGATTAGTTGTAATGAATTATCATTGACTCATTTTGATCCTTGAAAAAAACAATGTGAACTAAAAGTTCAAAAGATAATTCATTTACAAAATTTAGAAAATCACATGCCAGAAGTATTTACTGACCTAAAGAGAGTGATAAAGTCACATACCCCAGCAACTAATGCTCCTATCAGAATTGATATCCCTGAAGGATAACCTATTATGAATGAATCTAAAGCACGCTTGAAGCATTGTAGGCCTATCGGTTTCAAAGATAAAAATCCTCAAAAGAGAAAAGGAGATAAGAAAATAGATGGCCAAGTTGAGGATAATCAAGAAAAATTAAGAGCTTCATAAGATCCATCTCCTAAAGAGTTATTATTTCTAGAAGAAAATGCAATAGTTCTACAAGAGACTCAGGTACATGAAATGTCTGAAAATAATGAGATCTCAATAAATTATGTTATGGATGAAATTTGATGGGATCAAAATAAAGTCAACGTTGATGATATCTTTGCTTATAATGAATGACAATGAGGATCATAAGCTAAAATCCATTAGAGTGCCAATAAAGAAAGGATTGGCCTCTATAGAAAAATGAATTAATGTATAATTAAAATTAGTGGCAAAATGAGAAGTTTTTAGACCTGTAGTCCTTACACCTGAAGATGTAAAGCCAGTTGGATACAAATGGTTCTTTGTATGAAAGATAAATGAAAAGGGTGAAATTACGAGATATAAGGCATGTCTTGTAGCCCAAGGCTTTACATAAAGATCTGGTATCGATTTTGAAGAAACATATTCTCCAGTAGTGGATGCGACTACTTTTCATTATTTGATTAGCTTAGTAGTAAATGAACGGCTTGATCTATGTCAAATAGATGTCGTGATTGCCTATATGTATGGCTCACTTGACAATGATATTTATATGAAAGTCCTTGAAGGACTAAAGGTGCCAAAAGCATATAAATCAAGTTCTCAAGAATAATACTCAATTAAGTTAAATAAGTCCTTATATGGCCTAAGCAACTAGGGCGTATGTGGTATAATCATCTCAATGAATATTTGTTGAAAAAAGGATACAAAAATGATCCAATATGCCCATGCATCTTTATGAAAAAATATGGAAGTGATTTTGGTGTAATTGGTGTTTATGTTGATGATATCAACATTATTAGAACTCCTGAAGAGCTTGAAAAGGCAATTAATTGTTTAAAGAAAGAATTTAAAATGAGGGACTTGGGAAGAACTGTAACGCCCCAAATTTTGATTAAGGGCTAATATTGATTATTGATAATGAAATTGTGGATTAGAGTGGATTATTATGTGTTTGTGACAATATTAATTAATATGTCATAATTGATGGAACATTGATGGAATGAAAATATTAGCCATAAGTTAGTAGTTAATGGGGAAATCAATTACTAACTAAGAGGAATGAGATGTGTGATTTAATGGCTAATGGAGGGATTAGATAAGCTAATTGGTGGCTTAGTGTGTGAGGACCAATGAGAAAAGGACACTTGGCAAGCTCACATGTAGGGAGAGTATTAAGAAAAGTCAAATGTATTTTTAAAATCATTTCTCTCTCCTTCCTCTCCCTCCTTTTCACTAACATGAGAACTAGAAAGAGCATCATCATCATCTTCAACCACTCTCATCTCTCATCTCTTTCGTTAGCCATTGAAGAGCAAAGAGAAGGAAGAAAAGCTTAAAAAGGTAAGGGAAAATGATCTCAAATGCTCAAACTCCATTCATTAAAGTTGTTTCTTGTATTGAGAGCTTCACTTTGATGGTTATAGTTTTCCATTTAGTGTTGGTTTTGGATTCTAAGAGATTGTGAAAGTTGAAGGATCAAGAAGTCCTTTTGGAAAAGTTGAAGAGGTAAGCAAAACCTATCTATCCATATAAGTTTTGTGCCATTTGAATTAGTTTTTAATTTCTGGGAATTTATTGTCTGTTTTCGAAAATAAGAGGCATTGGTCATTTGGCATGTTATTGGTATGAAAATGGTTATGTTTGGAAGGTATATGGATAGATAGGATTGATTGGAGATTGAATGATTGAGTTTAGTGACTTTGGAAATTTAGTGTTTATTGTTACCCAAGACCAAATCATGATAATGGAGTAGGATTTTCATAGTTTTGACACTTCCATTGGATTCCTTGAGTGTTTTTCTGTGGGAATAGCTTAAGTTGAGGTTTTGGGTCCATTGGTAGCTTTGGGTAAAAAATTCTAGAAATCTGTCATTGTGCCCGTGTTTTCTGGGTTCTGATAAGGTCACTCGAGTGATCTGGGATTCACTCAAGTAAGGGATGAACATTACTCGAATGAAGTTGGGTTTTACTCGAGTGAGGTAGTGTATCTTCGCATCTTCCCTTCAGTTTCTATGTGCACTTCAATAAAAAGGGCAAGAGTGTTGCCTCACTTGCGAGTGAAGTGAATCATCACTCTAGTAAGCCTTCTCTCACCCAAGTGAGGGTGTATTTGATGCCCTAAACCTACCTCTCGGGTTATCACTCACGGTTAATGAGCAAGAGTGTGTTCGGGCACTCGCGGGTATTCAGTTTCCACCCGAGTGCGAAGTCTCATGCTCGAGTGCATCCTCCCTCTGAAAACTCCCATTGCTCTTGGGTTCTCACTTCCTGGGCTTTACTCTCTAGTGCTCGAGTGAGGGATTTGGTTGTCACTCAAGTGAGGTCATATGTGCTTGAGTGTCCCTGTCTCTGATTAAGTTCTTGTGCTCTCGAGCACTCACTCGCTATCCTTCACTCTCTGATGCCTGAGTGTAGACCGTACCACCACTTGAGTGAGATTGTCTTCACTCGAGTGTTAGTGCCCCATCACTCGAGTGAGGCCATCTTCACTCAAGTGAAACAGTGAAAAATATTAGTGATTGTGCTTCAAAAAGGGGATCCCTGGGGTAGTTCTTCCAACTCTTTAGGGCTTTTGTTAGAGGCATATATGAGTACTTAAGAGGCAATAATGATAACCAAATTAAGTATTGTGAAGGTATTGAGTATTAGACTAAGTGATAACACACCGTCCTTAATTATGGCTTTAGGATTCTATATTTTTCCAGAGCGTAGAAGGCCTATGCCTGCTCAAGAGTGGAAAGACCAAGGTAATAACACTTTATCCTATATCATGTGTATTGCATTGCTTGTTAGTATATGTATATTGCATTGCTTGTTAGTATTAATCATTGAATACAAATACAGTAAGGGGACGTGGCGAAAGCCCAGCCTTGAATACAGATACAGTGAGGGGGCGTGGTGAAAGCTCGACCTTGTATACAGTGAAGGGGACGTGGCATTGTGCCCGGCCTCGAATATTGATTGCTGTATTGTGATGTATGCCTACTTTCTTTGTTTAGTATACATTTTATACGTAAATTGTTGCTACTAGGATTCTTTTGAATCTCATTCTTTTCAAATAACATTTTTAGATAGGGCAAGTGGATCAAGAAGCAAGCGAGTGGATAAGGGCGATTAGGACTACCAACGGCAGTCTTAGTTAGATATTTTGGTTTTATACTGAATTGGTTATCATTTTGGATAAATGTATATATTGATTAGATCATAGCATTATAGTTTTGTGTAATCCCCGGTATGGATACTGAGATAGGCAATGATGCCTTGTATAAACCTTTAGATTAATGTTATTATCTCGAGTGGACGTCAGGAATTGTGCTTATACTCTGATATTATACATGTGACAAACCGAATAGAGCTATTGATTTTATGAATGAATGAATGGAGATCTATTTATACAAGTGTTTTAAAAAGGTTAAAATTGTTCCGAATCTCTTATTTGATTATTAAACGTGTTTAAATGCTAATCTTGGCCTTGATCGTAACGGAGGTTACAAGAGCAAAATTCTGTCTTGGATTACAAATTGAGTACCTAAAAAATAGGATCTTTGTATATCAATAAGTTTACATAAGGAATATACTATAGCGTTTTTACATGGATAAATCACATCTATTATGTACCTAATAGTTGTAAGGTCTTTGCAGGCAGATAAAGACCCGTTTAGACCTTGAGTAATTAGCAAAAAATGTGATGAAGAACTACTTAGTCCAGATGTACCATATCTTAGTGCAATTGAAATACTAATGTATCTTGCTAATCACACTCAACTCAATATATCATTTGTTGTGAACTTATTATCAAGATATAATTCTTCACCAACACGAAGGCATTAGAATAAAATAAAACACATTCTTTGTTACCTCAGAGGCACTATTGACATTTGGTTATTCTACTCAAATTTATCCAATCATGAACTTGTTGGCTATGCAGATGTTGGGTTTTTGTTTGAACCATATGATGGTAAATCACAAACAAGGTATTTATTTACTATTGGTAGCACAACTATTTCATGGAGATCTATTAAACAATCTATATTAGCCACATCATCTAATCATGCAAAAGTTCTAGTAATGCATGAAACAAGTTGGGAATGTGTATGGTTAAGATCAATAATACATCACATAAGAACTACTTGTGGTTTATCTCTTTGTAAAATGCGCCCAACAATCCTATATGAGAATAACATTGTATGTATTGTCCAACTAAAGGAATGGTAAGGGAGATAGAACAAAGCATATTTTACCAAAATCCTTCTTCACTAGTGATCTTCAAAAGGGTGGTGAAATTGATATCCAGCAAAAATTCCTTCCAGTGAAAATCTAGCAAATTTATTTACCAAGTCACTTCCTAGTATAATATTTGTAAAGCTCGTCATGGCATCAAACTTGGTAGACTTCGAGATATCAAATGATGTTGTTAAGAGGGGAGTTCATACACATTGTACTCTTTTTCCTTTGTTTATGATTTTTCCCTTTGGGTTTTTCAAGCAAGTTTTTAATGAGGCAAATCTATCAAATGTATTAATAAACAGTGTACTCTTTTTCTTCTCCTAAGTTTTTGTTCCACTAGGTTTTTTTTTTCTAATTGAAGTTTTTTTAATGAGGCACATGTTTCGTCATGGGCATCCAATGAGAAGCATTATGAATATAGCACTTGTGGATGTCCATATCTCCCATTATTTGCCATTCTCTCCCATAGTTTCCTATTCTCTTCCCTTATGGCCTATGATTATGGAATCACATTAATTGTAGATTAGAGTGTTATGCCTATATATAGAAGGCATATTTTATGTATTTGAAACAATCCTGAATAATGAATGAGAATTTCTTTCTTGCTTTATACTCTTCTCATCTTTTCCTTTATTTTATAACAAATATATAATTATACATAGAACAGGTCGTCCCTCAACACTGACTGAATTATGTTTAATTGACTTTATTTGTTCAAATTAAAAAAAAACATATTAGGAAGTACAAATCTCCAAAAAAGGTATCAATTAGGAACAACTTCACACGGGGGATTACACACAAATGAGAAAATCAAACCGAAAGGTGAAAATGCATATTTGATACTCTAACTTCATACAAGATTTTATTTTTGAAATCTTAAATTATTTTATAAACTATCTTTTTAGTTTTTTTTTTTAATTCTAATACCATTAGTCTTAAATGATGGCTTTTTCATCACACTTATAATTATTTTTAAAAATTAGACTTAATATACCGGTATTTGACAATATTTTGCAATATTTAAAATTTCAATATCAGCATCTTTATATCTTTTTGTTAACGGTGTCGGACTGAAAAAAATATTTTATAAAATTATGTAATTAAAATAAACCCTTGTATGAAGTTAAAAGACTATATCGAGAGGATAACTAGAAAAAAGATACATTGAATGATCAAAACGCAGGCAAGTGAAGAAGATTGAGCCCTTTTTCTATCGAGCCATGCCTTGTACAACGTTTGGAGGCATTTGGGTGGCTTTGTTCATCTTTTGCTCATTCCCACTCCAACCTGTAGTTATTGATCATATATATAATAATTAACACTCACAGGAATTGGATCTTGTGGTGGTGAGAGGAAGAAAAGAGAGCTCTTTATTATAATAAATTTGTATTTAAAAATGTTATTACTTTATATCCTTAATATAAGAGCTAGTTGACTAATTTGAGGAGATTAAGAAAGATAAATAAATTACTTAATTATAGCATGAGTTACATGATCTCTCTAAAATACTGATATGTATCATAAGATTATATATATATATATATCCATTTATAAGTAAAGTAAATTAGTTTAGAGAAAAATGATAAATGTAAGAGATAAAATAAAATAAAAAGTTTCATATTTAGGACCAAAATTCACTTTTAACCTAGCTTTTATATTAAGGACCAGAGGTGGTATTTGTAACATCCTAGTTTTTATTCCTAGAATTTAAATAATTTTTTAAAGAAATTAATTCATGGTAAATGGAATCTTACCATATCATTAATTAAATAAAAAGCATTTATTCAAAGTATCATTTATGAGAGTAAAAGAAAAATAAATAAATAAATAAAGGGAGACCTATTATTATTGTTGTTGTTGTTGTTGTTGTTGTTGTTGTTGTGTGTGAAGAAAGAAAGAAAAGGATCTACTCCTATTCACTAAAGTCTCTTCATGAATATTGTTCCACTCAATTAGCTCTTTCTAAATGTATGTATTTTTTAGGTAATTAAAGCAAATTTTTGTATTTGAGTTTGGAATAAGTGTTGACTTTTAACAATATAAGACCACAGGATTGTAGAGCTATTTTAGTAGTCAATTTCTATAGATTTAGATTTATTTATTAGTTGTCATGAGGATTTAAAAATTTTAGGGTTTTTTATGTATGATATTTTTTTAATTAAATTTAAATCAAATGATTGATTTGGGTTTGTTGAAGATATTATTGAATTTTTTATGGTTTAGTTGAGATTTAAACTTGATTTTGAAGGTTGGAGTTTTAAATAGAATTTTACATTTAAGAATTTTAGATTTTTATTAAAGTAAACTATTGGGGAGTCTTTAAGAATTTAATGAGTGATTTAAACTTATAGGGAAAATAGAAATCTGTGTTTAAATGAGTAGTTTTGGTATGGGAGATTTGAGAATTTTTCTTTACTTGAAAAATACAAACTTTAACTATATATAGCTAAATTGTTTGAGCTAATGGAAACCTCAAGTTATGTTGGGATGATTAACTGTGGCCTAGAGTAAAATTAGAAAGAGGGAACCAAGTCCCTAAATTGTTATTTTTACCACCCAATTAGTTGATAAACCAATGTGTTATGATGTTAAATTGTATATATTGATTTATGCATGTTAATGCTGATGATCACGGGGCTTTGATTGTGGTAATATTTCCTTGTTGACGAAAGGTAACTACTTTCAACTTGTTATAGATGCTAATGTTATACTTTTGAGAGAGTTTAAAACTATTAGATGATAAGATGAGATATGGACTTTCTATTGGTATGGTATATATATTCTTTATTTGAAAAAATTATCTTGTAGGACTTGTGGTTGTGAAATGAAAGGGAAAAGTATTGAGAAAAAGGCTTTACCTTGATTATTGTTTTTGTAAGAGCATACCCATGAATAATCATGAGATAATCATATTGCATGAGTTATTGATGTGATGTTGATTGATTGTAATTGATAGGGAGTAGTTGGAGAAAGATACTATCATGTGAAAAGACCTACCATTTGTGCACATTGGTCTGATTATTCGCCCCTATTAGGATAGGCCTACATGGCTCATTCGTCCCTATTGAGATAAGCCTACATGACTCATTCATCTTAGAGAAAAGGACACGCTCTTGTTGCTCTTTTTGGTTACCAAGAGAAATGAATAGGTTTGTGGCTTTTGTATGAGGAGAATTTTATCACGTCCCATTAGTACATATTAGGTTGGTTATTCATTCCTATTGGGATAGGCCGTGGCTCATTCATCCTAGAGAGGAAGACAAATTTTGTAGCTCTTTCTTTTCTAGGAGAAAGGAATAGGCCATTGTGCCTTGTGTGTGAGAAAAAAATACTTTCTTGTGATAAGATCTCTCATTGGTGCACATTGGGTTGGTTATTCGTTCCTATTGGGATAGGCTTATGTGGCTCATTCATCTTAGAGAGGAAAATAGGCTTTTGTAGCTCTTTTTGTCCCTAAGAAAAAGAAATAGACCTTTGTGGCTTGTGTGTAAATCTCCATAATGATAAGAATAGGCCTTCTTAGGCATTTGTGTTTTTATATCTCATTTGGGAGAGACTCAAATGAGTTCATGTGTATAATTATAAGATTATTTCAATGACATATGCATTGCTATCTTTTGTCCCACTTGATATCTCACTAGCAAATGTTGGTATGTACGATGAGTTGGAACTTTGATTACTAAGGCTTTTATCTCATCTCGTTGCTTTTAACATTTTTCAAATGATAGTTTCCATGCTGAGACTTCAGGGAGAGCTCCTGAGGCTTGATATTATGATATCTTTGTATAGTCTCTTCTATCTATTTATGTGTTGAAATTATGTATATTGTCACCCATATGGCTCATATTTTTTAAACTCTGATTTATTCATATTTTGATTAACTATTGCTAGCTAACGGCAAAAAAAAAAAAAAAAAAAAAAAGATTAACTATTGCTAGCTAATAGGCTAGTTGAAGGTCAGAGCCTTTAGAGTTTTCTTAAAGTGATGATTGTGGAGATATGCATGTTTTTTGATATTCTTTGATGTCGGAAAAGTATTTTGGTATTATGTGGAAGATAGTTTCATTACTTAGGCTTATGATTGAATGTCATTATATTTTGGGCTTGGAAAAGCTCAAGGCTCAAGTATGTTAATTAATTATATATGGTTTGGTTTGTGAAACAATGAGAAATGTTTTATTATCCACGATAGGTTTCAAATGTTCAGTCTGTCTCTTTTCTATCATGGATAAATTCATTATGTAGTTTTAATGTTTTTAACCATAATCGGTGTATTCAAATGAGTTTATTCAATTCTTTTATATCATAGTCAACTTCAATTTGAAAGAGAATTTTTTGATAATAGTATTTAATGTTTCAAAAGTAATTATGAGAATTTTTTACTATATTAGACCTTTGGGTTTAATCTTCTCTATTCGCCATAGTATTGTTGATTATCATGAGATTTTAATTAAGTGTATGGATAATCAAGGTTTAAGAAAATGAGTTTTCACTGTATCATACACACACGTTTATTAGCATAAAGCGGCGGAGAATATAAACTCACTATATAGTACTGCAAAAATTGGAATATTTAATGCTTCAAAATTTGACAGTTATTGAGAATATGTAGATAGACTCATCACTACTCAGCATAGTTTGTATTTCCTTATATGTTTTTAACTTGTAAAAACAGAATTGGGAATATGGGAGGATTTGTTTGGTTAGGGTTAATTTTGTATTTTTAAATTTATTATTTAGTATTTAATACTTTAAAATTATTACAATTTTTTATGGTCGGTCCTAATAAATATTATTCTCTCTCTTATTTTTCTAATTTTCCGGCAGAGATTTTTCATCAATTCTGAGGGGAAAAAAGAAAGAAATATTTACTGCCTAACTATTTTTCTTACTTAGAAACGCCTATCATATATTTTTTTTGGTATTTAAATTTTAGGAGAGGATCGTGCTCACCCACGATCCAAGGACAGGAAAACTAACTCATGATCTACTGGGGCCTGTCCTTATGTGCACTAGGGCATGACAAGCAAGGTCATTCTGTTTGGCCCCATGGGTAGGTACTCTCACATTCACTAAACTGCGAATATGCCTCCCCCAGCGCCTCGATTAGCTCCAGGATCAAACATTCTCCCTTTAGTGAGAGTGTCCGACCCCTTTGCCAACTGAACCCAAGGAAGAGTGTCATTGCATGCACACAAACACAAAATATAAATGGGTTAAGATCCAATTTTGCTCCGAAAGTTTTGAGGACTAGGAATTGTGGGTATCCAGAAAGCATTTTGTTTTTTTTTTTTAAATTAATATCGCTATGGAAGTATTAAACAATTAAAAGAGTAAGGTCGTCCCCAACTATTAAAAATGTTAACTTTTTAACGGTCAGGGTCACTCTTTTCCTTTTTTCCTTTTTTTTTACTTTCTAAGAGCGACATTGATCCCAAAAAATACTTCAAGAAACTCAAATCTGCTACACAAAAACTTTGGTGAAAAAGTTGGACATTAACAATAAGTAGAGATTGAATGTATATATATAGAGAATACCTGATGAGGGGTCGAGACCTCGGTTCTTGAGCTCTCGATACTCTTGGCAGATAGCACAAGAGCTGCAGAAGCAGTGAACACAGAAGTCATTGCAGGGATCTTCTGGTAAGTTAAAAAGGCCTCTCAGTTTGCCTCTGTAGGTGAAGGTATACAAGCATGCACATCCTATGTGCGCCAAACAATATAGTGTTATCCCAGCGCATGCACAAGCTGCAATTCAAGTCAATTATTATTATTATTATTATTAATTCTTTTTGAATCCAGATGATTAAACAAAAACAATGATATTAATAATAATGAAGTGATTCACATTACATGTATTTCCTTTGTCTATGACTTCTGCATTCTGACCAAACGTAACGCAAGGACAACAGCTTGTCATGAAGCCTTCAAAACACAAATATTAACTCTGTTAATTAATAGGAAGATTATATTTAATTAAAAGCAAGAGAATATTAATAGCTAAAAACACAAACATGATGAAAACCATATTCATTAATCATCAACTAATGATTATAACAAAATTAGATAGACTTTAATTTTATGTGAGGAAGTACGTTAAACCTCCCTCTGTGGGAGGATAAATTAAACTTAATCCTGCACACTTAATCCATAGACTAAGACCCTATATAGAGTATATATATATACCTTGGTCATCGATCAACTAACTCATAAAATTCTTAATCTATCAGATCTTACCTAAATTTATAAGTTTAGCATCTCCAACAAATTCAATGGAAAATCGTCAAGAACAACATATGCCAAAACATGTTAATTATGAAGCCATTGTATGAGTCCAAATATACGAATAGAAGAGAAATCAGAGCTAAGGCATGCCGTAGTCTTACAATTTCCAGGCTCTTCGAAGCATCCACATAAACCTGTGGTCCATTGGCCAGGAGGAATACGACTGAAACCACCGTTGTGCATTTTAATGTAATTTAATTTTGATCAGTTGATGATCGAAGATGAACACTACAACACGTAGGTAGCTATAGATATGATATATACATACATACAATATATATATATGGGGGAGACTTTGACTTAATCTTATATTGTTTCAAAATGCTCCAAAGTTGTTGTTCGATAGTTTCATAGTCCAGGGCTGGCCTGCAAATAAAATTCAATTGCCTAAAGCAAGTTTTTAATTTGGACATTATTATTATTATTCACGTTAATAACATGGCAATCCCTACACACTCTTGTGACTTTGTGAGTTTTAAGAATAGTTCTTATCAAAATTGGTTGGCTTATGTATGTGTATGTTGTGCAAGTATTTCAATTGATTCCGTTTTTGTTTGTAAGTATTTATTAAGCATATTAATGCATGGCACGAATATTTTCTCGGAGAGCTCGTAATCTATACTGTATCTTGTTATGATTGGAATTAATATTTTGTTCACTGTTCACTTACATTGTCCAATCAACCATTACATTATTTCTGTTAGGACGATCACTTCCTACAATTGGATTGATCCTACGTAGGTTGGTACTCCCTCGGGTTCTTGTTATATATGCACGTACTAACAATCTTTCCATAAAAAAGTAAAATTAGTTATTTCTTGTAAGATATTAAAAATATCATCAATAAAAATCATTAGTTAATTAAATAAGTTTAGTTAGGGACAGTAGGTAAAACCCTTGTTTTGAAAACCGGACCGGCCAGTATGAGCCAGGAACTGCCTTATCGGTGGTCTGATCTAATGGTTGACCTTGGTTCGATTAGGTTTTGTGCAGTTCAACTGGTTTTGGATGATTCAACCGGTTTTTTTTTTTATTTTTTTTACATATTTTATTTAGAATTTCATATAAATAATTCTGAAATTGTCACTTCCTCACCGGTCTAGCCTCGGGTTAGCACCAGTTTGACTCCGATCTGACCCCTTGACCCTTGACCCAGTACTTCGGCCTGTTCAATGACCAGCCGGATTTCAGAACCTTGGGTAAAACAGAATTAATGCTTTAGACAACATCTTGCTATAACAAAAAACTATCATTCTATATTATTATTTAATTTAATATATACATACATATATAGGGATATATATATATATATATATTCATTTTTATGAAACATTTTATATAATTATTTAAAAAGCATTTTTAAACATTTTATATATTATTTAATTTAATATATACAAACATTTTTATGAAACATTTTATACAAAGCATTAAAAAATTGAGATAAGAGACAAGAAATTTCATTTCTTTGAAATCTTCATCCCAATTGCACCTATTCATATCAATCCATATTTATACACAAACACATATTACTTCATAATTTATCATGTAATTGTTAAGATATATGGTAGTTTTTTTTTTTTTTAAATTTCAAGACTATTTATTTTAAAATATCTCAAGGTGTGAAATTATTGAATGTATTTGAAGTTTTTAATAGTATTTATTAGCTTTTGCTAGCTTTAGAATTTCTCAAAGGTATGTTTGATGAAGATACACTATAGAGGAAAATAAACCATAGGGAAAATTAATCTTGCAATCCCTCAACTTTTAACTCATATATAACTCAGTCCCACAAATATAACTCGGTGCGACTCAATCCTTGAACTTTTGACTCGTCCATAACTCAATCTCTTATATTTTCAATTTTTATGTTATTGTTTTTTCTGGAACTTTTTTCTTTATCGGCCTCCTTCTTTCCTTCATCATGTTAAGATTCTAGGGAACTCCTCCTCCACCACCACCCCCTCCTCCACTGCCACCATCATCTATTGCTGCTCTTCTGCCTCCTCCTAAAATGGAGGCTCTAATGTAGATGTTGGCATCCCTTGACCGCCACACAAGGTGGCTCGCGGCATATGCCAACAAGCTAAGTAGGAAGTTGAACCTTATACTTCGTCACAAAGACATTGAATATGACTTGCAATCAAACCCTCCATCTCCTTCCTCCAATGATGAGAATGATCAAGGAGGAGGAGGAAGACGGTAGTGTGTTAGAACCGGCTGACACCCAAGAGGGGGGGTGAATTGGGTGTAAGATAAAAAACTTAAGAACTTTGAAATTCTTTTCGCATTTTAGAGGAAGCAATAAATATGAAAGTAATGAATCATAAATCACAGTTAGATATTTAAATGATATATGCTGGAAGTATAAGAGCTTAGGGAAGAGAATATGCAAACTGTGATTTATCCTGGTTCGGCCCAATCCACGATGACCTACGTCCAGTCCCCAGGCTCCTCCTGAGATTTTCAAATCCACTATTTTCTTGTTTAATCCAGGCACAAGAAAAGCCTTTACAAAGTTCTCACCAAGATACTCCCCCTTACAACAAGTCTTACGAGCAGAGCAATCCCGAAGACCTTTCCCTCCAGCTTACCTATGCAAGTCTAACGAGCAGCAACGTTCTCTTCTGCTTACACCACTGTAAGTCTTACGAGCAGCAACGTTCTCTACTGCTTGCACCTTGTAAGTCTTACGAGTAGAAAGTCTTAACAGTGATTCTCTCTACAGCTTCTCGTAAGGAAATCAACCCACTCAAGGTCCCTCTACCTTGAGATCAATTCAGAAATACAATTGAAAGTGTTTACAAACTCTCTCACATAGTGGATATGATGAACACTGAAGTATAATACAAAAACTCTCTCTCTCAAATGTAAATGATATAGAAAGTAGAGAAACAGAGAGTATGTGTGATGAGCGTTGGTTCAGGATGTTGACATTTCGATGATGTATGCACACTTAGTCCCTTCTGTTATGGATGATCTTCTATTTATAGTTGATGAAGGTTGATGACCGTTTGAGCATAATATATCCGTTGGAGTGTGGCTTCTTCAATTTGAAAACTAGCCGTTATAACGTTGACGCTCCTATTCCGTAAATTCACCTTTTGACTCTTCACATCATATCTTCATTGTATTCCTGGAGAAATACATTAATCACTAATAGAATGAAGTATTAGAGTGATTAGAAGCAATAAGAATGAGTTATATGATCATTCCATTGATTTCCAGAATCTTCGAGACGCTGTTCTGTTTTTCTGGGAAGCATTACTCGAGTACTTACTCGAGTAAACATCAAGTTTCTTCACAGGTTACTCGAGTGGCTACTCGAGTGACCTTCCATTTTCTGCATAGCTTACTCGGGTAGTGACTTGAAGTTCTCTCTTCATGAACAGTGATTTACTCCAGTAGTGACTTGAAGTTTTCGTCAATACCTCTTCATGCATAGTGCTTTACTCGAGTAGCTACTCGAGTATTCATTTAAGTTTACTCGAGTACTTACTCGAGTAATGTTGCAGTGGTACAAAATGCCGAGAGCTCCATAATTTCAGAAACAAAGTTACTCGAGTAGCTCCTCGAGTATCAATGGCAACCTGAAGGCAACTGGAAGTTTTTCACATGGTTACTCGAGTATCTCCTCGAGTAACATTGGCAGGCCGAGAGCAACTGGAAGTTTTCTATGTGATTACTCGAGTACCTACTCGAGTAAAGTCTTTTGTTTTCAACCAGTTACTTGAGTAGTGCCTTCAAGTGAATTCTTGATTTTGACTCGAAACATGGAAAATTATATATCATCGGAAAGCCCTCATTATCTACATTCTAATGCAACAAGAATCAACTCCAAACTCGTTGTGTACAGAAAGTTATGATCCAAAGAGTATCTACTGTTCTTAGACAATCCTGAAATCACGAGCAGCAACTTCCAGAAGTCATAGCTCTTAGGATATAGCTTCAAATGTGACAAATTATATATCCGTGGAAAGCTCTTTGAGTCTTCTTTCATATGGCACTGGTTTCGTCTCAATCCGATATGTATTTTGAGAGTTATGTCCAAAATACAGAAGCTATCCTGGAATATGACGGTGATTCATGCGTCAATTTCAACAGATCATATCTCCCTCATCGGAACTCCTTTGAATGTGATCTTGGTGTCAAAAGTTCGTGTTGGAAGTCTAGTTTCATATGCCACCGGTTTCAGTTCGATCCGACATGTGGTTGGAGAGATATCATCAAAATACCGAACCTATGTTTTGAAGCGCGAAAACAGAGTACCATTTACTTCAAGTGCCACCTCGAGTGATTCATCAAATAACCCGGCAGATTACTCGAGTAAGGCCTCGAGTAAACACCTCCAAAATCAGACAATGCCACATTACTCGAGTGATTACTCGGGTAATCATCCCCAAAGGTACCATAGCTTCCGTATACATCATTTTAGCTTCGTATTGACTCATTCCAACTTCCGTACTACTACAAGAACATGATTCCACGACACCCAATAACGACCGTTTTGAGAAACCAGTAGTAAAAAAGCAACTCCAGGAACCGGTGGCACTGGACTGAAGTTTCAACGACTGTTTTCAAGGAAAACAGTCGTTGAAGCTTCATTTTCAACGACTGGTTTTTAAACCAGTCGTTGAAAGCTTCATTTTCAACGACTGGTTTAAAAACCAGTCGTTGAAAGGTTCTTTCAACGACTGGTTTAAAAACCAGTCGTTGAAATGTTGCTTTCAACGACTGGTTTTATAAACCAGTCGTTGAAAGTGATTAACTTTTCCCCAAATCTTCAGCGCGCGTTTCTGTCTTTCTTCCCCGCGCTAATTGAACCCTCATTTTCGTGTCTCCCGCGAGCTGCATTCCCCAAATTTCTTGGCCTATCTCTTTCTCCTGCATTCTGTCCGCTGACCCTCTCCGATGTCCACCGTCTTCACAGTCCCTCCATTCCCTCTCGGTCGCATGCAGGTCTGAGCTTCGCTTTCCCTCTTCGCACATCAGCAGCAAGCAACGCAAGTAAGTTGCCCTGTTTCGTTGCTCTGGTTTTTTTGCTTTTGCTTTTCTCTTCTTAGCCTCTATTATTCGGTCCTGTAGTTCATACTTGGTGTTCGCATAAAGAAGACAACGTTGGTGGTTCTGATCTTGGTCTATTCCATTGTGTGTGTAAGTTTCCCTTTCTGTTTCTAGTTGTTTTGTTCATTTGGATGTCAATTTGTGCTGTTCTGGAAATAAAGTTGGCATCTTGAACTTCGATTGTGACTGAATCTAGGCATCTTGAACTTCGGTTGTGCTGTTCTGGAAAAAATCTATGTGATTGAGATATTGGTTGTGGTTGTTAAATATAACATAGAAATCAGAAATATTTCAAATGCGGAGTAGGTATTAGCTAGGTAATTGTTTACCATTGTGAAATGACTATTTGCATCAGCCAATTGATTCAACCCAATTGAATTTCATATCACTAATTAAGTTAGCACAAGTTGCCATTAGCTAAACAACACGTTTGTTTGGACTAATAACTTTCTTTTGGTCACATTATTGAATCTCTTATTATCATGAATAATGATATATATATTTAGACGTACTATACATTATTTCATTTTATATAATTTGGGTATGTTATATACAGCATGGGAGAGGAGAAGAGAGGGGAAACAATGATGCATAGTATAAAGAAAACAATTCAACGAGAACAAAACATGGCTGTGTAATAAAATTAAATTTGAAAATTAGGAGGTTTCCTTAATTAGATATATGGAATACATGAGTTCCTTCCATTTTTGGTAAAGAATAATTAAAAATAAGACATCATTTCTATTTATACAAGTAAATTAGTCTACTTTGCTTCGTGTTTGGGTTTAATTTTAATTTATTATCTCATCATGGACAAATAATAGTAATTTCATCTAATTAATTACTTTTGAGGTAATGATATCTCGAGAAGCACATGCACCCTACTCTGTATTTCATTTCCTTCGCGTTGGATCATATAGAGACAAAATCCATTGGATTCCTATTTTCTAATTGTATTGAAGTTGTAATGCAATGATTCCAAAACATGAATTTGTTTTTTAAAAAATAAATTGTTTATTGTTCTATTTTGAAATTTTAAATTTATATTACCATGTATCAGTATATAAATTGAAATTTACACTAAATATAGTAAGCTAGTGACACAAAACATGGAGGGTCATTATAAATTAAGGAAATTATATGATAATTTTTTTTATATATAAAAAACACTGAATCAAGGTCATTTGACCTGAAATGTTCTAAATATTACCCCTTCATGTCTGAATAACTCTCATAAACCTGCAGGTATCATTACTGCTATCGTTTTTCCTTGGGTTGCCGGCCTACTACATCCTTGCCTCTGTAGAATCTTCTTCCAAATCCTCAATCACAAACATAGTGTCCTTGGAAGCTAAGGATTAGCTGGTAAGTTATGTTATTGCTTGTTGATGAAAGTTTTTGAAACCTGAGGATATCATGGTGCTACTATTTGTTATAAGCGTGATAAATTTGAACTGTTAGTTTTTACAGTGTGTCATGAGTGTTTCATATAGCTGTTCTAAACTTGAGTGTCTGTGAAAATGGATTAGGTGGTAATAAAATGGATCACCGTTGGATGAATGCTTCGAGAATTAGTGAAGAATATGAGAATGGGGTAGAAAACTTTATTGAATTTGCTAAAATGAATGCTCCTAGTAAAAATGGGAAGTATTTTTGTCCATGTATCAACTGTTTAAATGAGAGTCTACGGGATGTTGATGATATAAGGGATCACTTACTTTGTGATGGAATAAATCTTCGGTACACAAGATGGATATGGCATGGTGAGGAAGGAACCGCTTCGGCGTCACGCGAGAAGGAAGTTTTGGAGGTTGGAGATGACAATAGAATGGAGAACATGATTCACGATGTTGAGGTAGAATGTTTTGCACAAACGCCTGTATATGATAGCATACGGAGTGATGCAGAGACACCTTTGTACCCTGGGTGTACAAAGTATACACGTTTGTCAGGCATTTTGCACTTGGTCAACCTAAAGGCAACTTGTGGGTGGACCGACAGTAGTTTCACGTTGTTACTAGAATTGTTGTGTGATATGTTTCCAGAGGATAATGTACTTCCAAATCGTATGTATGAGGCCAAGAAAATATTATCTACAATGGGTATGGAGTATAAAAAGATACATGCTTGCCCTAATGATTGCGTATTGTACAGAAATGAGTATGAAGGCTTAAGTGAGTGTCCGAAATGTAAAACTTCTAGATACAAAGTGAAGAAAGATAATAGGTGTGGTGATGAGACAAATAAAAAGCAACCTTTAAAGGTTTTGTGGTATCTTCCAATCATACCGCGGTTCAAACGAATGTTTGCTAATGCGAAAGAAGCAAAGAAGTTGAGATGGCATTATGATGATAGAGTTTGTGATGGAAAATTCCTTCGACACCCGGCTGACTCTCCACAATGGAAGAAAGTAGATGAAATGTATCTCGGATTTGGCAGCGAGCCAAGAAACCTTCGGCTAGGGCTTTGCACAGACGGGATCAATCCCTATGGTACTTTTAGCAGTACACATAGTGCATGGCCCGTTCTGCTGGTAATTTACAACTTACCTCCCTGGTTGTGTATGAAACGCAAGTATATGATGCTTTCTATGATGATTTCGGGACCAAAACAGCCAGGGAACGATATCGATGTCTACTTGGCACCTTTGATAGAGGACTTAAAGAAGTTGTGGGAGGATGGTGTAGATGTGTTTGATGCATATAAGCAACAGTCGTTTAAGCTACGTGCAATGATTTTCACCACAATTAACGACTTCCCTGCATATGGTAACTTGTCAGGTTATAGTGTCAGGGGTCATAAAGCATGTCCGATATGTGAATCGAGCACACAGTTCCATCAACTCAAGCACGGTAGAAAAACGGTATACCTTGGTCATAGACGATTTCTTCCTCGATTCCACCCGTACCGTAGGCTAAAGAAGGCTTTTAACGGTTTGCCGGAGAATGAAATGGCTCCGGAGCCATTAACTGGAGACGAAGTTTATAGTCGGGTGGAAAGAATCAATGTCACTTTTGGAAAAAATCAAAAGACTACGGGTGAGAAGAACATATGGAAGAAGAGGTCAATTTTCTTTGATCTTCCATATTGGCGTAGTCTTGATGTGAGACATAGTATTGATGTGATGCATGTGGAAAAAAATGTATGTGATAGCCTTGTTGGTACGCTTTTGCACATACCAGGGAAAACAAAAGATGGGATTAGTGCAAGACTAGACTTGGTTGAAATGGGAATAAGAGAACGACTACATCCACAACTAAGAGATGATGGTAAGAGAGCGTATATGGAGCCAGCAGCGCATACATTGTCAAAAGCGGAGAGAAGAAGTTTGTGTGGGTGTTTGCACGGCATTAAGGTGCCACAAGGGTATTCTTCTAATGTGAGCCGACTTGTGTCCATGGAAGATTTGAAGTTAGTTGGGATGAAGTCTCATGATTGTCATGTCTTGATGCAACAACTATTACCAGTAGCTGTTAGAGGCATTATGAAAGATGATGTGCGAAGGACGATAACAAGGTTGTGCAGTTTCTTCAATGCTATTTGTAGCAAGGTTGTTGACATTGCAAGGTTAGACGAATTAGAAAATGAGGGTTATACTATTCTATCCCAACTAGAGATACATTTTCCTCCCGCATTCTTTGATATAATGGTGCATTTAATAGTTCATCTGGTCAGGGAGGTAAGACTATGCGGCCCAGTTTATCTAAGGTGGATGTACCCTTTCGAGCGATACATGAAGAACTTAAAAGGGTATTCTAAAAATCCTTATCGACCTGAAGCCTCAATTGTCGAAAGATATGTCGTTGAAGAGGCTATGGACTTTTGCAAAGAATATCTATCAAGGTCAAAGGCCCAATCACGTCATGAAAAGGGTATAAGTAAGGGAACACGAGGGCTCAAAGTGAAGAGTATGCGTCGTGAAGAGGTGTTGCAAGCACACCCCTATATCTTGAATAATACGGAAGAAGTTCAGCCGTACTTAGCCGAACACAGAAAGAGTTTAAAGGAGATATATCCAAGGAAAAATGACGTGCAGATAGCTAATGAGCAAAACAAGACTTTCATAGAGTAGTTCAAGGATAAGGTAGCGCACGAGACCAATGTGTCTGAGACAATCAAATGGTTAGCTTGGGGGCCTTCGTTTGAGGTCATAACTTGGAGCGGCTTCGATATAAACGGGTATTGTTTCTATACAAATGGCCAGGATAACAGAAGTACTATGCAAAACAGTGGGGTGATGGTGGTAGCCGAATCAATGCACTTTTCTAGTTCAAAAGACAAAAATCCCATTTTGGCATCCATGGTCTATTATGGAGTTATTGAAGACATATGGGAGATAAGCTACACTAAGTTGAGAGTTCCTTTATTCAAATGTAAGTGGGTTAACAATAATGCTGTTGAAATAGATCAATTTGGATTCACCTTAGTTGATCTTGAAAGAGTTGGTTATAAAGATGAGCCATTCATTCTAGCAAGTCAGGCAAAACAAGTGTTTTATGTCATTGATCCAGCAAATAAAAAATTGTCTATTGTACTCCAAAGTAAAAAACAGAAGGATGGTGATCCGAGTTTAAATCTTGACGACATGCCGCCTTTCACTACAAATCCGCCTATGCCATCTGAAGTGGAATTGGTAGATGATGATGAATATGCAGCTAGAGTTGATCATTGTGAAGGAATTTGGGAAAACACTTAACGTAAGATTTTTAATTGTTTAAAGTATACATGTAATTTCGATTTACTTATCATATGTCACATTTATTTCTTAGTAAGATTTTGAATTGTTAAAAGTGTGCATGTAGTTTCACTTTACTTATCATGTCACATTTATTTCTTAGCAGGATCATGGCAGACTCAAATTCGGGCGACTCTGTTGGCTCACCGGTTAAGAAAAAGGTTAGAGGAAGCACGAAGTTGCGATCGTTGGTGGCACGTCATGAGGAACAACAGGTGAGCAGGATTCACGTGGAATTTGATGCTAATTTGAAGCCACTTGGGCCAGACGGAGACACGTTCATTAGCTACCTTGGCTTTTTGGGTCGGAGCAAAGTTAGCGTTTTAATTCCTACCTGGTGGGAAGTTTCAAAGGACACGAAGCGTATGATTTGGGAACAAATTTTGGTATGTAAAGTTGTATTTGTCATAATTTTTATTTCTATTTGTTCATATATAATGACTACTATATATTTTGTTTTGTAGCAAACCTACGATGTTCCCAATACGAAGGAGATGTACAAGCATTGGATGGGGGAAGTTCGTGAGCGGTGGAAAGATTTCAAGTCCACGCTCACAACCAAGTACGTTCAAGGGCCGAGGAGTCATTTAGATCCTTGTAAAGAGTATCCGTTTCTTTCTCCAAATGACTGGAGGTTGTTTATCGCATCGCGGCAGGATCCCGAGTTCCTGGTACATTGTGTTCATCTTAGTGTTAAACATTTTAGTTGAACTTACTTGACATCGCTAACTCAGTTATCATTATTCTTTGTTTATATAGAAATTGAGTCAAGCAAATAAAGAGAGGCGAGCGAAAAACAATTATCCTCATTACATGTCGCGTGGGGGTTATCGAAAGCTCGAAAAGAAGATGATGCAGGCTGAATTGCAAAAATTGGAGGAAGCAGCCCGAGCAGATCCTAGTATAGTCGTGCAGGAGCCACCTCCTCCCCCGCGTCACAAAAAATGGAAAGCAGGGAGGATAAAGGGAGATAAATATATAAATCCAGTCGTTGCTGATGTCGCTAAAAGGATTGTGAGTATTTAATAACAAGTATATTTAAATGTGTTTCATTTTTCTAACGTTGGTGGCATGTAATTACTTTCTATTTATCCATTATATGCCACAGGATGAACTTGAAGAGCAGAGCAGCCAGGGTTCCTTCAGTCAAACTGGAAGGATGGACATCTTAGCCACGGCGCTTGGTAATCTAGATCACCCTGGTCAAGTTAGAGGGGAGTCAAGGGGAGTTGGTCTCTCTAAATACTTTGGACGAGGTTCACAAGCTTATGGACGAGGTGAAATGAGTCAGGAGTTTGTGGCCAGGGTTCGAGAGGAAATCCGATCAGAGCTACGTCACTCACTTCGAGATGAGCTAAAAGAAGAGTTGTTGAGTGAGCTACGTGGTGAGATGAGTACGATGGTGTTGTCTCACATGCAAGGCGGGATGTGTAATGTGGCGTCTAGATCTGAGGTTTCTAACTAATTTCATTTAACATTATATTGAGTTTTTCCTTACATTATTTTAATTAATTCTTTTATTTCTCTTACTCAGGAATCCCCGGCCTTTCCCAGCACTAAAGGCAGTTACAATCAACCAGAGGTTGGACATGGCGACCCTGGTCCTTCACTAGAGCCTGGAGAACCCTGCACTTTGTATTTAGAAGTCCCGTACTTGCGTGCTGTTGCTGATGCTGTTGTATACAGTCGTGCCACCACCCACCATAATAACCAAATCCGGGATGATCAACTTAAGGTCAATGTGACAAGTGTTCGACTGGGAGAGGAAGGTGCAGATGTCCCATTCCCTGATGGTGAGGTTGCCAATCTAGGTCACGCAACAGGATCTTTCATCTTATGGCCTAGACATCTTGTTCAGACTGTGCCAGTCCCTCAAATGGTAGGAAACAACTTACTGTTACTTAATCATTAACATTCTACTTATAATCTTTTTGTGTGTTACTAGGAACAAGATGATGCGATAAAATTCCCGTTTTTAGCACGACTGCAAAATATTCATCAAGGCATAAATAAGGTCGACTTGAAGATGCCTTGTGATATTGTGGGTCGCAGAATCTCGTATGATTATGGGCTTGATAACAAAGATATTAGAGAGTTCCTATCTTTGGAGGAGATTGACGTAGGATGGGTCACATTTGCAATCATGTGAGTTTAGTTATAATTTTTAATTGTAATTAATGCACTGATATTTAGGGGTTTTAGGTTTCTACATTTACTGTGTCATTTCTCATTTCATTTATGTGGTAGCTGCTTCCACAAACTGTGTGCCGAACGAGGGCTTGGCAGTACATATGGCTTCTTATGTCCTGGCAATATGTCACGGCGTAATAGCCAGACTTTGGAAGAACGGATGAGCTATGTAGGCTATACAATAGGCCAGACTCAGCTGCCTTGTTATTTGGCACCAATTGTTGAAGGGCAAGTAACTTTCTTTGCTATATTTATACACGTTCACTTTGCTAAACAGTATCATGTTATCTAACCTCATTTTAATCTATATATGCATGTGATTATAGTTATCATTGGAGTCTCTGTGTTCCTTGTCCCTCGATCAACGTCATCTTTTGGTTTGACTCATTGGGTCGCAAGCCAAACGCAGATATCAGAAACATTTTTAACACGTAAGTAAATTTATTTGTCCGTCATTGATTTTTGATTTTACTCAATTGTTTTAATGTCTTTTGTTTATCATTTTAATTATTACAGTGCATTGAAGACATATTATATAATGGGTGGGAAGCGTGAAGGTAAAGCTGGTCATACAAAGTGGTTCCAGCCAAATGTAAGTTCTTTACATTCAAGTTCTTCGAATGACGATTGCTTTACATAGGCCTTTATTCTTTTTTACCGTTTCCTTTTGCTGTATAGTGTCCACGGCAAGCAGGGAAAACTGAGTGCGGCTTCTATGTTATACTATATATGTATAACATCATTTTCTCTGGCCTCACTACAAATTTTGAACAGGTGATCATTTATTGATTCTCAATTGAATTTCAGTTCTTTTCATGTGATTCAATTGTTATCTATTTCATTCAATTTATTTATTTATGTTAACATATTCTCCATTTTGCGCTCAGATTTTTGGTGATCAGGACCCCTACACAATCGAAGACATTAATTTGATCCGAGACCTGTTGTCGGGACATCTTCTACAACACATAGAGGGGCCGGGTGATGATGTGTAGAGGTTTTTTTACGTAGTGCAGTGCTTTTGTACAGTTCTATTTCAAGTTTGCATATTCGAATACTTTTCCTACTTTCTTATTTATGAGTACTTTGAATTTGTTAAGGCATTATGCTTTCAGAGAACACTATGGAAAATGATGATGAAAAATAGGGATTTTCATGGAAGCATGTCATCATCTCTTTGCCCATATACATGTCATGATTTACATTGAAAGTTTGAAAGTTGAAGTCTGCACATTGAAATGATGTTATGATGATATATGCGCTATATGTCATGATAGAAAAACTAATATGTGATTTCACTTCCATGAGTATTAGGGGAAGCTAGGTTAATCATGAGAGAATGGGAGGACGTGGGGACTTGTAGACACATATGGTGGAGCGAGTAGAGAGAGTTGATGTAGGGATTTTTTTTAAAAAAAAAAAAGATGATACAACGACTGGTTTTAAGAAACCAGTCGTTGTATCTGTGAGATACAACGACTGGTTTATTAAAACCAGTCGTTGTATATCACAGATACAACGACTGTTTTCTTAAAAACAGTCGTTGTATCCAAAAGATACAACGACTGTTTTTTAACGGTCGTTTTTTCTCGAACTTTCAACGACACTGAGATAGACGACCCCCTGAAAACAGTCGTCTAAAGGCCCAAAAAACGGTCGTTAAAAGTCCCTTCCGTAGTAGTGGTATGATCATAGAAACCTCCGGTATCACTTCTAGGAACTTGAATCTTGATATTCTCATGTGATCTTGCAAGTTCTTCTTTCTTTCTTCTTGTTTTTCCTCTTGATGATCATTCTTCATAACCCAACTTCAATCTTCTTGATGAATATCTTCAATCTTCATCTTTCTTTCTTCTTTCTTCAATTCCTTGCCTCTTGATTTTCTTCTTTATGATTATTCTCCATTTATGAGGCATTATAATATCAACCCATAATGATGTCTATGACTAATCTACAAGATATACAATATTAAATATGGTAGTTAGTCAATGTGGAAGATAAGTATATTATACAAACTTTTTGCTCATATTTAACATCTATATTTGATATCATCAAAACTATTCATATCTAACATTCTCCCCCTTTTTGATGATGACAAATCCTTCAAGAAAAATATGAGTTATAAAAAACTAAGTAAGAACAATATATTTTTCTTGCCTTTCTCTCCCCCTATTTGACATTAGCAAAAAGTTTGAAGTATAAAGAAGAAAGACTTGTAGAGAAGTAAATATGAAGTCAAATGAGAAATGTCATTCTCCCTATTAATCAAAATAAATGCATCAGAAAAAACAAGTTTCTCTCCCCCGTTTTGAAAGTAGTTTCATTTATAATGTGATGTAAATGAAAAATGGTTTTCATGAAAAACACATTGGAATGAATATAGAAAGGTTTTCAAAAAAAAACTTTCATAATCAAGGATAGGCAAAGTAAGTTCAAAATATAAAGAGAGGGTTTAGAAATGCTCATGTAGTTTTTGGAAAATGATGAAGTGCTCCATGAAGTCCGTTGCTTCCTTTTCTTGTTGTGTAGATCTATGATGTTGTGTTCACCATACTTTTGAAGCGCAACTCTGATGAATAAAGTTCATAGGAGTGAACTATAGATGACTCAGTGTGCTCAATAAGAAGCTCAGGAATAGCCTTCCTTAGAATGCTACCAAAATCATCCTGATTTGTGCCTTTTGTTGCTTTGAGTGTTGCAGCCAATCATCTTTCCTCAAGGTTGATATATTCTCCTTTTAGTGTGTTGAGGAATGATAATGCATAGAGTCAATTCTCCTACTATAAAAGCATTCTTGCAAAGGGAACGGTTAGAGCAATCAAGTATCAAATTTATTGCATAAACCAAAGCCATCCTTTCTATATGATATGTTAAAAATTAAGATCATGAAAGGAAAATATAAGATTAACTCATTATCAAAACTAATTAAAAAAAATAGAAAATTCAGATGAGTATGTTAAAAATATTTCCTTTTAATAAAGGAGATGGGCTTTTTAATATATATAACACGTATGAATGTGAAGCTCCCCCTTAATGAATGCATGGCTTTTAAAAAAAATCATCATGAGCAATACAATTAATAACTCTCTTGAATTTTGTAAAATCATTAGAAATTTTGTAGAGAGAATGAGTATGAAAATATGATGATTAGAGAAAAATCAAGTTGAAAATGATGATGCTACTCAGGGTTTTAAGCTTGTAACCCTGTATCCCTTGAGTAGTTATTTGAGTAATTCCACTCAACCATCACTCGAGTGCTTACCCGAGTGATGCAACTCAGAGAATTTTAATTAAGTAAGAATACAATACCTCACTCGAGTAATATCGTAATCACTCGAGCCATAATCCTCTGAAGTCCATTAATGCATCATTGGCTAGTCATTGTCTGTCGATGTGATCAGTATGGAGGGATTTTGAAGCATAATTTCTGTGATCAGTTAAGCATACCAAGATGAGCTTGGAATAAGGCCTTGAAGTTCTGGTTGATCAAATCACAGAGTCTTCTAATCTTTCCATTCACAGAAGTGATGAAATCAACATTGTTTGCAGCAAGCTTTGTGTGATTGTTGAGCTCCTTTCTCTGATAGCCTTGGATAGATGGACTAAAGAATGAAGGACCAGGGAGACCAACTCTAGCAAAGTGTTGTCTCTTATTTATTCTTGAAGTCTCAGCTTTCATCCTTTGTGCCTCTTGTGAGTAAGATTCAGACTTACTTGGAGTAATTGTGAATTACTTGAAGGTCTACTTGAAGTAATTGCAGATTACTTGAAGTAACTTCTGATTACTTGGAGTAAGTCCTGTAGAAGTATATATATCTTTGAAAGACATGATTTCTCCGACGTTCCTCTCCTTCTCACTAATAATATAGGCCATTGTGTGATCATCCTTTAATAAAGCGATTGAATTTGCCTTGCTCACCATAGCTCTAGTATAGATATATCATATAATTTTGTGAAAACATAGAGCTAGAATTGTAGTTGAGAATCCTCATAGGCTCACCAAGCTTGATGATTCTGTGCATCTCAGCATCTTCCTCTAAACATCTTTTGATCTTCTTGGAATGATAAGGAAGGTGGGTAGGCAACAAAGATTCATATTGGCTATACTTGTTCTTGGCCTTGAGTTGCTTTGAGATGAATCTCATCTAGGTTCACTTGAGAGATTTTCCTCCTCTTTCTCTTTCTCTGGCTGCATCACTAGCTACTTACTTGTGGTGTCACTTAAACGATACCACAGATTTTGCTTCTGCTCACATTGCAATACTGCTAGTCATGCCTTCTCTGTTAGCCTTTGATCTTTGTATCCAAAAGTAGAGCATTTTGATCAACTCCTGCAAAAGTATAAATAAATGCTCTTTGGTACCCAACTTTCTCTTGGGTCCATATAATATTAGACATTATAACTCTTACGCTCTTATATAATTGAATCATATGATAGTTGAGCAAAGAGTATAATAATCAACAAAGACCAAAATATAATTTTACCCAATTGAATAAATTCAAGCAATTAAATCATAAAGGGTAGCGAACCAAGAATGATGATTTTCAAAGATCAATGACAATTTGTAAATACACTTTAAAAAATATGCCATTGATAAGATTTTCATGGAAGGCATGTAAGTCAGATCAAAGAGAGTTGAAAATCTATTTATAATGATCAACTATTATGAAATGATAAATCATGAATGAAATCAAGTTTTTCAAGAATAATAATGAGATATGCAAATTGTTCAAATCTCAGATGTAGTTTCAAATCATAACAATGGATTGTAAAATTGAGATTTTGAATATATGCAAAACTCATCTTTGAAATATGTTTATAATTAATGTTCATGTTGAAAATGGTAGAAGTCAACAGTTTAAATATACATATACTAGAAAGCTTCCTTTTTAGAGAACAACTAAGATAACATGTTAGACATTGGAGTTTAACATGTTTGAGAATTTTCCCAAGAGCAAAAGTCATATTGAAAATGAATTAGCCAAAAAGGCTTAATTTCAATGATGTATATAAACACAATGACTTTGCTATTGACCAAGAGATAACCTTGACTCTTAGAGATGTGTCTTGAAGAATAGGGATATTCAACTCAAGAATTTGAATAGAAGGATCTAGTTGCTCGAAGAATGGATGAAGACAAATGGTAATGCATTTGAGCAACAAGATGAGTATAAGAATTTATGGATGATGAGACACATACTCAT
Source organism: Inga laurina (assembly GCA_963855925.1). Classification (NCBI taxonomy): domain Eukaryota; kingdom Viridiplantae; phylum Streptophyta; class Magnoliopsida; order Fabales; family Fabaceae; genus Inga; species Inga laurina. The sequence goes on along the minus strand of OY979702.1, from coordinate 18,838,124 downwards.
TGATCCAAATGACTAGAATTCTAGAATATTATCCTGGTAAGCTATTCCACAATAATGGTTAATGCATTAAGATTCAATGCACTAATAAACATTTATAATGCTTGGAATAACATAGCCAACCAAAGATTTATGCATCAGGCATAAGGCTTTCACATATTAAATTCTTTTCTGGTAAATACACTTGAAACTCATAGATAGATAACTTGTTAGACATAAGGTCTAATTTGTTAGAAAATAATGGTTGAGGAGTTCAAGCAATAACAAGTTTAAAATCAAGAAATAATATGTGAATGATGGGGAAAACTCTAGTGGATGGATTTGAAGCATTTCTGACTTTTAGTATACATAAATATTAACTTCCAATTTTGAAACCAATTTAAATGCAAACAATATATAAGTAATTTTCAAATAATGTGTATGCATTTTTATAAACAAGATGAATTGGAATCTAAGTATATTTTTGAAATGTACATTTCAAAACTCAAATACACAATTTCATTTTAAGTCAATTTAGCAATCTAAAAACAATTTGAAAACCATAAATGATTGATTGCTAATGGTATGCAATTTTATAACACATGATGGAATGAAACCAAAACACATTTTTGAATTGTGCACTTCAAAACATAAATTGATAGATAAACTATGCACAATTTCACTTATTGTTCATTTAGCAATCTATAAACAAATTAACAATCATGAAGGATTGATTGCTAAATGAATGCAATAATAGACAAATACTCATTACTCAAAATAAATAATTCATATAATCACAGTATAGAGTAAGGATTAGATATCACCGTAATTCCTCTTGTCCTTGTGACAGCTTGCTTGATTTTGGTGAAATGATATTGGTTTCTCTCCTTTGCACAATCAGCACCAAAATCCAAACTCCGAATTTCAGCATCATCAAGATATGAATTTGTTTTCATGTGGTCATAGTCTTGAGAAGCTTTTTCTTATTCTACAGAACTATATAAATTTCTTTTCTTCATGGTATCCAACATTGATTGGATCCATTTCTTGTTAGCTTGTAGGAATCAAGATAAAATTCACATGCTCTAAGAATATAATCAATTCGAGGCAATTGGGCATAATGAATTAAACATGTCTTTATGCATAAAAGAAATATTTTCTTTTCAAATCATTATATATGCATAAAGAATTATCCTGTTGAGCATTGCAATCCCTTTATAAATAAATCTATTAAAAAAATTTTGAAAACATAATTTCAAAATAGTTTACAATGCTCATTCCTAAGGTTCCAAAATATAAAATCTCAAGAAATATTACAGACAATAGTATAGGAGATTTTATCATTGTGTACCTTTGCCTTAGATATTTGGAGGATTGCTTTTGCTTACCCACTGCATCTTTCTAGGATGTTGATACTTCGAATATCTTGCTTTGGGTGTTGGCAATCGTCTCTCAAAATACATAGACTCCAGGAGTCTTTTACTTGATTCTTGAGAGATCCTCCTTTTCTTGTTCTCCTCAAGATAGTTGAGCGGTACTCTATGGTAGTCCATTCTTGAGGTAGAACGTACTCTTTTTCTCCATTGCATTTCTTTGTGATTAAACTTTGCAGTTCCAGCAATGGGTGCTCCGAGAGTCTTCTTTTCGATATAGATGGTATGAACTTCTTTCTTGGTGCATGAGAAACTCTTGGTTTCTTCTTTATCATCTCCGTACCCTTATGTTCATTCTTCTTATATTCAATCTGCATACATAAAGTACTAGAAGAACATTTTGGTACCCACATATACTTGGGTCCTTGATTGTTAGGATTAGACATTACTTGTCTTTTCGGAACCCAAACATATTTATTTCTCAAATTAGAATTTCTTCTAATATAGCATGTGTGAGAAATATGACCTGATTTACCACAATAATTGCAAATAATATGATGATATGTATTATGAGATTCTATGCAAGTATTGTGTTGATCAAGAAAAGATGATTTCAAATGATCAGTTTGCCGAAGTTCTTTCTTCCCGCATGAATTTCCAGCATGATTGAAAATCTTTTTGCTTTTCTCATTAGAATCAATAATTGGTTGAAAAACAATTTTATACAAGCTTTGAAAATCAGTTTTACAAAAATCACAAGAAGAATTGGAACTTTTTACCTTAAGTTCATGTTGAGCTCCAGAGAGTGAATTTTCTTGTCCGTCCATAACGAGCTCTTTTCAGGAATCATTTTCCTCTTGTTCTTTTATGTTGACAAGATCATGGAAGTGTTCTATGATTTCTCCATCTTCATTGTCAACTTCCACTTGTTCATGAATCGTAGATATGCAGCTTGTAGTTTCACATGAACTATCAACACTTTCAACTTCAACACACTTGTTAGAAGTATACATTGAATCAAGAGTATCCCAAATATCTCTTGCAGTAGAACAAAATCTAATTTTCTCAAAATCATTTTCAGTTAAAGCACTATACAAAATTTTCATTGCTTTAATATTTAATGAAAACATTTTCTTTTCTCTTTCTGTCCAATCCTTTCTTGGTTTGAAATCAAAGGTATTTGTAAAAACATTCCACATATCATAATCAAAGCATTTTATAAAAGATGTCATTCTAGCTTTCCAAAACCAAAAATCAATATCTTTCAAAATAGGTGGAACAGTGTAGTCAAAACCTTCGGAAAACATATAACACCCAAAATCAGCCATTATAAACTCTTGAGACGGTTAAGTCCTTTAAACAAGAGTCCGGCTCTGATACCAAATGTTAGAACCGGCTGACACCCAAGAGGGGGGTGAATTGGGTGTAAGATAAAAACTTAAGAACTTTGAAATTCTTTTCGCATATTAGAGGAAGCAATAAATATGAAAGTAATGAATCATAAATCACAGTTAGATATTTAAATGATATATGCTGGAAGTATAAGAGCTTAGGGAAGAGAATATGCAAACTGTGATTTATCCTGGTTCGGCCCAATCCACGATGACCTACGTCCAGTCCCCAGGCTCCTCCTGAGATTTTCAAATCCACTATTTTCTTGTTTAATCTAGGCACAAGAAAAGCCTTTACAAAGTTCTCACCAAGATACTCCCCCTTACAACAAGTCTTACGAGCAGAGCAATCCCGAAGACCTTTCCCTCCAGCTTACCTATGCAAGTCTAACGAGCAGCAACGTTCTCTTCTGCTTACAACACTGTAAGTCTTACGAGCAGCAACGTTCTCTACTGCTTGCACCTTGTAAGTCTTACGAGTAGAAAGTCTTACCAGTGATTCTCTCTACAGCTTCTCGTAAGGAAATCAACCCACTCAAGGTCCCTCTACCTTGAGATCAATTCAGAAATACAATTGAAAGTGTTTACAAACTCTCTCACAGAGTGGATATGATGAACACTGAAGTATAATACAAAAACTCTCTCTCTCAAATGTAAATGATATAGAAAGTAGAGAAACAGAGAGCATGTGTGATGAGCGTTGGTTCAGGATGTTGACATTTCGATGATGTATGCACACTTAGTCCCTTCTGTTATGGATGATCTTCTATTTATAGTTGATGAAGGTTGATGACCGTTTGAGCATAATATATCCGTTGGAGTGTGGCTTCTTCAATTTGAAAACTAGCCGTTATAACGTTGACGCTCCTATTCCGTAAATTCACTTTTTGACTCTTCACATCATATCTTCATTGTATTCCTGGAGAAATACATTAATCACTAATATAATGAAGTATTAGAGTGATTAGAAGCAATAAGAATGAGTTATATGATCATTCCATTGATTTCCAGAATCTTTGAGACGCTGTTCTGTTTTTCTGGGAAGCATTACTCGAGTACTTACTCGAGTAAACATCAAGTTTCTTCACAGGTTACTCGAGTGGCTACTCGAGTGACCTTCCATTTTCTGCATAGCTTACTCGGGTAGTGACTTGAAGTTCTCTCTTCATGAACAGTGATTTACTCCAGTAGTGACTTAAGTTTTCGTCAATACCTCTTCATGCACAGTGCTTTACTCGAGTAGCTACTCGAGTATTCATTTAAGTTTACTCGAGTACTTACTCGAGTAATGTTGCAGTGGTACAAAATGCCGAGAGCTCCATAATTTCAGAAACAAAGTTACTCGAGTAGCTCCTCGAGTATCAATGGCAACCTGAAGGCAACTGGAAGTTTTTCACATGGTTACTCGAGTATCTCCTCGAGTAACATTGGCAGGCCGAGAGCAACTGGAAGTTTTCTATGTGATTACTCGAGTACCTACTCGAGTAAAGTCTTTTGTTTTCAACCAGTTACTCAAGTAGTGCCTTCAAGTGAATTCTTGATTTTGACTCGAAACATGGAAAATTATATATCATCGGAAAGCCCTCATTATCTACATTCCAATGCAACAAGAATCAACTCCAAACTCGTTGTGTACAGAAAGTTATGATCCAAAGAGTATCTACTGTTCTTAGACAATCCTGAAATCACGATCCGACATGTGGTTGGAGAGATATCATCAAAATACCGAACCTATGTTTTGAAGCGCGAAAACAGAGTACCATTTACTTCAAGTGCCGCCTCGAGTGATTCATCAAATAACCCGGCAGATTACTCGAGTAAGGCCTCGAGTAAACACCTCCAAAATCAGACAATGCCACATTACTCGAGTGATTACTCGGGTAATCATCCCCAAAGGTACCATAGCTTCCGTATACATCATTTTAGCTTCGTATTGACTCATTCCAACTTCCGTATGATCATAGAAACCTCCGGTATCACTTCTAGGAACTTGAATCTTGATATTCTCATGTGATCTTGCAAGTTCTTCTTTCTTTCTTCTTGTTTTTCCTCTTGATGATCATTCTTCATAACCCAACTTCAATCTTCTTGATGAATATCTTCAATCTTCATCTTTCTTTCTTCTTTCTTCAATTCCTTGCCTCTTGATTTTCTTCTTTATGATTATTCTCCATTTATGAGGCATTATAATATCAACCCATAATGATGTCTATGACTAATCTACAAGATATATAATATTAAATATGGTAGTTAGTCAATGTGGAAGATAAGTATATTATACAAACTTTTTGCTCATATTTAACATCTATATTTGATATCATCAAAACTATTCATATCTAACATAGTGGTGTTGACTCTGGGCACCTCCTCATTATCCGATGATCATCAGGAGAACTAGGCACCCTTTCATTATGCTCTATTCAACTTCCAATGCATGCAATAATAGTTTTTTCACATCCTTTCCAAATGTCTATTTAAACTCTCACTCAAACCCCATAACATTTCGATATGTGTTGAGTATTAAGCGCACAGTTCTGTAAGGCATACAGAAATAGTGGAAACATACTGACATTAGATACTTGTTTGCAATACAGGAAAATCCCCGTAGGGTTTGAAAAATACACACAAATGTACAGAGTATTTAAAAGAACATAAAAGTAAAAATATAGATAACCATAGCAACTTTAGTATACACCGAGACTCTATGCACCGGTAGCCCCTATCTTTCCCTTCGAGCCACTAGCTTCTACTGGAATGTTTTTAAGTGTAGTAAAAGAGTGAGATTCGAGTAAATCTCAGTAGTAACATATTTTTCAGACATATAAAATGTGAAAATAAATATGCTATACACCATATCATGTAATATGATCGATTGCTGTACATGATAGAATGTTGGGTATACATTGTCCAAGGCTAAATAACTGTTTGCAACCCTGCCTAAACTCTGCGCCTCCGTTGGGTCCCAAACCACAACTAAGTTAATATGTGTGTCCAATACACTATGCTTATGTTACAGGGAATGACATACTCAAACATATAATAATCACAAAGTATATGCAAGAAAAAGTTACTACCTGACTCCTTTCTCAATTCCTTTGTCGGTCCTAACTTTGGTTTCGACTCGGGAAAATTTTCAATTCCTATCAACATCAAAGTTATAAGTAACTAATTATTACTTGTACCCATACTACCTTTAAATCAAAGTCTGCTAGTTATCGCTAATGCAGTTATAACAATTTATGCATAGTATAATTCTGCACAATGAAGTTCCACTGTTTTTCAGCAACTGGCAGATTTTCAGTCAAGTTTAGAAATTCATAATTAATTCTAGGAAAATCCAATTTGACTGATTCCAAAGCCTAAATACAGCTATTTCAATGCATTTTCATGGAAAAATACCTAAGTCGGTTCATCATAACCACATTATTCCCAGAAATTCGCCAAACCTTCACTATTCCAGATTGCATTTCTGAAATAGAGCACAACTTTGAAAAATCATATCTTATAATGTACTTGTCCAAAAATTATGTTCTACCCATAAAATTAAAGCTTTAAACGTCTACTTTAAATTTGGAAAGTTACATAATTTTTGGTCAAGGTTTAGTTTTGAAAAATTTCGCCACAATCAATTGACTTCCAGAAACATAATCTAATAGCAACTAACTTCAAAAGTTCATATCTCTTAATATAATAATCCAAATAACACATATTATATATCAAATTAAAATTTAGCATGTATACTTTCATTTTGGAAATTTTCATGGCCATTGGAAAATATTATATTATTCAAAAACATAGCAACCAACCGCCAGAACCTGGACATCCAAAATTTCCCTATTTCTGACTTAACTTTCAAAAATCATAACTTTCTCTCTAGGTATCCAATTGATGCATTCTTGGACTCATTTTAAAGCTATGGATGTCTACTATTTCCCTATAAAATTCATAGTCATTGGATAAGATTTGTCTGGTCAAAACTCAACATAAAGCTAACTATCTTCCAAAAACGTCAGTTTTTACAGTCTAAGTTTAAAAATCAATAACTCATTCATTTTCACTCTAAATCGTACTCTTCTTGATTCTATCACCTACTACACATCTTAAACTTACTGTACTAAAAATACCTAGACAAAAACTCCATCTATAACCTCTATTTAAGCTTTTGCAACTTTTCGGCAAAAACTTTCTTTTCCAGAGAGTAGAACAGGATAAAGAAAACTAACATGCAACTATAAATTTATACTCTAAACCTCACGAATTTTAACTCTATACTCTCCTACACATATGTCCTGAGGTTAATGATCCAATTTCAGAACTAAAGAGACCAGAAATCCCACCCAAAATCGACATACAATCTCTAGTTTAAAACTTATATGTTGATAGAAGTTTTTGAGCAATGTTTCTCACTTCCAGCCACCCAAACAACCCAAAAGATCACTCAAATCCAAAGGGAAAACAAAGATAAATGTGTAGGAGACTCACCTAACTAGAATATAGAGTTGCATGTGTGATTTGTAGCCTCTTCTTCCTCCTGTTTCACTCACTCTCTCTATCTCTCACCTCTCTTTCTCTTTCTCTATTATGTTTCTTTCTTTCTTTCACTCTCTATTTGACCGTATGAAATGATAAAATGAGAGTGAGTGAGGTTCTTAAATTAATAGGTGATTATGTGTGTGGGGTACTTGGGATGACCATATGGTTAAATGAGAGGTTGGGGTCTAGTTTAATTATGTAAGTGACGGTGAGAGGAGATGAAGTGTTAGCTTACGGTGGATCCAAAATAAAAGTGAAGATGTTAGATGTGTGTGTGTGTCGGTGTGTTTATATATATATATATAGGTATATTTTTATCCTATTAATTACACACACTAGGCTCTAATTTTTCACTTTGTCTAATTTTAGATTCCTTAAATTTTGTATGTTCCATAATTTAACTTATTATCTAACTCTTACAAATTAATCATTAAATATTTTTAAGGACTCTCTTGTTTAATTAACTTTATAGAGTCTTCAAAATAATTTCTCAAAAATTCCCAAGTCAAATTTTGACCATTAACTATTGTTCCTCAAATTTTTCGGGATATTACAATTCTCCTCCCATAAAAATAAATTTTGTCATCATAATTGTTACATCTATAGAGATATAAATTCTAGGTAGCATCTCTTCATGCCTTCTTAAGCTTCCTAGGTTGCTTCTCTAGGAGATAACCCCTTCCATACTACTTTTATGAACAAGATACTCCTGTGCCCGAGTTTTTTTCTTATCGATCAATGACTAAGTCAAGTGTGACCTCATACGTAGGATCATCTCGCATGTCTACCTCCTCGTATTCAAGCACATACCCCAAGTCAGGTTGATACTTCTTTAGCTATGAGACGTGAAAGACATTATGTAGTGTGCTCAAACTTGGGGGTAAAGCTATTTGGTATGCTACTGACCTAATCCTTGATAAGATTTCAAATCGACCAACATACCTAGGGCTCATCTTCTTCACTTTTAGTGCCCTATTCATCCCTGTGACAAGCGAAACCTTCATAAACACATAGTCACCGACCTCAAACTCGAGGGGTTTCCTTCTCTTGTCAGTATAACTTTTTTCCTACTCTGAGTAGCCAACAATCTTTGCTTGATTAGCTTTATCTACTTTATTATTTGATCGACTATATCCAGCCCATAATTGCCTCTCAGATAGCTCTATCCAACATTAGGGCGACTAACGCTTACTTCCATACAACGCTTCATAGGGAGCCATTTAAATGCTCAGATGATAACTGTTGTTGTATGCGAATTTCGCCAAGGGAAGAAATTGATCCCAACTGCCTTTGAAATCTATCACGCATGCCCTAAGCATATCCTCTAGTGTCTGGATTGTTATTTTAGTTTACCCGTCTGTCTGAGAATGATAAGTCATACTAAATCAAAGCTTGGTACCCAAAGCCTCATGCACTACCCTCCAAAAGTAAGACGTGAATTAAGGGTCTCTGTCAGATATGATGTGCTATGGCATACCATGCAATCACATAATTTCCTTGATGTAGATTTTTGTGAGTTTAAAGGGAGATAGTGAATATTGATTGGGAGAAAATATGTTGTTTTCGTGAATCGATCCACTATTACCCAGATTGCATAATGATTTCAGACCTTGGGTAATCCTATTATGAAGTCCATGGTGATGTTCTCCCATTTCCGCTCAGGAATTATAACATTTTGTAGAAGTTATGATGGTCGTTAATGCTCGGCTTTCACTTTCTGGCAAGTAAGACAACAAGCAACGAACCTTGTCACATCTATTTTTATGCATGGCCACCAATATATGGACTTTTGATTGTGGTACATCTTAGTTGCTCTTAGGTATAGAGTATATTTACTCTTGTGTGCCTCTTCCAAAATTTGCCGCTTCAACTCTGTTTGCAGTGAAACGTATATTTGCTTCTTGTATCTGACTAGCCCACTTGGTAACAAGTCATTTCCTGAGTCTCTCCCTTTACGATCATATCTCTGATAGACTGGGCATGTCTATCCTGCATTTGAGCTTCTTCTATATCTACTGTCAGGTTATTCTCTGCTTGACTGATATTGCTACTGTTGATCATAATCTAATTCGACAAGTTGAGATCTCTAAAGTTCTCAATTAGCCTTTACTTATGAATCATGAGGGTTGCTACTTATACTACTTTACAGCTCAATGCGTCTGCCACTACATTATCTTTGCCTATATGATACTTGATCTTTAGATTGTAATATTTGAGCAACTCCATCTACCAACGATGTCTCATATTGAGCTCTTTTTGATCATACAGATATTTCAAACTCTTGTGGTCGCAGTACACCTTTACAGTCACCCCATAGAGATAGTTTCTCTAGATTTTCAGTACGAACATGATCGCTGCTAACTCAAGATCGTGTGTGGGATATCTCTATTTATGATGCTTCAGTTGACAGGATGCATATGCCACTACTCAGCCCTACTACATCAAAACGCATCCAAACCCATGCCCACTGGCATCTGTGTAAACTACGAGGCTAACTGTAGATATGGGATTATCAATACTAGTGCTGTTGTTAATTTCTGTTTTAGCTCTGCGAAGCTCCTCTCACAACTGCTGTCTCACACAAAATGTTGAGTTTTTCATGTTAACTTTGTCAACGGCAGAGCTATTTTACAGGAATTCTATATAAACTACCTGTAATACCTGACAAGATCCAAAAAACTTCATATCTCAAAAATAGTTTCTAGCCTCTTACAGTTCAGTACCGCTTCTACCTTGTTAGGATCCACCAAGACCCCTTGTTGTGAGACCACATAGCGAAGAAATTTAACTTATGAAAGACAAAACTCACATTTTCTCAACTTAGCATAAAGTTGATTGTCCCTCAATATGTTCAGTACAATCCTCAGATGGTGTTCATGCTCCACTCTGCTCTAAGAGTACACCAGAATATCATCGATAAAGACTACCAGGAATTGATCTAAGTATGGATGGAAAATTCGATTCATGTAGTCCATGAACACTACAGGTGCATTGGTTAGCCCAAATGGCATTACTTAAAACTTGTAAGAGCCATATCTTGTTTTAAAAGCACTCTTCGACACATCATCTGCTCTCACCCTGAGTTGGTGATACCCAGATCTTAGATCAATCTATAGAATATACAAGAACGTGATAGTTGATCGAGAAAATCATCAATTCTGGGTAGTAAGTATTTGTTTTTTACATTTACCTTGTTTAACTCCCTGTAATCAATATAGAGTCATGGGCTTCTGTATTTCTTTTTAACAAAAAGTACAAGAGCTCCCCATGGTGAAACAATAGGTCTGATAAACCCTTTCTCTAGCAGCTCCTCAATCTGCTTCTTCAACTCGGCCATCTCGCTTGACGCCATCCTGTATGGTGCTTTGGATATCGGTACCACTCCAGGCTTGGTTTTGATCACAAACTCCACTTCCTTGTCTGGGGGTAATCCACTGATATCCTCTAGAAACATATCAAGAAATTCGTTTACTATAGGGATATTCTCTAAGGTCATTCCAGCCTCTGATTGAATAGAGAAGAATACTATGTAACCCTGACAACCTTTGTCCAAACATCTCTCAGCCTTAGCTACCGAGAGAAAGTTTAGGTTAATTTATGCATTAGCCTTTAATGGTGGATTAGGGTAAATGACCCTTCTGCTTCCATAGTCCAATAATACATTATTTGCGGTCATCCAATCGATCCTGAGAATCACTTCTAGTCTTTTTAATGACGAACAAATCAGATCTACTATGGACTCATGTCCCTTTGCATTTACTATGCAATTTGAGCAAACCTCTATTGTGACGAACCCGTTACCCCTACGTGTGGAGACCGTCAGATCATACGATAATCGATACACATATAGGCCTACCTTTCTTACACAGTTGTATGTAATGAATGAATGACTAGCTTCTAAATCAAACAATGCTTGTACCAAATTAACATTGAGAGAAATCATACCTCATATTAACTCTAGTGATTAATGGGATTCTTCCGGTGTCAAAGCAAAAGCCTCGCCCTTAACTTCCTGCCTAGGTTTGCCGAGATCTTGTCGCTGTCGACAATCCTTTACAAAATGTCCTAGTGTATGGCAGTTATAACAAATTATCTGTCTCTCTGACCCTAACGCCTGCCTTACGGGTGTTGATGCCTACTTTGCTTGCCCATATGTTTAACCAGGATGGTAAGAATTTCCATAGTATCTACAGGCTCTGTTCCTTGGGGATCTTTGATTACTACTGTTGTCAGGCTTATATGGCTTTTTATTAATACTTTCCCTAGAGGGGCCACCTTCATAACTACGCTTCTAAGAGTTCCTACTACTAGTTGTGTTCTTGCTGCTAACTTGTTTGTGGGAGTATACATTCTACAGATTGTGCTCTTTGATCCAACACTCTTTAACCACCTTATTGAACTCAATGAAATGTTTGGAAACCAGTTCCTTTTTCAGCTCTAGTTTTAGCTCTTGTATCATAATATCTGAGCTCTACTCCTCGTCATCCCAATATTTAAGATATGCATAATATCGAGACCAACGGATATAGCGGGCTAAGTAATCATCAAAATTTTCTTTTTTATGTTGTTGTATGTTTAGAAACTCTTTCTCCTTTTCTAGTTTGACTGGTTAAGGAAAGTATTTCTCGTTAAATTTCTCTTAGAATAATTCCCACGTGAACAAAATATTCCTTCCTCAAAGCATCAGCTTAGTGTTTTTTCCACCACCTATCAGCTTCGCCTTCTAGCTTATAAATTGCCTACCAAACTTTAATTTCATCAAGGCAAGCTAGAATTGCAAAAATCTTCTCTAGCTGTGCTAACCAGTCTTCAGGCTATTAAGGATCAAATTTTTCTTAGAAGATAGGGGATGTTGTTTACTAAATCTTCTTATCCAAATCTGTATATCATGTTTGAAATTGTGTCTTAAGGGCCAATCATTATACTTTGAACATTATTATTTTAATGAAATTTCTTCATTATGTTATCATATTATTTGCATGTTAACTGTGATAATTGTATCCTTGGATAATTCATGAAGATTGTCCTAAAATGTCCCTGGTCAGTCATCTATGCGGGAGCATAGATGAAACAAGACATGTTTGACTTTGATAAGATATGGAGATACGAATTAAAGTCTTAGACACTTGTAAGAGTACAAGGTGCTGGACTGACCCACTATGAGAAAGCTACATGGATCAAGTCATAAGCTATTCTCATGTATAACCACGTCACAATGCTCTTAGACCTGAGGTCATCATGGATTCCTACATCAGAGTTGCTAAGCTTTGAACTAGTCAAAAGTCACTTTTAACCTAGTGATGATAAAGGCTATGATCGGGCTTCGTGGTTTTTCATGCAGAGGAATATGAATGATCAAGATGGAATTTGTCCTTCACATTGTAGAGAGATATTACTGGGCCCCTCGATGAGTGAGTCTAAGAAATGTATGGCCATACTACAATGGAAAGGAGTTTCAATTTCTATTGTCAGGCTACTCAGGAATCGAGAAAGTAATGGTCAGGAACAAGAGGATGACATTATACATGCCTTCTCATTGATCGATATATCATATGACAAAAGGGACGTGACATGGTTATATGACAGGTTGCATCGTGATAACGATCCTCATATGATTTGGGTAGTCGTAATGTCTTGCTAGAGGCCGCTTGCGACTTTTGGGTTAGTATAGTTATTGACTCACTGCCAACTTCATATGGGCCTATAAGGTCGCACACAAGAATGGCCCAACACGAGATAATGTTTAATTTAAGGTGGACAAATTTTATATTTATATATATATAATATAAAATTCGTTAATAATATTATATAGATAAATATTTTCAAAATACATATCTTATATATTATATATATATATATATGTATATATATTATATGATATTATTATATTGTGTTAGTTTTAAATTTAATTTATTAAGATATATTAAATTTAATAACCAACATGATAGAGATATAGTATCTCAGATTTAATTTATGAAGATAAATTAAATCTAATGGCTCTTTATTTGGATTAAATAAATAGGTTAAAATTAAAACTGTTGGACAGATTTAATTTAAATTGAATTTATTTAATTAGCTCATCAAGATAATTAATTGTTGATTAATTTTGAAATTAATGATGATTAATTTTGAAATTTAAATATAGCCATCATAAGTTATAAACTTGATAGAGCAAATATATTCATACGCACATGAGAATTCAGAGTAGCAAGGGAAACCCTAAAAAAATTGGAGGCGCTAGCACGCAGTCTCGGTTGGAGAGCATTCGTGTGGATACTGGTAGAAGGAGCGGACCTAACGTGTTAGCTCCTAGAGATCGTGAAAACCCTAAGTTGAAAAATGTACGAGTTCTTTCTAACCCGATTTAAACGCTGTTGATAGATCCTCAATTAGGATCATTAAAATTTTTAAAATTCTTCCGTTGTGCCTGCCAATCCTAACATATCAGCCTCAGGATTAGGCAAAGGATTTTCTAGTTGGATCCCTCAGGCGGATTAAGTTCACTGTATCCCCTCACTAGATCTTCTAGATGATCTTGTCTCTATTGTACCTCTTGCGGTTCCTCCCTAATATCGTTTATGGTGGCTTGTTGCTGTGTGAGCATATTCAGAATCTATTGCTATATTGGATCTAGTTGAGGGTCTGGTACTTCATTATTATGCCCCCTCGTGGTTAACCTTGTGGTCGTCTATGCATGTTTTTTGTCTCCATACAAACAAGACCATATTAGCATACTATTCTGATAATGTTAGAACCGCTTTAAGCTCTGATACCAAAAATGTCAAACCCCTTAAATTTCAATATCCGTAGAGTATTAAGCGTACAGTTCCATAAGGCATACAAAAATAACGGAAACATATTGACATTAGATACTTGTTTACAATACAAGAAAATCCCCTTAGGGTTTAAAAATAACACAAATGTATAGAGTATTCAAAAGAAAGCAAAAGTACAAATATAGATAACCATAGTAACTCTGGTATACACTGGGACTCTACACATCAGTAGCCCCTATCTTTCCCTTTGAGCCACTAGCTTCTACTGGAATGTGTTCAAGTGTAGTAAAAGAGTGAGATTCGAGTGAATCTCAGTAGTAACATACTTTAGACATATAAAATGTGAAAATAAATATGCTATATACCATGTCACGTAAGTTGATCGACTGTTGTGCATGATAGAATGCTGGGTGTATACTGTCCAAGGTCAAATGACTGTTTGCAACCCTGGCTGAACTTTGCGTCTCTGTTAAGTCCCAAACCTCAACTAAGCTAATATGCATGTCCAAGATACTATGCTCATCTTATAGATAATGGCATACTCAAACATATAATAATCACATAGTACATGTAAGAAAAAGGTATTACCTGACTTCTTTCTCAATTCCTCTGTCGGTCCTAACCTTGGTTCCGACTCGAAAAAGTTTTCAATTCCTATCAACATCAAAGTTACAAGTAACTAATTATTACTTGTACCAATACTACCTTTAAATCAAAGTCTACTAGTTATATAATGCAATTATGACAGTTCTGCATAGGAGAATTCTGTACAATGCAGTTTCATTGTTTTTCATAAACTAGCACATTTTCAGTCAACCTTGGAAATTCATAATTAATTCTAGGAAAATCCAATTTGACTGATTCCATAGCCTGAGTGAAGCTCTTTAAGTGCATTTTCATGGAAAAATACTTAAGTCTAGTCATCACAACCACATTATTCCCAAAAATTCACCAAACCTCCACTCTTTCATATTATATTCCAGAAACAGAGCACAACTTTGAAAAATCATATCTTTTAATATACTAGTCCAAAAATTATGTTTAACCTATCAAATTAAAGCTCCAAATGTCTACTTTAAATCTTGAAACTTTCATACTTTTTGGTCAAGGTTTAGTTTTCCAAAATTTCGCCACAACCAATTTGGCTTCCAGAAACATAATCTGACAGCAAATAACTTCAAAAGTTCTTATCTCTTAATATACTGATCCAAATAACACATATTATATATCAAATTAAATTTTAGCATGTATACTTTTATTCTGGAAAGTTTCATGGCCATTGGAAAATATTATATTATTCAAAAACATAACACATCCAACTGCCAGAACCTGGACATCCAATTGATACATTCTTATACTCATTTTAAAGCTATCGTTTCCTACTATCTCCCTATAAAATTTCATAGTCATTGGATAAGATTTGTCTGGTCAAAACTTAACATGAAACTGACTGTTTTCCAAAAACATCAGTTTTGATAGTCTGAGTTTAACAATCAAGAACTCATTCATTTTCACTCCAAATCATACTCTTCTTGATTCTATCATCCACTACACATCCTAAACTTTCTATAGCAAATGTACCTAAATAAAAACTCCATCTATAGCCTCTGTTTAAGCTTCTACAACTTTCCAGCAAAAACTCTGTTTTCCAGCGAGCAGAATAGGGTAAAGAAAACTAACATGCAACCATGAATTTTAACTCTAAACCTTACGAATTTTAACTCTATACTCTCCTACACATATGTCATGAGGTTA
The DNA here is from genome assembly GCA_963855925.1 of Inga laurina. Classification (NCBI taxonomy): domain Eukaryota; kingdom Viridiplantae; phylum Streptophyta; class Magnoliopsida; order Fabales; family Fabaceae; genus Inga; species Inga laurina. The sequence continues at coordinate 18,822,320 of OY979702.1, read as the reverse complement.
ATGATCCAATTTCAAAACCAAAGAGACCAAAAATCCCACCCAAAATCGACATACAATCTTTGGTTTAAACATTTCAGTTGATAGAATTTTTCCGGCAACAATTCTCACTTCCAGCCACCCAAACATCTCAGAAAATCACTCAAATCCAATGGGAAAACAAAGATAAATGTGTAGGAGATTCACCTATACCAGAATATGGAGTTGTATGTGTGATTTGTAGCCTCTTCTTCCTCTTATTTCACTCTCTCTCACTCACGTCTCTCTTTTTCTTTCTCTATTTTGTTTCTTTCTTTCTTTCGCTCTCTCTTTGACTGTATGACATGATAAAATGAAAGTGAGTGAGGTTCTTAAATTAATAGGTGATTATCTGTGTGGGGTATTTGGGATGACCATGTGGTCAAATGAGAGAAGGTTAGGTGTCTCGTTTAATTATGTAAGTGATGGTGAGAGGAGTTGAAGTGTTAAGCTTACAATGGATCAAAAATAAAAGTGAAGATGTTGGATGTGTGTGTGTGTAGATGTGTTTATATATATATATATATGTATATTATATCTATAGGTATATTTTTATCCTATTAATTACACATACTAGGCCCTAATTTTTCCCTTTGTCTAATTCAAGATTCCTTAAATTTCGTATGTTTCATAATTTAATCCTTATATATTTTTAAGGACTCACTTCTTTAATTAACTTTATAGAGTCTTAAACATAATTTCTCAAAAATTCTCAAGTCAAATTATGACCGTTAACAATTGTTCCCCACATTTTTTAGGATAATACACTCTCCATTTTCATTTATTTTTCCTAAATTTTCTTTGTCATCCTCCTTTTTGTTCTTTCAATTGCCAAGATGAAATGTTGTGCGAAAAACTTGCCAAAAAAATCTCAGCGTTATCCTCCTCCTCGTCCTTCTCCTCCTCCTGAACCTCCACCTCCTGCCTCTCCTTCCTAACATCCACCTTCACCTCTACATCATATGCTTCCTCAACTAGAGGCAATGTTGCGGCATGTAAAACAGACTGACCATGCAATAAGGAGGCTTTCTGGATACCTTTCTAGTATGAACAGGAAGGCCTATCCCATACTTGATGAATATGGGATTAGCTATATCCTAACAATGATCATGGCCACTCCTCTAGTGATGAGTAGCCTGATAAACTGATATCATGATACAAACTAAATGTAACTAATACATTACTTCACATAAAAGGGAGAAATAAACTAAAGGAATTACACATATCTAAAGATGCTCACCTATCAAAATGGAAAACAGAAACCAGAAGGGAATCAAATTAAAGGCCGATGAAGATCGACGAAAGAGATAAGAGTGTGAGAAAATTTCTAGCGAGTCATGCCTGGTGCAACGTCTGGTGGCACTTGAGTGGCTCTCTTCATTCTTTCTTATTTCCCAATCCAACCTATATATATACATATATATCACTTACATAGGGACTAGATCTTGTGAACATATATATAGACACTAGTGCAAAATACTACATTTGGTGTACGTTGAAAATGACATTTTTGCTATTGCATATAAAGAAGAGAGGCAGAAGATAGAACTTATGAGGTATATTATACATATAACAGAAATGAGAGAATGATAATATTTTACAAAATAATATCTCTTATCTTTAATATAAGATCATGTTCATAGTGTAATTACACTAGGTTTTAAATATATATGACGTGTTTTGTGAAATCCTATGTTTCAAAATATATGTATATATACATATAAGACACTTCACTAAGTTTTTAAGAAGCGCATATACTTGAGGAGGGATTGAGTCCCAAGTTTTTGAGCTCTCTGTGTTCTTGACAAAGAGCACAAGAAGAACAAGATAAGTGAATGCAACAATTAGTGCAGGGTTCTTGTGGTAATTTGAAAAGGCCTCTCAGATTGTTTCTGTACGGAAACGAATACAAGCATACACATCTTATGTACGCTAGAACATAGAACACTAATCCCCCACATGCACATGCTGCAAATATAAACACAACCTCATCATTATGTTTTACTATACACACACACATACATAGTAACATGATATATCGAACAAAGTAATAGTGATAAGGTTAAGTATTTGGTTCTCACTACATATAGTCAAATCCAACAAGCAAAGCTAAAGCAAAAACTTTATCTAATGCATATATATATATATATATATATATATATATATATATATTATACCATTTTTTCATAGATGGTATGACAATGAGGTGGTCAGGCCAAGCAACAAGTTCAAGCACACAACACATAGTTCCTCCTACAAGCATTATGTGGCAGATATTGGAAGAGCTAACTTGGGTCAATCACGGCCTTTAACTCTATAAGCTAACATGATTTTAAGAGAGAGGCGAGTTGTGAGTCATGTTATCTCTCTATAGAATATACATGTAGCTTGTAGAGACAATTGTGAATTGTGTTCTCTCCCTATAAGTTACACATCTGGCTTGTAGCAATCGTATGCCACTTAGGTTTATTTGCCACATACTCAACATAGTGAAATCTTTAACGATTTTCTATAACAGGAGAGGAACCTTTGACCAGAGATTTTTCTAGAAAAAAAATGAGCACGACTTAGGTCAAAACATAGCTACAAAATATGATGTGAATAATAATAGAGAATGCAGAATAGAGAAGGAAATCATACCTCTGTATGATTAGAACAGACCACGCAAAGAAATGTGACATGTCTAGGGCTAAAAAATGAATAGTTTAATTGACCTCCCATTAAATTGATTATCCTCAACACCATCACCCATCTCATCATCAATCACTTCATTTATCAACAAAATAATAGGCCATCCATGTTTTGAAGGATTACAGATGTAGAACACTTGTTTAGCCTGCTTGAAAAGCCAAAATAAAAGGCTCTTCTTTATATCTTTCCTTGTTCAAATCCAATTGTATCAATCCTAGGTCATCAATTCTCAAGCCATGATTATTGTCATCCCACTTGCAATCAAAAATGGGAACCTGGAAGCCAATATAATCCAACTCCAAGATGTTTTCAATCACCGCAAAGTATGGCATCTTTGCATAAATAGAATTTCTATCTTTAGAACTCAATACATGTATGGTGTTAGCTACAAAAGTTACACTACTATCTTGCATTTTGTTTTGATTACCTTGCTCTTTGGTGTAGAAGGTGAACCAATTGATGATATAGCTTGCATAAGATGTAACTTGATTGCTTGAACCATATGCTAAGAACTTCAATTTGCTAGAAATTGGTTTAGGATCAGCTCTATACTCGCGAAGGACTTGATCTTTAAACCATGTTGTAAAATGTTTATTATACTATTGAGCACATCATCTTTCTCCTTTGTAGGGATTTTCCCTATAAATTTAATGCATATGGTGGCGCACGTACTCACCAACCTCCTCGAAGTTGCGCAACACATATAGGTATGTTTACTCCAACTGTTCATCTAAGATAATTATAACTTTCCTGCCCATGATTGTAACACCATAATTTCCAAAGCGTATTTTGATGAGTCTTACACAGTGAATTGACAACATTTGGTGGATCAAAATCAAACCACAAGCAGTCTGACTTTTAAAAAATGAATCTGGCAGCACTATTCCTTTAACTTCAATTTTTAGGTTTTCAATCCAATCTTTCTAAAATTATGCTTATCACTTATTCCAACACGATTTTTCATGTAAAATCCAATAGGAACGTCAAAAATACCAAAATCAGTTTCCTTCCCTAGGTTTTACATCTAGCCGAACCAAACCCTCAAACCAAACAACAAGTAATTTGCAATTTCCACCACCAACTAGTTTAGTATCATCGTTTAACATCATATGTCATCATATTCAAGTTCATAACAATAAAATCCCAAAACCCCAATCTGGCCAAAACCTTAGGAAGCCCAAGAAATTCATGAAAAATCAATAAATCCACAAGATATTCTGTTCAAATCATAGCTTAAGCTTACCTCTATGTGATACTATAGCCAATTCAGAATTCTAGCAGTACTTCCCCTAAGTAGATGGCATTAAGCAACTTAGATTTGAAATCTGAAACCATAGGATTAAAGCCCACACTGAGTAGAAAAAGGTTTATAAAGGTTTCGACGGCTGGAAACGGAGATTCGATAGTTAAATAGATCCAGAATCTCAAGAACACTCTGGTTTTCTCTAGCTTCTCCCTTCTTTCTTTTTCTTAAATTTTTCTCAATTTCTCTCCTTTCTTTCTTACCTTGACCAAATTATGAGAAGTGAAGGGAGGTGGTTGATTTATTTAATTACTTGTATTAAGAGATTAAATCGCAGGATGCCTTGTGTCTTAGAGTTAAATCCTATGGTGCTAAGTGTCTTAAAATTTCATCCTCTCTCTTTCTCTCTCATATTGGGCTGACTTTTCATCATGGAAGAGAGGGCCTGATGTATTCCCCTAACTCCCAAGTTTGATGTTCAAGAAAGTCAAGTACATGACCGGACCGAAGACTGGTGGATTTCCCTTGACTAAGGTGCTAGGTGGTGCCTCATAAGAAGGCCAACACAAAAGTCAAAAAGTAAGTGTAATGATAAGGGACATATGTCACCTTCTTGTAAAGCCACCACAAAAGCAAGATTTGCTTTATTAAAGTTACTTTATGAATGCCAATCTAATTACGCCAAGTGTCCCTTTCTTCTTAAAATGGCACCTTGTGTCAATGCAAGCACCAGTACATTTCTTCCAACTAATTTCACACATCGGGCCATCATACAATTTGTATAATCATTATTTACCCAGATATAGTCCCTGAAAATTATTCTATCTCTCAAACATTCTTGGGATTCTTGCCAAACCTGAGCCTAGTAGTCTTTCAGGTTCAAAATTCAGGATATTACAATGATCTCTTTGCCATTAGTCCTTTTACCCTCATGCCGACACATGAGAAGCCTAATATCGCTTACATGCTTTAAGTATGTGGTAGAAAATTCAGCGGCCTTTTCATAGATATATCATTTAACAATGCAACCCCTAGACAACTCTGATTTTTCACAAACCCTTTCATTATCTCCATGAAATGTTCAACCGTCTACATCCACCTTAAATAGGCTAGGCCACAAAGTTGTACCTCTCAAACCAAGTGAGTTGTCAGGTAGACCATGATGTCAAAGAATACTGGAGGAAAATACATCTCAAGATTACACAATGTATTCACGATTCGGTTTTGCAACCTCAGCAATTTTTTAGGGTCAAAGAAAATGGACCTCTTCTTCCACCTGCTTGTCCAACATCCCTTATAAAAGGTTTGACATATAGACATTTTATATCTTTAAGCTTTTGATATACCTGTTCACTGGTCAAAGGTTGAGGTATCCTACCCTCTTATAATTTCCCATTGAAATATTTTTTTTAAATGCTGATAAGCATGCTCCAGAAGTAGTCATCTTCGATGTCCCATATAGTAATTCTTTATGCCATACTTTAATCTAATTGAATGTGTACCCTCTTCACAAATTGGACATCTAACTTCGCCTTTAGTGTTGTATCCTGACAAATTACTATATACAGGAAAGTCATTGATAGTGCCAAAGAGCATGGCTTTCAAGTTAAATGTTTCTTCCTTGTGAGCATTATATACCATGACTCCATTATCCCATTAGCGCTTCAAGTTTTCAATTAGTAGGGCCAGGTAGACATCTATGTTATTCTTGGGTTGCTTAGGCCCTAAGATTAGCATAAACAACATGAAGTACCTGCGCTTTATGCAGAGCCATGGAGGAAGATTATATATAAACAATATTACCAGCCATGTACTATAGGTACTGGTTTCCATCCTAAACGGGTTCATCCCATCATTAGCCAATGCATGGTGTAGGTTCATGTCATCTTTAACGAATTTAGGACGATTCAAATCAAACTTCTTTAATTCGGGAGAATCAACAGGATGTCAAAGCATGCCATCATCTATCCTTTCATCTGCATGCACCTCAAATTTTTTACATTATCAGCATTGCTATACAGGAATTTAAATCTTGGTATAATTGGGAAATACCATAACAACTTAGTTAGTGAGTGTTCGGCAACCTTCAAAACCTAGGTTTCAGAAGCACTTTTCCGCAAATCGAGACAAAACTCCTCTCACATACTTACTTCGTAAACTGTAAAAGCTATTCTCCAAAAGCTAATTCGAACACACACTTAGTCTCTTCTCGTTCTGTTGTAGTGTGGCTTCTCACACATGGGACAATGGGTTAGTGATGTATATTCATTCTTGAACAAGATACACTCGTTAGAGCAAGCATGTATTTTCTCGTAGCTAAGGCTAAAGGAGTACATCATCTTTTTTGCAGCATATGTTTTGGGTGGAAGCACGTTTTTAGTCGATAGCATTTTATTCAAAGCCTTGAGCATTTCTATGAAGCCCGTATCAGACCACTTATTTCTCACCTTCGACTCATACAACATCAATATAGCGCTCAATAAGGTAAAAGCAGCGCACCCCTCATATAAAGGCTTCACTGCATTACCCTTCAAAGTTTTGATCATTTTAAGACAATCCCGAATGTCCTCTTCTAATGCCTTGGCCATATAATTAAGACGGTCGGCGCCAAATACACTTATGTCGAAATCAGGTGATTGCCAACTTTCCGTATGTTTAATCACCCCACTGATTGTCTCCCCAAACCTCGTCTAACATGTATAAGTAGGATCAATTCAATGAATCACTAAGTGCGACATACTAGTTTCTCGATCACACCACTGTACATTGCTACATTTTACACAAGGGCAAAAAATCAAATCGTTGTTTTGGGGGATTATGTGAAAATGCAAACTCAAAGAAATCTATTGCTCCATCCCAGTAGTCTCTTGTTAGTCAATTGGCATACATCTACTATTTATTCAAAGACCCTATCTAGCATAAATCATCTAGAAACAAAAACCCCATCAAAACCCAATAATCATCCGAGCCCAAAATAAATTCATAAAACTGTACAAAGAAAGAAAAAACACAAACCTTATGTCAACCCAGCTGGAGGTTGAAGAAAGAAACCTCTGAGGTTGAATAGGCACCTTTCTTAGAGCTTTTGATCAAGTGTGAAAGTTTCAAATGTCAAAATAATTGGAGGTTTTACAAACAAACCCCCATTACAGATTTTATGTTTTACATAACGGTTAGTTGATAAGAACCACTAATAGTTTTGTTTTTATAATGGTCATATTAAAGTAACCATGAGGTATGTTATTAACAAATCTACAGTGTTTAAGATCTTACATAACAGTTAGTTGGTAAGAGCCACTAATTATATTTTTACCATTATAACGGTTATTTAATTAATTTACCTAGAGATATGTTTATCACGATTCTTTAATAACAACAATAAGGTATGTTATTATTATTACACACACACATATGTTTGAGTGATTACATTAATATATTTTTATATATAAAACTAAAAAAAAATAAAACCTATCCATCATCTTCAGAGGAGTAATTTGAATCATATGAAAAGATGAGTACAAACGATGTGATAGTAGTAACGGTGGCGACCACGGGCCAGAGAAGGAGTAAGAGAAGCAAACATAGGAATAGGTTGAGAAGGAGGATGAAGAGAAGCAAGCGGAAGAGCAGGTTAAGAGGCGGAGGAAGAAAAGCAGGTGGAGGAGAAGGTTGGGAAGGAGGAATCTCCAGCATGTCTTCAGAAGCAACATAAGGAGGAGGAGGAGGTGAAAGTTGGGGAGGACGAATCTCCAACATTTCTTCAACATGTTGCTTGACCATGATGATAAGGAGAACAGAGGAAACGGATGAAGAAAACATATGAAATGGGGAGTTTTAATAGGTTGGAAGTGAAGCGTGTGATGGAAGTTGAAGAGGAATCAGTCTGGGCAATTATATATGAATTTATGATGGTTGTTTCGAAAAAAATAGTTAACCCACTATTATTTATTATATTTCACAGAGGTTGTTTTCTAATAACCGTGAGAAATGTACTGTAGTGTTTTTTTACAATAGTTCATTTAAAAAACATAACAATGGCGAGTTCATTAGGCTACTCATCCCTAGAGGAGTGGCTAGGATCATTGTCAAGTTCATGGCCAATCTGACACTCATCAAGTATGAAATTATCCTTCCAATTCATACTTGAGAGGTATAAAAAAAGCCTTCTCACGACATAGACAATGTGTTCTGCATGTCGCAATATTGCCTCCTATTATGGAAGCATAGGATGTGGAGGCAGAGGAGAAGGTAGCGGTGGCTGATGTCGAGGAAGAGGTGGAGGATGACACCAAGAGCTTTCTAGCAATACTTCCACATGGCGTTTCACTTTGCAATTGAGAGAACAAAAAGAGAGGGACGATAAAGAAAATGTAGGGAAAACAAATGAAAATAGGGGGTTTAAATAGATGTCTGGAACTTTGGAAGGGACGGAAGTTGAACATTACATAATAAAAGGGTACCTAGTTCTCCTGACGATCATTAGGAAACAAGGAGGAACCTAAAGTCAATCAGCATAGGAAGAGCAAAGGTTTCGAAAGCTTTAATTTAAGTGTATTAAGTAGAACTGCAAAGTATGTTGGTTCTTTGAAACCACGGTAAAAGAATACTTTACAGTTATTAATTAATAACCATGAAGTATGAAGTTGTTTTTCTTACTCTTTTTTTAAATATTTTAAAAATACAATAGTGGTGTTCAATCATCACCACTACCACTGTTGTCCTCCTCCTCCTCTTTTCCCTCTTCATTCTCATCATTGTGAAGAAGTATGAGGTTCAACTTCATGTTCAACTTATTGGCATATGCCGTGAGACGCCTTGTGTGGCGGTCAAGACCTACCAACAGCTACATCAAAGCCTCCATTTCAAGTGGAAGAAAGGTGGCTGAGGAAGAGGTGGCAATGGTGGTGGAGGAGGAGGGGGCGGGGATGGTGGTGAAGGAGCTCCCTAGAATGTTAACATGATGGAGAGAATAAGGCCGATAATAAAAAATAGTAAGAATCATAAGGAATATATGAGTTTAAATATAAGTCTAACATATGTTATTAAAGGTTAATACTCCTCCGGTTCTTAATATAAGACATGTTTGGAGAATTAATTTTGGTCCTAAATATAAGATATACTTTTCATGTTTATTAACATTCTCCTAATTACCTCTATTGATGCCCCATCAACAATAATCAAGGAGGAGAATGAAGCAAAGAATTAAGAAAGATAGGTAGGGTATTTTAGAAAATACATGTCATATTAACTAACTTAACTAACTTCCTTAATATAATATATATATATATATATATTAAGGACCAGAGTAGTCAAGAAATCAGATATCAAAATCATAATTAAGCCTTCAACCTAATTTTATGATTAGGGAAAATTGAAAGTTAGGTTAGAATTATTTCTTAACCCACTTGAAAATACCAGAAAAGTCACTTATTTTTTCTATGGCATAGCAGTTAGATAAGGCAAAGGTCTACAATAGCTTGACAGATGACAAGTCTTATCAATCTTTAATGCAACCCATTGTGGCGTTAAAAAGTCTATATCCTCTTATTGCCAAAAACAAGAACCTTGTACGTGGCCAGGCTTTGAACTTGAATAGGCCCTCTTTCTCTCTCTGTCAGTGAGCTTTTCCTCTCCCTTTCCATATCCTTCTTGAGGCAGTGAGAGCCTCCTTCCTCGTCTTTATGCGAGTTATGACGTCTCCCTCCCCGGTGGTCTCCATCGGTGGAGGGAACATCCGTCTTTTCTTATCGGCTTTGTGGTGTTGGGTTTTAGTGGTAGTGTACTTTGTTTTTCGGGTAATAAACAGATCTGCGGAATCTGAATATAACACCTCTTGGATGGATGGTAGCTTGAAAGTTGATAGATCATATACCAATTTGATGGCTCAGATTTGTGTTTTTAGGGAAAGGATTTTGTCGCTGGTTGTTGCTGCTATATGCTCAACCCCTCAGAGGAATGTTGTTAGGTTTGGTCAATGGTGGCAAATCCAAGGCGATAATATTGGCCATATGCATCACCAAGAGGCATTGTTCTGTGGGTGGTTGACGGTGAGTTCTCTTCCTGCTCCGGAGCCAAATTTGTACTGGGTGTCTGTGGATGTTCTACTTGTATGGGTTCTCTCATACTATTCAAAAACCATTATTGATGGTTTCTTTGCTTACAAGAGCAGTGAATCCTTTGGGATTGACTCCTTCGAATCACCACCTCTTACTATGGCGTCATTGCCGGTGACGGCGATTTCCTTTCTGCAGATTCCAATGAAGAGACGGCACACTTTTCTAATGATCCTGTCAGTGACTACCCCCATTAGTTTGGCTATTATTAAGGTTAATGTTGTTGTTGTGGTTAGGGTTTATAGTTTGGGCCTTTAGTTTGTGAGCCTTTTATTATTCTCTTGTTATATTGTGTACTTCTCTATCCTTACAGTAATAAAAATATCATTATATCGTATCAAAAAAAAAAACAATAACCACGTTTGCAAGGTTCTTCATGCCCGAGTATTCGAAGGGGACCCCAAAAACTGTCGTTTTCAAACCAGTAAAACTAGCCAGGAATATCCAAGTTTTTCACAGAACAAGAACATCTTGTAAATTGAATCTAAAAAAATGGACAAGGTGCATTAATGAGGAAGTTGTAATTCCGACCATCCATATTTTTATTCTCAGTATAAGCAAATTCAAGAGAATTAAATTTCAAAACGTCTAGCAAATCTGAAAATTTTGAAACATCCCATGCTCACAGTTGACAAGTGAGAACATTCTCTCGATGCTTAAAAGTAAACATGCACCAAATACACACCAATATTAGCTACCTGATCATTTTGAATAACCAGAAACTCAGAATCAGCGAACTTTAGTCTTTTTCGTCTGGCCTTGGGTCTGGACGGCCAAGCAGATTTTTCTCCAACAGCGAATGGAGATGAGTGAAGGTATCACAATCCAAGAGAAATTTGCTCCAATGTAGTATGCATAGTAGTAAAACGCGCTAGAAGCGAACTTGCCACCTTCCAATATTGCCGTTATATAATATACAGCAGTTCCATAAAGCTGTCCTAAAGAAATGGCAAACTGAAGTATATAGCTGTATGGCTTTCCAGAAGCTATTGCGTATCTGTAATCCATAATGGCAGCATAAACATAAGGCCAACATGGAATATGAGAGAAAAGAAAATGACAAGATAATCCAGAATTAGGCTGGATTTATAAACATTGACTTATTTATTTCAGCATCATAACATTAGTCATCTTGGTATTTGATGGGTCCGATACTCGGAAATGGGGACAGATTTATCAGAGAAACGGGAAACTGGGGCACAAGAAGGTGCAAAGCTCAAACCAACAAATGGAAGCTAGTCATGAGCAAGATGAGAGGCACAATGGAAAGGAGCAAGATTAACAAATTGTTCTGACATGTCAAAGTAGCATGTAGGCGTTATTTTGGGGGCTGTGTGTGTCTGTAGGGAGTGTGTTGTTTTGTTTTGGGTGAGAGAGGACCTTGCTGTGAGTGGTTTTGTGTTGCTGCTTACTGTTTTCTGTGAGTCATTTCCGGAATTGATGATTTTAATCCTCAGGTTTCCCTATTTAATAGAGGATTTCAGACTATCTATTGCATTATTCTGTCCTGAACCTATCAATCTTTAACTTACACGGCCAAAAGGCTAGCTGGACCCTCCAAAACTGCTGTAATTCCTTCAACAGTAACTGTCGCTGTATCCCTTGCAACATACCGTGAATCCCCTTTGCTGTATTCCTTCCCTGTCAATTGTTCATATAGGATTTTCATCAACTAAAACTCCTTACTCATTGAAAGGAACTACAAGTTCAGATGCTATGAATGTGATTTGAGCAATGTGAAAAAACAATTAAAAGACTCACAAACTTCAGCAAGGTAGTTGGCAGTCTTATCCTTGTAAAATTCCGGGGAGAAAACAAAATAGCCTTCAAGAATAATATGTGTGAGGCCTGTGAATGCCCACCAGCACATTAACACACGATCAATTTTTGTTATCTTGCCCAGGCGTCCTGTGAAAAGACAAACAGTTATGTCCGCAGGAATAAAATGAGAATCCTATTATCATTTCCCCTTAGCATATGGGAGAAATTTGCTTAGGAATGACAATGAAAAAATCCATGTGGACCACTTAAAATTTGAAGCAGAACATATGATTTTGCAATGCACCTAGTGTGAGAAATTATGCACGCTTAACTGAGTGATTTTCTAGTCAAGTTGAAGAGCTGAGGCACCTAAAATGAAATGATATGTTTGCCTTGTGCACGAACTACTAATTGGGTTCTAAAATTTTATCCATGGTTCTTGTTTAAAGCACAATTGAGCCGTTAAATTTAAGAAGAAAAATGGTGTAAGCAGCAGAATGAACAGGCCCGGATTCAGAGTATACTCAAAATTTCCACATAAAATTCATTAATGTATAATTTGACAACGGCAAATCAAGATTCCAAGAAACATTTCGCAGTATAATATTGCAGATCTTACAATATTGTAAAGAACCGTACAAAATGATACGCGCAATCAGGATAATCTATTGAATTCTGGAACAGCAAAGACCAAATACAAGAACAGAGAGAAGATAACTGAAACTCGCTCTCGAAAAAGGCCTATACATTGAAACCATTCTGGAGAAAACATGTTCAAGACGGGCATTATACTAATCTTTCTTGCGAACAATCAAGAAACTCGACGAATTTAAACTAATATTGAAAAATCAATCAGCACAACTACTAGTACTGAAGAATAGAAATGTCCATTTCAACTTAGAACAGACAGCCGATTCTTGTGGACCAAGAAAAGAACCTAATGAATGAATCTAAACATTGGATAAAGGTACCTGATAAGATCCAAATGAAAGAGGCGACGAGAAGAGAAGCGACGCCGTAGACTCCAACAATGGTTGACTGAGAGAGGACTATGGGAACATAACCAGGTAGCTGCAAGTCCTTGGGTTCATAGGGATGACTGTGCAAGACCTGAGACCCTTCCATTGTCGCCGTTATCCGCAACTGTTGAGTGATTCAGATTCAGATCGGAAAAAGGCGACGGAGAACTCTGAAAGAGCGTCAACGCGCGCACAGATGAAATAAATAACGTTTATCGTATTCAAAACTCAGCACCATTTTTAGAGTTCGGAAATAACAGCCGACCTTTACGGGCTCAGACCTCTTGTTTAGGCCTAACTTACCTAAAGCCCCCAAATTTTAAAGGCCGATCCTTATGCAATTGGGTCAGGTCGAACTTGCGGGTTTTAAACCAGTTTAACTAAAAAATATTTTTTTTAATGTTTTTAAAGAAATAAAATTAAATCAATAACTTCCTAATTTAAGACATATATATTATAAAAATTAAATTATAAAAAAAATTTAGAATAACAAGTTATCATGATGAAAATTTCAATACTTTACACATACATGTTGACACTATCACACATGAAAACTATTACTAGTAGCCACATATCAGTAGATTTATCGTTTTTTACAAAAAAAAAAAAAAGAACAATATTTATAGGTATCTACACCTATGAATTTAGGGAAAATTTTAAGAAAATGCCACTTGAATTTCAAAATCTCAAATCAGCGATTTGACAAAAACCTATGTTGTCAATCTCATTACCCTTTTTGTCAATCACGTTACTTTTATTGTCAACAAAATAAATTTGGGATTTTAAAGTTCAAGTGGTATTTTTTTAGGATTTTCCCATGAATTTATCATAGGTGATGTAAGTTTTGTAAATTGCAATCTTCATTTTAATTTAAATAAAATTCACTTTCAAGTTTTACGATCTATTTATACAAGCATTTTAAAAAAAATCAAGTATTTCAATATTTTAACAGTTTAGTCGATTGAGAATATATATATAGAGAGAGAGAGAGAGAGAGAGAGGTTTGTTATGTAATTTCGATAAAATTTGTATTTTAAAAAATTATAAATTTAGAAAAAAATATATATTATTTTGATTTAACTCATGTGAATATATTAGTCTTAAAGGTCGCAGAGACTTTAATCTATTTAAATAATTGTTTAAAAAATATGTAATTTAATCTTTTGATTATCAGTGTTTTACTAAAAAATTATTAATATATTTATAAAATATTATTAAAGAATTCCTCCTTATTTTTTCTTGTTTTCTTCAGTTGCCTCATTGCAGTCTCGCTCGTATTTTCATAGCAATACCCAATTTTCAGTAAATTCTTCATAAATGTATAGATTTGCATTGAAGTTTTATGGGACATGGGTTAGATTATTTCTAAATGTGAAAAGACTAATTTACCCTCCATTGGTTCGTTATGTTTTATTTCTAAATCAATGAGGGTAAAGTGGTCTTTTCATATTTATAATTAATCTAATCCAAGTCTTATATAGGACTTCAATGCAATTTGATGATTTCAAGATATTTGCATAGGATTATTTCTCTTCCTTGGAATCTGTGTCATTACCAAAAATCAGAATTCTTGATCAATGGAAGAACAATATCACCATTTTTATTTAATAAGATTCCAAGTTCCCTTGCTTTTTTCTCAGGGTTTCTCTAGTTGAAGCAATGGTTCTAGATATGTTGGAACTCCATTACATTAAGATTGGTGACCTTCAAATCAATTTCGAAAATTGTGAAGTGTTAGTAATAAGTTAGCGATACATTTCAAGAACAATTTTTTGGGAGCTTTGTATCAATGAGGGTGCAGAAAGATAGAGTTTTTGTGAGAGGGATTCTATGTCATGGGGGCCTCTATCCAAGAAGATGAAAGAGGCCTTATAGGAGTGAGGTTAAGTATCATTTTTAAAATTTAATTAAGGGTATTCAAAATATTAATTTATTTGATTAAAACACCATTATTGACAACCTATAAAACAGAGACGTTAAAACCATTTTTTCTAGTAGTGAGAGAAGTGAAGAGCGGAGAGGCATTCTATTTATAGGGCAAGTCCAAGACACAACTTGTCTTAGGCATTTCCAATCTTTAGATCACAGAACTTATGTTTTATTTACTTTGCATATATATATATATATATATATATATATATCCATTACAAATATTCTTTTCTTATATAACCACACATCTATCTTAGTATTATCATATCGGCTACTACTACTTTATACTCATATTGTTCCTTTAAACCCTAAATGCCTTATAGCATTTTGTATTATTAGGTGCTTTATGTAAATTGAGAGCGAGCCTAGAAATATACTAAATAACACATTTGCTCATAACCAAAATACCAAGAATAATCAGTCTATACAATCAAGTCTTGACAGCATATATATAGCCCTTTTCTATCTAGCTGAGCCTAACGAGCTAGTGGGCCTAAACAACACTGAATACTATACAAGCACATTATTAACACCTGATATACTTAACTAACAGTACTTCCTATCTTATTATTACAAATATATATTTACAACATATCAAGTATATTCTACATTCCCCCTCAAAGCTTGTTGAGAATGTAATTATGCTGTCCACCACCAAGTGCTTTAGTTAGGATGTCCGCATATTGCTCCTCAGACTATACATGCTTGAAATCAATCATACCAGCCATCAACTTTTCTTTCACGAAGTGACAATCCACTTCAATAAGTTTCATGCATTCGTGGAATACAAGGTTTGTAGTTATGTGAATGGCTAATCTACTATCACAATATACTCTAACTAGCTTTACTTTACTAATATGCAACTCTTTCATCAACCCAATAATCCAAGTCAACTTCGCAATAGCCATAATAAGTGCTCTATATTCTGCTTCAGCAGATGAAATTGACACCACACTCTGCTTCTTCGATTTCCAACATATGAATCAGCCTCCAAACCTTACCAAAAACCCTGTTACAGAACACCTAGTGTCTGCACATCCTGCTTGGTTAGAATCACAATGGCATTCAAGAATAGATGAATTTTTAGTAGAAAGGAAAATCCCTCTACTGGGGCTATCCTTTAGGTATTTTACAATCTAAGTGCAGCCTACATGTGAGAATTCTTTAGTTGCTGCATAAATTGACTTAATACCTATACTATAAAAGATATATCAAGTGTGGTCAAAGTAAGATGTAACAATTTTCCAACAAACCTTCTATAAGGGACTGTATCATCAATATAATGGTCTGACTTAGTTTCCTCAGTAGTGAGTTTCAAATTCTATTCCATAGGAGTCAAGACAATTTCATATTCATCCAAACCTGTTTGATCTATGAGTTCTGTAGCATATTTTCTTTGATTGACAAGAATACCATACTTCGATCTTACCACTTCCAAGCTAAGAAAATATTTTAGTAAACTGGGATCTCTAATATGAAATTCTCCATGCAAAAAGCTCTTTACATCATTAATACATTTAATACTAGTACCGGTAATCATAAGATCATCAACATAAAAAAGAACAAAGATCGTATCAGATTGTGTTTGTTTAAAAAAAAATAATGCATAGTCATGATTACTTTGTTGAAAACTACCTTTTATTAATAATTGGGTCAATTTCTCATTTCATTGTCTAGAGGCTTGTTTTAGCCTATAGAGAGATTTCTCCAATTTGCATACCTTCAAGTGATCTATTTTTCTTTCAAAACCTTGAGAAATAGTCATATAGACTTCCTCATATAGATCCCCTTGAAGGAATGCATTGTCTACATCTATTTGTTGTATTTCCCAATTATTAACAGCCACAAACTTAAGGATGGTTCTAATGGTTACTATTTTCACCACAGGGGAAAAAGTTTTGTAAACATCTATTCCTTCCCTTTAATTGTAACCCTTAGCAACTAGATGTGCCTTGAACTTGTCAAGTTTACCATCAGTCTTGTATTTAATTTTATAAACCCATTTACACCCAATGGGTCTTTTCCATTTGGGCAGGTTCATTATTTTTCAAGTTTTCTTTAACTGTAAGGCTTTAATCTCTTTCTGCATTGCCTCAACCCATCTTGGGTCTTTACAGGCTTGATAATAATTGTCAGGTTCAACCTCTTTATCAATAGAAGTGAGAAAACATTTGTATAAAGGAGATAAGTCATCAAAAGATACAACATGAAGCTATTAATATCACTATCAGACAATATATCATTAACATGCTCACAATTTTGATTATTAGCATTTGGTAGATATTGACACTTATAGTCTCTAGTCCATGTAGGCGCATGCCTGCTTCTAGTTGGTCTACTAAAGGATTATTGAAGTGTATCAAACCTAATATTCCCATGGTCTAAGTGTTCTTCCCCACCATTTAGGGACTCTGTGTTCGTCTCTTGGTTGGTATTCTAATTGTGATCAGTTATGGTCATGGAAAGAGAATGTGGATCAAGAGCAATATCAAAAAAAGCAGTTTTAATTTTGTTCTGATACCATGTAAATTGAGAGCGAGCCCAGAAATATACTAAATAATACATTTGCTCATTAACCAAAATGCCAAGAACAATCAGTCTGTACAATCAAGTCCTGGAAGCATATATATATAACCCTATTCTATTTGGTTGAGCCCAGCGAGCTGGTGGGCCTAAACAACACTATATACAAGCTTATTATTAAACACCTGATATAATTAACTAACAGTACTTCCTATCCTATTATTATAAATATATATTTACAATATATCAAGTATATTCTACACTTTATCATTCACAAATAACTCTAGTAGCTTTTCTTCCTCTAAACTACCTACCTTTTAACTATAACAACATTTTTGAATTTTTCTTAGCCTGAACCCAAAACTCTATTTAAGATAAATTGCATTGTCTTCTGTTAACCAAGGATAATTTCGATTATTTTAAGCAACAAACAAAAATCAATTAATCCGTGAAACCAAGTGATAAAGCATAAAATAAGTACATATTTTTCTATTTAAAGATGTTACAACATTATTAATATAAAATCAAGATCGGAGCAAAATTCAAACTTTTAAATTTATAGTTTAAATTTTATATTTAAAATTTAGTGAAGTAAAAGGGTTTGGGGTAAGGGGAAGAGGGAGAAAAGAGAAGAGAAAGAAGGGGAGGGAAGAAAAGAGAGAATGGAAAAGGAACTCTTTAGTCTTTATTTAATCAATCAATCAGTCAAAATTGGATACTATACAATTTAGGAAATAATAAAATGAAAATAATTTAAATTCAAAATCTAAATCTAACTTAATCTCAAATCCCACCATTTAGCCTCTGCTGATGAGGTTGAAGCACATCATCATGTGTGGAAAGGGCAGGGATTGTTCCCTTTTTAGTGGTTGTGATTGCTCCACATGCATTTGCATACTTGAGTACTTCTCTCAACCTTGCTTCATCTTCAAGTATGGTTTGATCATCGACAATCTTGCACAAGAGGGCACCAATAAAATAATCACCAACACCAGTTGTATCAACTATGTTAACATGAAAAACATCCATTGTTCCATGGAAATTATTGGTGCAGTATCTGCAACCTTGCTCAACAAGAGTGACGAGCAACAACTTCAAATTAGGGTGCATTATGACATGACTGAGGCATCATCAATTTTATCACTCCTAATTAGGAACTCTATTTCCGCCACGTCACTCCCTTGATCACATCTGCTTTATCCCATTGCTCAATATTTGTTTACGAGTCTCCTCGGCCGAAGGCTATAGAGGTAGCCTCATGTTTGGTTCATAAGATGAGGCCCTTGTTGGTGGAGGGAGCACTGTTATTCAATGTAACACCCCAAATTTTATATTCACCGAATATATTGTAATAATTTAAGAAATTCAATAAAATGGTGAATATTCAAGAGAAAATGAGCAAATTTATTCAAGAAAAGAAATTAGATTACAAAGGTAATGGCTAAATAAACACTTGGCCAATTTAGCACAAGATTAGTTATTTTCCAATTAATTGAAGTTAATTTCAATTAATCAAGAAAAACAAATGAGAATATATATATATATATATTGAATATTCTTGGTGGAATAAATCAAGGATTGTGAAATTGGAAGGGCTTGTGCATAATTCAATTAAAGGCATTATGAGTATTGGAACAATTTCTATTTCCCTTTTCTTGCAAATTCTCGCCTAGCATAAGAAAATAGAAGGGAAAAATGATTTTGGGATTAAACATGCCAAGTGTCACTATCCTATGGTAAAGGGATTAGTTTATAACTGATGAAGATAAGTACATGTCTAATTATGTGTTAAAATAATGTTACTTTTAAATAGCAATCATGATTATGGTACAATAATTGAGTGCATGGTTGGATTAGTTGGAAGAAGCCATTTGATTAGTAGAGACATAAGGGGGGTCGGTTTTGAGCTAACCAAAGGGAGAGGAAAATTAGTTCAAAGCTAATTTGTAACCCTCTCCATAATTATAATTCGAAATACGTGATTAAAATGATTAGAGACCAACGGATAAACAAAACTCATTTCATTCCCTATCCTTAAGATAGGGTTTTCACAAATACGTTTCAAAATCTAAAACTCTTAGTCTCATATTCACATTTCGAATACAATTACTTCGCATGAATAAATCATATTTAGTATATATCAGAGGGCACAACATAATTCCGCAATCTCAGGGTCATACATTCACTAAAGATTCACAGGGCACATTCGCCCATTACAATTTCCCAAATAATGGATTACACAATTCCATCTCGAATACATAACCAAATACTCATCCAAACATATACACATCCAAATAACCAAATGCACATCCAAAACATATACAGTCATCCCTGTTAGATCTCATGTTTTGATGATAACAAAAGAATGGTATGAAAAAGAAGTGATTAATAAATAAGTTTGAGCAAAGGCATAACAGGGATAAGCATCACTTGAGGTAAGCATTGGAGTAATGAAGAAAGGACAAGAGAAAAAGCTGAGAAACTTGATCAGAAGCAAGTTTTCTAAGGCCTTACTCGAGTAGGTACTCGAGTAATAAGACAAAACTTGAAGTAACCAGAAGCACCTTCCAGTAACCTACCAACGTTACTCGAGTAGGTACTCGAGTAATAGTGTAAGTATTTTCAAGTTGCTCTCGGCCTGCCAATGTTACTCGAGTAGCTACTCGAGTAACCAGGTAACTACTTGGAGTTGCTCTCGGCCTGCCAATGTTACTCGAGGAGATACTCAAGTAACCATATGAAAAACTTCCAGTTGCTTTCAGGTTGCCAATGATACTCGAGTAAGTACTCGAGTAACTCTGTTTCTGAAAATGTGCTGCTCTCGGCACTTTGTACCACTGCCAATGTTACTCGAGTAACGCACTGAAGTAAGTAAAAACTTGAAGGTAGTACTCGATTAACTTGATTTCTTTTTATCTCATTTTCCTCGAGTCATTCCTCTAGTATGCAAGTATTTAATGCTCTAGTTTAAGTGGATTACTCGAGTAAGCAATCTTATATTGAAGAAAAACCTCAAGTCATTACCCGAGTAAGTTATGTACAAAAAGTAAGTTTACTCAAGTAGGTACTCGAGTAACAAGGTAATCAGACTTGATGTTCTCTCGGCCTTGAAATCCTGCCAACATTACTGGAGTAGAGCATCGAGTAATCAAATTTATCTGAAAGTTTACTCGAGTTGGTACCCGAGTAACCTATGAAGTTGTGAATGCATTACTCGAGTAGGTACCCGAGCAAACATGAATTTTCAAAGGTTTGAAATTTAGTCATTTCATGCACTACCCGAGTAATCTTGTTTTTGTCTATTGACTTGAAGTTAAACAAAGCTTTCCCGATGATACTCGAGTAAGTACTCGAGTAAACTTCATGTGATACTCGAGTAGC
Organism: Inga laurina; assembly: GCA_963855925.1. Lineage (NCBI taxonomy): Eukaryota > Viridiplantae > Streptophyta > Magnoliopsida > Fabales > Fabaceae > Inga > Inga laurina. The sequence continues at coordinate 18,801,645 of OY979702.1, read as the reverse complement.
TACTCGAGTAAGCAAACCCAGAAAGTTTGAAATCATTCCAACGGTCATTATTTGTTTCCTATTTAATTAACTTTTCATTATATTAGTATTCTTAGCATTTCAACAGATAAACAATGAAGAGATCTTACCAAATAAGGAAAGTCAAAAGCAACGCTCAAATGTCACCGACCGTCACCTACTGCAAACGTATGTTTTTCAAAAACTGGAAAAGTCAATAGTGGCTGCGCACGCTCCAACGAACATGAAGAAATATGTTCCAGCAATCATTACCAACGTATCTATATATATGGGAACATCTGAACAGAGAGATATACAAGAACACACTCATGAACGTATCATCAAGTTCATTACTCTGTTTTACATTATACTTGTAATACTATGCTTCAGAGATTCTTATTCACTCTGTGAGAGAGATATTTCATTCAAACTCAATATTTGTTATTGAGGTAACTTAAGGTTGTGGAACCTTGAGTTGGGATTGAATTACAACTTGTAAGGGGGAGCGAGTGTCCAGGTGTAGGAACTTGCTTGTACTGAGGTTCCTAGAACCCACTGAATCTTGGAAGTTATAGTGAAACTCTCAGAGAAGCTCTGAGGACTGGACGTAGGTCAAAGTGGTTGTGGCCGAACCAGTATAACTCCCAGTGTACACTTCGGTGATATTTCTCCTTACTCTTTCATGTTTTAATTTCAACGTCAAATTTTATATTTGCAACGAAATTTCTAAGATCACCCAATTCACCCCCCCTCTTGGGTGAAACGCTTGCACTAACATTTGGTATCAGAGCATAGGTCTTTTTGTGAAGGTATAACAACCTAAGAAGGATCCAATGGCAAGCATGGGTGAAGGAATTCTTCCCGACGGTGCATCCATCACTAGACCTCCAGGTTTCAGTGGCAAACACTTTTCTTTCTGGAAAGCAAAGTTCAGAGTATTCGTAATGGCTACTGAATATGGGCTATGGGATGTGATTGAGAGTAGAAACTATCAACCTACAAAGATTGTAGATTCTCAGAAAATTCCCAAGACGCCAGCGGAATATAATGAGAATGACAAGAAACTTATCACTCTCAACAGCAAGGCAATTCTGATTCTACAAAGTGCCTTGAGTCAACTACCAACTCAAATGCCCAAAGGAGTCCTTGTCACCCTTGGTTGCCTGCTCCCTCCTCGAGCCGCTTGTCCTATCTAAATTGTTAGTAGGAGAGAGTGAGATTCGAGAGAATCTCAGTAGGAAAATAGTACCAATATGTATGCAAGATAAATGTTTAATGCATAACATGCTTGCATTACATAACTCATGCTCACACAACGACAAATCTGCAAGCTCAACGTTTCGAACAACATACTTATGGCCATAGCATAAATTGAAACAAAGTTTCAATCATTTATATATGTTTCACATAATCAAGCAAAGCAATAACATGCATCAATACACTAACACAAATATCAAAGCATGCAGGAGAGGTAAGTTCCCTACCCTTGTTCTTTCCACGTGTGCTCTAGCACCGACTACTCACGATCAGAACGAATATCAAATCCTATAAACTAAATCAAGGACATAGGGTTATTCACTATTCCAAATCTGTACTTTCATAACACTTAAAGTTGGTTATCATTCACAACCTTTAGGTGATTACTCAAAGCCTAAACACATCCCTAAAGGGTTGGCCAACACTTGAACAAAAATCACCTTTTAAAAGTGCCAAAATGCTGATTTTTGGGGGTGAGCCGCGGCCCACAAATCTATTGGACGCAGCCAAAAACAGGTCAGAATATTTGGGCCGCGGCCAAGAAAATCCTGTTTCTTGGCTGAACTTCCAAAAATCATAATTAATTCCAGAAATATTGAAATGAGATGATTCCAGAGCCAAATGAAAGCTATTTAAGTCCTCTTCATAGAAAAAATATGAATCAATGTTGTCCATAACTACTAAAATACAGAATTGCACAAAATCCAACACTACTCCAAAACAAATTCCAGTTTTAACATCAAACTTTGGACAACCATAACTCCCAGCTCACAAAACAAAATGACACAAATTTGAAGCTTGGCATGTGAACTTTAAGACTAGAAAGTTTCAGAATTTTTAGACACCATTTACCCATTCAAAAAGCCCACATAATCAAACTGCCTAGCACAGAGTTTCAATGGACAAATTCTAAGTTTTGTACATTTGCTTCCAATGGTCCCATTTTCACATCAAACATCATTCCCACACAAATTTTCACAAGGAATCCATTGGAAACACCAAATCAACTAAATTCACATTCCTTTGACATGTTTCACCAATAATCACAACATGTCAACACAAGTCACAATTCAAAAACCCACATTGCAAATTCTTTCCATTCAAAGTTCTAAACCAATTCCAACGACATCAAAATAAACTATGACACCATTTCCAACACAATGTACCATTCAATTCCTCCAATCCAAAATCACATGAAAATCAGGGCAAAATTCACAATTCACAATTCACAATTCACAAAACTTAACCAATGACCACAAAACTTAGGTCAAAATGTATCAAATACTCACATCTTCCTCTTTCCAAGGTCAATTCCTTGATTCCTCCACTTTCCAAATTCTTCAATCTCTCAAACACATTCTTTCACAAATCTAAAACCATAGAGATGAAGCTCTCATCACTATGAACAACATTATAGAAGGCTATTTGAGCATTAAAGGACAACTACAAGGCTAAATCTCACCCTTTTTCCTTTCTCTTTCCTTCCCAAGCTTGGCAAAAATGGAGGTTTTAGCGAGAGAGGATGAGATGAAGAAGAGGGATCAGCATTTTTGGGAAAAGAAGGCCCTTTGGCCAACCTAAAGAGAGGGAGAGGAGAGAGGAATGAGTTTTGACACTTTGACCCAATCCATGACTCATGTGGTGACAAGTGTCAAAATCTTGGAACATCTTCTATGGCTACACATGAGCACAAACACATGGGATTCACTACTATAAAAAGGGTAATAGGTGGCGCACATTTTATGGCACTTCTTTAAACAAGTGCCACAGCTTCTCTTTTTTGTTTTTGTTTTTTACCTCTATAATTTTTTTTTTAATTTTGGGTACCAGCTGTGGCGCCTAATAGATTAAGTGCCACAATTGAGGAGGCCTAGTGTGGCGCCTGCCTATGCAGGCGCCACACTTGGGGCCACGAAAGCAGCTGTGGCGCCTAACCCACCAAGCGCCACAGCTGCAGTATTGAATTTTTTTGAAAAAAAAAATGGGCATGTGTGGCGCCTAAATAAATAGGTGCCACACATGATAATTTCTATATCAGCTGTGGCGCCTAAGCATTAGGCGCCACAGCTGATGAGAGGTAATGTGTGGCGCCTAATTATTTAGGCGCCACACTTACCCCTTTTTTTAAAAAAAAATTCAAATGGATAATGTATCTTCTAATTATTTCATTTCCCGTGTAGTGGTCCTGTGTCCGCCCCCCATTCCTTCTCTTTTTGACTACTACTTCACTTTAATTATTTAACTATTCTCTCCTCCATTAAACTACTTTCCCTTTCTCATCTTCTTAGTGGATCCGTCGGCCCCCACCCTCCATTTCCTATCATCTTCACACTAAAAAACACACCCACATGCTCACTCGTCACTCAAACTAACATCACCAACGTGGTCTCCCACTCCCTGCGCTGGTCAATTAATAGATTTGTAAGAAGAAGACTATTTCATTCTAGCTTTCTTTGTTTAAATTTTTTTTTAGTCAAGATAAACCGTAATATAACGTTTGCCTTTTTGTTCCTAATTTAATAGGAAAGAATGAAAACTTAGCTTGTTTCGTTTGCCTTTTTGCTTTGTTTAAATTTTTTTGCCGACAAGCTTGCGTTTTTTAGTAATCTTTTAATTTACTTAATTAGTTGTTGATGTACTGTGTTCACATATCAAGTTCTTGTATTGTGATATTTTTTATGTTAGCTTTAGAGAGTATTAATGTAGAACATTATTGTTAGGGAACTTGAATTTTAAATGTGAAAATTATATATATATATATATATAATAGGTTGAAATATAAAATAGAAAGATTGACAATTTGTGGAGATGATAAACACGAAAGCCACTCATTTTATATAAAACTTCTCAATCAGGAAGCATAAAAAAGGGCCACAGGAAAAAGAAGAAGAAGAAGAAGAAGAAGAAGAAGAAAGAAAAGAAAAAAAGAAAAAAAAGGGACCCTCCTGTGGCGCTTGCTCAAGCAAGCGCCACAGGAGGCCCCCCTCCTGTGGCACTTCCTCAAACAAGCGCCACATGAGGGTATTTTTAAAAAAAAAATTTAAATGTTGTGGCGCTTCCAAGCGCCACAGCTTTTTTTAGTGGCGTCCAGATATGTGGCACTTCTCTAGCGCCACAGTTAATGCAATTATAAGCGCCACAACTTTACTTTTTTGTAGTAGTGATTCCACCCTTTTAATCTCACAACAATTCATCACAACCATTGATCTTTGAGTTACCAATGAGCTCCATCTTCAGTAACTAACCAATTGGTCGGTAACTTTCCTGTTTTGCCCCTGATTATCGTAATTCTCACTGAATCACCATAAAACACATCATATAATTCCATTTCACCATAACATGTACCCTCCCTCTATTTTAAGTCAATTTAGATGTTAATCCATAATTGAGCTTAAATACAGGGTTTCGACACTATTCATAACACATTCGAATCACAGTTCACATCATATTCTCCAAAAGTGTTGGTATAACAATAATCACATCCACTTTTGGAGTCATAATCCCTTAATCAAAATTTGGGATATTACATAATTGAAGCCTTATGACATCAATTGGAAAGAGATAAAGCTAATGCCAAGTGTCACCATGTGATGCATTGATGGAAATCAAGTGATTAAAGGAGATTAGAGATATTTTATAAACACTCTTCCTTCCTCTTCCCTTCCTCATTTTTGGCCAAGATAGAGAAAAGGGGAGGGGGAGGGGGAGAGTTCAAGAGCTCTCAAGTTCAACAGAGAAGGAAGAAGAAGAAGCTTAAGGTAAGGATGGTTTCTTAAGCATTTTTCTTGTGATCTTGCATGAAAACCGTCTCTAAACTCTTCTTCTCTATGGAATCATGATTTAGAAAACACATATTAAGCTCAAGGAGAGAGAAAGAGTACTCAAGAACTCAAGAGGTAACTTCAGAAACCTTTGATCTATACTAGTATGATGTTGTTGTTGAGGTTTGTGGTTGGATTTGGTAATTCTTGGTTAAGTTTGTAAACTTGGAAAGTCCTAATTCTAAGGGGTTTTACTGCCCAAATTTCTTTAAATCATGGTTAGTATGTGTTTAAATGACTTAATAAGGGATTAGAAGTGAAAAGGCATAAGTTTTGGAAGTTAAAACATAAAACTCCAATTTTTCCCTTTTTCTTAAGTCAAGTTCTGGCCAAGCATATATCTAGGGGAAGGAGTTGGATTTTCATGAAATTGATGGTTCCATTGGATTCAAGAGGCAAAAATATGTAGGGTTACAGTTAGTCACTTTTTCGGAAAAGCTCGAAAAAGCATAATTACCAAAATGCCCATAAAACCCTAAAATGGGGTTGTCAAGGGAAATTTCATAATTTGACACTGAATTTGGTAATTTTGAGTCCTGAAATGGATTCTTTGGTCGAAAATACGTCAAGATAGCCATAGTCAAAATTTTGGGAAAATGTGCTGTCGGGCTGAGTTTGGCAGGGTCGGGCTGGGGTCCCGAGGCATTTTGGTAAATTTTCACTAGAAACTAATATAACCACAAGAAACACTATAGAAGAGTCTAAAATGATACTTGGATAGGTTATGACCTATTTCTTATACATTTAATATTTTAGGACCGAATCGGAAACCGGAAGCCGAAAGCCGGAAGCAACACGTTTTATAAGGCACATAAAAAGGGGTTGATAGAACTTTGAGGTAGGGACTACCATCTCTCATATACTATGTGATTAATTATATATATGTGTTATTGTATTTCGTGATATGATTGCGTGCTAGAGGCACAGTACCTAGTTGTGGTTCGGTGCCCAATAAAGGTATATCGAAAATCCTAACTGTGGTCGATGACTCAGTTGAGCTATACTATCAAAAATTCTAGCTGTGGTCGATGGCTCAGTTGAGGTACACTATCAAAAATTTTAGCTATAGTCGGTGACTCGGCTGAGGTACTTACATGTGAATCGAATTGAACTTTCATTTTTTCCTAATATGGTGCATTGCATATTTAATTTCCACATTTTATATGTTGATCGTATGTTTTTACTAGGATTCCTTGGAATCTCACCCCTTCTTAAAAAACAAATATCTCAACGAGTGCCAGTGGGTCGAAAGGCAAAGACGTAGATGCCGAGAAATGATTGGCACGTGTCTCGAGGCAAGGTTAAAGATCGTGATTATAGTTAGTTTATGTTTAAGATATTTTGAAAAATCCTGTAAATATTGAAAATACTGTAGTATTCTGTATTTTGTTGATAGACGACTTTGGATTGTAAATGAATACTTTTATCAGTATATATGTATTTTTCTGTATGCCCACGGAACTTTGTCTTTATTACTCTTCGATTATCGAAATAGAAATGGGTGTTGACATTCAACACCATTTGTTAGAGATTACCAAAGGAAAGACTTGCAACTATAATTTGAGGTAAAATGGGTTGGAATAAGAGGAAGAGACAAAAGATGAGGGAAAAGGGGCACCTTATTCAATCAATTAAACTAAACTGAATACAATTAAAAGACTTAGGCTCTAATTATAGAGTTTAGTAAATAATAAAATAATAATCTAAATGCAGATTATAAATCTAAATATAACTTAAATCTAAAGGATAATGATATATAGGAATATCTAGCTAATCGAGATATTCTATTGTTATTGAAAACAAATAAATCTAAAAGAAACTTAAGAAAGATAGGTAATGATAATAAAATATACTAAAATCCTAATTAATCTAATGGATATTCCAAATATCCTTATTTAAATAATCATAATAAAATAACACTAAATATCTAGATAAAACCCTAATTATTCCTTATCCTATATCACACATATCCTTATTTTACATTAACTAGAAAAATCTCCCGTGCGTTGCACGGGGTGATAAATCTATTATAATCGACTTCTATTAGTACATCAATCAAATCTCCCATGTGTGATCAAAACCCATAAGAACACTAATCAAATGATTAATTTATTACTGATAGATGTTATCTCTTCATTAAGATTTTTGATGTTTTATTTTAATCATAAATTTCGGAGTTGAATTGAAATTTGAATGAGATTACTTCAATTTTCATAATTAATCATTCTATAACTTATTCAAACAAAAGAAATAAATTATTAGCACAAAATGTAAACTTGCATAAGCAAAATTTGAACACTCGTTTTAAAAGCAATAATATCAAAATTTCAGTGATGACACTTTTTCTAAAAGAAAAATCAGTAAGTGTTTTTTATATCCAAAAAAATATTGCATCTACTAATATGACTAAAAAAAGACTTAGCAACATTCTATAGTACCACCTAGAGGGAAACAACAAAGGCAATCAAACACTACCGCATATTGTGCGTAGCATAACTTCTTACCCAATTCTAATCTTTTCGTGACTCATCCCCTTAACTCCGCCTCCAAATATTTTGAAAAAGAAGATATAGCAGTTGATATCCATCCTGTAAAACATATCCCCTTGACCCCCATTTCTACCCTATGACTTTGTCATGCCCTAAAATTCTAAAGTGTGACTAGCATGAAGTGTAAAGTGTCTCTACTTCATAAAACCTTTTAAAATTACTATTTTCTATTTACTCGTGGTGATATCCACTTCATTAATTTCATTAATATAATATCACATAGATCTTTTAAAAATATAAGCTCTCTTTATTGTTTTTAGCACAATCAGAAAAAAAAAAGTTTCTTATAAAACGAACTAAATGAGTAATATCTTATGGAGGTTTAATTTCTCTAAGAAAATTAAACGGACTGAATGTTAATATTTCAATTTCTATTTTGTAATTGAATCATATTTTCAAATGATAGATTATGATTTTATTTGATTTTTGTAGGGTAGGGAAAAGCATATTAAAAGATCCTATGGTGCAGAATTTTTCTTAAAAGCTAAAATAGAATCCAATGATTGGATTTTATTAGGCTACTTAAATTTTAATATGGGCTCGAGTTTTGGCTCTAAAAACTCTCTCTTCCTCTCTTTTAATTAACCTAGCCGCCACAACATAAAGAGAATCATGCACTCACAGACGCAGGTTGAAATAGGAACCTCACGCTCTCACTATTTTCTTCTTCTCGGCTTGGCTCTTCACCTAAGCATTATTTCTCTCATACAACACCCGGCCCCACAATCATCAATTCCGTTACCTTAATCTCCCTTCCCATTCATGCAGAGCCAAAGGTCCAAGCATATATCTATTAATTCTCAAATTCCTTGGATGACGCCCATGACTTGATTGAAGCGTGAAGAGAGGAATTTCATGGTAGCTTAAACTCTTTCAAGAGGTAACTTAGGTGGAACATCGAGGAAGCTAGAGCCTAGGACGTGCATTTGAAGACTACAAGGGAGTGTCTTTCCTTTTATCTTTTTAATTCAAAACTTGAGATTATTAGTTTTAAATAATTTTGAGTTGTATTTCTTAAGAACAATATAGTTTTAGATTATGAACATATATCTTTTTTATTGGATTGATATTTTGGAATGTTTTGTGTTTGAGACATTTGCTGGAATTTTTGTTTGCAAGCATTTGGATTGACAATTGAGTTTTCATTATTAATTTAATTGTCAATTTGGTTTATCTTCTTGATTGTTTAATTGGGTTGGTTAATTGTCTAGTTATTCAATTGGACAATAAATAAGATTTCCAGAATTATTTTGAAATTCATTGTGATTGGTTTTCAATGAGTTTAATTAGCCAGCAATTATTTTATTATGAGTTTTCTAGTGGAGTAAATGTTATTGAGCTTGAGGGTTTCTCATGTTTCAATTAGGCAATTAAACTTATTAATCCCATTCTTTTATCAATCTCCCTTAGGTCTAATTAATTAATTTAGGCTAAGAAAGTTAACTCCATAAAAATCCTAATTTGTCCCCTAAATTAAATTCTTGTTGTTTGTTTTGCTTTAATCAATCTTTTGCTTAGGATTTTAATTCCTCTTTATAAACAAAACCCCCAAAAATTGCATTCAAATTCATATAGATTAGTCTCATTCTCATATAGGTTTAAAAGTCAATGGCATTAGTGCATTTAGTTAGTTTAAATGCATTTAGGTAGTAGTATATATCTTACATCTAGTTTAGGTCCATTTTATTGCATCTTTTGTTACTTAAAAATCAATCCTAAAGAAAACACATAGCTTGTTGTTTAGAAGAATGACCTAGGTTGACCCTAAACTGCATAATTAATTAGGACCTAGTTTAATTAATTGCTTTAGCCACAGAAGCACACATCACATAACTTTCAGAGTCAAACTAAAATTTTAATGAGATGACTTTGATTTTTATAATTAATCATTCTAACTTATTCAAACAAAATAAATAACTAATTAGCATGAAATGTAAACTTGCATAAGCAAAATTTGACCACTCATTTTAAAGCAATAATATCAAAGTTTCAATGATGATTCTTTTTTGTAAAAGAAAAATCAGTAAGTGTTACTAATATCCAAAAAAATATTACATCCACTAATATGACTAAAAAAGAGACTCAACAACGTCCTATAATACCACCTATAGGTAAACAACAAAAACAATAAGACACTACCGCATATTGTGTGTAGTACAACTTCTTAGCCGATTTTAGTCTTCTCGTGACACATCATATTAACTCCTCTACTCAAAAATTTTCAATTTAAAAGATTTGCATCCAAATCTTTTGAAAAAGAAGATATATTATTGATATCCATCTCTATCATGTCCTAAAATTCTAAAGTGTGACTGGTATGAAGTGTGAAATGTCTTCATTTCATAAACCCTTTTAAATTTACTATTTTCTATTTACTCTTAGTGATATCTACTTCATTAATTCCATTAATATAATATCACATAGATCTTTTTAAAATATAAGATCTCTTTAACCGATGAACTGCCCAACATACTTGAAAAACAACCAATTTCTACATATTAAAATATAAGATCACTTCTCTTAAGTTATATGTATATATACATATACAAATAAGGAATTGAACATCATGTCTACAAGTTTAGTGGACAAATTGTCAAGCAATCTGCATATTTATTTCCTCGGCAATCCAAACCGCCTTCTGCTGATCTTTCAACCTAAAGTAGCTCTAGAACCATATCACGACTCAACCATTCGATTCCAATAACATTTTTCTATCTGCATAACAATAATGCTAACTTTAAATCATGAAGTTTGTAGCGAAAAATTCAAGAACTTTTTATTTTACTATTATGTTAATTGAAAACATATGAAAAATAGGCAATAATGGCAAAATAGATTTAAAACATTTCATTTCATATTTTTACCCTAAATTAACCTAAATATATACTCCCTCCTGTCATTTTTATAAATAAATTTCTCTCTTTTGGGGCTTATCCTTAATATAAGCAACTTTTTTTTGTGTCTCAAAATTTAAACTATCTTTTCTCTTTTTAACTCTCTTAAAGACATAAATTTATATTAATTATTTTCCACCGACCATTAATTCTTTTTTATTTAATCATTTATTGCATATTTTCTACTCATTCTCCCTCATATAACTATAGGCATATTTGGAAAAAAAATGACATTTTTTTACACATTTATTATTTTTAGCACAATAAAAAAAAAGGTTGCTTATGAAAAGGATTAGAAGGAGTAATATCTTATGGAGATTTAATTTCGCTAAGAAAATATAACTTGGCTAGCATTTCAATTTAATCCACCACATTCAACATGTACCATCCTCAATGCATATTCTCCATAGGCCTCAAATGAGATACAAAACCTTGCAAACACAATCAAGGTTAACAAACCAAAAAGTTATACCAAACATGACAACTACAAAAAAGCACATGCACACACATTTGAGTTCATAAAAGATAGAAAAGCATATATTATTTTAGAGTGAAAATATGCGTGTCCAACCAATGTTGGATAAAATAACTCCACCTCACACCACTTGACATCACAACCTCTAACTCTTTCTGTGTTATCAACATTTCATCTTTGAGAAACAAATGGGTTACAGTTTTCCTCAAAGAAAATCAACACCTTCAGCCAGAAGCCATTCTAACAAAATGAAATATAGCAGATAAAAACAAAACCATTATAGAACAATTCGCATTTCTAGGAAGCAAATGTAAGAATTTTTTGCCACATACTTATGAAAGATAAAACATTATAGACTATTCTTCAAACAACACAATATATCTTGCAAAAAAGCAATATATTGTTCTCGAGTTCCGAACTTTGTTATTATCAACCTTTTTGTCTACTCTGAACTTGCTGCAAGCAAAAGAGACATTCGACTCCGAACTCGAGCAGCTAGTATACAGCAGTTTGAATTTTCGACGTTCACATAAATAAATTGCAGGAAGGTCAATATTTTCCCCGGAAAAAGTGGCAAGTTCACTCTTTTTCTGAATATGTGAATGCAAAGAATCTGATTTGAGTATAGAATCGCCTCTATAGAGGGATGTTGATTCAACTCTCACAACCTAAAGTCAAGTTCAGCTCGTTTAACCACAACAACTACTCTATTGTAGAATTTTAGTTCTTCTTTCTTTATATCATCTATTGTCTATGATTCATGCTCATCCGCCTGAGAACAGATAAAGAACTAAATTATCCATCTAAATAGTTTCAAGTAATGCAAAACAGATAATTTGCACAATGATTTTGACAACTCGGATACAAGGGCAAATAGCAAGCCACTAAAATGGGACAGCAGGAAAGAGGCCACTCATTTGATAACTAAACCATAGACAACTAAATCTTTCAGCCACTTATTTTCCAATTTAGCGCCTAGGTGTTGTTTTACAATAATTTGCCATGTGAAGGTGCTTATGGCTAGTTTGACTTTTTCAACAATACCCAGAATCTGTACAATGGTTTTTGGCTATAGCTAATCGAACACAATTTTGAAGTTTTCATATATCTCCTAAATAATCTTCTAAATAAATTTCCACGACCTCGTCATATAATATTCCAAGAACATATGAAATCCAGAGGTCCACTTTCCGAATAAAAACTAAGTAACAAATGATGCTGAGCTCTAAGAGGTCACGTTAGATAGTTTCTTGATTGTACCATCGATGAATCTGTGGATGTGTCAGTGGTAAAGCCTTCCAATGCTCGTTCTATTTAAATTGGGTGCGCATATAGAAAGACATGCATATAATAATAGGCAGTCAAAGCAAAATAAAGCTCTGACTTGCAGGTTGGAAGTTAGTTACCTCCTTGAATTTAAAAGAATTAGATTTGAAACACTGGCTGGTTTTGTGCAATCCCACCTGAATAGTCAAAGCAGAAGGCATTTTAAATAAGTTGAAGTCACCAACTACACATGAAAATTTTACAGTGAAGAGAGAAAGAGATCAAAATGTGGTGTGAAATTTGGTTGTTTGTCCCATCTATACCTGCATTTAATGTTATACTTCTCTAGCGCGGTGACTAATGTGCATTAAACATTGTTGCTATGAAATGTACAAATTTGAAGCAATTGTTCGTACCACCTATGGTTAGCCTTCTTGTAGATTTGTAATTGTACGAACTTCCTTATACATGGGCAAAGAAATTGTTCGATTATCCCAGAAGTTGTACATTCTTGCCCTATCAGAATAGCTCACAGTATTCCAAAAAAAAAGAAAAAGGACAAGAATAGCTCACCGTAAATGTAAAATCTCTTCTGGATCTCAAATATAAAAAACTATATATTTCTGTCTTATGTAGAGTCCCTCAGCTCAGACTCTTTACATTCCAACCAAAAAAAATCAATTTCTTCCAACTACTCATGGCAAAGTAGTAGTAGTAGTTCCTTTATCTTAGCCTGATGAAACGAAGGAATATGCCTTAGTAAACTGAAAAAGAAAACATGATGTGCGTCTTCACTACTCAAGTCTTTCTATTACAATGCTCATTAGCTTATCTTCTTGTGCTATATCCTCCATTCATGACCAGATTTGGGTTGTAAATAATATATAAAATTTCAATAGGAAGAAAACCCCAGAAGAAACAATCCAAAAGCAACAATTTCTATGTTTCAAATAAAAACAAATAAAGCATAAATTTTGCATTCTTGAAGCCTCAACTGCATCCTATGATGAAATTGTCTTTCTTATCATATTAGCATTAAAATAGTCTCCAACGTTTGTCACATTTATTAACATTGAACAAAAAACATAATGAAATGAATGACAGATTGTAAATTGTATAATGAAAAAAAATACTTTCTTACATGAAGAAAGATATGGCAAGTATAATAAGACAATAACAATTTGACTTTATAAGAGATGACATGCTATAGAAGTTTGCTACATGTGTATGCTCTTTAATTCTTGTCCTGGTCTATTTCTCTTGTCCTCTTCTATTTGTATGTGAAGAGTTATACAACTCCCATTGAGCATGTAACATCTCGAATTTTGGTCACCAAAATTTCTTATATTTAAGGGAATAAAATGGTGAATTAAAGAGCACATAAAATGACAAAACCAAGCAATTAGTGATTTCACATGACATGATTATGCTTGGAATACAAATGGTAAACATTTGGTTATGCTACCAGTGAGATTTTTTTATGAGGCAGTGAGTTTGTCATGTGATTTTGGATAACCAAATGATGATCCAAAATTATGAAATTGTATAGGGTGAAAGTAAATATCTTAAGCTTTCTTTTGATATATAATGGGTAATTTTTGGAGCTGTATGCAAAGAGTTATAAATTTTTGAAGTTAGCCCAAAAAAATTGTTGATTTACTGGAACAGCATTCAAAAACTTAAATTTTGGGAATTTTATGCTTCCAATTGGCAAAGGGCTATATTTTTCCTTGAAACTAGACTCAATAAGGGGTCTATAACCTTTAAAATTACTCCAATACAATGTCTATAAATTTAGTTATGATTTTTCAAAATTTGGGTAGAAAATCTACCAGAATTTCTAATAAATCCGAAAATAGGGAATTATGACATAAGCAAAGTTTATAAAAATCATTTTTTCTTCTTCCTCCTTATAAAAATGACGCCTAAGCTCAAGAGAGAGAGGGAAAACTTGCAGATTTTTAGAGAGAGAAGGAAGAAGAAATCTCACAAGATAGGTTGATTTTTTCGGTAAATTGGTTCTTAATTTGCGTAATCCTTCTCCTAAGTTGTTCTTCTACATGGTTTAGGGTGTTTGTGAAGCAAATGCAGTGTTGAGAGGAGGCTAGGTTCAGCCAAGAAAGGGAAAAGCCAGACAAAAGCTAAGGTGACTTCCTAAACTTCAATCTTCTATTATTTTGGCTGTTATGCTTTATTTAAATGGTGGATTTCAATCGTATTTGCTCTGATTGTAAAATTTAGGAAAGGGTGTGCCTTAGGCATTATGCTACCAAAATTGAGTCTAAATGGTGGTTTTAACATAATTAAATAGTTAATAAAGTGATTGGGAGTAGAAAGAAGCAAGTCTACTAAGTCAAAACTCAAAAACCCCAATTTTTTCCTAAGAATTTCATGTTCCAGCTAGTGCTATTTGGAGGGGTTAGGGCTGGATTTTTTATGTTCTGATGATTCTATTGAGTTCAGGAGGGAAAATTAGGTGGGGTTACAGTTGATTACTTTTTAAGAAAAGCCTAAAAAAGCATAATTATGAAAATGCCCATAAAACCATGAAATAGAGGCTATCAAAAGCATTCTTGTCTTTTGGTAGTGAAATTGGTAATTTCGAGTCTGAAAATCGATTCCTTAGGCGAAAATATGTCAGAATAGCCCAGGTCAAAATTTCAGGAAAAGTACGGTCGAACCGGGTAAGTCGGGGCCGGGCTAGAGTCTCATGGGCATTTTAGTAAACTTTCATAATAGGCTCATATAACCACTAGAAACACTATGAGAGTGCTTGAAATGGTACGTGATTGAGTTTTAACTTAATTCTTATACATTTGATATTTTAGGACTGAGTTGAGAGCCCAAGGCATTGCATGCAAATCGAGGCACAAAGTTCGAGAAGCCTCTTGAAGGATCAAAAAGGTTAAGGTAGGGAACTTACCTCCCCTACATGTATTTGATAGTTGTGATGGTGTATTGATGCATGTTATTGCTTTACTTAATTATGTGAAACATATATGAATGATTGAAGCTCTGTTTCTATTTATACTATGGCCATAAGTATTTTATTTGAAACATTGAGCACGTAGATATGTTATTGTGTTAGCATGAGTTTATATAATGCAACATGTCATGCATTAATTAAGTACTTATCCTGCATACATACTGATACTATTTCCTAATGAGATTCTATCAAATCTCACCCTCCCTTACCAACAATTTAGACAAGTAAATACGGAAGACATGCAGAGATTGGAGAAGGGAAAACTATACAAGAGGATTACAGTTATGGAACGAAGATGGGAAGATGTCTTCGTTTCACTGGGACGGGTTTAGACACCCAAGTAGTCATGTGTGGCTCACATTGATTGTAATTATCATGTACTAACCCCTATGAGGAATTTCTGTAATCATGCACATATTATCAGTATAATTATGTTATTCCTGTGTTACCCACTAAACCATGCAATAATATTTCGCTGCAAGTCAAATAAAGTAAGGGTATGACAGAGCCCACTTTTTCAGTTGTTGCTGCAGTGGTATCTACTTCAGTTCAGTTTCACTACCATTTTAACAACCACAAAAAATAATTAAAAATCTACCAAACATGGTTTCAAAGGGAATGTATCAAAATTATCATGAGTGGTTTTAAATGTTAACTGCTAAGCCACTTTTGATAAAAGACATTGAGGCATTTAAGATTTTATGCTTGGAAGTTTTAAGAACACAACAAAAGATTTCCAATATCATCATCGACAAACTTAAATATAAAATTGAAAAAAAAATTACTTTAAACATTAGCATTAAAAAAAATTACTCAACAGTTATTCAAAGCAACTGAATTGCTTTATGGATAGCTACTAATGCCATTTTATCTATTAGCTAAGATAGGTAAAGAACCAACATTGTGATACGAAAGAATCCAGGCCACCCTATATGACACTTGAGCCCCAATAGTGATATGTCCCTTTGAACCGATTAAAATATACTATCTACTTCAAAAACTCAAAGAAGGCATCTCAGCCATTTTAAACAAAACAAAATTCCTGAAATAAAAGAAAAATAATTTAAAGATAAAAGAATAGAAATAACACATGTGGGCCATCATATAATACTTCTCATTGCTTTTCAAATAATGCTGAAAAATGAAATTGCAACAAATAAGTCACATGTTTTATGAAATAAACTTAAGAGAGTGGTGTGTTGGAAGGACTGCCTTTGCCTGATCACTTTCATCCTCATTTTCAAGAGTTCTCATTTTTCTCAACCACACTTCCATTTCCTCATTTGCATGCCCAAAACGACTAGCAGCAGCCTTTGCCTCTTAAAGTTTCGATCCAAGCTTTTGAAGATGCTTCTCAGTCTCTTTAAGAAGTTGCTTCACCTGATCCTATTTTACATCCTAGTGCAATCATTTAAGATTATATTAGCCAAAAGTTCTACATATGAACACTTCTGCAAAAAGGGTAAGTAGTCATTAAATTAAATACACCTAGAAGCACCCAATGGAAGAGAAAATATGAAAACAGTAAGATGAGAGAGACTCTTTTTTCAAGCTCATGAGATCAATCTTCTGAAATGGTTATGATTCAAAAGGTCTTGTGATATGGATGTTGGCACGCATCCTTACCACTGAAAATGAATTTTTTCAGAAGTTCCAATTGATGGGGCATTAATAGTATTAAGGTATTATGGGCCCGTTTGAATTAGCGGTGGTAGAAGTGATTTTTTTTAATCTAACTTTTGTAAATTTAAGATATGATAAAAGTCATATTATAAATGTAATTTATGTTTGAATTGGCGGTGACAGAAGTGGTTTTTTTCCAAACTGAAACTTATTTTGATGATAATTTAAAAAGCAAGTTTAGATAAAAAATAACTGAAAAGTATATGAATCTTATTAAATAGTAATACATATTATATATATATAAGTCAAATTTAAATACCAAAAAAAATATTTTTTTATTAAAATATAAAAATAGAGCAATTTTGCTCTTTAATTAATTTTATCAATTTATAAAATCAAACACTCTAATTACTCTATATTTTCCTTTTTCAACAAAAGGTATTTATATATATATATATATATATATTAAATATCTCTGCAGTTATATATTTTTTTTTTCAAATATACTCGTACTTATCTAAAGATTGGGTCCATGGGATAGCTCTTCCAGGTTCCAATAGTTTTCTGCTTTCACACTTATGCCCCTCAACCTTATTCTTTTGTTGCTGCTGGATCGAGCAAGTATTCTGTATCACACTGAGCTCCTTCTTCTCCATCTACTCCTTCACTTCTCATCGTCAATGAATAAGAGATGAAGCAGGGTAGGGTTCATTTGGTTAATAGAGAAAGAAAAGGGCGAGTGAGAAAGAGATTAGAGAAGCAGAACTCCGGGCCGCAACCGCACCAACAAACGGCGATGGGACCAACGGTCAATGGCCACACTTCACTACTTGCATGCAACAATTGGACCTCGAGATCTAAGGTTGGCCATGGCTGATGAAAAGTGAGAAAATAGAGGCGATAATTGCGTACACAGAGGCGACAAATGCGAAGGATAGGAATGTAAAATTTTAAATTGCATGTCATTCTTTCCACCGTGAAGCCATATCTTACCATGAAAAGTAGGTATTTGTGGCTTTTTCTTTAAAGGTGCTTTTGTGATAAAAACCCATTGATACAAACACTAACCCAAACACTCATTTCAAGCCCAAAAGCAGCTTTTTAAGTTGGAAAAGTAGCTTTTCCTCTTCACGCTGTGATCCCAAACAGGCCCTATATCTATTTGCCTGGTAGCTGCAAGTCCAATATTGTGGTGAAAGACAGTTGCTTCGGAAACAGGGCTATGTCCATAAATAGCGTTGATTCCATAAATCATTGGGTTAGCAAGATGAGTTGATAAAGAGGAAGGCGTGTTGAACGATGACAAGAAGAAGCACGTACAACTTCGGCCACACATGGGCTCCCCCATAAGTTTCTTGATCTCATCAGAGATCACAGACCTACTCGTCGTGTAGTACCTATCTTCCATCTCCGGCGATGCTGGTTTCCTATTATATCCACTGGCCGACCGAAGCAACTGCTGCACCAAAACATTATTTCCCTTCATAAAACGTGATCGAATCAAAGATGAGAAGAATCCATTCTTTGCTTGTGTTTGGTCTGGAGTGGGTCTCTCCAAATCGTGAACTATAGCCTGCTACTAGCGAAGAAAGAAAAAAATGAGGGAGACTCAAATTCAAACAAATGTTTCAAATGGAAAAGCAAAATGGGAGATTCAAATTCAAACCAAACAACTGTATGTAGGAGAGAAAGAAAAAGAAAGAAGCAAGGACGTGATTGATACTGACAAAATAGCAGCCCCTTTACATAGGATGAGTACAGATTAAAAAAAAAAAAAAAAATCTAGTGAGATAACCCAATAGAAGCCGTATAAGCCGATCACAGAAACCCTAACCTCACTATTCCCGATAATAGTAACCTAAGAGACAAAAAAGCCCTAGCCACAATTGTTCATGCGGCTCAACTTATCCTCAAATAGAAGAGATAATATTGATACTTTTACAAAGTTTTTAATTATTATTCTTTCTAATATAATGCTCCAAATTTTTACATCTGAATTTGCCAACACTCTTAAAAGTTCCAACATATTCCATTGTTAAAGATATTTCGATTTTCAAAACTTGAGTGATTCGGAATAAAATTTAAAATAAAAAAGAATGGCAAAGTGAAAGCTGGATATATGTTGTACAAGAAAGAAAGAAAGAAAGCTGGATGTGTGTGTGTAATTGAATAGCATGTATTTATGTCATCGAATGACTTTTGTGTGTGTATAATTTTTTTATATGTAAATAATTCAACAGTAACCTAACATAAGCGCTATATTTTAAAGTTTATTTAATATAATACTCCCTCCGGTCCTAATTATAAGATAAAATTGACTTTTTTGAAGAAATTAAGGAAGCTAATTAAATCACTTTAGAGTATTTATATTTTTAGTATCCTTAGATTATATATAAGTTTGTTAGTCAAATTAATTAGTTTGAAGAAAAAAATATAAATATAAATATTCTAAAGTGATTTAATTGGCTTCCTTAGTTTCTCCAAAAAAGTCAACTTTATCTTATAATTAGGACCGGAGGGAGTATATCTTTATCAAACATACTTTTGAGAAATTCTAGAGCTAGTAATAGGTAAAATTATATATAGCATCCTCAATCTTAAATTATATTTAACTTTATCTTGAATTTTAAATATTAAATTTAAAATTTACCAATGCAATTTCTTCATTTAGTTTTCTTTTTCTTTTTTTTTCCCCTAAGCAATAAGAAATTCTTGAATTTTAAATAGTCATATGGATTCTTTAAGATTATCGATTAAATAATTTTTATTATAAATCCAAAATACATATTTTAAAACGAGATTATAATTAAAAATAGATATTATTTTTAAACATAACTAAGAAAGACTAATTAATCAAACCATACAAAAGGATAATATCAAAAATTTTGAAATATTATAGCTTATAAGGGTATAAAATACTTTGAGATAATGATAAAATAATTAAGATCGATACGTTATATTTAACCCAAAAAAAAAACTTAGGTTCTGTTTGTTTCTTTTTTTTAAAAACATTTTTTTAAAAATATTGTTTGAAAAACGTTTTTGATAAGTTGTTTTTAAGGAAAAACAAAAATTTTTTAAAAAAAAAATAAAAAATCAAAACAATTTTTATGTATTTTCTTGTCTTTGTTTATCTATTTCTTTTTTTTTTTTTTTTTGAGATCGTTACATATCCACTATCGACACCACACCGCTGCTGCCAACCATCGTTATGTCAGCGTTGGTGACGGCCACCACCATGTCAACATCAGTGACAGTCAATCGCCACCGTAGGTCACTGTAAAATAGATTTTTTTTAAAAAATTATCTTTTTGTAAAATTTAAATTTGTTTTAAAAAACAAAAAAAAAAATCAGAAAATAGAAACAAACAGAGTTTCACTAAAAAAAACCCTACTAATGGGGCATTATATATGCACATACTCGTTAGCACAGTTACATTATATTTTCTGTATATGTGTGTCTGGATTTTGAGAGCGAGAAAGTGTTCTCTACTTCTCTTTTTTTGGTCAACAACTGTTCTCTACTTCTCAGCATCTCTTATATAGCCGTAATTAACAAGCAAGTTCAACCTTCCCATATATTTATATATTTCAAACCTCACCAAAATAAAAAAGAGAAAATTTCACTTCACCCCACCACAACAAATTAATTTCTAGGGTTAAATTCCATTTTAACCCCGAAAGTTGTAAAATAAAATCTCAATTTTACTTTAAAAGTTTCCAAATAATAGCAATTTTGCCTTAATCGTCATTTAGGTTAAGTTTGACCATTAGTTTACCAAATATGCTAAAAGCTGGTAGGCCTACATGTCATCCATGTCATTGTGTTAATAGATGATAAGCATAGTCTTGCTTGGGGAAAAAGTTCAAAAGAATAGTGAGAAGGAAACAGATGAGCTGCAAAACAATTATATATGCATGCATGTTCTCATCTCCAAACCAGAAATCACAAATAAGATGAGTGAGAGAGAATAATAAGCTCGATAAAAAAAAAAGAGAGAAAAAGAGAGAATAATAAGAGAGAGAGAAAAGGAGTAGACGTGCTGCTGCAAGGAAAATGTAAGACTCTGGTCTTACTGAGTGTGAGTGATACTCCCCTGCTTGAATTATGTTATTTATAAACTGATTTTGACTTACAATTATTTGGTTTGATTTAATTATGTGAGAAAATGCCAGATAATAATGTTGTGTGATGACTTCTATGACCACCCAAAAAATGCTGTGTGAATTTCTATTTATTGTAGATCACTCTAGGGGGTGCGCTAGCCTGTCTAAGTGATGTGGGTGCTCAGAAAATCAAGGTTTATGAACTCAGATCGGGCATTGAACTAGCTGGGATATTGGGTTAAGTGTCAGTGGGTCAAATCGAGGCAAAAATGGAGCTAATTAGGGCCAAACTAGTGAAAAATTGAAGATTTCAAGTTTATTAATATGAAATCCTAAAAAAAATATAAAAAAAATAAAAAGATAGTGAACTGGACCGAACTGGTTTACTGGCCAGTTCACCCATTTTCGGATTGGATCGGCCAGTCCAATTCAGGTTCATGAACACTGCAGAAAATCTATTATATGTGTGTAGTTTGTCTCATATAATTTTATTACAGGGCTTTAAAATATATTTTTTATTAAATTTGCAACTGGACATTATTAATTAAAACTTATTTATTTAGTAACAATTTTTAAACATGTTCACATCCTTGAAAGTAGGAGAAATAGTGACCATATTCTTCCTGTGAGGCCGAATTGGAACCCAAAATTGAGAGATCTTATATTGCACATATCAAGTTACTCTTCCCCCCATATAAGTAATTTAATATATAATAACTTATTATCTTCATATTTTTTTATTGGTTATGGTTATTGAAAAATTTATATTTTATCAAAAAAAAATATTCTAGTTCTCGAAAAAATATAAATTTAACAAAAATTGCCCGAAAAATCTTGTCACAAAATTTGATTCAAAGGTATCTAAAAAAAGTGTGTGCAAATCATTTTAGGTGGATGTAATTATTCTTCAACTATATGTAAATTTCTTCCGTTTTGGATTAATTAAATATGGGCTGCACAATTTTTTGATGAGTAATTTTTCATAATTTTTTTAAAATTAGAATTATTTATATTTAAATTAAAAAATGTACTTTTTTTGGTAAAACATCTATTTAATATCTATAAGGATAAGGGAAAAAATAAAGGGACAATTTCAGAAAAGTACCATTAAAATATCAAAATCCTAAATTAGTTTTTTTTTTACAATATATTAAGTATTAACAATTAATAACTTTTATAGGTAATCACTAATTTAAGATTTTTAAATTAAAAAAATTCCGAAATTTTGCCAAAAATAAAATGAAAGGTCTAATTGATGGAAGATTTTAAGGGGGAAAGGCGGGAGCGGGAAGGTGCTTGCGGCTGTGACAAAAAAACAGCTGATTTCTGAATTTCTTAAGCCTACGTTTCCATAGCTATCCAGATCCCCTTCTCTGGTGTGAATTCGGCTTCACTTGGAGGACTTTTTTGGAATTTCTCCCTGCAACCGACTTCGAAACCACAAGGGTTCTTGAAGCTCCTATCATTTATAATCTCTCGCTTTGTGGATCTTTGTATTTTCACATCTTTTGTCCCATCGTTTACTCCTGTAAGTCCTTCTCTAAAAATAATTCGTTTTTCTGGAAGCTCGGTCTTCAAATCCCGATTAGATGATCGGGCTGTGCATTTCATGCTTGTATATGTTTGTTTCGTGCTTTTGGACCGTCATAAGTTTGAATTTTGATTATTTGGTTCAGTTTACTGATGTTCGAATTGTTTTTCAATTGATTTCTGGAATTAATCTGAGATGTCTTGTTTAAAGTTTTAGTCTTTGTCTAGAATTATAAATTTGGGGTTGAAGAGAATACGAGAGTAATGATAACGGGAATGTAAAGTGACAATATGTTTCATTATTTGATTGTTTTCATAAATTGAGTGAAATTGATGAGGAAATTAGCTCTCTGGATTAATATCATTATTTCTAAATTATATAATTACCCCTTCAAGTGTCAACTATGATCTCTGTGTAAAGCTTGGAGAAGAGACTATACCATCTATATGATCCACCGTCTTTGTCGTATTTAAGGTTCAGGTTGTAAAACTCAGATTGTGGATGGTTATTGTGAAAAGGGGGTTTTGTAAACTAGTTGTCATGCTAATATGATTAATTAAGCAACTTTTGGAAACTTCTATGTATTACCAGTTCAAGTACTGTATTTCACCCTGGGGGTTTCGTCTTTAAATTTTTGCTTGATTTCATATGACATGTCTGGCCCAAAAAAAAAAAAAAAAAAAGATTTCATATGCCGTTTATTTGAGAATTGGTTTTGAGTATATTTCAACTTATTTTGCAGTTGTCCTTTGTGATACACGTAAGGGCATAAAAGATGTCTAGTAAGAAGGAAGAGAAAGCTCAGGCTGCAGCTGATAGAATCAAGGCTGCGGCCTTGAGTGCTGCTAAAGGTCTTAGTCGTGCTCAGGCTGAACGCGCTGCTGCTGCGGCAGCCAGGAACGTGAACGCTTATGGTCAAAAGGAAGAAGGACCTAGCAGATGGCAGGAGAAAAGGGAAGCAAAGAGGCAAATGTATTTGATGAGTACTGAGAAAGCCGTTAAATTGGGTGAAAGGAAAGACCTTAAACCCAACATGTTAACTGTCGGTAGCACAGCACAATGCCAAAAGTGTTTCCAAAGTGGTCACTGGACATACGAATGCAAGAACGAGCGGGTTTACATCTCACGACCATCCAGGACGCAGCAACTCAAAAATCCAAAATTGAGGGTGAATGTGTCTGTGACCTATGATTTGGATAATGATCCTGTTACTAAGGAGGAAAAGGTTGGAAAGAGTTATACTTCTAAGAAAAGCAAGAGAAAGCATCGGTCAGACTCTGATTCCGATAGCAGTAGTGAGGATTCAGTTTTTGAGACTGATAGCGAGTCATCATCAGTTACTGGGTCAGATTATACTTCGGAAAGCAGTTCAGGTTATAGCTCATCATCCGGTTCAGAGGAAGAAAGACGGCGAAGGAGGAAGAAGCTGCAGAAGAAGGGAAGGAGAAGAAGGTACAGCACATCATCAGAATCTTCTGATTCTGATTTGGATTCAGATTCTGATTCTGGTGATAGAAGGAGCAGGGGAAAGCGCAGACAGGGTAGAAGACGCTGAAGATGTTTGAATACGAACACGTGGAATGGCACTGATGATAATCTGGATCATGATTCCTCTAGACTATGTTCACTCCTCTCGCAAAACTAAAACAATCTGCGTGTTCTGGTTTGGGTAAATACATAAGCTGGCGTTCTATTCTGGCTGGCTTGTTTTAGCATATGAAATCATGTTATCTTGAAGGTTATCAGAAGTTAGATTTTATCTTTCCTGTCAATTTTTGTTGCTTTCTGCCTAGTGATTGTAAGATCCTTTTATTAAGCTAAATTTGATCCTTTTCAATTCCCATTATTATTTTTTTTAAATTGTTGTCTTCCTTGAGATCCTTAAGCAGTCGAGGATGGTTGTTGAAGGGCGCATGTTTGGGAGTCTGTTTGGGGCCTCCAAGGGAAATCTAAAACATGGTTATGGGATATTCAAATGTCGTTGGGATAGCCACAAGGTTACATTATTAAGTGCTTGTTTGGATTGACATTTTAAAGCCTTCATCTGTCTTTAACCTTTATGAGATGAATATGTAAGAAGAGTTTTATTTCGGTTTGTGTTTTATCACAAACAAATCCAAATAAGCTCCATGTAGGTATGTTGTTTATTATCAGATGATGTACTCTTTCTTTATTGAATCAAACCTTTCAAGAATATAGTGTACGTGTATTGCAAATTCAACCTGGAAGGAAAGAGGTTGATATTTTTCCATGTAGATGTAGTGAATCCGTTTTTGGTACAAAGGCAAGGCTATTTCTATTTCTTTCTCCTGCATTTCAAATTAAAAGTTTAAAGTCGATTCGTGTCCAGAGAAAGCACTTGGAAAGTACACTTTTAGTTCTTCACTTGTTACTAATATAAGACATATTTACCTAATTTAATTGGATTAAGAAAGTTGGTTAATATAATATGTATTTTCTAAAATACCCTAATCATGTTCTTTAATTCACTTATTCCCTTTTTATGATTATAGTTGATGGAGTATCAATAGGGGTAAATTAGAAAAACATTGATAAATATGAAAAATATATCTTACATTTAGGACCAAGATGAACTCTTAAAATATACCTTATATTAAAGACAGGAAGAATATTTTTTTATTTGATACAGCAAGAAAGTACACTTCTATTGTTTGTTTGAGGTGGAATCTCACATTGTGATGTATAGAGCTGCTCTTCTTTTGGTCCCTCTTCAGATGAGTCCATGCACGTGAAAGAACGTTTTACAAAAGAGAAGAGACTTATATATTAAATACTACCTCCGGTCCTAATTATAGGATATAATTTACAGTGCAATTTACACTATAAACTATATCCTATATTTAGAACCGGGGGGAGTAATTATTAATATACAGTTATACACGCAAGGGGAGTAAGTGCATTAATAGTACAAGAGCCCATCGACATATAGATAAAACATACACAGCCAACATCATATAATACGCCATATTCCACTGGATTGTACCGGGTCCCTCCTATAGTGCCTGGGAAGATTTGAAACACACTAATTTCTACTTACAATAAAAATTGTAAATTAAAATGAGCATTATAAATTATACCGAAATTTTAAAAATAATAAGTACTTTTTTTTAATAAATGACTAAAATGTTTAGGAAAGAAATTTCAAACTGATATCAAGTGAAGAATAAAGGGAGGCCCAATGGCGGGTTTAGGGATTGGAGAGGGTCAGATATCCACAACCTTACCTCTACAAGTGGAGAGGCTGTTTTCAAGTAAAGAATAATTCAACAAAATAAAATAGCTTTGGAAACAAGCCCAATCTGGAAATGAGGACCAGATCTTCCGCATGTTAACTTTTTCATTTGTAATCAATGATGTTCTCTGTACAACAATGAATTTTGCTGCAGAAATTTTCCTCAGCAAACTGCTACTTTCTCCTCAAGTTGCTCCCTATCTTTCCCACCAGAGAATTCCCCTAACACTAGAAAACGGGGGAAAAACCTAATTAAAGGTACCATAAATAATCTATCTACAAAATTACATGCAGGAAATGAACAGCTGGGCCAGCTTCAGCCTCAATGCTGGTCAACCTCAGTCGCAACCTAAGGGCTATAGAGATGAAAATGTCCGTGTAAACCATTCGGATAGGCGCTTTATTTTTGCAGAGAGCTCTGCATCCTTTTCAAAGAACGAAGAAGAATTCAACAGAAGAACGGTCATATCATGCTCAAGTGCCTCTAAAGTCCGGTAGTAACTGTTCTCCAGCCTTGAGTGTATCAACTCAAGGGTGAGAGGAACAGGAAACCTGCATAATTTCCAGAGATGTTTGAGGAAGAAAATGTTGATAAACTAAAGAGTCTGGTTTTAAAAGGCTAGATCGATGAATATACCTGTTTATAAACTTTGACTTATTTGAAACTTCACTCAGTTCGCGTACTCCATATCGATCCTACATATTCATAACAAAAAGGGGGGAAAAGATTAATACTTACCCTCTTGCATCCCAGAGGTATCCAAACCCTAGCATAAAGAACGTTAAACCACATACCTGATCTCTGTCGCCTGACTGCAGCAATTTTTCAAAGGCACATAGAAGCTTAGTTCGCTTTGAATCATCAATATGAGGTTGTTCCCATTCAGTATCAGCATCAAAAAGCTCCCAAGGGCTATGTAAATGCGTTTCCATAGGATCGTTCTTGTATCGAATGGTATACCTCTCCCATGGACTGTCTGGAAATTCAGAAGACTTGGGTTTAACACACAGAATACGGCCATCCCACCAACTCCCATCAAAGTCACCCTCGTTTTTCCACCAAACCCTACATTTATCCCTGTGTGTCCAATTTCTTGTCATTGCAGCATCAAACCTAGTTTTTTCAACAAGAAAATCTGGAAAACCAGTCACTTCTGGTAGGGACAACTTAAAAGATTTGCCAGCCACACTTGAAGCAGGATCTACAAATTGAAGGATCATCTTGCAGCAGCTATCGCCAGACCCTGGAACTGTAGAATACTCAAGGCTTCGAGCTCTACAGTATTCTACAGCTCTTACTTGTCCCTTCAATGATGTCCACGGGCCTGATTCTCTTGCACCACTATATTCTATATACTCCTGGTGCCCCTGTGAAACAAATATGCAAATGGCACATTATAATTAAAGCTTACAAAAATACAAATATGAAAAAAACAGAAATATCAATGAGTGCTGAAGTTAAAGGTTGCCATCAGAGGCAATAATTATAACCTGTTTAACTAACCTGTCTCAGATATACAACTTCATCTGCCTGCTGGGGGATATATCTGCATCCTTCCTCGTGTGTTGACAACATCAACCATGATCCTTTAGTAGTTGATTGGGATGACTTTTTCCTACTTGGAGGACTACTCTCGTGGATATGATGATAACTAACCCTCCGATTCCTGGTGGACCTCAATCCAACTGTGATTTTTGAATTAGAACCTTGCTCTTCTTCTGTAGGTTGTCCTCTGTTTGAGGAACCATGCTGGGGACTTCTAATAGTACAATATTCATTAACTTGATGATTATTCCATCCCTTAAGGTCAGAAGTAGCTGGTTTCACATCTCGAGCAATATGAGCTGGTTCAGTTGTTCCAAAGATGTGGTCCACAGCCAAATTGAGATTAATATTACTCCCATTTGAAGTGGATTCTCCCGGGCCATCCCCTGGATTAGTCACAGCCTTATGTGACCTTGATCTTCTATAAACAGCTTTATACATTTTATCTCTGTGTGACTGGGGCTCTAGTGAATCATGTGATGTAAAATTGTTGTCAACCTGTGCATTTATCTCTTGAACTCCATTATCTCCTTCATTTGATTTTGCTATAATATTGTCGTCCGCAGCCAAAGCTACATTCTGTTCCTCGTTCAAATCATTTACTGTAGTGCCAGAACAACCATTCTTTGGCACTAAAGATTTTATTTCATTCTTGGCTGGACTTTCAAGGTCCCTTGAACTCCTTTTAGACCTTACCTTTGTTGAAACAGAAGGAAAACCAATATATGGTTCCAACAGATGATCAGGCCCCCTACTGTGGTTGACAGAACCAATAGTGGTATGCTGAGCATCCACGTCAGAAGTTAGAGCTTCATCTTTAGCCCTATAATTGCTAGAAGCCAAGGGCCGGATTTCACTTGCAGAAGTATTATGAGGCTCCGAGGCAGTAGCAACACCATTCTCATTGATTACAGTCAAATTATCTATATTTACCTCTTCTGTTTGGATTTCCAAAGGAGGGGACAGGGTACCAAAATCCTTTTCCTCTTTCTCATGAACATTGACAAAATTTTGTTTATCATTAAAACAAATAACAGATCTGGCATTTGCATCTGATGACACAGCTTCTCCTGATCTTGAACACCTAGATGTACGAGCCCTAACCCCTCCCCATCGAATTTCTCTTTTCATATAGCCAACAAACAAGTCTACAGTATCTTTTACATGATCTGAGTTACCTTGGCCTCTTTCCGTTTTATGATGATTTAAACTTTCAGAATTAACATCGGTAGCTTGCTGGGCAGAATTTGATGATGAGGCAATCAACTCAGCTTGATTGTCAAACTTATCCTCAGCGGTCTCAAGCACAGATCTAGAATCTCGAACTGGCAACTTAAGAACCAATCTCCTCCTGTTCACTGCATTAGTACGAGTCTCAGGGAGTTCATGAGATTTCATGTCCTCAGATTCGTCCAATGCTAATACTTCCTTCCCCTTCATATGTCTTTGTTGATCATTATGCAAATCTCTACCAGATTCGTCACTTTCAGACTCTAGCGTTGATGATTCACTACCTGAAAAATCACCATCAAAACTATCTTCTCCATCTGTTGGTGTACCTGTAATTCTAGAAAATAAATGCAGAGCATTGCGAGCAGCAGCTCTTCGAGGCCTTGAAGATTTTGATTTAGATGATCTCCTACTTGATGCTTTCCGGACACTTTTTCCTTTCCTACTTCGGTTGTTCCTTAAGGCATTATCATCACACTCATCCAAATTCCTCCTTTTCACACGTCTCCCAGAAGAAGTCATAATCTCAGCCTGAAGAAAAGGAAATGAGAGTAATTCAAAGTAATTGCAATGTTAATAAAGAACAGTAAACCAAATTCTCTTCCCAGATACTTACATCAGTCTTGTGTTTTTTCCTTTTTAATCTACGATTGCCATCCATGTAAGTCCCCTCCCCCTCACTGACATCTATACTGCAACCTGGATCACCGGAGGCATCAGAACTTGAACATTCTTTCTCGCCCCCAGAAGAGTAGTCTTCAGTGACATTATACTCTGAATCCGTATCATCACTATGCACTTCATTTTCTGGTTCCCAATTCATGGCATCTATAAATTCAGGCAGTGGTTCTGCTGGCATGTCCAAGTCCGCCAATGGAAGCATCTGAAATTCTGGGTCCAGACTAAAGTCAGGACCAACAGCAAGCCTTAGTGATGAAGGGCGCCACTCAATGCCTAAAGCTCCTAAACGTCTTTGTTGATATTCACTCTGATAGGGTTCAGGGTATGGTATCATTGCTGAAAAATTTGACAGCAGTGAACAAACGCATGGGGAAGTGAGAGGTGAAAGAAACAAAGATAATATACTGCAAAGTATATACATACAAAGGACAGATACAAGAACAAAAAATAGAAACCTGAATCGCATAGCAGATCTTGCAAATTTCGTCGATATGGAACAAGCTGAGTTTCCTGAGACAAATATGAAGTTTTGAAGTATGATACTTGATGTTGAATTAAGAACAAGCCATCTTCAGGAAGGTTCCATATACAGTTAAGCAAAACAGTTAACACAACACACCTCTTTAGGTTTGTCTACTCAAAAATCCTTTTAAATGACAAAACTCTATCAAGAAATTTATCACTCAACGAAAGGACTCAGGACAGTAAATGTTTCATTATAAAATGCATCTATAACATCTGTCAGTTTGTACAAGAGTAAATAATGTACTAAACCTCAGCATCATCTTCTCCCCAATCATCACACAGCAAGTTAGACTATGGATCTGTAAATACATTGAGGTTCTCATCACTCTGGGACCATCACTTTCCTAATAAAAGGAAGTGCCTTGTATTTAGAGGCTCAAATTAAAAATACGGTGTCTCATTTGCGCATTTGTGCCTTTCCCGCCTTTTTCTTCAACTTCTTTTCTTTTTCTTTCCCTTTAAAGTTCATCTTCCTCTCATTTTTTTAACACCCATAAGCCAGATAGACATTATAAGGTTATCCAAATTGGAAAAGAGGAACGGAAGCACAGTTAACCAACTAACCTGGTCAAGTACACCACCATGGGTATCTAGAATAAGAGGGCGATAATCACCAAGGAAGAACTGCCCATCATGTGTAGACAAAATTATAACTAGAACAGATTCGATAGAAACAGCAGAAGCATAAAGTTGTTGGAGTATGTACCTGATCATATTTGGCATCATTTTGAGACTCACCCTGACCAGTGCTTAATATGTACAATTGACCAACATCATCCGAAAGTATGATCGATGTCCCATCTCTACATTGCCAACAGAAATTTCAACAAAAACCAAATATCAATAATTTAGATATTAAAATGAAAGGCACATATACACTGACTTTTGGTGCATATTCGTTTCTTCAAATCTTTGATTGTTTGGTTCTTGATGTTTCAGACATCCATTTATAATTTGTACCATCTAAAGCATTACTTTGGGTTCATGAAACTACTTCCCTGATCATAAAGAATTGAAGGACTTTCCTAATACTTGAGACTTACTAAATTCCTTCAACACTTGCAAATTTCCACAGATAAATACAACACAAGGACAATCCTTAAGCAAAATGGTGTGTCAATTTATCAAGTCAAAAGAAATATTATCTGACCATTAAAGAAAACAAAAAAACACAAAAATTATAATACTCTATGAGAGGTTTGGGATTCAAGTGAGGGACACAACTAAGGAGCTGTTTGGTAAGACTAATACCTTAAGTTTGGTATCAGATTCCCAGCTTTGGTATGAGTGTAATAATTGAAAGTTGTCAAAGAAAGCATATATTTAACATTTAACAAAAAAATTTGTGATGTTAAAATTAAAGGATGTGAGATTCCTGGTTTTTGAGATGCCTCAAGAAATGGTATCGTTCTATGCATATTGGTATCTTGAAAGCATATTAACATCTAAGCTAACAAAATTAAGATGATAGTGCACCAAATAACTCAAATGTCAAAAGATACTAATTTTCAAGGACCATTTTAATTCAAGCTTAAATAGTTAAATGAAGTCCCAAAAATACTCTTTATAATAATCTCTAACACACTTCCTTCACATGAAAGATCCTTAGATTTGATGTGTGGATAAAATGCAAGCCCAGTATCCCTTGAAGAATTTAATTTTCATTAAGAGGATGAGAAAGGGAAAGAGTTGAACTCCTGACCACTTTGTAATAAAAGCTTCACTACAATGTTAAACATCACTTAATTCAAGAGCTTGTGCAGCTAAGTGAAGACCAACAAATAGTTTTTTTTTTTTTCTTTATTTATAATCTCTAACACTAGTACATGATATGAGGGCAGGAAATTAGAGCATTCTGAATACATACACAAACTACAGAATCAGTATCAGTATTAGCATAAATAAAAATTATAATGATGCAAGATAATAACCTTTAAACAAGATAAACTGATTCACAATAAGGTTCTATGATGGCACTATCAAGGTACTTACGGGGAAAATTTTCCATCAACCAGCTTGAAACGCGACATCTCATATGTCCGAATAGGCTTTCCTTCCCATATCTAAAAGTCATGATGTGGAGGTATTTAATAAAATATAAGACTGCCTAAGAATCTGCAATGAAATAAAAGTAACTGTTGACTCACATCCCACACAATGGTTCTTCCATCATATCCAGCACTCATAGCTATCCGGGGATTGAATGGATGAACATCCAGAACATATGTCTAGCATAAGCAAAGCATCAAAGTAGATAAGCAAGTTAAATCAAAAGCATCAAGAAATCATCAAATCTTTTCCATCCTCTAATTTACTTAAAATCAAGAGAATAAAGTTAGCAATTAATGAATATAAAAGAAGATAGCAGTCAAATGCACAGCTTAAAAGTGAATTAATATGCAACACTAAGCGTCTAAATCCTCTACAATTTGCTTGGGAGATGCAAACCACGCCTTTCATTAAGTGCGTTATTTGACCAAATGGAATCTCATCCATTGATTCTGCTAAATGTTTGTCTTCAATTTATCTTCACCCTCGTATTCAACATCTGAAATCCAAATCTCAAAGTTCCCATTTTCCATTTGAAACACAGCTCCATGCACCACCATAGTCTACCACTTTCCATCAAGTCGAAACTCAGCTCTGTCCACCATGCCCTTTGTGTTGCAGATTCATCCTTGCTGGCATCATTCTTCCAGATTCAGGAAAAGGCCAGTACAACCATGTGCTTGAAAATGGTTTCGATTTGGATCCCAGAAGTGAAACTGATCGATGATTCAGGTATACTTCCAAGAAGCCAACAAGGCAAAAAAAATAAATTTTTTTGCATGGGTCTTACAGATTCTGTTGCTTCCAGAAATTTTGCACCTCGATTCCTTCTTTCAAAATTTAATGCCTAATCAATATTTCTATTGTTATGATGTGATTATGTTAGGTAGTTTTGATACAACAAACTCAATTTGTTCAATGAAGAATGCGCCAACCTCACTGATTAATTTATTTAGAAATCAAATTTTATCTTCATATGGGAATTGCTGTGAGTTAGACAAGGTATTGGGGGAAAAAGAGCAATGGATTTTGGGGGGGGGGGGGGTGGGGGATTGCTGTAACATGAAAATTGTATGTGAACCTTACATTTCTATAATCTAAGTTAAACAGGTTCCGTCATACGATGTTTGATTTTGCAAGTCCCAAGTTTTTTCTATCAAAAAATATTAATTATTCAATTAGTTGAAAAACAGAGTTCAACGGAAAAGCATGGAGTGCATCTCCTTTGAGAAATGCAGAGAATTTAAATACACAATACCAATGCATGGGAGCAAAGACAATATTTTGAAATATCACCTCAATAAAACCCCTCTTTCAAGGTCGCATTAAAAATAAATAAATGATAGTCTTATAACCATTCAATGGAAATTGCTTAGTAGCTTAAACTTGAGATTCAACTAAAGCATTAACATAATAAAGGCCCAGTCAAACTACTAGGGTTAGAATTTACGTAAGTTTCAAGTCCAAAAAATTGTTGTAAAAAACAGTGTCAAATCCATGCCAAGTGTAATTTAAGCACTTACAGATTCAGTATGTCCAGTCAAAGAGTGCACCAAGCTGCCATCAGAAGCATTCCAAACACAAATTCTGCAATCTGCAAATATATGTTGTAATCAGACAACTATCACCTCCAAAGACACAAAACGAGAATGAAAATGACTGTCATCAAATACAGATAAGAGTGGTGTGACAACAAATTAAGGCATCATGCATGCAATAACTATTTAATAACGTTAACAAGAAAATAATTCATACATTACCATCATATTGCATGCATAAAATAAAATTTAAACAAATGACTATATCTAACCTGCTGTAAATGTAGCTTATCCAAAATGATCTAACTGATGAGTATACATGAAAATTAAGGCCACAGTACTTGCATTAAGTGACCTTTATGACAGAAGCCCGCTACTATAAACAGAGAAAGCTAAGAACAGATATCATGAGCCAGCCAACCCAGCCATTTCAGAAGTACTTAATGCTTACCAGTTCAATAAAAATCTAATAATGTTAACAAAATAAATGACATTTTACTTGAATGGTGAGACAGCAAGGTTTGATACGAACTTTTTGGGGGGGAAATCCTAGTGTTACAATAAAGATGAAGGTCAACTGGCTAAATGCACAAAAGACAAAAGAAATACACAACAGTCTTCTTAAGCATGTGGTTTGGAGTTTGCAGAAATCATCAAAGATATTATTAGACATAACCAAGAAGCAACAGACATAAAGAGCTTCCAATCACTAGTTACATTTAAGTGCTAGGGAGATAATATTCTAGCTAATCTTTTAGAAATTTTTTATTTTAAGATTTAACTTAATTGTTCTAACATCATGTACTGTTTTTAATTCCAGATTTTGAAACTGGTTACTTGTTATCTATTTCATTATCTTCTAAAATCTCTTATATTTACGGATTTGAGTAGCAGACTTGTTGCTACCCAAAATCCTACAAGACTTGTAGCAGACTTTGGCCAATCCTGTAAGTTTTTTCCCACCATTCTGGAATATGACATACAAAAATAATCCTTCATTCTTGCTCATTACGTAAAATGATTCCCCTTTTTACCAGTTGAATGCTTTCTAACAAAAGAATCCTATCATCCAAGGTCACTACTACATGGAAAAGGTAAAGAAACAGAATGATCACAAGAAGACATGAGAAAGATGGCAAGAAAGTATGGATTGAGGAGAAAAAGACGAGAAAGAAACAACTTACCCATGATAGCTGCAAGAACAAAGCGGTTGTCTAGGCTCCAAATAATCATATTTACACCACGTGGAGTTGGTAATATTCGCTGACGAGGACCCCCTCTTTGAGGTTGAGGAGGCATTGGAGGAGGTGGAACTCTAAGATGATATGCCCGTGTCCATCGGCCAGTTTTTCCCTTAATTGATTCAACATAAGTCCAATGAAAAAAGGGCATGTTGTTAAACAACAATTGAATAAATTAGGGCTTGTATTTTATATTATGAAGGGCGGAAGACAGCTCTCACTTAAAAAAGAACACAATAGAAAACAAAACTTGCACAACACATTTGATGACCCCTTACATGTGACCTGCGTGATTTGGAAATCCATATAATGGCACTCCCATCACGAGAGCATGTAACTATATTGTCATGATTGAACCTGAAATATAATATTGGCTCTTAGATATGCTAAGTATCACCAAATGTTTGGGGTTAAATAAATTTCAAAAGTTCCAATGGGAAGGGTAGAGATGAAGGAAGCATGGGGTTAGAGCATTAATCAATCTATTCCTACTACAAGTTATAGAAACTCACCAGGAATTCTTAAATTTTGGAATATTATCCTCCTTCCAACTGTCTGCTGAGGAGAATCGAGAAGCAACTGCACATCCACTGCAAAGAATGGTGTGACAGCATCAGCATGAAAAAATTTCTCCACCATAGCTTACACACACACACACACTAACCTGAATTGCACATAATTAACATCATTTTCATGCCCTGATAACACATCTATCTCATAATTTGGTTGGTCAGAATCATCTGGGCCTGGTTTACAAGCATTCCATACCTGCAAAACATTAAATATTTAGTTCCAAATATTTGAATGTGAAGATAAAAGTTAGCTCAGCTAAAATTTAGATAACATTATCCCTTGTTAAAGCTAGATCTTCTCTCCGACTGAATGAGATCCAAAGCTCCTTAAAAGTAATTACAGAGTACGTGAAGACAACCGAACTGTTTTCTATATGCAATCAACTATTAACCTATTGTAACATTAACTACCATTTGACCAATAAAGTCAAAAGCACTTCTCCCAATGCCTTTGGCAACAAGAAACCTCAAAACCTCATGCTAGTTGAGTAAAGGGCCATTGATCCAGGTGCTCACTTCAGGCAGCATGCAGAAGCTATTTCACGCAAGATAGGAAAAACACAAATCTCAGCCTCTTAAAAAGAAAGGGTTCATTCACTTTTTTAAAAAAATTATCATTTGGGTTATTAGACATTCATTTTAAATTAAGTACATGGTGACCTGAACAGCTGATTGTTTTATATGACTATTATGCTTGAATAGTCAATCCTTATGTCATATGTTATCACATAGATCATGCTTGTTTTCTATTCAAATATCACAGTTTTAGCTTTTATAGCCAGTCCCAAGCTTGGATAAAGGAGGGTTGTTAGGCCCTTGATAGCCAATGTAAAATTCCGTTGAATCTTCATGACATGGATCAACAAAGAAATTGTGCTAATGCTTGTTGTCGTTTAGCGTCTTGCTTTACTCTGTCATTCTAGTGCCTCACCTTGAGGTGCTATGGGGCTCTAAGGCTTTATGTTGCATTTAATTACCTTCCATTTGGTAAGGTTAAAAAACAAAGTAAGCACTTAGATAAAAGATGTCAGCAACCAGCAAAAACCCACAAATTTGCCAATACATGAGTGGAGGTACACAATTATAAGTGAAGGGAGACCAGGGATTGAATAGTGTTAATTGATAGAAGGTGGAGATGATGATTCCAGAGGAATATGAATTCCCTATACAAACCTCATCAAGTCTCGGGAGGAAAACAACAACTTACACAAGTTGAAGAATACATCTTTTCTTATGAGGTCTGATAGGAAAGGTATAGAAGAATTTAGGAAGAGAAGAGAGGAGAGAGAGGGAAACAAGGGACAGAGGAGAGAATAGAAGAAAGGCTTCTGTATGACTCATTCATCAAAATGATCAACAACAGCATAATAGCCTAGGACTCCCCTTTATATAGGATTAACTCTAACGGCTAATAACTACTTCCTAACCTTCCTAATCTACCGAGGCTCATAGAACTAGTGAGTGCCACTTAAATCCTCTAAGTGCGGCCTCATGAACTTAATTGTGCGCCAGTACTTAATCCCTAATTTTATCCCCAATTCCTAATATTTACAGCCTACATAACAATGCTCCCCCTGAAGAACCTTTGTCCTCAAGGGTTAGCAACCGCAAAAGCAGGAAACTGCAGCTGTAAATGATAGAGCAGAACCCATGAAGCCTCCTCATCGGGCAACTGCTTCCATTTGACAAGAACCTTAGTCACAATACGACCCTCTCTCCTACCAACCCGCTTCTGCAAAATTTGTTCTGGTTCTTTCAAAGTAGGAGGTTCTGGCCAATTAATGGGTGGGTGCTGAGGCCTCACTGATGGGTTAGGACACAACTTCGGCAAAGAGATGTGGAAAGTATCATGAATCCGAGTTTTAGCAGGTAACTCAAATTTGTAGGCAACAGGCCCTTCACGTTGCTTAACTCTATAGGGGCCAAAGAATCGAGGAGCCAATTTCTGATTGCTCCTAGTAGCAGCTGAAACTTGTCTATAAGGCTGAAGATTTAGGAAGACCCATTGACCCTCCTGAAATTCCCAGTCTGTCCTATGTGAATCTGCCCGTTGCTTCATCATGTTGACAGCTTGGGATAAGTGGTGCTTAGCCACCAATAATGCTTCCTTGCAAGCTACAAATGACCTATCCACTGCGTCTACCACAGCTGATCGAGGTAAATAGGGAACATACAAAGGTGGCTTTTGCCCATACAAGAGCTCATGAGGAGTAACCTTGGTAGATGAATGAAAAGTGGTGTTATACCACCACTCAGCTAAGGGCAACCAACAAGACCACTCTCTAGGTAGTTCCCAACACAGACAACGCAAATATGTCTCCAAACACTGATTCAATACCTCTGATTGCTCATCTGTCTGAGAATGATAAGATAAAGTTAGCTTTTGCTCAACTTTCAGCATCTTAAGAAATTCCTACCAAAAGTTACTAAAAAAGATAGGGTCCCGATCTGATATAATCTCCACTGGAGCCCCATGTAACCTATATATGCCATCCAAAAATTGTTGTACAAGAGTAGAGGCCAAAAATGGGTGTGAAAGAGCAATAAAATGACCATACTTGCTTAGCCTATCAACCACCACCAAAATAGTGCCTTTCCCATTGAATTTCGAAAGACCCCCAACGAAATCCATTGTCACACTCTCCTATACCTTGCTGGGAATTGGCAAAGGCTAAAGCAAACCTAGATAAGCTACCGTTTCATACTTGCATCAAGCACACACGTCACAATGCTTGATAAACTCCTTCACTTCCTCAAACAAATGCCTCCACCAAAAGAGTGACTTAACAAGCTGATATGTAGCGTGTATTCCTGAATGACCTCCTTGAGAAGAGGCATGTAGCCATTTCAAAATTTTGTCTTACCCGAGGCTCATTGCCTACCACTAGTCGACTTCCCCTTCGCAGCAAGTCCCCCTCCCAAGTAAATTTACCATCAACACCATTACCTTGTTTGAGATTATCAATAAGAGTTTTTACCTCAGAATCATTCTCCCAACTACCTTTAATTTCCAGCAACAAGTCATCGGAACAAGTTGATAAGGTAATCTGAAAAATCTGCATTTTTGGCATTCTAGACAAGGCATCAGCAACGTTAGTGTTGGTACCCTTCTTGTAACGGATTTCATAGTCGTAACCCATGAACTTAGAGACCCAATACATCTGGAATGAAGTTTTTAACTGTTGATCCAGCAGATATTTCAGGCTTTGCTGATCAGTTCTTATCACAAAACGTCTCCCTCCAAGTACTGCTGCCAGTCCTCAATAGCTTGTACCACAGCTAGCAACGCTTTCTCATAAATGGACAAGCTGTGGTGCCTTGGAGCTAAACCCTTGCTGAAAAACACCAATGGTTGGTTACTTTGTATCAATAAAGCACCAATACCCGAAGAACATGCGTTTGTTTCAACAACAAAAGGCTTAGAGAAGTCTGGAAGTGCAAGTACTGGTGCTGAACTAAGGGTTCCCTTCAACTTCTGAAAAGTGGCAGCGGCATTTGTTGACCATTTAAACTGATCTTTTCTTAATAAAATTGTTAAGGGCTTTGCCAAAACCCCATATCCTCTAATGAACTTCCTATGATAACCTGTTAACCCCAGGAAGGAACGCAATTGTTTTACCGTGAATGGTTCAGGCCAATCCAGCACTGCTTTAACTTTCTGTGGATCTGTAGAGACAACCCCATCCTGTATAATGCGCCCCAAATAGTCAACCTTGGTGGCAGAAAAGGTGCACTTACTTTCTTTTACAAAGTAATGATGTTTTCTCAATATTTCAAGGACTTTTCTCACTCTAGATGCAAAAACATGCTGGAACTATAAACAAGGAAGTCGTCGAAGAAAACAAGCACAAATCTCCTCAAGTGCTCTCTAAATATACTATTCATGGCACCTTGAAACGTTGCTGGTGCGTTGGTGAGTTTGAATGGCATTACCAACCACTCATAATGGGCCGAGTGCATCTTAAATGCAGTCTTATAAGAATCACAGAGGTTCCATCCTTATTTAATGGTACCCTACCCTGAGATCTAAATTAGTGAACCAACGAGCTTCTCTTAATACATCCAACAACTCCTCTACCAATGGAATTGGGTATTTATTTTTAACCGTTCGCTTGTTGAGTTCCCGAAAGTCAATACACATGCCAAGTGCCATTCTTTTTCTTGACTAAGACTATGGGAGAGGCAAAAGGAGAAAAAATTTCTTGAATCACCCCTGCTTCCAATAACCCTTTTACCTATCTCTGGATTTCGTCCTTCTATATGGCACGATGGCGATTAGGGTGCAAATTAACAGGATCAGCCCCTTCGTGTAAAATCACCGAGTGGTTATAACCCTCACAGAGTAGTGGTAGGGACTGTGGTCATCCACAAGCTCCTTTAACAGCTTTTTAATATCACCTGTAGCTTTCTTAAGGCCATCCCTTAGAATACATGCTTGTGGTTCAGATTCCTCAATAGAATGAAGGAGAAAGAGTTGACTACCTTTTGACCCATCGTCATCAATTCTTCTAACTAGCTTACAATTTAATAGAGGGGTCGGCCGCAAGGTACACATAGAAACATTTTACCAAAAAGTCATGGACAAGTCATCATAGTTCCAGGAGGCGTGATGCACTACTTCTTGTAACCAATGTAACCCTAGAACAATGTCATAAGTTTTGATTTCCATGACTCGCAGATCAAAAGTGAAGTCTTGGCCCTACATCCTTCACTTGAAGTTCTTCCAAATGCCAAAAAGCTTCAACCGAGAACCCCCTGCAACTTCCACCTCACCACAAGCTTTAGCATTCTCCTTCCATCCAAGCTTTCGGGCTAAATTATAATCCAGATGACCGTGGGAAGCCCCGTTATCTATCAATACCTGTACTGGCTTACGGCCCACATAACCTTGTATACGCATAGATATAATACAAACACCCCCCTGAATCGTATGGAGGGAAATTTGAAGACGAAATTTGAAGACATTCAGCCGCTTCAGGAAGAGGTTCAACTTGAGGAGTAACATCCTCTTTTTGCTGATGCTTCGTCCTCCCCTTTGCTATCAGGATCGAGTTCTATTAATTGAATTTGCATCCGCTGGTGTTAAGTACAAGTATGACCACAAGAGAACAGCTTATGACAGTAGACACAAAGGTTCTTTGCGCGAAGTTCATCTAAATCATCTTGGTTGAAAGCTTGTGACCATTTTGAATTATATAACCTTGTTCGTGCCGCAGAAGTCGTAGAAGAACCTGCACTGAAATTGCTGTTGGATTTTCCCAAATATACACTGGGTTTGACCGAAGAGGTTATGTTGTTGTCAGCAGTCTGGGACCCACTTGAAAAAGATGGACTCTTGGAATTTCGCCACTTGGAGAAAGAATCGGACACGTCACCGCTGTTGCGTGGCAGCGTCGACTTAAAAACAGTCACTTCTTGAAGGTTATATTCATAAATCTTCGCGACACTTCTAGCCTCCAACAATGATTGAGGTTGTTGAAGACGAACCTATCTTGCATAGTTGCTATGAAGCCCTTCAATATACACTTGAATGGCATGGTCCTCTCATAATTGCAATTTGCAGCGGAGAGTATCAAACTCATCGTTGTAGTCATCTATCGATCCTGTTTCGTAAAGACGCTTGAAATCGCCCATCGATGACTCATACGAGGACCCAAAATGAACCCTGAGTGGGTGTTTGTATTCATTCCAAGATATCGCTCAACGTTGCTCTTCTTCCACAAACGTCTGATGCCAAATGTACCCCTTTTCTTCAAGATTACCACTTGCGAGTCATACCTTCCAGTTCTCCAGTGTCCTATCAAGCTCGAAATACCTTTCACAATTGTAAATCCATCCCACAATGTCCATACATTGGAATCTTGGGAATTCCATTTTTGTTAACTGAGTCAGAGGACTATAACCCCCTTCCTATGTCTTGTTTCGATGATACCCCATGTGATTGTTGTTGCGTGGAACGGTGGTCTCTTGCATTTCAGCCTCATAATGGTGGGAGTCTTGATCAAAAGTCAAAGACACCAAACGATCAGAGAGAGCCTGAATGGCCGCCGGCAAACCAGAAAGATGTTGTAGTGTCTTTTCAACTGCCTTGAAACGAGCCTCTATAGAATTGGACATGGCGGCAGCAGAACTTAAGAACGGGTTACAACCATTCAAGAACGAAAGAAGATAGAAGGCAGGCCAAGGAGCTCAACGGCTCTGATACCACTAATAGGAAAGGTATAGAAGAATTTAGGAAGAGAAGAGGGGAGAGAGAGGGAAACGAGGGACATGGGAGAGAATAGAAGAAATGCTTCTGTATTACTCAGTCATCAAAATGAACAACAACAACATAATAGCCTAGGACTCCCCTTTATATAGGATTAACTCTAATAGCTAATAACTACTTCATAACCTTCCTAATCTACCGTGGCTCATAGAACTAGTGAGTGCCACTTAAATCCTCTAAGTGCGGCCTCATGAACTTAATTGTGCTCCAGCAGTTAATCCTTACTTTTATCCTCAATTCCTAATATTTACAGCCTACATATCAAGGTCATTATTCCTAAGACCGTCACAAATACCAGATGAGTCAAATATAAGGAGCAGAACTAAAAATAGATGGGAAACCCTGTGGAAAGAAAAAATTTGAAGCTATACTAATGATTACAAGACAACACAATTTCTACATACATACCCTCGCTAGATTGTCAGAACTCCCAGTGACAAAGACAGTTCCACTAGCATTAAATGCACAACAAAAAATCTGATGGCTCAGTGGTAAATTACTTGAAGATGGACCACTGCTCCTCCCTAAGCCAATAGATATTCCTAGTTAGTCATTTGAACCCGGGAGAACTCAATAAATTATAAAAACACAAAAGAACAAACTGACCAATAACAGAATCAGGAGGCCTTGGAACATATATTCGTGGACTTGATTGGGAATGCCTTGCGTCCCAAATTCTACAAGTTCCATCGTCAGATGACCTGCAAAGTAAAAGAAACAGTACAAAAAAAATTAATACATGTAGAACCTCCCTGAAAATAAGGATAAGGAATACATAAATTTGTAGCCTGATATGCAATTAGAAATTATCCAAATTTCATCATGCAATATATTAACACTTCAAAACACATTTAGAAAAGGAAAGAAAAGGTCCATATCAAGTAAAACTAATAAAAGTTGTGACTTTTTGCTGAAAGTTGCCTCAAGTATTTTATGGGCAGTTATATTGTAGGTTGGAAGGAAATGCAGAAACAAGTGGGGCACACCATAACATGTTTGACATAATCAAAATATAAAATAGAAGCCTGTCTTGTAAATACTTAGAAACTGTCATGCTTCTGGCCTGAGATGTTGGTTCTGGTTAACAGTCTTCTTACTTCAAAAATCTTATGATTCACAATTTTGCTGTTGCCCTCAACATTATAGAGGATATTTGTAAAATAGAACTTTGTAATATATAAAATGTGTATATATTAGACAACATAATAAATTCCTTTTCTTTCTTTGTTAATCTGATGACTTACGATAAAAGTTGGTACACAGCACTAGGTCTAGGACTAAATGCAATAGCAGTGACTGCTCCAGTATGACCCCGCAAAACTGATATTGGTAGGCCATCAGGCAAGCGCCACTATGAAAACAAAAATCAACAACATATTAGAGTATCATGAAAAAGACATGGGAAAAGTAAGATAAGGAACACAAAAACATGTCATCTGAGTCACAGAGCTTACAACTCGTATGATACAGTCATTTGAAGAGGATGCAACTAAGGCATTGTTTGAACTGACAGCTAAGTCAGTGATGTCACCCTATCAAGCATATCATATATTTAAACTTTAAGAATGTTAAAGCAAATCAAATGTGGTCAAACGAGAAAATATATTTACTGCACAAAACAAACTCACATCATGTCCACGACAACTAGCCAAACAATATGCAGTTTCCATTGACCAAATTTTTACAAGTCGATCATCTGACCCGGTAATGACATACCTCCCAGACCTGTCAAATGTAGCTGCATGCATGTTAAGGCAAATCATCAGCTGCACATCTAGGAGAAAAGTAGCCTGCTCTCCAAAAGCATAGGAATTCAAGAGAGCAGCTGCAGAAACAATAACTACAAGAAGACTTAACAATAAAAAAAAATAGAATGTTTCTACTAAGAATATTGTCCCAAAAAAATATTAGATACTCTCGAATGAAATTTCATTCAAGCTCTCTCCTCATTTAATTACTTTACATTTTACATTCTCTCCCCACATATGAACTATTTTTACTGGAAAGAGTATGAATTGCATGGTATTCCAGGAGTATGTAGCAATTTCTCACTAAATCTTTAATGTCTAGAGCAGACAATAGCAAAAATTTGAAGAAATAGGTGCCCAAAGAAAAAGGAGATATGAAATAGAAAGGTTCTTCATGGCTTTCCTAGACATATAGGAAGAGATCAACAAAACTGTTTATTCAATATGGAGGCATTAATGAAACAACCAAAGAAGCCAAAGCAATAAAGCTTTTGATAATCAGAACAATGTTTCTGAGAGCATCTTGTAAAAATAGATTCATCAAATATCTTGTAGATCTCAGAACAAATCAAAAAACAAGCAAAAGGCATATGACACAAGGACACTCGTTACTTTCTCATTAATACACAAAAACTGGGATTTTTTATGTGATGTTTAAGATTAGGGTTTCTGATTAGTCTATACAAGTCAAATCCCACTTCCAAACAATGACAGAAATCAGGAATTATATACTCCCTCCAATAATGTAGGAGCTAAATCGGGGGTTGACTTTTTGCCCTAAATGTAAGATCTATTTCCCAAATTTGTCAATCTTTTCTTAATTTACTCCTATTAATGCTCCCTCAACAATAATCAAGTAAAAGAGGGATGGAGGGAATTAAGGAAGATAATTAGGGTCTCTTATAAAAAACATGTCATATTAACTAATTTAACCAACTTCCTCAATCTAATCAAATTAGGTAAATAGGTTTTACATTAAGGACCGAAGGGAATAGATTTTTTTTACAATTCAGATAACCATAAACTATTATTCAAATTAATTAAAAAAACTATCTTTGAAACACTGCTTGATTTGTAACCAAAATTCCTTGTTTTCAATAGTTTTTTCCTATTTTCTTCTAATACTTACAACCAATCAATAGCCCTTTTTTTCATTTTCACCCCTCTTGTTCTGCTGACCTAAACCTAAATAATACCCTTCATTGTGGATATTCATTAAATCCATCCGGTGATTTCCCCACATTTGCCCTGTAAATTCTAAAACATTGTATCAAAATCCTCAAAATTGCAGTTAATGTCTAAAAATCTGCTGACATCCTTGACATTAAACTTCAATACTGCAAAGTAAAGCTATCCAGATTTCCAAATACAAAGAACCCTCTTGAATCTATCCTACAATGATAGAAGAACATAATCAAATTGGGATGTTTGATTAAAATGGATGACATATTAGGTGCATAGAAGAAGCCTAAAATGGCATGAGATTACCACA
This sequence comes from Inga laurina, assembly GCA_963855925.1. Classification (NCBI taxonomy): domain Eukaryota; kingdom Viridiplantae; phylum Streptophyta; class Magnoliopsida; order Fabales; family Fabaceae; genus Inga; species Inga laurina. The sequence goes on along the minus strand of OY979702.1, from coordinate 18,756,996 downwards.
TTGGTAGTAAATAGTTTTTTTTTTTTTTTTGGCCAGAGCAGTAAATGTAGCATATAAAAATCATATATGAAAATTTTCATTCTAAATGATGTGTTTGCTGACCACAGAATTTTTTTTTTTTCTTTCTTGGGCAACTGGCCTTACACACACTAATTCAAATTCATGTAAAACAGCAAATTAGCCTCAGTTATACTTTCAAAATGTTTCTTCCTTTCAAATTTGGAAGATTTCATCCTTCACAACAGAATATCTTTCCATTGTTTTACTCCTCAGGATTCAAAAGAAAAAACATAAAGCATAAAATGATCCCATTTCTGCACAAGGCATCCACTGAAGCAATTCCTGATGTTTGAAGGGCACGATAATGCACAGAGCTTCAAATATAACGGATATAATATAAAATAGAATCCACACCTTTGAAAAGGGGTGGAAAATACAAAATTAGTTGCTAAAATTTAAATTACAGCTGGATTATGAATATGACAAAAAAAATATACTCAAACCAAAATACCTGTGGTAAAAAAGAGAGAAGAGAGCAAGGGATAAGTGTCTTGCTCCCTCTTGAAATGTACAAGTACTATTAATTAATACAATGGATCTATATACTGAGAATCATAGAGATACCTACCACAAAGTTTAACATGAGTATCAAATAGAATAACCTACCACAATAAACAGCATTGCGGTGTCCTCTTATCCTCTTTATATTTTGCATCTTCTGTACCATGGTCGAAGGTTTTGCAATGGCATAGCATGCAGCACGTATAGATGGTGCACGATGGTGCCTAGTGAAACCACCCCCAATTTCCCTTAAACGAAGTCCTTGAACCTGATTGGCCTTCATATGAGGCCAGCGCATGTAAGGTGGTGGTCGTTTAACTTCATTTGTTTTGTCCCTGTCATCTGAAGCAAAGAGAGAGCCTAATAAGTAGACAAGGTGGAAGAAATATTTTCAATTTAAGGCGAGATTAACAGAGTAAGACATCATTGTTCTCAGTGGATAACCAATAAATATGCAGATTAGAATGAGAATTTTCTGAACAAACGAGGTAAAAATGTCATCAACTAAAGTGAAGCAGAAGTAAAAGTCACCCACCCCTCAGAAGTGAAAAGGAACCCATTCCAAGAAGAGTAGGTACATCAGCTGCATTGGGAGCATTTCCACGACTCATGCCAAATGATGGGGACATTGTGCTTGATAATAATTGCTTCAAAAGCTTTACCAAGTGGTCCTTATCAATGTGAGGATACCTAAATAATAATCACTCATGACATCAATAACAAGGGCATATAGGAAAGGGAAATAGTCACATAAACATTAATTGCATTCTCAGTTTTTCACCAGCAACAACATAAAAGAACAAGACATAGGTAGACACCGGACTGATGATATGCATAAATGAGAAAATGGACCTGAACTTGTAAACTTGACAAACTATCAATATGAACGCAATCTCAACAACAGTTATAGAATGAGAGAGAATCTTAAATACCTTTCCACCAACTGGTTGTAACTTAAAGGGAATGATAGACCATTATCATCTTCATCTCCACTAGGCATCCCGCTCCTTGAATACCAAGCATGATACCTTCTAGGTAAGAGTTGATGCTCAAGAAGCTCATTCCATAATTGAACACAAGTTCTTTGACATGGCCCGGAAGAAAGAAAATGCATAATGAGAAAATAAACTTCTCTAAGGTCCACATCCACATCATGATTCCGACCCACAACTTCCGGCTGACCTTTCTCACGCACCTTACTGGTAAAAGTCAAACGTTTCATATTCACAGTGGGTGCATCACCAGATGGGAGATACTTCTGCAGAGCCATGTCCCTGTAAAGAGTCAAAGAAACAAATAACCCATCAATCCATCATACAAATCCTTCCAGAAGTAAAAAAACAAGGATGATGTACAGAATGACACTTATTAAGGAAATGATTAGAAGTACAAGCTACACATAGCCAATGCCTAACAATATGGTTTTGATCCTGTACATAAACTAAGGATGCATAATGACAAAAGCAACTCCAATTTGAACTACTTTTTCATAAAAATCATCCTTAAAAATAGAAAATTATAACAAAAAATTTGACCATCTCACCCGCCAACACTCCAAATTTCATTTTATCAAAGAATGAGGAAATTGTGGGTGAGACCTGAAACATTAAAAGTAGCGCATGCTTATCTAGAGTGTAAGTGCTAATTAGCTCTATTTTGCAATCACAACTATCAATATGACATCTCTCTTTAATTAAGCTTAGCATTGTTAAAACAGGCTAATATTCCCAGACCACAAGTTTTAAGCAGACATTCTTTGCTTAATGTGAATTATGACATCTTCTAATTCATTAGCTCAGATGTTTTGATAAAAATTTGGGAAATGAGGTAAAGCTGACAAAGGGGGCCTCAAAAAACGAGCACTAAAACTAACTCTCGTTTTTTAGAGAAAATGGTACCAGACACAAAATGATGAGACGATTAGCAATCAATTAGTAATCTCCTAGCATTCGAGATTAGTTTCTGTCCAGCAAAAGGTGCAAGGGAATGCCATCTATCCAAAGCCAGGAGAAATCAATAATCACTCATACGTTTCTAGAACTTTCAACCCATAAAGAGAGACAGGTTATGCCAACTAAGACAGCTAGGCATACCTTTTGCTTAAATCAAATCAACTGCTTTGTTTTCCCCTCATCAAAAAAGCAATTGAGTAACTGATCTCATCTTCTACCCTATGAGTAACAATTGAAAAAAGGTCCAATAAAAAATTTGATTAGATAAAATGTGTTGACTGCAGTTGAGTGGATTTTTCAGGCTTAAGAATGAAACTGAGTAACTCATCTCATCTTGATAGAATAGTTTTACAATTAAGTATCCAAAATTATAATCTCACTTCTAAAAGGAGGAAGCAAAGTAATCCCTAAATATATTTTGCAAGCGTTTTAAACAGTGACTACATGCAATAAATGCCATTGCCTTTGGTCAAATGCATTGACCAAAGGAAAGTAAACAGAATAATAAAAAAAAACTACATAAAATTTTCCAAATCATGATTTGATACTATAATAATTAATGACTCTCCATGAAGAAAATCAAATCCTCTTAACCATCCAAAAAAATAAAGATCCAGAAGATAAAGCACTAAAACCTTAGACATAACTGACAGATTTAACCCGACAAGAAGACTATAATACTCCACGAACTCTCTTCTAAGCTTCTCAAACCCTGACCCTCCACATAATCCATCACACATTCCTCGGTAGCATAGGAGAAAACCCTAAATTCAATGTCTTCGAGCTTGGAGGGGAAAAAGAAGTGAAGCACACAAATGGCCACAGAAAAAGAATAATAGAAATTTAACAAATGCCCAAAACAATTGCAATTCCTCGAAAGGCAAAAATTCCAAATTGAAAAAGGTGGTGTTCCTTCTTATAACTACCATCAATTGTGTTGACTTTGCATAGTAATAACTGGGTTGCGGCTAGTTCTTGTATCTTCGGCTTCCTGGATTGCAAGAAAGGAATGGGGCCTCAAGAAGTCGAAATTTCGTAGTATTGGGAATCAAAAAGATTACTACTTTCAATAAATGAAGTGCGAATCACGCTCAAATTGCTAATTTAGATTCCATGAGGGAGCTCTTATAGCGTCTCTCTGGGCTCTGCTCTATGGTTTTTCAGTGCACAGGAGGCAGAGAACGGAGAGAGACAAATACAGAGAGTACGAGCGAAGAGATTGAACGAAGCGTTTTAAATCTTTACGGTACATCCACCCTCTCCTGTGCAGGAGCTTAGCAAAGGGCAATATACCAAAAATTAACTGAATTAAAATAATCATTTTAAAATAAAACCTTTATGCGGTGTTCCACGCGCGAGCGGAACTGTGAGAATCCTAGGGCCAAATCGATGTCTCAAAACGACGTCGTTTATTGTCGCAGCGAGGTCGAACTATACGTTTTTGTCACTTTATTGTGGTACGTGTACCCTAATCTTCCCGGAAAGCCATCTCGGCTGCGCTTGATATCCGGGGCTTTTTAACAAATTCAATTTCGGAATTAATAATTTTTATTTTAGTTTGTGTCCAAAAAATTAAATATTATTGAGATGCTATTTAATTATGGGTTAAGGTGCCCACTTAATACACTAAAGTGGTTTTTTATATACATCAAGTATCTTAAAAGATATTGTAGTGTATGAATACCCTAAAAAAATAAAAATTAATTTTTTTTCCAAGTGTGCTTAGCACGCACTCTAAACTTTTTTTTTTTCACTCTTCCAACACTATGGTATTTGTTCAAGTGTATTTAACACCTAGAATTATCTAAATTATTAAAAGTAAAATTGTATAAAAAGGGGTATTTTAGAGTAATAGACACACCTAAAAAATATTTCAGGGTGCTGGAGATAAAATACTTTAGGGACAAGAAAAAAATATTAAATTATCAACCTTAACCATTTAATTATTACTGGACTTTTTGGAATGAATAATCATCCGTTCATCACTCTCATAGTTTCACGCGGAAGGTTTTCTTAATTTTTTATAATTTAGTGAAAAAGAAGAACAATTGTTTTTCTATTTTTTATTTGAAAAATTGTTTTTCTCTCTATTCCATCATATATATGCACATGGAAGTTATCCATGGAGGATGTTTACCTTTTTCTTTTTTTCTTTTTTTTTTGGGTTTCAAAAGTAAACTAATGTTTCTCATATTTGATATATATCTCATAAAACATTGTGTATCCTTTTTCAATAAAATATTTATGCAGCATATATATTATATTGGATTGAAGTGTGAAATCACCATTCTCTACACTTTTTGTTTTCATTATCTCATACTTTTTTCTGTTGTATTTACAATAGTTATTGAAAAAATAATTTGTAGTGTTAGTTTGCTTGCTAATAATATAACTTGTCACGAACTAGGTATAATTATCGATTAAAATGATGAGCAAAATCAGCTTTAGTTATATTTTAATATAATATGAAACAATTGAATGGCCATTTTAAAAGTATATCATATTAAAATTTAATTTATATTGAAAAAATAAATAGTTACAATGGAAATTAAATATTATGAGCCGATACTAATATTTCAAAAAGATTGTACCAAAAAAATAATATTTCACAGAGAACTTTGTAGAGAAATAAAAAAAATTGATGATTCTTTTTCCTTTTGTTCTCAACTTGTTAACCAAAATATTATAAATATATTTACCAAAAATATATATAATAAAACTATTTCAATCAAATATCACTGAGAAAAATATGGAAAAAATATATAAGTTCAGTAAAAGCAAAGTAACATTTCCCAATTAAATCAAATAAAGGCGGAACAGTAGGAGTTTGACCTGGCCGTTTCCAAAATCAGTTATACAACTAACTTCAAAAGAATTCATAAGTTGTGTTCCCGGCAAAATGGAGGCTATGAGACAATGATAGCACAAAGTTTGTACTGGATAACGACAAAAGTTTCGTTCTTGTAGCACAACAGAATCAATCATCTACTATTTATAATTTTAACTCCGTGGCAAGGTAGTTCCTAAGTTTTAATTCAATACAACTTAGTTTTTATAATTTTGATTTGGTTGAAATTTAATCATTGAACTTTAAGTTATTGCAACTTCATTTATATGGTTTTACTGTTTTAGGCATTTAGAACATTAGTTTATAAAAATTAGTCCTTATAATTTTATTTTCTAGAATGTAGGAACTATGATTAAGGGCCTATTTGGTTTAAAGGGAGGGGATAGAATGGAAGGGGATGGAATGGAAGGGTAGAGGGTTACCTTATTTGATTTGGTTGAAGGGAAAAGAAGGGGATGAATGTTTAATGATTCTTTATTTGGTTCAAGAGAGGATGGGAGAGAAGATGATAACTAGTTTACCATTTTACCCTTATTGTTATATTATATTTTTTTATTGATTTAAATTATATAAATTAGTTTAAAATTAATTTAAAATTCACCATTCATTTCAACTTATTATTAACATGCAGATTATACAAAATTATTTTTTTTAGCAAAATGCAGATTATGCAAAATTAAGTAAACTAAAATAGTGATCATACTAAAATTGGTTCTCAACGTAGAAAGGAAGAACATATTCAAAGACAAAAACCATTGTAGAAAGGAAGAAGAAAACCAAACAAAGCACAATATGTCGGTTCCTCCTTGCAATCTTCGTTTAGCACACTTGAGAAAAAGAACTCAATCAAAGCTTAAGAAACAGAATAGTGATCAACAGCAGTTCAAAAATTTTGTCGAATCATGTCTTCAATTGAGTCCATCAGCATATCTGCGTTCTCTCTCTCTACTCTTTTGGCTTTCACTCACTCCAATTCAAACTGTATCAAAAACGCTGAGCTGTCGTCAAACTCTATCTCTGTCGATCTCTGGTCAAGACGTTGAAGAAGATGACCACGAAGATCGTCGAAAATGAGTACAGCTTCTCCCTTCTGGTTCAGTCCTGAAGATGCCCTCTGGTTCTGCGTTGAAGATCGTGCCAACTCCCTCTCTGGTTCAGCTCGAAAATGATGATCCTGTTGGAAAGATGGATAGAAATGGAAGAACATAAAATATAAGGGGGCAAATTGGTCACAAAATTTGGCTCCCCTCTAAAAAACCCCAATTTGGAGGGGACCAAAATGAGGGGAGGGAAGGGGTGAGAGAAGCAGATTTTTACTCCCCTCCCCTCTAAAATTTTAAACCAAATGAGGGGAGGGATTCATTTTTCTTCCCATCCCCTCCAACCAAACAAGCCCTAAATCTATAAAGATGGAGCTACGTCGAGTTAGAGATTCAAAGTTTAGAAACTGAATTTCAACCAAATTAAAATTATTGAGATCAAATAATTAATTTTTCCTTCTTTTTATTAAACAATACTACCTCCGGGCCTTAATATAGCGGTGTAATTACATTGCAGAGATGCAGAACTGTTACTTGTTTAAAACTAGTTTATGTCATCACAACAAGATGAGATGTTAATTTTACCAAGGGTTTAAGTGCTCCTGACATAGTGAAAAAGTTTATTTTAGCGATCAGATTATTTATAAACTGCTTTTCACGTAAATTGAGAAGTAATTCTTCTCACATACTTACCTCGTATATCGTAAATCATGATTGAAAAGCTGCTTTTAAGCATTCCAATCGTTAATCCAAACAAGTGTTCACTTTTTTAGTTTAGATATGAATAAATTCATGACAAGATTACTTATTTATTTAGATTAATTGAAAAGTAGGTTTAAATATAAATAAAATCACTAAAACATGTTAATTTTATTAAATAAATGTACATATATTATATATTATATGATTTGATAATTTTAAGAGAAATATTAAAATTGAAGTTATAAAAAATAAAAAGTGCTAATGTATTATTAAAAAATTTGTAATAATGCAAAAAAAAAAAATCCTTAATTAGATATATTTAATAGATAATATATATTACCAATAAGCTATTGGTTAAAATGGTAAGTGATATCACCCCTATGCAGGAGAAGGTAAGAATTAGGGCATGGCTGGGTTGAGACTTGAGAGATATTCATCATATGAGAATAGTGGCAGCCGCGACTACTTTCACATCTCCTTTTATATAATTATGTATTTGTACGTTCACGTATTAATTTAAGAAATCTATCTATCTATTGATTATATAAAAGAAGAGAAGTATAGAGTCCCTTCTCCTGCCATGTTGAATGTAGGAATAACAATTAAAATAATAAAGATAAAAATTAAAATATGTTGAAAAATAAAGAGAGATAATAACAGGGAGATAGTCATTACAAAATCTGAACTAGATAAATTGAAGTAATTATTGTCACTTATCTAAGTAATTATTGACTATAATATTGTACTATTTAATCATTAAATTAAATTTTTGGGTTGCAACTAATTATTTATTTTCTATTCAATCTTTTTAAATATCACGTATTCGCCATCGCCCAATGTGCGGGTTTCTAAACTCGTTAAACTTAATACTTAATACTTAATACGTGAACAAATATATAATTACTCCTCAAACTAGACTTGGAGTCCTACAACTACAACTACTAGGCACTCCTAGAGGCTATGACCCTCATCCTCAAACAGCAATAAGTAGTCCATCCATCCAACAATATTTCCTATACCCTGTAAACTTGTTGACCAATCCCACATTAAAATTATTACTAAAACCAAGATTGTCCCCTGGAGTGTGTCTTACCTTCTATAGGATGTGTATATATTATTAAGATACTTTGTAGGTTATGTTTTTTCATCATGAATGCATAATTATATTTCATAAAAAAAAAAGAGTTGAGACGTTAAACAAAAATTAAACATCCAATTCTTAAATCTTTTTAGTATAATAATAATAATAATAATAATAATAATAATAATAATAATAATAATAATAATAATAATAATAATGTTGAGGTGCAAAAATACTTATGGATTTTTAATCAAAGTGCATCCAGCACAGTATGCTTTTCAGAGATGTAAAAATACTCATGAATATTCAAAACGGGAATAAAAATATTAGGATCAATAAATAAAATCTAACACTATCACTTTTTATAGTGGGACCCACACTTTTTTTGTATATACATATGTAGAAATATTATGTTATATTTAACGGTTTTGACATTTTTCCAACTTTGAATGTTCATGAGTGTTTTTGTATCTTTAAAAAGTATATAGTGTTGAATGCACTTTTGAAAAACACTTAATAGTATTTTTATACCTTAACCCATAATAATAACAAAGTAATTTTTTTATAACTGAATTATATAAAACCACCCTGAACTTTGAATCATTTGCACATAACTTCTTTGATATTTTAAAATTTAAATTTAACCCTTTGACCTTTTATTTTTTTATTATTAACACCATGTCGTTAACTAACCATTATTTTTTAATGAAAATTGTCACATCATATTAACATATGACACATGGTATCCTATGTAAATTACTAATTGCATAAAATCCCTTGAACTTTAACCAGTTACATATAACTCCCATAAACTTTCATCAATTACAAATAACCCCTTGGCATTTCAAAATTTAAATTGAACTCCCTTAAATTTTTTTTATAATATTAAACCCATTGTAGTTACTTCTATCATTTTAATACATTTATTAAGATTTTTACTATGATTTGCCAATTAAAATAGCTTTATTTCATGGCAAAAATTAGAAGAATAATACTTAAAAAATATAAAAATAAAAATTTCATTATGTTTATAACACATTTACATATTTACTTGGGATAATTGAGTATTGATAGAATAAAAATGTTATCATTTGATTTTTTTTTTTTTGAATTTTATGTGTCTATTAATATATTTTATTTCAAAGTGCACTTTTGGAGAGAGCATATAATATATGAGAGAAAGCGATGGCAGTGGAACCCTCGGTTTAGAGTAGGAAGAAAGTTAGAATAGGGGATGGGAAGGCCTCGTCGGGGCAAGGTGGTACAACGAGAGGAGGACTGAATGGTTGCGGAGGAAGAGGAGACAAACGCTTTATCAGTGTTAGAGGGATGCAGGGAGGAAAAGCGAAATCATACAAGGACGCATATATGAGTGAGGATGGCCATGGTGAGGAGATGGAGGAGGAAAAGGAGGACTGGTGGAGTGATGGAGGGTAGCGCTCAAGTATAAGGATAGAGCACATGGCTCGGGGTTCTAATATTGTCTTACATCCAGAATATAAGGTGATGCTAGCAAGAAAATGGCAAAAATTCCTCATTGTTCATGTCCTAGGAAGAATGGTGAGGGAAGACGCTATGGAGAGAAAGCTATAGCAAATCTAGGGAGACGTTAACACTATCGATATGAGTTCTGGTTTCTTTCTCGTTTGGTATCAAAGTCAAGCAGTATTTGATCTTATGTTAACCGGTGGCCCGTGGTTAATATTTGACTACTACATAAGTGTGCAACCGTGGAAAGCAGACTTTGATCCCAACGTGGAGGTGGTTACTAGTGTAGCGGCTTGGGTACGGATTGTGAAGTTACTTATGGATTATTATGATAAAGGGATCCTTTATGTGGTAGGGAGCCAAATTGGCAACGTCCTTAAGGTGGATATGCCAACAATGCAAAGAGAGAAAGGTCGTTTTGCGCGTATTTGCGTTCAGTTGGATTTATCCAAGCCCTTAAAACCAAGCATCCTAATTAATGGTGTAGAGAAGAAAATAGAATATGAGGGGTTGCACTTGATCTATTTTAAATGTGAAATCTATGGGCATGATACCGATCATTGTAGACACGGAAGCCAGAGTAACCATGAAGATAGTGAAGAGAAGAATAGAAACAAAGGTGGTCAAGGGTTAGAGAAAAATCTGAATCTGGACAAGCCCGCCCACAATGAAGAAGCACCGGCAGCGGAATTCGGTGAGTGGATGGTCGTTTAGAAACCGTGGTGCATATACTAGTAAGGCAATTATGAAGGAAAGGAAAGATATATGCCCAAAAGGATCATAAACCAAATAATGTGGGACCACGATATGGCGCTGTGGAGGTAGAGGAAGTTGATGATTCGGTTATTCAATATGGGCAGAGAGAGAATCACGTACCAAGCATTAAAGAAATTAATAAAGAAACCACATTAAGGCCACGTAAGGGACAAAAAAATCAAAAGACAAAGGAGGTTATTAGGCAAAAGAAAATCATTTCTCCCAAATCTGTTGGGCCAAGTGCCATAGTCTCGTATCTGGCAACTAAAGAAGGCATGTCTAATAAGAAGTATGCATGTACTTCATAGAAAACTTGAACGTTTCCCACTAAATATGAATCTTGAGAGGGAAAGAAATGAGCTTTGGGGTTGGCTTGAGGAAATATTAATTCAGGAAGAACTCATGTGGGTACAATGGTCACGATGTAATTGGTATAATGCAGGGGATAAGAATACCCATTTCTTTCATTCTATGACGAAGAGTCAGAAACAACGGAATAGAGTAGATGTATTAAAACTTGAGAATGGTGACTGGATTTATGATAGTAAAGGAATAATGGCAATGGGTACATCATTTTACAAAAATCTATACCTTGATGAAGGGGAACAACTTGACATTAATTTTGGTTACATATATCCTTCTATTGCCGAAAAGGTACTCTTAGGGCTAGGGAGAGCTATTAGTCCAGTTGAAGTTCGGCAAACCTTATTTGCCATGGGTGCACTCAAATCTCCGGGGCCATATGGATTAAATCCACTATTCTTCCAGAGCGAATGGGAGACTATAGGGGGCTCAGTTGTTGATATGGTTACTCATATGTTTGATCACCCAAAATGTATTCGGGAGGTTAATGGAACAAATATAGTTCTCATTCCTAAGTCAGATCATCCAAAACTAATTAAGGATTTTCGTCCAATTAGTTTATGTAATGTGATCTATGAAATCCTAATGAAGGTGATATCTAATCATTTGTGAACCATGATGCCTCAAGTGGTGGCCCCTAACCAATGTAGTTTTGTCCCAGGAAGACAAGGAGTTGACAATATTATTTTAACGCATGAAATTATTCACTCTATGAGGTTTAAAAAAGGGCGGAAGGGTTTTATGGCAATGAAAATTGATTTGGAGTAGGCTTATGATCGTGTGAAGTGGTTGTTTTTATCTAACTGTCTTAAAGAGTTGAATTTGCTCGAAAAGCTTATGAGAGTCATTGATGCTTGCATTGCCTCAGCCAGTATGTAATTAGTATGTAATGGGTCAAAAGGGGATGGCTTTTGCCCAACTAGGGGTCTCAAACAAGGAGATCTTATTTTACCTTACTTATTTGTGCTTGTGATGGAAAATTTTCCCACTTAATACAACAAGAAGTAGATGCTGATAATTGGCCCCCATTTAGGCTTAAGAAATGGCGTATATCTATATCACATTTTTTTATGATGATCTTATTTTATTTGCAGAAGCATATTTAAAACAAGCTGTTGTGATCAAAGCTTGTTTAGATGACTTTAGTGAGGCATCGGGGGAGAAGGTGAATTATACCAAGTCCCACATATTTTTTTCATAGAATGTTAACCACACTAGAATTGATGAGATCAATGAGTTTTTGGGCTTCACTCCCACAGTAGATCTGGGGAAGTATCTTGGAGTTCCTTTGCATCATAAATGGGTATCCAACAAGACTTATCAGCATATCCTCGATAAGATGGATGGACACTTTATGGGATGGAAGGCTAAGTCATTGTCTTTTGTAGCCCGCCACACTCTTGTCTCTTCTGTTATGTCGTCAATACCTTTGTATACAATGTAATCATCACAATTACCAGTGGAAACTTGTAAGAAGATTGACCAAAAGTATCGTAACTTTTTGTGGGGTGGCCATGACGTAGGACGCAAACTACATCTATTGTCTCGGGATAGAGTGTGTCAAAGGAAGGAAGATGGAGGGCTGGGGCTCAAGAAAGCAAGGTTGCAAAATGAGATATCAATGATGAAATTGGGTTGGTCCTTGATAATGAGACATGATGCATTATGGGTGCGCTTCTTGTGAGAAAAATATAAGTATGACAATGATTTTATACCCTTCATCGATTGTAGACGCCCAGGGTCACGATCATGGCAAGGTATTAAGTGTAAGTGGGAAAAGGTGTGAGGCAACCTTAAGTGGCAAGTAGGGAAGGGAAGTAGGATTAGGTTCTGGAAGGACAGGTGGCTTCCGTCTGGGGTAAAGCTTGTTGATTTAGCTTCGCAACTACCTGATGATTATAAGGAATTGCTTGTTGTGAATCTAATGGACAAGGAAGGGATATGGCAAGCTCACTTGTTTGCACAGTTTCTACCCCCATAGGTTGTGTTAGAAGTGATGTCAGTAAGGATTATGATGGAAAGTGAGGATGTGCCATACTATAGGGGGTCACCGTCTGGGGTGTTCATGAATCAGTCAGCATATGCTAGCTTATTCAAACAAGATGTGTCCCAGTTGAAAGGCTTGTGGAAAATGATTTGGAAACTGAAAGTCCTACAAAGGAGTAAAACATTCTTGTGGCTTTTTGTTCATGATAGACTACTTACCAATAAAGCACGTGTAAAAAGGGGTCTTACTGATTTTGATGTTTTTGTGTTATGGCCAGCCATTAAGGAGGACTTGACGAATGTGTTATGAGAATGTAGGTTAGTGGGAGAAGCCTGGTCCCTAGTATATACACCATTCCCTTCTTCAGCATCTTAGATTGGGTTTCATGGATTCGGTGGAACCTAAGTCAGCGTTTTGAGAATAAGGGAATCCCCTGGAGAATTTGGTTCACTCTTGCTTGCTGACAGTTATGGTTAGCATGGAATGCAAGAATATTTGAGGGTAGATGAAGGGTTGTAAGGAGATAATAGCAAAGGTAACATGGTGTGCTAGGTGGGCCAACTCAAAGGCAATTGAACTCATAGACCGTCAAACCAGTGGGTTTACATGGAAACCCCCAGACCAAGGGTTTGTAAAGCTTAATATGGATGGCACTACCTCGATGAATGCAGGTGTCTCAGCTTGTAGGGGTGTGATCCGTGATCATCGAGGCAAGGTTTTGAATGGTTTTTTATGCATGATGGGTCCCGATGATGGCTATGATGTGGAGACTTGGGGACTTGTGTGGGTCTCAAAAACACGTGGGATAGGGGATATCACCATGTGCTAGCGGAGATGGATTTCTTAGAGCTCAGTGAGTATTTAGAAGCTGCTGGTGTGCAGAGTATGGAAGGAAATGGCCCCCTCAACATTCTAAATTCATTACTAGATCAAGACTAGGAGGTGCATGTGGCCTGGTGTCGAAGAGAAGCAAATACAGTTGCAGATACGTTAACACGAGAGGTGTTGTGCATGGCGAAAGGACTCATGTAGTTCCAAACTCCTCTGAACTATATTTTAGATGCTTTACATCAGGACTTTTTGTATGATGGCCACGTAGGCTAAACTGTGCTGAGTTTTCATAAAAAAATGTTACCATTTGTGTTAAATATATTCTTGAAATAATTGAACGTTGATAGTTTTAATTATTATTTTTGGTTTTGGTAAAACACTTGTTAATAGTTTAAATATTATATATGTATTAGCCTTTGTTCTTTTTAATTCTTTATTAGTAATGAATATCTTTTCTTGAATCAGAGGTTCAACGTTTTTTTTTTTATATTTTTCAAATATTATTCTTCTAGTTTTTTTAATACAAAAAAGTTATTTTAATTGACAAATGATAGTAAAAAATGTTAATAAATTTATTAAAATGATAAAAGTAACTACATAGGTTTTAATATTATAAATCAAAATTTTAAGAGAGTTAAATTGAAATTTTGAAATATCAGGGGGATATTTGTAACTAATTAAAGTTCAAGGGGTTATTTGTAACTAGTCAGGGTGTGTTTGGAATCATGTTTGGAGGCTCAAACGTGCATCTCAATGGCCAAAAGCCACTTTTTAGCTTTCGTGATGTTTGGATCAGCTTTTTCCCATTTGTGTTTTTAAATGGAAAAAAAATTGTTTTAGGTCATAACCCAAAATTTCATGCTTTTGGCTTTTCTACTGTGAAGAGAGAAAAAGCTTTTATCATGGAAAGAGAAAAAATTAAATACCTCATGAAGAAAAGATACTAGGTATCACCTTCTTTTATTAAAATAACATTTTGATCCTTATTATAAGTTTACTTGTAGATGAAATTTTGGTTCTAATTATACAAGTCTACTTAAAAGTTAATAATATTGTTTTCAATTTCATCCTTATTTATGAAAATATCCAAAGAAAAAATAAATAATAAAATTTAAGGAAAATCGGGGAAAACTGCTCCATTAGAAATTTAGTTAGCATGAATAACTTAATAAGTTTATATATATGACAAAACTCTGATTGAGGTTTAAAGGGGGGTTTTTCTTCAATTTTCCCTAAAATTTAAGTAATTTAGTATTTTTTTAAAACTTTCCCAATAATACATTGACTATTTTCAATCATTTTATATACAAACTTACTTTTGTATTAATGATTCAAATAAGTTTTAGTTTATTATACTTACTTTTTCAAAAGTTAATTAAAACATAAAATCATATTACATAATCTAACTTTTACCATATCTTACGTTTACAAAAGTTAAATTGAAAAAAGTTATTTCCATCATCGTTAATCCAAACACACCCTCAAAGTTTCTAAGGATTTTATGAAATTAGTCATTTACATAGGATGCCAGTGTCTTCTATTAATATAACGTGGCAATTTCCATTAAAAAGATAACATATAGTTAATAGCAGGGGTTAATAATAAAAAATAAAAGATCATGGAGTTAAATTTAAATTTTAAAATATCAATGAGGTTATATGCAACTGGCCTAAACTTTAGGGGAATTTTATATAGTTTAATCTTTTTTTTATATATAGTAATAAAGTAGTTTAATAAATGTGATGTATCAGAAAACCGAGCTTCATAGAATCAATCGATCATAATGTTAATACAAATTATACACACACACACATACATATATCCCATGTCGGGTAAACTAGATTTTACCTCAACTTAATATCCAACCCAAGCTATATGGACGGATCTCTTGGGTAGGGTTTGTAAGGCTCTAAATTCTGATTAAGAGCTAATCATAATTATTGAGGATAATCATTGAATTAAAGTCGGAATTATTATGTGTCTTGTAGCCATTTTATCTAATACGCCATAATTAGTAAGAAATTGAAATAATGGAATTATTGGCCATAAGTTAGTGATTAAGGGAGAAATTAATTACTAACTAAGAGAAAAATGTGAAGTGTGATTGAATGGCTAATGGATGGATTAGAGAAGTTAATTAGTGACTTAGTGTGTGAGAGCCAATAGGAAGAAAACACTTGCAAGCTCACATATAAAGAGATTAGTGGAAAAGTCAAATTGAATTTTTAATCATTTCTCTCTCCTTCCCTCCCTTGGTTTTCACTGGAATGAGTATGGGAGGAGGGAGTGTAATCATTTTCTTTTCTTTCATCTTCAACCACTCTCATCTCTCTCTCGTCCTCTCTCTCATTTCTCTCTTCTCATCCGGCGCCATTGTTGAAGGAAAGGGAAGGAAGAAAAGTTTCAAAAGGTAAGGGAAATGGTCTTAAATGCTTAAACTTCATTCTTTAAAGTTGTTCCTTAAGGAAAGAGCTTCATTTTGATGGTTGTAGTGTGTCCATTGGTATTGGTTTGTGATTCCAAGAGATTGTGAAAGTTGGAGGATCAAGAAGTCCTTTTGGAAAAGTTTAAGAGGTAAGTGAAACCAATCTATCTATTTAAGTTTTGTGCCAAATGGATTAGTTTTGAATTTTTGGAAATTATTGGTCATTTTCGAAAATAAGAGCCATTGGGCATTTGGCATGTTATTGGTACGAAAATGGTATATTTGGAATGTATATAGATAGATAGGATTGATTGTGGATTGAATGATTGAGTTTAGTGATTTTGGAAATTTAGTGTTTAATATTTCCCAAGACCAAAGCATGATAATGGAGAAGGAATTAGGTTGTTTTAATGATTTTATTGGATTCCTTGGGTGATTTTGTGTGGGGATAGCTTTGGTTGAAGTTTTGGGTCATTTGGAAACTCTTAGGAAAATTCTGGTGAAATGCTGTCAGTTCTTCTATGTTTTTTGGTTTCTGATAGCATCACTCGAGTGAGGATGGGTCTCACTCGAGTGCGGTAGTGTGATTTCTCATTTCCCTTTAGTTTTCAATTGCACTTTTGGCAGGAGTGTTGCCTTACTTGCGAGTGTGGTGGGTTCTTACTCAAGTGAGCTTCCTCTCACTCGAGTGCTGGCGTATTTGACACCAAGAACTGTTAGAACCGGCTATCACCCAAGAGGGGGGGTGAATTGGGTGTATAATAAAAACTTAAGAACTTTAGAAATCTTTTCGTATCTTAACGAAAGCGGTAAGTATGAAGGTTTATAAATCAACAGTTAGATTAAATAATATATGCTGGAAATATAAGAGCTTAGGGAAGAGAATTTGCAAACTGTGATTTATCCTGGTTCGGTCCAATCTGTGATGGCCTACGTCCAGTCCCCAGGCTCCTCCTGAGATTTTCAAATCCACTATCTTCTTGTTTAATCCGGGCACAAGAAAAGCCTTTACAATCCCACAAGTTTAGCCGGGTACTTGTGAAACCTTTTACAAATCTCTTACTGAAATACTCCCCCTTACGGCAAGTCTTACGAGCAGAGCAATCCCGAAGATCTTTCTCTCCTGCTTACTCATGCAAGTCTTACGAGCAGCAACGTTCTCTCCTGCTTACACCCCTGTAAGTCTTATGAGCAGCAACGTTCTCTACTGCTTGCACCTTGTAAGTCTTACGAGCAGAATGTCTTACGACAATTCTCTCTATTGCTTCCCCGTAAGAAAATCAACCCTCTCAAGGTCCCTCTACCTTGAGATCAACTCAGAAATATAGTTGAAGATGTTTACAGACTCTCTCACAGAGTGGATATAATCTCACTGAAGTACAATACAAATAATCACTCTCTCAATGATAAGTAATACAGAAACTGGAAAACAGAGAGTGTTTGGGTAGAAGCAGAGAATTCATGTTATTCGCATGTTGGTGTCGTTGCTCAGTTTTCTCTGTCTTTTTCTATCACCCATTGATGTTGAATGCTTTCTCATTTATAGTTGATGAAGATGATGACCGTTGTGAGCATTCATCTGTTGGAGTCATTTTGACCGTTGAGCATATTTGAAAACGAGCTACTGTCCATTGCAAAGTGGAGTGTTTTGTTGAACAGCAGGAAGATTCATTTTGAGCTGTAGTAACGTTGTGGAGCTGGATGAATACGTTTGAGTTTCCAGACAATCTCTCATGGTAGGTCAAACTTTTGTCGTGGTAGGTAGCTGATACTCGGTGTGTAATGATGCCGCCCGCCACAGTTGACTCTTACATTTGAATATGTAATCTCAACGTTAAATTTCTTGTTTCACACTGCAAAATACTTAATCACTAATATGATGAAATATTAGTCATGGGTATGTTGGATCATTGGTCAAAAACTGAATTTCTGGCTTCTGGGACTCATCACGTTGAAGACTTTTGCCATAAGTGACCTCCGTTCTTGAAGATGCAATCCAAATATTTAATCTCCTGTTTTACACTTGAAATATATGTTAGTTAATGTTTAGAAACAATAACAAGTGAAAACATAATGATTGTATAACGTTTAACCATGTTTGGATTGATGGCTATGAAGCTCTGTTTCGTTTCTTCATTCTGTCAAGTTCTCACTTCGAGTGCAATATGGCTCACTCGAGTGAAGTTGATATTTTCACATTCTGACTTCCTCTCAGGCAAGCACTCGCTGCACTTCACTCGCATATGCTCGAGTGAATTCTCGAATCACTCGAGCACAACCAGTCATGCTCGAGTGCGTTTCATGCTTTCACGTACAAGCTTCTTCTCGGGTTATCACTTCCATGTCAAAACTTGCATGTGCTCGAGTGAGAAATCGTCCAATGCTCGAGCATGGATCCTAGTGCTCGAGTGTTACAGATTTCTTCACGTTTCAGTTGCTTCTGGACATCACTCGCACAACTTTTTCAGGGAGATAGTTTTTACACTCGCGGGTGATGTGGGGCCACTTTAGAAAAATTTTGTTTATTTGATTCAAATGATGTATCATAAGAATGCTCTTGCCATATGCATTCCAATGCAACAAGAATCAGCTCCAAACTCCTTTTATTCTGCAAGTTATGATCGAAAGAGTGTATATTTCGCTAGACTGCACAAGCGTCAACTTCTAGAAGACATAGCTCCTAGAATATACCTTCAAATTAGGCAAATTACCTATCCATGAAAAGCTCTTTGAGTCTACTTTCATTTGGCACTAGTCTCGTCTCAATCCGATGTGTAGTTTGTAAGTTACGTGCAAAATACCGAACCTGTCTTGAAAAGTGACGGTGATTTTCGTTTCATTTTCAACGAATCATATCTCCTTCATTTGATCTTCTTTCAATGTAATCCTGGTGCATAGTTTACGTGTTGTGAGTCCTCTATCATATGCCACCGGTTTCGGGTCAATCCGACGTGTGGTTTGAGAGATATGATCAAAATACCAGACCTCACTCAGACTGAACGTAAAACAGAGTAGAACAGAGTGTTCACCTCGTGCTCGAGTGAATTCATCCGTGCTCGAGTGAGTTCTTCCTGTGCTCGAGTGAAACACCTCGTGTTCGAGCATAACACCTCTGGAAGTGCCAAAACTCATATATAAGTCATCTTAGCTTCGTATTAACCTATTGCAACCATTATTTGATCATAGAAACCTCCGGTATCATCATAGAAACCTCCAGTATCACTTCTAACAACTTGAATCTTGATATTCATGATAGATCTTCCAAGTTCTTCATTCTTCAATATCTTTCTTCTTGGTTTTCCTCTTGATAATAATTCTTCATAATCCGAGTAGGCATCTCCTTGACTATCTTCAATTTCTCTTCTTCTTCTTCTTCCTCTTGTTCATTTTCATTAATTCAATCTTCTTCATTCTTTGCTTGACTAATCTACAAAATATGTAACATTAAATATAGTAGTTAGTCAAAGAAAGATATTATATAAACTTTTTGCTCTTATGACTTCATATCTATATTTGACATCATCAAAACTAATCATATCTAACATTCTCCCCCTTTTTGATGATGACAAATCTTTTAAGAAAAATATGTTTGAGTGAAGTGCAACATACATATTATATATAATGCAACATACATATTTTTCTTACATTTTTCTCCCCCTATTTGACATCAGCAAAAAGTTTGAAATATATAAAGAAGTAAAGCTTGTGAAGAAGTAAATAGAGTAGAAATTACTCTAATCAAAATGAATGAACAATTTACACTCCCCCTATGTGAAAGTACTTTCATTTTGAAAGAGAGGGAACAAAAAAAAATTTGGAGAGGTTTTCAAGAAAACTTTTATAATCAAGATAAATGGAATATATGAAATGTATTCTTGAAATGTAAAGAGAAAAGGTTTAGAAATGCTCATGTAGATTTGGAAATTGATGAATCGCTCCATGAAGTCCGTTGCTTCTTTGGCAATGCTGGTGCATGCTGTTGTGCTTTGTACAACTCTGATGTACACCATACTTCTGTTATGCAACTCAGATATATATTCATGTTGTTGACCAATTTCAAGCCCTTACTTCCTCTTTCTTGCTTTCTCGCCGGAAATGGAGGAATGAAGAGAGAGAGATGAGTAGGTGAAGGTGATGATCATTCCTTCCCTTCCTCCCATGCACTTGGCCGACTAAGAGGGAGAGAGAAAAGAGTTTGAAATTGTTGACTCATCCAATGGCTCTCATTTGGACACTTGTCACCATCTCATCCTTCCCACTTATGAGTGCATGTAAACTCATTCACACTAGATTCCACCCCTTGATCTCCCAATCTCAACCATTGATCTTGATTACCAAAGGGTTTTCTCATCAATAACTAACCAGACGGTTGGTAAATTTACCGTTTTACCCCTGTTTAGCACAATACTTATTAAATCATGAATAATGATCTTATTATCACATTACACAACATATACTTCAAATATGATTAATTAACATTAATTACATCATTTGAAGTCATAATCCCTTGATTAAAATCCAGGATGTTACAATTCTCCCCCCGACAATTTAATTTCGTCCTCGAAATTGTTACACTGCTTGAGCCATAAACTCCGGATATCTTCTTCGTATATCTTCCTCTGCTTCCCAAGTTGCTTCCCTCGAAGTCATTCCCTTCCAGATCACTTTCACATATGGAATGCTCCTGTGTCTGAGCCGTCGCTCCTCTCGATCAATAACTTGCTCTGGCTCCACTGCATATGTGAAATTGTCTTGAATCTCGACATCTTCATACTCAATGATATGAGATGGATCCGGTTGGTACTTTTTCAATTGAGAAACGTGGAATACATCATGAAGTCTGCTCAAGCTCGGAGGTAGAGCTACTCGGTAAGCAACAGGCCTAATCCTCTCAAGGATTTCAAAAGGACCTATGTATCTTGGGCTTAACTTCTTTCTCTTGATTGCTCGCCCAACGCCTGTGACAGGAGATACTCTCAGAAAAATGTGATCTCCAACCTCAAATTCTAGAGGTCATCTTCTCTTGTCAGCGTAGCTTTTCTGTCGACTCTGCGCTGCAAGTAACCTCTTCCGAATAATCTGAATCTGTGCTGAGGTCTGATCAACAAGATCCGGTCCATAAAGCTTCCTTTCAGATAGCTCGTTCCAGCACAATGGTGATTGACACCGTCTCCCATACAACGCTTCATACGGAGCCATCTGAATGCTCGCATGATAGCTATTGTTGTAGGCGAATTCCGCAAGTGGAAGAAAGCGATCCCAACTTCCTTTAAAGTCGAGAACACAGGCTCGCAACATATCTTCCAGTGTTTGGATTGTTCTCTCTGACTGTCCATCCGTCTGTGGATGATAAGCCGTGCTGAACCTCAACTGAGTTCCCAAGGCTTCATGCAACGCTTTCCAGAATCTAGAAGTAAATCGAGGATCTCGATCAGAAATGATATTCTTCGGTGTACCATGGAGCTTCACAATCTCACGAATGTAAATCTCTGCTAGTTTATCAGGAGAATAACCAGCATTGATCGGTATGAAGTGGGCTGACTTCGTTAGTCGATCCACAATAACCCAGATCGCATCATAGTTTCTGATCTTGGGCAAGCCCACAACCAAATCCATGGTCACACTTTCCCATTTCCATTCCGGAATCTCTGGGCTCTGAAGTAATCCAGGTGGTCTCTGGTGCTCAATCTTCACTTTCTGACAAGTGAGGCATCTCGCCACATACTTTGTCACATCACTCTTCAAACCCGGCCACCAATATACCGATTTCAGGTTATGGTACATCTTGGTCATACCAGGATGAAGGGTGTATCGGCTCTTATGCGCCTCATCCAGAATCTTCTGCCTCAACTCTGCCTTAAGTGGAACACAGACTCTTTTCTGATAGCGTACTAATCCACGAGGCGATAGGTCATAACCTGGGACTTCTCCCCGTTCAATTCGAGTTAGATTGCGCTGTATCCAGTCATCTTGCCCCTGAGCTTCTTCAATCTCAGTTCTTAGATCATTTTCCTCTTGGGAAACAGTGTAGTTGGCACAGATGATCTGGTTTGTCAAATTCAAATCACGAAAATCTTCAATTAATTTCTTCTCTCGTATCATCATAGCTGCAACGAGCACAGTCTTTCGACTAAGAGCATCAGCGACTACATTGGCTTTACCTGGATGATATTTGATTTCCAGGTTGTAGTCCTTAAGCAATTCCATCCAGCGACGCTGTCTCATGTTCAGTTCTTTTTGATCATACAAGTATTTAAGGCTCTTGTGGTCGCAGTACAGTTCCACAGTCACACCATACAGGTAATGACGCCAAATCTTCAAAGCAAACACAATGGCCGCAAGCTCCAGATCATGAGTGGGATAGTTCAATTCATGAGGCCTGAGCTGTCGAGAGGCGTAGGCCACCACACGTCCCTGTTGCATAAGGACACACCCTAATCCCTGCCCACTGGCATCAGAGTACACAACATATGTCGTACTGGGATCGGGCGAAATCAACACTGGTGCCGTAGTCAACCTCTCCTTCAGCTCCGCAAAACAGTTTTCACATTTCTCATCCCACACAAACGGCTGATCCTTTCTCGTGAGCCTGGTCATTGGTAACGCAATACGGGAGAAATTCTGAATGAATCTCCGGTAGTATCCGGCAAGACCCAGAAAACTGCGTACCTCTGCCACAGATTCTGGCCTCTTCCAGTCCAGTACTGCTTCCACTTTACTGGGATCCACAGAGACCCCTTCTTGCAAGATAACATGGCCGAGGAATCTCACCTCCGATAGCCAAAACTCGCACTTACTCAATTTGGCGTATAATTGCTTCTCACGCAAAATATTCAACACAACTCTCAGATGATGCTCATGCTCCTCCATACTCTTGGAATATATCAGAATGTCATCGATAAACACAACAACAAACTGATCCAGATACTGTCGAAAGATACGGTTCATGTAGTCCATGAAAACCGCAGGTGCGTTGGTTAGCCCAAATGGCATCACCAGAAACTCATAATGACCATACCGGGTCCTGAAAGCAGTTTTTGGAACGTCCTCTGCTTTCACTCGCAGCTGATGATACCCTGACCTTAGATCAATCTTTGAGAATACGCACGATCCAGATAACTGATCTAAAAGGTCATCAATTCGAGGAAGTGGGTACTTATTCTTGATAGTAACTTTGTTCAGCTCTCTATAGTCGATACATAAACGAAGACTCCCATCTTTCTTCTTTACAAACAACACTGGGGCTCCCCAAGGCGACACACTGGGTCTGATGAACCCTTTCTCAAGCAAATCTTCTATTTGTTTCTTTAACTCCGCCATCTCATTTGGGGCCATACGATATGGGGCCTTTGAAATAGAACCAGCTCCAGGCGTAATATCAATTGGGAATTGAACTTCCCTCTCAGGAGGCAATCCGCTAAGGTCATCCGGAAACACCTCAGGGAATTCATTTACCACGGGTATATTACTCAAGGTTTCACCAGTTTCCCCCTGAACGGAGAAGAATACCATATACCCTTGGCAACCCTTCTCAATATACTTCTCAGCTTTAGCCGTAGAAAGGAAATTCATACTCGCATTCGCAACCTCAGCCCTCTGAGCAACAGGATATACTATCCTCCTGTTCCCACAATCAAGTAACACGTTGTTTGCCGTTAACCAATCAAAACCCAAGATGACTTCCAATTGGTAAAGTGGCAAACAAATCAGGTCTATAACAGACTGGTGCCCTTCCATAGTTATTACACAATTCAGACAAACTTCTGTGGTCAAGGCCTTAACACCCATCGGAGTTGACACTACCAAATCGAATGGTAACTTATGCACATGCATACCCAAGCGTTTCACACAATCATACGCAATGAAGGAATGACTGGCACCCGAGTCGAACAATGCTTGTAATAGATAGCCATTTAGAAAGATTTTACCTTGTATTAACTCAGGAGATCTACGGGCCTCCTCGTGGGTCATTGCAAACACTCGACCCTGTGTCTTCGGCCTCTGTTCGGCTCTCGGTTGCTGACAATCCTTAGCAAGGTGTCTTGATCGCTTGCAGTTGAAACAAACCATCTCTCCCTGACAGTTTTTCCCATAATGTGATTTGTTGCAGCGACGACATTTCTCCTCAGTCACAAATCTCTGAGACTCGCGACCCTTAGGCTGATAGGGCTTTTTGTCACCACTCCTGTATGAAGACGATCCCTGGCCTTTCCGCTTCTGAGCGGCATTACCCTTACTGGGTTCACTGCGGTGGCTAGTAACTCCGGCAGGATACAACTCTCTCAAGTTATTCTCCGTAATCCTGCACTGTTCAACCGCCTTGTTGAACTTAGTGAATTGATGCGTAGCCAGGCGCTTCCTCAACTTCCGCCTCAGACCGTGAATAAGCATATCAGAACTCCATTCTTCATCATCCTTAAACCGGAGATAGGAGGAGTATCGAGCCAACCGAACAAAACGGGACAAATAATCGTCAAAGCTCTCTGTGTCCCCTTGCCTGATATTAAGAAATTCTGTTTCCTTCTCCAGCCGCACTGATTTGGGAAAGTACTTCTCGTTGAACTCTTGTTGGAATAGCTCCCAAGTCAATGGCGTCTTATTACTCTTCAATGTTGAGGCGATATTCCGCCACCAACGATCCGCATCACCCTCTAGTTTGTAGACTGCCAACCGTGGCTTTACATCGTCTGGACAACAAAGTACTTCAAATATTTTCTCCAGCCGGTACAACCAGTCTTCAGCCGCTTGTGGGTCAAACCTTCCTCTGAATGCCGGAGGCAGATGCTTACAGAATCTGGTGACCCAATACTGCAAATCTCTTTCCTCTCTGAGTGGCATTCCATGTGACTCTCGATTCAGAGCAACATGGGGTGGGGACTCCTGAGGTCGTGTTGACCCCTCAGCAGTATCTTCAGGTCGGGTCTCCTCTTGAGTCTCTTCTGCAGTAGACTGAGCCGGAACTTCCCTATTCTTTGCCTTCTCAGCTCTGAGCTCTTCTCTTAGCTCAGTTATCATATCCCGCTGATCCTTGATTAGACCCATTAGCTCATGCATTGGATCTGGTGGATTTTCATTATCAACCTCCACCACAGGGTCTGCACGCGGAACCTTGGGGCGTCCTCTAGTTTTCTTCATTCTACAAACAACTTGCCCCATTAATTCAACAGAAATGGTATGCACATATAGTCACAAGCTTATAATATCCACATCAATAAAACATATGTGTGCATACACCACAATCATTCACCGATACTCTTATATCCCTAAACCAACTAAGGGATCTATCCTAGCAACCTTTACCCTTGCCAGGAACTACAGCTCTGATACCAAAATGTAACCCCCTGCCTTAATTACTGTAATTAATATTCGATAATGCATAATAAAAAGAGGTTTGAGACCGTCGGATAGTTCAAAACGTATTATATTACCTATCAAGCAGTAGGACCTTCCAAAAATTTTTGAAACTTCTTTCCTATCCGGGTCTCGTTTTCAATTACCGAATATAATCACCTGTGCAGTTAATTTACATTCACATATATCAGAGTTCGTAATTTAAACCCCGGCAACCCCCGTGTTCATCTATATATATGTATAGAGTTTCAAATTTCATGTAGGGGATTACAAGCCAAAATATCCACACTGTTTACATCTCAAAATGTAATACAATAATCCCTATCCAAAATGATTAACCAACAAAAGCCATACTAATGTCCCTAAGAAGCTCTAACTGCTCCGGGTCACACGCTTCTCCTTAGAGCCAGTCGCCCTATCTGAAAGGTTAGTTCAAAGGAAAGAATGAGATTCAAAAGAATCCCAGTAGTAACTAAACATTTATACCACACATAAGCACATAACATGTAAGCAAATCATCATGCAGCAGCAGCACATATCACATTCCACCCTCATCCCCTTTCTCCGCCGGGAAGGCACACAGCCCTAACCCGAACCGTTGTTAGCTACTCAGGGACTATTGGCGTGGCAGTGTATAAACATAGCCTTATAGCTCATACAGCTATCCGGCTCTCACAAATGGCCCGTCGGCCTCACAAATAGCCTTCCGGCTCACATATCACATATATCACACTTCATCCTCATCCCCTTTCTCCGCCGGGAAGGCACACTGCCTAAACCAAAACCGTTGTTAGCTACTCAGGGACTATTGGAATGACAGTGCTAACACAAATCCACAAAGATCACAGTATACGAATCCATTCCCAATCAACGATATCACACACATGCAATGCATCATATATGGTATGAAAGAAAAGTCACTACCTGATCCCTTCCTGATGTCTCTGGGCACAGTAGGCTCACGAGGATAGCAGATGTCAAATCCTATATTCAAAATAGGGACATTTGGTTAATTTCCTTTTCCAAATTCTTACTTCAATAACACTCTAAGTTGGTATTCATTTGGACTCTTTAGATGGCCATTAAATGCCTAAACATATGCCTAAAGGGTTGGGTTAACTATCCCCAAAGATCCTTCTTTGGAAAGCTAAACACTAATTTTTGGTCCCTTTACTCGAGCACAGAAGGCCGTGCTCGAGCATGACTCCCGCTCTCACTCGAGCACACATGCGAGTGACCTCCAGCGAGTGCTTGCCCGAGAGCAACCCCCGCGACAAACCTACACTCTCACTCGAGCACAAGAGGCTGTGCTCGAGCAGAGACCTCTCCAGTACCCGAGCACCACGGAAGTGAGGCTTGCGAGTGACGACCCGAGAGCATCTCTCAACATCTTCCTCCACAGTTACTCGAGCACAAACACCTGTGCTCGAGCACAGATCCTCAATGCTCGCGAGCACAAGGAAGTGCGGTCCCGCGAGTGTCCACCCGAGAGCAACTCCACTCCCAGGCAACAGATTCACTCGAGCACAACTCCAGTGCTCGAGTGATCTCCCCATACTTGCTCCCAATACTCGCGAGTGCCAGCGCACTCTTGGCAACCACCCACGAGTGATCACCCGAGACGCTTACCCCCAGTGATTTCAGGCACCCTCACTCGAGCACAACATGCTCACTCGCGAGCACATTCATCCTGTGCTCGAGTGAGTTCTTCCCTCACTCGAGAAATCACATCAGATACCCAAAACGCAGCAACTGAGTTGATTTACCAGAATTCACCAAATGAATTCCAATAGTCCTATAACTCATACCATTACTCATTCTCATCCAAAACTTCACCATAAACCCATTGGCAACCACAAACAACCCAAATTTCCACTCAACAACACATTCTCTCTCTAAATCATCAAATCACTCAAAACCTCCTTCTAACACATTTCCCTTATTCAACTTCAAATCAACTTCTAATCACTCCCAAATGTCAAAACTGACCAAATGAACAGTGACCCACTAATCCAAGCCTACCCTTTAATTAACATCATGATTAGGTCAAATTTCCAGAATTCTCATTGATTAGGCAAACATCTTGACATATATATCAAAATGCATCACAAACCTACCTCTTTAGCTTGCTGAAATCAACACCTTGATTCCACCAACTTTCAAATTTGTCCCACAATCAAACACCACCAATGGAAATTCTGAAATCATAGAAACCAAGCTCTCAACCTCTTGGTCAACATTAATGAAAGGTAGCTAAGCATATAGGATCATTTACCTTGACCAATTTCAAGCCCTTACTTCCTCTTTCTTGCTTTCTCGCCGGAAATGGAGGAATGAAGAGAGAGAGATGAGTAGGTGAAGGTGATGATCATTCCTTCCCTTCCTCCCATGCACTTGGCCGACTAAGAGGGAGAGAGAAAAGAGTTTGAAATTGTTGACTCATCCAATGGCTCTCATTTGGACACTTGTCACCATCTCATCCTTCCCACTTATGAGTGCATGTAAACTCATTCACACTAGATTCCACCCCTTGATCTCCCAATCTCAACCATTGATCTTGATTACCAAAGGGTTTTCTCATCAATAACTAACCAGACGGTTGGTAAATTTACCGTTTTACCCCTGTTTAGCACAATACTTATTAAATCATGAATAATGATCTTATTATCACATTACACAACATATACTTCAAATATGATTAATTAACATTAATTACATCATTTGAAGTCATAATCCCTTGATTAAAATCCAGGATGTTACAGTTAGAACCGGCTATCACCTAAGAGGGGGGTGAATTGGGTGTATAATAAAAACTTAAGAACTTTAGAAATCTTTTCGTATCTTAACGAAAGCGGTAAGTATGAAGGTTTATAAATCAACAGTTAGATTAAATAATATATGCTGGAAATATAAGAGTTTAGGGAAGAGAATATGCAAACTGTGATTTATCTTGGTTCGGTCCAATCTGTGATGGCCTACGTCCAGTCCCCAGGCTCCTCCTGAGATTTTCAAATCCACTATCTTCTTGTTTAATCCGGGCACAAGAAAAGCCTTTACAATCCCACAAGTTTAGCCGGGTACTTGTGAAACCTTTTACAAATCTCTTACTGAAATACTCCCCCTTACGGCAAGTCTTACGAGCAGAGCAATCCCGAAGATCTTCTCTCTCCTGCTTACTCATGCAAGTCTTACGAGCAGCAACGTTCTCTCCTGCTTACACCCCTGTAAGTATTATGAGCAGCAACGTTCTCTACTGCTTGCACCTTGAATAATGGTGCAACACACCACCACATGCTCCCTTCGTCCTATGCCATTTGTAGATAGCCTATTAAGCTTCTCAAGCTTTTCTTTGGTCACAACCCCTCCCTCATTAGTCTTTTAGACATATTGGGTTTTGCCAATTACTTTAGGTCCATTTGGCTATTGACTTCCTAGCCCTTAGTTGAACTGTGGTTCCTTTGCTTCCTTACTTTACACAAATCCATAGATCTGGGCTGGGACTGCCCCCTATCACTAGCTCCTTCTCTTTCACTTCATCACTAATATGGTGTAGCTACTCTTGGACATGCTTCTTGCAGGGTCTGAATCTATGCTAGTTTTTCCAGCCAACATTGCCTTATCTTCTTTGAGGTCAGCTAGAGCTGTGAATCTCGACTCCCATCGTCCTATCTTGGATAATTGAACCAGATGCGAGCCTGAGCCTAGCTCAACCGAAGCACCAATTGGGTAGTTTTGCCTCGAGGAATGAGCTCTGTTGGAGTTGCAGACTAGCATCTATGTGCCAAAATTCTTATTGGCCTTAAGGACTCTCGTCTCTGGCGACGACAAGGTCACAACCAGTGGTGTCATTCGGTTTTGCTCCAAACATTTTCTTATCTGATTCCACATAGGTCCATTGGCAAGCTTCCTTTCGATGGCCGTATCTACCACATGTGAAACATATGAGGCGTAATCCTTCTTACTCTACCTGATAAGCAGAGTGAGCTGCGATTACATGAGACACCAGCTTCTTCTGAAGATCATGCTCCATGCAAATTCGAGCATATTTGCTTCTCTCAATTTTGGCCATTGCTGATGAACAAGTAGATAACGTAAGCATGTCTATTTTTATTGTCTTCCTAATTCTATTTCCCAGCCTTGTAATGAATTCATCATTATAACATTGCATGGGTATATTTGGGGTCCTGACCCAAGTAACTATCCTTCCTAGAGTATTATTAAAGGGATCAAAATTTGGGGTCTATTTCTGAACTAGGATTGTGTTGTTGAACAACCCAAGGGCTTTCATAGAGGACTCTCTGATATAGATATGCCCAGCCTTCTTTGGGGAGAAATTGAACTTTGAAATAGTTATTAGGCAAGTCCACAAGATCAAAATATGAGGTATTCCATATTCGACCTAGATGAGTTTTCAAGGTATACACATTGTATCTCTTGCCTAGCACTGTGATAATGAGGGAGGTATTCCAAGTTTACACCATTCGTTGTATTCCTCGGCTGTGACTGGCACCACAGGGTGTTGCTGCATGAGGGCACGGACTTCCTCAGTAAGCTTCGGCATTTCCCATTCTTTGTTAAGGATGTTAGAGAGCAATTCTTCATCCTCCATACAATTTCCACCATTAGCGATCCCATTGAACCCAAGAGGGAAGCTTTGTAGGAGACTGGAGGTGCATCAGTCTGAGATTGCTACCGAATAGCAGGGGTGTCCTGTTCCATTGAGACGGTGTCCTCAGATAAATTCAACTGAAGAGCCGCGTCAGACATGTGAGTGTCTATTATTTCTAATTAAGAAGCATTTTTCATTTTTTCTTACTACTACTTGTTAGGATATCTGAAGGCCGATCCGGTGGCAACTTCCGGTGAGGTTGCTCACCCATACCAGCAGGAAGAGATGTTCGCATGCTTTTCAAGAGAGAGCACCATAAATCCACTCAGAGCTCGCTACACCATCAAGCACCTTTGACGGCAATAAGGTTTTTTATTTTTATTTTTATTTTTAATTATTGAAAGCTATGGCGCTTGCCTAGACAAGCGCTATAGCTTTCCTTCTGCTTTATTTTAAAAATTTGTCTAGTTCGCCATATATTTTGTCCTTCGTATTGTGACTTATACGAGGCTTTATTTTAAAGAATTTGTCCAACCCATTATATATTTTCTTCTTCATATTGTGACTTATACATATAGATCTAGATGCAGAAGTCATCGCTTTATCACCCAAGTCTCTCATGTTCAAAGAAATGCGTAGTCTAATCAAATTGAAAAGCTTACACCAAAGCTTGTGGTACTACAGAAAATAAGTGTGATTGTGGTACCCTCTTCTCCTAAATCTCAGAAGTTTTTTTTCTTATTGTCTCCTCCTATAAAAACTTTCTTGTAAGTCTTTTTTCTTTTTTTAATATAGAAGCTTTCATCGATTGACACTATAGTTTCTTTTTTTTTAAGTTTAAAATCTGTCATGAATCTTAGCGTGTAGTTTTATGTGTACTTATAATTTTTTCCAAGTATTTGCTTGAAGTTACAACTCTTTCTTGTTAAACTTCTTATACATTGCAAGTTTTTTAATTTTTGAGCTTACAAATATAATTTTATTAGTTGTTACTAGTTTAATTTGCTCAATATAGTTATTTTTTTGGAGTTATTTCATTTTGATTCACTACTACGAAAAACGCTTTTAACGTCCCTTTTGTAGGCCTTTTAATGTCTAAAAATAAGGGGATATCTATGTGAGCGATGTAATAAATAATGACAATAACATCCGTAAATAAAAAGACGTCTAAGGTTTGGACTTTAGACGTCCATATTTTAAAAAGGGATCTCTAAAATTTTAAAATGGGGACGTCTAATGTGTCAATGTAGTACTTTAGACGTCCCTATTTTAAATTAGGAAAGTCTAAAGTTAGACTTCCCCAATTTAAAATGCGAACGTCTAAAGTGGTTTTTTTAAAAAATGGTTTATATTACAGATCTAGATTAAACGGTATTTAAAACCTGAAATTACAGATCATCATCAATAAAATTACAGATATAGTATCTGAAATCTAAATTCAAAATCTACACAATAATAACTCCAAAGCTGAAATCTTATAGGCAGAAGATTAAAAAAATGAAAGGAATTAGTTACAAAAAATTTATCTCCTTCTATTATTGAAATTCATTTTCTCGTAATAATGAATAGAGAAGAGCGACAGGGAGAGATCAACCTCGTTTTCTCGGCGAGAACGTGGGCATGAAGCATGTTTCAAATTCTTAATCTACAAGCCATAACAACACGAGTTAGAAGATAAAATAGAAGGGAAACCCAAAGAAAAAAGAGAAAGAAGATAAAATAATAAAAAATGGTAAGCAAGCATAACAGATTTGGAGGTGAAAAAAAGCGAGAGAAAGGAGGAAGCAAGAGTAAAAAGAGCATATAAATAAGAAGAAGCAAGAGTTAAAAGGCGTGGTGGTAATAGTTCTTCTTATGTTTGTGGCGATGGGAAGAGTCTTCCATTTAAATCAAGAAGAAGAGAAAGATAAGTGTAAGAGTAGTATAAAACTAACAAATAAAGACTGTCAGTATAAATTTAAATTTTTTCCGGCGTCCCAAAATTTAATTTAGGAATACGTAAAGTTGTCAAGTTAATTTTTTTTAACTTTAGACATCCCCAATTCAAATAGGGACCTCTAAAGTCACACTTTAGACGTCCCTATATGCATTGGGGACGTCTAAAGTTATTTTTTTTAAATCAGGGATGGGCGCCAAAATGACATCCCTAATATAATATTAGGGACGCCATTATCATCATGGCATCCCTATTGTACATTAGGGATGTTAAAGGGCGTCCCTGATTTAAAAAAAAAGAATTTTTTTTTAACTTCAGATGTCCCCAATGCATATAGGGATATCTAAAGTCAAACTTTAGATATCCTTATTTGAATTGGGGACATCTAAAGTAAAAAAAATAAGTTATTTTTTTTACTATTTCTAAATTTACTTCGACAAGGTTCATGCAATTCACAAGGTTCAACAAGCAATTGATATTTCACGATTAAGGGTGTAGTACTCTTTGTAGTAGCGGTTCTTATATATCGTATTAACAATCGAAAGATGGTCGAAAGAAAAAAATCTCTATTTGATAGGGCTTCTTCTTATACCTATGAATTCCATTGGACCTAGAAATGATACATTGGAAGAATCTTTTGAGTCTTCCAATATCAATAGGTTGATTGTTTCGCTCCTATATCTTCCAAAAGGAAAAAAGATCTCTGAGAGCTCTTTCCTGGATCTGAAAGAGAGTACTTAGGTTCTCCCAATAACTAAAAAGTGTATCATGCTTGAATCTAATTGGGGTTCGTGGTGGTGGAGGAACTGGATTGGAAAAAAGAGGGATTCTAGTTGTAAGATATCTAATGAAATCGTCGCTGGAATTGAGATCTCATTCAAAGAGAAAGATATCAAATATATGGAGTTTCCTTTTATATATTAAATGGATGATCCAATATGCAAGGACTATGATTGGGAATTGTTTGATTGTCTTTCTTCGAGGAAGAGGTGAAATATAATCAACTTGAATTTGGGATAGCTATTCAAAATCTTAGTGAAAGACTGAATTTATTATCTCATGTTTGCTTTTCATGAAAAAATACCAATTGAAGTGGAGGGTTTCTTCAAACAACAAGGAGCTGGGTCAACTATTCAATCAAATTATATTGAGCATGTTTCCTGTCCCTTCTTGAGAAACAAGCAGGCTTTTTCTTTGTAAAATTGTGCTCAATTTCATATGTGGCAATTCCACCAAGATCTCTTCATTAGTTAGGGGAAGAATCCACACGGATCGGATTTTTTGAGGAACATCTCGAGAGAGAATTGGATTTAGTTAGACAATGTGTGGTTGGTAGACAAGGATCGGTTTTTAGCAAGGTACGGAATGTATCGTCATATATTTAATGTGATTCCACAGGATCTAGTTTTATTCAAGTAACAAATTCTAGCCAATTGAAAGGATCTTCTGATCAATCCAGAGATCATTTTGATTCCATTAGTAATGAGGATTCGGAATATCACACATTGATCAATCAAAGAGAGATTCAACAACTAAAAGAAAGATCAATTCTTTGTTAGGATCCTTCCTTTCTTGGAACGGAACGAACAGAGCTAGAATCATAGTGATTCCCTAAATGCCTTTTTGGAGATTCCTTAATGTCCTGGCTATTCACAAAACATGAGAAGTAGATGAATAATCATCTACTTCCAGAAGAAATTGAAGAATCTCTTGGGAATCCTACAAGATCCATTCATTCTTTTTTCTCTGAAAGATGGTCAGAACTTCATTTGGGTTTGAATCCTACTGAGAGATCTACTATAGATAAGAACTTATTGAAGAAAGAACAAGATGTTTCTTTTGTTCTTTCTAGGCGATCGGAAAATAAAGAAATAGGTAATATATTCAAGATGATTATGTATTTACAAAATTCCATCTCAATTCATCCTATTTCATCAGATCCGGGATGTGATATGGTTCCGAAGGATGAACTGGACAGTTCCAATAAGATTTTATTCTTGAACAAGAATCCATTTTTTGATTTATTTCATCTATTCCATGATCGGAATAGGGAAGGATACATGTTACACCATGATTTTGAATCAAAAGAGAGATTTCAAGAAATGGAATATCTATTTAGTCTATCAATAACCGAGATGGATTTGGTGTATCATAAGGGATTTGTCTTTTATATTGATTTCTCCGTATTGGATCAAAAACAATTTTTGAATAAGGTATTCAACTCCAGGGATGAATGGAAAAAGAAATCTTTGTTGGTTCCACCTCTTATTTTTTATGAAGAGAATGAATCTTTTTATTGAAGGATCAGAAAAAGATGGGTTCGGACCTCTTGCGGAAATGATTTGGAAGATCCAAAACCAAAAATAGTGGTATTTGCTAGCAACAACATAATGGAGGTAGCCAATCAATATAGATTGATCTGAAATTTGATTCAAATCCAATATAGCATCTATGGGTACATAAGAAATGTATTGAATTGATTTTTTTTAATGAATTGATCCAATCGCAACTTCGAATATGGAATTCAAATGTATTAAATAGGAAATGATACTCTGAATCATAGAACTATAATGAAATACATGATCAACCAACATTTATCAAATTTGAAAAAGTGTTAGAAGAAATGGTTCAATCCTCTTATTTTGATTTCTTGAACTGAGAGATCCATGAATCAGAATCCTAATACATATAGATACAAATGGTCCAATGGGAGCAAGAATTTTTAGGAACATTTGGAGCATTTCATTTCTAAGTAGAATAGCTATTTTCAAATAGTGTTTGATCGATTACGTATTAATCAATATTCGATTGATTAGTTTGAGGTTATCGACAAAAAATATTTCTCTAAGTCATTTTGTTTCTTTTTGTCCAAGTTTCTTCTCTTTTTGTCTAACTCACTTCCTTTTTTTTTTGTGAGTTTCGGGAGTATCCCCATTCATAGGTCTGAGATCCATATCCATGAATTGAAAGGTTCGAATGATCAACTCTGCAATCAGTTGTTAGAATCAATAGGTCTTCAAATCATTCATTTGAAAAAATGGAAACCCTTCTTATTGGATAACCATGATACTTCCCAAAAATTGAAATTCTTGATCAATAGAGGAACAATATCACCATTTTTGTTCAATAAGATACCAAAGTGGATGATTGACTCATTCCATACTAGAAAGAATGACAGGAAATCTTTTGATATCATGGATTCTTATTTCTCAATGATATCCCGTGATCAAAACAATTAGCTGAATCCCGTGAAACCATTTCATAGAAGTTCATTGATATCCTCTTTTTCTAAAGCAAATCAACTCCGATTCTTAAATAATCGACATCACTTCTGCTTCTATTGTAACAAAAGATTCCCTTTTTATGTGGAAAAGGCCTGTGTCAAGAATTATGATTTTTCGTATGGACAATTCCTAAATATCTTGTTCATTCACGACAAGATATTTTCTTTGTGTGGCGGTAAAAGAAAACATGCTTTTTTGGAGAGAGATACTATTTCACCAATCGAGTCACAGGTATCTAACATATTCATACATAATGATTTTCCGTAAAGTGGTGATGAAAGGTATAACTTGCACAAATCTTTCCATTTTCCAATTCAATATGATCCATTTGTTCGTAGAGCTATTTACTCGATCACAGACATTTCTGGAACACCTCTAACAGAGGGACAAATAGTCAATTTTGAAAGAACTTATTGTCAACCTCTTTCAGATATGAATCTATCTGATTCAGAAGGGAAGAACTTGCATCAGTATCTCAATTTCGATTCAAACAAGGGTTTGATTCACACTCCATGCTTTGAGAAATATTTACCATTCAAAAAGAGGAAAAAACGGAGTCTTTGTCTAAAAAAATGGCTTAAGAAAAGGCAAATGTATAGAACCTTTCAAAAAGATAGTGCTTTTTCAACTCTCTAAAAATGGAATCTATTCCAAACATATATACCATGGTTCTTTACTTCTCCAGGGTACAAATATCTAAAAAAATAAGTTATTTTTTTTTACTTTAGACGTCCCTAATTCAAATAGAGACGTCTAAAGTCTCTAAAGTCACAATTTAGACATCCCTATTTGAATTGGGGATGCCTAAAGCTATTCAGTTTTAACCCGTAATTACAAAAATGCAACAACCTTTATTTCTTACTTTCCTTTTTTAAAAAAGGGACATCATTTAGTGTAGTAGAATCTATATTCTGTAGTAGTGATTTGGTTTGGTTTTGTTCATTTTGCTGTGAATTTGTACTGTAAAATACAAAGTTCATTAGGAAAAGAAAAAATTACGTTAAATTATTTCTTCAAAAAAAATACTTCCTATAGCGCTTCTTTGGAGAAGGACCATAGGAAGTGATACTTCCTATGTCATTTCTCCAAAGGAGCGCCATAGGAAGTGTATACTAAGGAAGCGCTATAGGAAGCTATTTTTTTTAAAAAAAGAAATAAGCTATGGTGTTTCCATATATTAAAGAAGTGTCATAGCTTTCTTTTATGGGGCTGGAAGCTATGACACTTCCCAAACGCCATAGTATTCTTAAAAATACGCGCCACTTATTGTGTTTTTTGTAGTAGTGAAAAAATTGTGAATCTCGTCTGATGGGCTGTACTCCATTCCCATAAGTGAATGTAGTAGAAAATGAATCAATCCTTGATTCATTTCCTATTGTATTTCCTTATGGGATTGAAGTAGAGCCTGTTGGACAAAATTCATTTTTCATGATTCTTCATTAAAAGCTCATCATTTTGTTTAGCCACAAGAAGACAAAAAATTAATTATTAATTAATTAATTCAAAATATTTCTTGAAACCCTATTCACGATATTGCTACTACAAGAGAACATTTGATGTATAAAATGTAGAGAATGTTTTCTCTAACATATCTTCATCAATAACTTTTTGTTTAAATAATTTTAGTTGAAAACTTATTCAAAATATTACAAAATTATATTCACTCTCATGGATTTAAAATCTTGCAAATGTGAATGCATCTAGTTATAACAAGTTTTTCTAGTGGTTATACCTTTCTTTTAAGTTTTTCAAAGAACATGAGGTCTTTTATTGTCAAATACTCAATTTTTAGCCCTTCATACAGATGGTGATGTAGAAAGATCATAGTTTTGACTTTATTTTGATGGGATGTTTGATTACTTTCCTTAATTGTGTCTCCTTAACCATTGGCATCTAGATAGATTTCTACATGTGTGTTTGGCAATGATTTTTGGGGCCCAAATCTCATGTTTTGGAGCCAAAAGTGAGATTGAAAAAATTGTTTTTTTTTTTGCGGTTTCGGATGGCAATTTGTAAAAAGGCCTTTTGCATTTAAAACCAGCTTTTCCTATAATCCACATTTTAATTGTTGCTTATTACAATTGGCTTATCAATTTTGTTACCGTTAAAGTAATATTGTGTCGCCAACCAGACTTTATTCTCTCTTTCCCCCTCCACCGAATTTGCATATGCTTTGCCTCCACTAAATCTGTGTGCCTCCCTTTGCTCCAGTTGAACGATTCTGATCTATCTCCCTCTCTCGACGGCCATGAGCGCTTCACTGTTAGAGCTGTGTCATTTGTCTTCCTTCTCTAGGAAGAAACATGATGTATCGGCATTGGAGCTCTGTCTTTGTCTTCCCAGTCTCGGTGGGCACAGGTGGTTCAAGTGAACGACGCTTGCATCTTCATCAAATTTGTCCCATAGGTGCTTTGCGGTCTTCGATTTGTCCTCATCTTCCCTCTCTCGGCGGCCACACGTGCTTCAACTTCAATAGGGCCTTCATCTTCATCTTAGATCTAGCTTCATCTTCATTTTGTTGCATAAGTTCCGTTGGCCCCTCCACCCTTTGTCTCCATCTTACCTCTCTCGGTGGCCACAAGTGTTGAACCTGAAGATTGACTTTACTTCAGGCATCAGTGTGAACCACAAGCTCTAAAACTAACATCTTCAATCGTGGTTGGTCTTACGTCTTTAACCGATAGTGAGTTATATTTTCTTCACCACTTGCTTTGTTCTTAACTGACCCACTTGCTTACCTACCTTCTTAATGTGTAGTCTCAGCTCTTAAACTAACCCAATTGTTGTTGAGGTCCGTCGGAGTGTGCTGTAGTTTTGGCCGATATCTTCAACATCCTTTGTCATCGTTCATCTGGTCACCGGTGATGTCGTTGATAAGTAACATATTTGCATATTTATTTTCCCTCATATGATGATTTTGTGGACAATATTTGAGTTTAATATAATAAATTTGGGTGTAATTGATAAATAAATAATGTTTTTTAGAATAAATAGTATTTTTAAAAATATAAAAATATGGAAGTTATTGTAGCAACATTTTCATTGTAGTAGACAGTTACTGTAGTGGATGGAAAGCACTGTAGCAATAGAAGCACTGTATCAAACACGCTTTTCACTATTCCAAATATGATTTACTGTTTGAAATCACTGTTCTAAATGTGGTTCACTATAGCAACGCGCTTTTGGCACTGTAGCAACACGTTTTTCCCTATAAATAGAGAGCAAGGCCAAGCATAAATGAAAGGGAAGGAAGAGATGTAGAGGCTTTATTCTCTGGCAGGGAGAGATCTTTTCTCTGATAGTTCTGAATAAATTGTGTTATTTTCTAGATTTAATTTCATGCACTGTATTACTTTTTGCATGCCTCCATTTTGGAAGGCTTAGGATTATATTATATTTTGCATGCCTGCATCTTGGAAGACTTAAGATTGTATTACATTTTGCATGCCCTCATCTTGGAAGGCTTAGGATTGTATTACATTTTGCATGCCTCCTACATGGAAGGCTTAGGTAGTCCTCCTTTATGGATGGTATAGGTTGCCACCTACATGGAAGGTTTTACCTCCTAAATGGACGGCTAGATTTCTCCATTTTTCATGCATATTGTGGTTGTATATTTATATTTTAGAATTTAATATTCAAGTTTTATACAATGTTTATGAAGTTTTCAATTTATTTTATTTTTGTTTTTAATTTCATTATGAGCTAAATTTCCATTTTTTTAGGGTGATGATATAGCTTACTAATGACGGATTGAATCTTAACTTATTAAATTTAGTTTTAATTTTTTTTCCTTCATGATTGAGTTTTAATTATTATTCTTAATGCTTTTGATTGATTGGCCATCTTTTGAATGATTTCAATATGCATGTTGAGATTGGAAGGAGATGCATGTGTATAGATCCTATAATTAAAACCATAAGTTACATATGAAATAGGAATATATTCATATGAGTTGTGTAGTCTTAATGAGTTCCATAAATCTTAATGCATGATTAATTGCTTAAATTCATATAGGAATATATTGGATTAGCAAATAATTATAGAATTGCTTGACCTTGGAAGAGGCTAGTAATTAAATGAGGGAAACTCGAGTATCAATTGTATGGAATAATTTGGACTAGAATATATAGGTGATTCAATCCGGAATTTGTTAAGAGAAATCTGACTCCTAGCACTTTTCTCATAGTTGCTTTCATATTATTTACATTTATATTTAATCATTTTATTTTGTTCTCTCATTCATCAACTAATCAATCGACTAAATAGAATTAAAATTATTCATTTTGGTACTTAGTGATCAATCCTCGTGGGAATGATACTCTACTTACTTCTGTATTACTTGATTATGATAGTGTACACTTACAATATTTAATATATCATCTACACATGTAACAGTCGTCTTCTGTGTGGTAAGCTTTAAAGGTTAATTGTTTTCAACCAGTTTCAGTGTACATGTTCGATCTGTCCTGTGGTTTGTGGTTCCATTTTTGTTGCTTTACCCGTGGTTTGCCATGAAGTTGTATATATATAATATATATATTTTTCCTTATGAGATCTATTGGCTGGGAGTAATGGCAAAAAGATGTTTGTAATTTTATGTTCAAATGATGCAAAAGAGGATGTGGACTTGCATTTTGTCTTGCACCAGATATTGACCTCCTTATATTTCAAGTTTTGTGTGTGTGTTGGGATTTAATCCTGTACTTGAACGTTCATTTTTCAAATTATCTTGTCCACTTGATAATGACACACTAAACCTTTGAATGTGTTGAGGTTTTGGCTTGTTCATTCACTATAAAAGATTATCTGGTACAAGTTTGGTAGAGAACATAAATGACAGAGCAGAATGGGATGAAGAGGCAACTGAGATATTTATCGATGCATGTCTTGGTCAAATTTACAAAAAAAGAATGGTGAGGGTTGTCATTTTCGAAGTGTGGATGGAACAATATTGTCTCCACATTCAATGACAAGACTGGGAAAGCATATGGAAGAAACAATTGAAGAATAAGTTCGATATGTTAAGGAGGATTTGAGGACTTGGGATTCCTTAACCAAAGAGACTAGTGTGGGTCGAGACCCTATAACAAATAATGTCGTTGCATCGAATGAGTAATGACAGTAGAAATGTCAGGTTATTAATGACTATAATTGACTTATAATTTGGTTACCAATGATTCAGTTGACTCAAGTATTGTTTTTTAACATAGGTAATGATTTTGGTTAGTTGTATGAATGCAAGAGAATTTGGCATATAACAAGTTTCTCTGTTCAAGCCTTAAGCATGAAAGAGAATTAAGGATTATATTCAGGGATGTTGTGGTAACGGGAGAAGATATGTTTTCACTGTCTTTCATATAGACACAGACAAAGGAGGTAGAGCAGGAAGATGTGTACCAACCGACCATGGATGAAAATGAAGGATTAGGGGACAGTGAAGATGACCTTTTCAAAGTTAACCTACAAGCTAGCATAGAAGTGACAGATGAGCTAGTGAGCATTGGGTTATCAACCTAGACTCTACCCTCTATTCCATTTGATTCAGGAATCCAGGGCAAGAGGAAGAGAGTTGATCGGTCAGCGTATTGCGGATGCAGTTAGTGTCATAGCTAATGCATCAAAGGAAAGAGCTACAATCATAAGTGAAATTCAAGAAAGGAGTGTTGATGCTGCTATAAATGACTTACTTGATCTTGAAGAAGTACAACGTGATGAGGATTGAGTCCGCTGTATTAGGCTACTTATGGATAAGACCAGTTGGGACACGTTTTTCTCATTAACTAAATGGAACAAGGACTACTTGATTGAGTGGCTGTGGTATATTGTTAAGACCCTCTAGATATGGTTTCCTACGCATGACCCTAACCTATCCCTGAACTTATGTCAAATTAGTTTAGTGTTGATGTACTATTATATGTCAAATGGAACTAATGCATCGAAGGAAAGAGCTACAGCCATAATTCAAGAAAGGAGTGTTGATGCTGCTATGAATGACCTACTTGATCTTGAAGAAGTACAACATGATGAGGAATTTTGAGTCTGTTGTATCAGGCTACTTATGGACAAAACTAGTTGGGACACATTTTTCTCAATAACTAAACGGAACAAGGATTACTTGATTGAGTTGCTGTAGTATATTGTTACCCTCTAGATATGGTTTCCTATGCAAAACCCAACCTATCCCTGAACTTTATGTCAAATTAGTTTAGTGTTGATGTACTATTATATGCATGCTGGTTTTTATGTATTTTCGTTTATGTTATTACTAGTTGAACAACACAACTTTGATTAAAGTTCTTTTTATAACATATGTGCTTGTGTTGACATATGCCTTTCAGTTGTTATTGGGATTTTTATATTCTCACACCTGTATTTAAACCAACGCACAAGTTACATAAGCAATGACAAATTGGATGGAGGAAGACGATGATGACTCTTGAGTACTATCTCTTATAGATGAAGAGTTAATAGAGTATGAACAATTGACTGCGCTGTTGTGTCAATATTATGTTCCTTTTGTGTGTGAAGAACTACATAAAACTAGCAAACGGACCAGTTATTTATGGGACCAAGAAATATTGGCAACCCATGGCACATGTTGTCATGACATGTTTAGAGTTGAAAAACATGTGTTCTACACTTGTCCAATAAATTTGTGGAACATGGGTTACAAAATTCTAAGAAGGTCAGTGTCAAAGAAATGATTGCCATGTTTTTGCTCACTGTTGGCCACAGAGTTAGTAATAGGGTGGTCTAAGAGCTATTTTAGCATTCAGGGGAAACTGTCAGTCATCTATTGCACAGGGTCCTACAGGCTTGCCTAAGTCTAGTATGGGAAAATATCAAACCCTGCGATCCCAAATTCAATGGATGCCACGCATAAATACTCAACAATCCTTGATATTATCCTTACTCCAATGATGCCATTGGAGCAATAGATGGAACTCACATTAAGTGTGTAATCACTAGTTCCAACCGAGATAAATATATCGAGAGAAAGGGATATCTAACACAAAATGTAATGGCTGTATATGATTGAGATATGTGCTTTACGTTCGTGTTGGCGGGTTCGGTTAAGGTACTATATGTTTGATCCCAAGTTTTGATTATAACAAAAGTCAATTATGTACAAATCATGTTTTTATAAGTTTAAGAAATGTTTACAAAGTTACCAAATGCATATAACAATGTTCTGTGGTGTCTGCTGTCAAAATGAACTGGTGTGCTCAAGCATGAGTCTAGCACTCGAGCATGGAACCCTTCTGTGCTCGAGCAGGTGCGAGTGATAGCCAGAAAGTGTTTGCCCGAGAAGCATGCTACTGTCATTTTTACTGATTCACTCGAGCACTGGAGATAGCACTCGAGCAGAGGAGCCTTTCTCACTTAAGCACATGCGAGTGAGAGTCTGCGAGTGCTTGGCTGAGAGCAAGTTTTGTCATTCTTCCTTATGCACTCGAGCAGAGAATTCAATACTCGAGCATGAAGTTGTTTTGTACTCGAGCACTAGCGAGTGAGGAACTGCGAGTGCTTGGCCGAGAGTCATGAAGATCACAGAAGCATGAGTGTGCTAGAGTAAGGTTGTATATGCTCGAGTGACACATCAGCACTTGCGAGTGAGAAATCTATCTCTCTCAATTTCTGATGCAAGTGCTGATAATAAGGGTATATTACTTGAGAATATTCTTCTCACTCGAGCAGGAGTATGTGTGCTCGAGTGAGGGCCCACATCACCTGCAGTACAAAATCTCACTCTTGCTAAAATGGTATGAGAGTGCTGTCCAAAGAAGAGTCTCCCAGTGTAAAATGTAAGGCCACTCGAGCAAAAGGAGTTGTGCTTGAGTGAGGCCTCACATCACTCTCGAGTGAGAATTTTGTCTCTCTGAAATCCTATGCAAGTGCAGGTTCAAAACTGAAGCACAAG
Organism: Inga laurina; assembly: GCA_963855925.1. Lineage (NCBI taxonomy): Eukaryota > Viridiplantae > Streptophyta > Magnoliopsida > Fabales > Fabaceae > Inga > Inga laurina. The sequence goes on along the minus strand of OY979702.1, from coordinate 18,713,858 downwards.
GAGTAAAATAGGAAGATTACTCAAGTGAGCCCATCCATGCTCGAGTGATACTCTGGCAGAACACCAAATGCACCAAGTCTCACAGCATTCAATCTGAATATGTTTTAATGTTATTTATTTATCTTATCATCACTTATTATTATTATTATTTAATATCATTTTGAATGTTTTATAAGTGTGATACAGGAGGATGAACGTTGAAATAAACAGATATGAAGCAAGTCAAATAACGGCAGAAAACATCACGACAAGCACACACCTACTACATCCAAAATTTTCAAACATGCGCATGCCATTCCACAGTAACATGCCCCGCTCCGCAATGATTGTTATTCAAACGGGCAAAAACTGAACAACTATACAGAGTTTCAGAGAGATTGACAATAACAACGAGGCATAAGAATTCACAAGCATATACACGAGTCTATACTATTCATAATTTTCTCTGTATACACATTGATCTTCAGTGTTCATTTATTTGCTCTGTAAGAGAGTCTTCATACAATTGAAATTCTATTTTCAATTGATCTTAAGGTATTGGGACCTTGAGAGGGTAGATTTCCTTACGAGAGAAGCAGTTGAGAGAATTCCTAGTTAAACCTTTCACTCATAAGACTTATAAGATACAAGCAGTAGAGAATGTTATTGCTCGTAAGACTTACAGTGGTGTAAGCAGGAGAGAACGTTGCTGCTCATAAGTCTTGTATACATAAGCAAGTGGGAAAGGTCATAGGTTGTTTTTCTGCATGTAAGACTTGTCGTAAGGGGGAGAGAAATTTCTTAGTGAGAGAATATTTTTGCTCGTAGTCCTTTCAAGGACAATTGTTGTTTTGTGGCGTTCTAAGAGCCCATTAAATCTTGGAAGAATAGTGAAAATCTCAGTAGGTCTTGATCTCTGAGGACTAGACGTAGGCCTGATTGTTAGGCAGAACCAGTATAACTCTCTGTGTTCTAATCTTCTCAACTCTACTCTATCTACTCTATTTTTCATATCACCATATCAAGCAAAAAATTTATAACGTCACCCAATTCACCCCCTCTTGGGTGAAGCTTGCCTCTTTCTTTTGGTATAAGATACTTGTGTGTTTCAATATGCTGACTCAAATCCAGCTATGAATTTCTCCCATCAACATGCAGGTATATTTTTATCCCATTGACTTGAATTACTTTCATTTCACACTTTGCTTAATCTCATACCTTTAAAATGATTTTCACATTTATTATGCAAATATTATTTGGTTGATGCTAGCTATCCATTACTAGTTGGAAATCTTGGTCGCAATAGATGTGAGCGTTATCACCTGCCAGAATTTCAGCGTCAACCTACCTTTAGAAATGCTAAAGAGACCTTTAATTTCTATCACTCCAATTTGAAGTCAACTATTGAAAAGACTTTTAGAGTGTGGAAGAATTGATTCAAAATATTGCAAAAAATGCACAAATACAGCTACGAAACACAAGTCCACTTAGTTTGCGCAATAATGGCCATACATAACTTCATTAGGAGAAATTCTCAAAGTAATGTTAATTTTAGTGCAGCAGAAATTGGCAATGTAGCTCATGAAGATAATCATACTGTAAAGGATGCGGCTTCCTCGACCAATTATGCTGGGACATCTTCAACCTATATGAAACGCATTTGTGATATGATTAGATATCAACTTATACGGGACATGTGATCCAATTAGTAATGTAGTATTTTCTTGTCATATTATGTATTTTAGCACCACATTTTCTCACTTCAATTTTACTATTTGTTTATAATATTAACTATATTTTTTTCTAGCAATTAACACAAAAGCACTTATGCAATCGCTAAGCCAAATAAGTTTTGACTTATGCAAAAGCAATTATGCAATTGTCCATCCAAACAAGTTTTGACTTATGCAAAAGCACTTATGCGATCGCTAATCTAAATATAAATCATATTATACAAACTAACTTTTACCTAATCTTACTTTTCCACAAGTCAAATAGAAAATAAGTCATTTTTCTCACCGTTATCTCAAACACACATACATCTAGTACCCAAGATAAATAATTCTTTCCAATGATGTTAAGAGCCACAAACTCAAATTTTGTAAAGTTGACGTGATGATACTATTATAAAAGAATATAATATTTGAAAAGAATCAACCGAGTAATATATAAACACTATTACAAGACATAGATTTTACTTCCCCAAAAAATGACTGTTTTACAAAATAGAAAGTAGAAAATAAAGGTGGTGGCATTTTTTTTAATTATGTGTAGGAATTTTGATATATTGGGCGTCCTAATTCAAAAGGGATGCCAAAAGTGTCCCAAAAACTCTGATTTTGGCGCCAAGAGTAGGGCTTTGGCATCCCAATTTGAATTTAGGACTCCTAAAGGTGAGTTTTGATGTCCCAAATTCAAATTGGGATGCCAAAAGTGTCCCAAAGTCAAGTTAAATATTTCTTTCCATCGTCTTCTCCAACCTTTGAAGTAAAGTCTCCCTTTCTCACCACCGTCACTCTCTCTTCAAGCTTGGCAGTCGTTGCTGTCGTCCTCCCTCTTCCTTTCCACTTGTGAAGCTCGTCCCTCCTCTTTGTCACCACCATCCCTTGTCATCCTCCCTCCTTGATCTTTGATGCCGTTGGTCCCTCCTCCCTCCCTCTCCCACCATTGGCTCCTCCGTCGTCCCTCCCTCTCCCTCTGCACCGTTGAACATTGCAGTAGCGGTTTGTTTTTAGTTAAAAAAATACAATGCATATTTCATATTTATATTATCTCTAGGACTTTAGGTATACTTCTTTGGTGTTGGTGCTATTATTGCGTTATTCCCTTACTAATGCGATGATAAGAGGATTTTTTTTTATAGAGTTTTTAGATTGTAAAATTAAACACAATAGATTGAGGACATCGACTTATAGGTTATATGAAGCCTATGGTCCAATGAACTTGAAAATTAATGAAGACTATATTGATGAAGGTGCCTACTTATATGAAGATATTAATTTGATTCGAGACCTTTTGGCTGGAAATTTTCTTCAACACATAGATGAGTAAAGTTTATTTTTATATTAGTTAGTAGTTGTGCATACAACGTTTTGACACTATCGTAATTATTGTACATAGTATTAGTAGGAGTTAACACTTTAAGTAGCTAGTGCTGGATGTTCCTTTACTATTTGTAAGGACATTTTTGTTTATGAGGAATTGTTTAATGATGTTTCTGTAGGGTTTTAATTGTTGTGGAGTGCAAAATATAAACAAATTTTTTTAAAAAAACCTTTCAACGTCCGTAAATAAAGGGACGCCGCAAGAAACTTGCAGTGTTCCTTTCTTAACGGACATTGTTCCCATATTTTACTACATCACTTACATAGGCATCTCCATGTAAAAGGATGTAGAAAGGGCCTAAAAACATATGTTTAAAGTGTCAACACCCATTAACATTTTGATATACGCAGTGTTAAAGGTACAGTTCCACAGGCATACATGAATAGCATAAATATACTGATAAAAAGTACTTGTTTACATATAGAAATCATGCCCTCAGGGTTTGATAATATTTACAGAATTCCAAAATATCCAAAATTAAACTAACTATAACCACAGGCTCCATTCTTTATGACCCGGATACCTCAGTTGTCGGTATCTATCTTTTTGCCTCTAGAGCTGCACGCTTTTGCTGGAATATTTTAATTTTGAAAAAGGGTAAGATTCAAATGAATCTCAGTAGTAACATAAAATCCATCATAGAAAATGTAATAATAAACATGCCAAATACCATATACCGTAATATTCTAATAACACATAATTCGGTTCGGTTGGAAGCATTCAGAACCAACCACTTTTTCAACCCTACTCGTTCCGTACCTCATCTGGGCTCAAGACCATAGACTAGGCATAATTTGGTGTACCCATAGACTATGTTCAGTGTACCCGTAGGTACTATGTTCGGTCTTAAAATGTCAAATGAACAAGAAATAGATTAAAACCCATTCATGTATGATTTTAGACACTTCCATAGTGTTTATTGTAGTTATATTAGCCTATGATAAAAATTTACCAAAATGCCCCTCGGGACCCGACTTGGCTGTACTTTTTTTTTTTTGAAATTTTGGCTGGGGTTATTCTGACATAATTTTCCCAAAGAATCCATTTTTAGACTCAAAATTACCAAATTTAATGCCAAATTATAAAATTACCCTTGGCAACCCCACTTTCGGAGTTTCAGGGGCGTTCTCATAATTATGCTTTTTCGGTTTTTCCGAAGAAGTGACCAACTGTAACCCCACCTCACCTAATTTTCCCTCTTGAACTCAATGGAACCATCAAATCATTGAAAATTCAACTCTAAGGCCCTCTGACAACCCTAGACGAAATTATGGCATCATTCGAGAAAAACCGGGGTTTTGCGATTTCTGCTCCGTAAACGTGTTCCTTTCTACTCCTAACCATTTTGTTGACTATTCTATTAGGTTACAACTACCATTTAGTACCAATTTGGGCAGCATAACCCTTACGCAACACAAATTCCAAATTTTCAAATCAAAGACAATCTGATGAAATTTCACTAATTAAATTGTTTACAGTAGCTAGAATGGTCAATATACGAGAGTTTGGAAGTTACCTCAAGCTCCCCTTGGCTTTTCCTCTAGGTGAATGAAAACCCTAGCGGTCCTAACACAAAAATTGAGCTTCACAACCTTAAAGAACATAGAGAAGTAGCTTAGGATTGGAGTTATACACGTTAGGAGCTAAATCATTGGAGAAATCGGCTTACCGTACAAGATCTCTTCTCCGTCTCTCTAAGAGCTCTCAACATTTCTCTCTCTAGTTCAGCTGCTGTGTGCATGAAAATAGGCTGGAGAAAGGAGGATGATGATGTTTAATATCATATCTTTTATATTATTTTATTCATCTACCAAGTTTCCAAAACTTACAAAAACCAATTTTTATGTACATAAATCCTATGTACATGTAATCATGCCATTAAGCCAAACTAATATTTTCTTCTCCATGCCACACGTAGAAGATACCTAGGGGTCCTACCCTATGGCCTCAATTGGCTTCACAACTTATTCCAGTTATGTATACATGTAAAGTCCCAATTTTGGTCAAATTTGCACTTTTTGCTCAAATTTTTCATAAATTCATATTTAATTGACCAAAATATTCCAAATATATTTTCCCCTATATTTTCCTTAATTAATTGAAATTAGCTTCAATTAATTGAAAAATAATTCATTTGTAGTTGTTTGGCAAAATTACAAGTTTGCCATTGCATTTTCTTTTCATTTTAGGATTTAATGATAGGTTTTATGCCCAATCTTTGAAAAATCATAACTAAATATAGAAAAATTTAATTGGAGTGATATTAAAAGCTATAGAACCCTTATTGAGTCTATTTTCAAGAAAAAATATAACGTTTTGCCAATTGAAAACACATAATTCTCAGATTTTTAGTTTTTGGAAGCTGTTCCAGAAAATTTACATTTTTTCTGGGCTAACTTCAAAAATTCATAAATTTTTTTATATAGCTCTAATTGAGTCATATGACCTATCAAATTAAAGCTTAGGATGTCTACTTTCATTCTCAAAAGTTTCATAAATGTTTTTCATCATTTGTTCATCCAAAATCACATGACAATCTCATTGCCTCGCAGACGATTTCACCAGAAACATTGTTTTCCTTTCAATTTCCAATATTTATTTCCTATGGCTGTAAATATTCACCATTTTATTGAATATATTAATAATTACAATACATTCTTAGTGAATAAAATTTGGGGTGTTAAATAAGTGCTTTATGTAGTAATGAAAATGTATATTTAAATATAAGAGGTTTCTTAAACTACATGAAACAAATCATATCATTCACAACAATAAAAACATTTGAAATATCCTAAAAGAAAATTTCCAAGAATAGTTTTTTTATAAAGTATAATAAATGGTTAGTATATCTATTAATTTTATAGGTTTATCATATGAAAATATTAATAAACAAACCTCGCAGTAAATTTTCTCAAAATCAAAGCTACAGGGTTTCTCGTCATTTATTGTCAAGATAGAAAATCAAATTTATAAGGATTCTGGCTGTTTATTCCACACATATTCAATACTTTCATTCAAAAGAAAGGATAAATTGTTGTCAAAATGATAATTATAATTGTAATATACTGAAGAATACATCTTGACTATTTAAATGATAAATGATAAAATATGAAGGTTTATTGAAAGTAATAAGAGGATCAAAATATCATACCTTTTTATGTGGACGAAAACCTTCAAGTGATCAATAAGAAACTTTCAATGTCTACAAATTCGTGTTGATAATGTATTATGAAAATAAATAAAGAATGAGCAAAAAAGAAAATAAATAAAGAATAAGATTTTCAACCAGAGAATAAAAGAATAAGTAGATAATTACTTTCGAAAAGCCCTGTTTCCAGGTAAGAGCATTCCAGGGTAAGGAATTCATTCAACAGAAGCTAAGGGGCTTATGTCATGGCTTGCTGCATCTCATGTATTCTTTCTCCCAGTCTGTAGAGATCACAGGGACAAAAATATTTCAAGCGTTCTTAGATAAGTAATTCAAAAATAGTCTAGATTAATTTATACACGAAAATATATTGACCAGATTTTTTTTTTTAATTTTATAAAAGAACCACTTCCATTATACATCACATGACACACAATGACCATTTAAATGCTAGTTAGCATATAAAGGTATAATAACACACAATAAAGTGAGGAACTTACCATGCAAAACAGTGGATATTGTCCTTAAACAATCATTAGTGACTCCAATTGTACCAATATACTCAATTCTCAAAATAAGTCAACGAAAGCATTCCAATGTAACACCTTTGTAGAATGAATATATAGTCTGATCAGGAAAAATTAAAGAAAAACAGGACAAGAAGGTGTGCTGATGAAAATGCTGTGCATCAACTTTCACTTCATCAAACCTATAAAGTAAATGAGTTGATGTGTTATTTATAAGCGTCAACCTAATCCTAAAAATTGATGATAAAATTACATATTCTAGAATGTAATTACAATAAATGTGAATTGATGACGAAACATTCTAGGTTCATAAAATTAAAGTAAATGACAATTAATAATAAAATATGACAATCAAATTAAAATTAAAACTAAATATTCCCTAATAATGATAGATATCCTAAATATCTAGAAATCCTAATAAACCATTATTTCATATCCCATCAAGCTCAGATTGTTCTCACCTTCCATGGTTCTGGTTGATATATTTTTCAATTGAAAGGTTACTTTGACAAAGATTATGCCACGGGGCTGGATTGCTGAAAGGTTAATCTGACAAAGATGCCATGGGAATTACATACAAGGAAGAAAAAGATTCCAAGGAGATTTGAACACTATCTTGTTTAATGCTAATAAGGACTAAATCATTCTTGTTTAATGTTGAATCATTCCCATTTCCAGTTGTTTATTTTAATTTTGATTTTGAATCTTTTATGTTGAATTCTAGAATTTTATAATTATTAATCCCAGGGTTAGATCATGAGGCTACACACATCTTATCTATATGAGTAAAACAGTTAAATGAAAGCAACACTACTTACATTACATAATAAAAAAAGAGTAAAAACTGCAAGAACCCACGACCAAAAGAAAAAGTGAAATGATAACAAATAATAGTAGGAAATAATTATATTCACCACAACAAAGTGTAGTTCCTTCATGAAAATGAATAAAAAAAATATGATACTCTAGTCCGATATGGAGTTTCGTATATTATTAGGCCAAAAAAAAAATTAGAAAACATTTATGTTATTTTACTTTGTTATAAAACTGTTATTTTACTTGAAACTGACTTAAAAATAAGGAAAGTAAAATAATTAAAAGGATCTATATGTTAAAATTTGATAACACCGAAGAATTTTACCATTGTAAACAGTAAAGGGAAATGAATATCTTCATTGATCTCTCCCCATTTAATATATCTATTATTATATTAAATTTTAATGGTTGAGATTTATTCCATGTATTCAGACGTTTTGGAACAGAATTCATTGAAAAAGCTTCAGTTAAGTATTTTCATATTTTGAAAATCTCAAAACAATGATTCCTATCTAAGATGCCGTTTGGATGGCTGAAAATATGACTAAGGAAAATGGAAAATGACCATTTTCCCGCTAGTTTAGTCATTGGCACGCTGAATTTTTTTCCCCATGGGAAGCCATTTTCACCTACATAATGGAATATCGGTTCCTTCCATTAGGCATGGGAAGCAGATTTTCCCACGGGAAAATGATGAGAAAAGACCAGACTAACCTCCAAACAATATTCATTTTCTTCCTCACAACCTTCCTCTCGTCAGACTCTCACTCGTTCATCGTTGAGACTGTGCCGTGACTGTCATTGGAGGATTGAGCCGATGCCTTCTCAAATCTGCACATTCAAGTTCAGCCACCTCAATCTCCCTACTATGCAATCTACTTATCCTCTTTTCAAATGTGGCGTCTACCCTATTGAAAAGTTTTTTTTTTCCTTGCTGGATTTACTAGGTTCAATGCATCGATTAGATTAGATGAGGGGATGGAAGTTTTTTTCTTTCTTTGTTTTTTTTTTTTTTTTGCTAGAGAGAGGAGGAAAGTTTGGTTTTACAACAACAAGGATATTATGCTGATGAAAATAAATATGCTAATTTTGAAGTTCATGGCCGAAGAGAATCTAGCAACACCACAAAAGGAGGAATTCTTTTTTTGTTTTTTCATCCTTCAGACCAGATGATCCACAGTGATGAAGAAAGAAATAGGAGGGAGAGTTTTTTCACTAGTCATCGTCGTCAACGGAGAAGAAAGGGTTGGGATGTTTTTGGAGGGGTATTTTGGATATTTTATATTTTCTTTTTCCTTTTTATTAATTCATCATTTTCTTTTTCTTTCTTTTGGCATACCAAACGTGCATGCTTCTAAATATTGTTCACTCCCTTCCTTTTCATTAAAACCAATTTTTTGTAGCAAATGGGCCCTACAAGTGTTGTCATTTGCTTATCAAATGTAGCAAATAGCTAACGAATCTAAGTGAAGTAAAAAGAGTGATTTGACTATTTGAGACTTGGATGTTCTTAATGTATTTTTCTTTTAAATTTTCCATAATTTATTTCCAGTCTATGATGGGATTTTACTAAAACAACCAAACAGAGGAAATCGGGGGATGCATTAGCTGAATCCCTCTGATGACTCCATAGTTAAATTTACATAGAATCAAATCAAATAAAAATAATTAAACTCTGTTGTTAATTTTTGTCTTTCAGTTATTGACGAAAATTACCATGTCAAATCAATATATAATTAAATTCCTTTCCCTTACATAGAGAGGGGAAACAACTGTTCATAAGCCAATAAGCCAGTGAACAGTTGATGACTCTGTCTTGGGCTTCGTGTTCGATTTGAAGTTCAACTTTTGAACTTCCACCTCTTTCGTCAATATTTTTGACTGGTTCCTTTCTCCTAGAAGCTTCATGTAACACCTCAATCAAATAGCCAAATACTTAACCATAGTAATTCAAATATTGTCAATAAGGACGTTCAACATCCAAACCATTAAAATACAAATCAGTTTAAATAAAGCCCAAGTCATAGTCTTAAATCAAATCCTCAAAATATTTCCTCAAAACAAATTAAAATGCGGAAGTCTTAGGGTCATGGCAATATAAATGACATAACATGAACCCTAGGAGCACAAAAGAGCCTCCAAGGCTCACTCTATAGGTGCCTTCCCTTGCTCCCTACTAGAACAGTCACCTAAAAATGTTAATATATATATAGGGATGAGATTCCACGTCTCAGTAACTATTGAAAGTTTCTACCGTACACAAGCAAAACTCATATGATAAAAAGGAAATGATTATATATATATATATATATATATATATATATATATTCATATATACCATAATTCTCATACACGACAAAAACAAGTTTAATCATGATTATATCAATCTGTATTTTCATCACAACATGTAATATACAATTATGCCATATGCAATATGTAAGATGCAACCTCCCTTATATCACCGTCCATCCTTATTCCGCTAACTGGAGCCATAGGCTAACACATAGTCCAACAGAAACTCATCCATTTGACTGGATTGTCCCAAGCTCACCAGTTCTTAAGATACACCCGGCTAAAGATGTAGAGCTTAAGTCTGGACTATGGCTCCCCTCCTTAAAAGAATACAACTAAGGAGGTGTCACATGTCCCACAGCTCCAATGAAATCCCGGTCAAAGGAAAACATGGAAGGAGGGGCCCTAACAAGTACCATCCACTGTACACCCAGTGATGGCATACCACGTGGTAAAAGATCTCAACATACAAATTCCTCCTCACTCCAACCCATCACAGATGCAACTGCCATGACAGTGAAAAATAAAATATCATTAAAAGACAAAGTACAATAATTCATGCTTCCATTCATATCAAATATAATCACATATTCAAACAGGCTAAAAATGAAATAATAATCCAATAATACATTAATTATCATTAAATTATTAATTATATGAATATAATGAGTTATATAGAAATTTACTTGTAACACTACTTATTTGAGAATTTATAATACAAACACATATACATATAATTCAGTCCATTTTTCTTTTAAAAAAATAGTCGTTCAAAAATCATACACTATTCACAAGTATATGGAAGAATATTCAGAGTTACCTCTACTCTCTAATTCACAGATAAGCACTCAAGAGTTACTCCAGAGCTCTTAATAAGAATCTACAAAATCACACATATGAACACCTATTAATATATTAATTAGAACTACTCCAAAATCTAAAAATTACCTTCTAAACTAATATTAAGCGCACACATTAACTGTACAAGTTAAGCTATTCACAACCCCCTCTAAAGGTACATGTTGCCTGGAAATAATAATTTTTTTTGGCAAACAAAAAAATATTTTAATATGAATCCATTGTTTATATATATATGTATGTACATATATTTTATGTGTGTACTTGATAAACAGGGCGAGTGATTTACACAGCGCATACAGAACAAGGTCTAAAGATATTTAAATATTAAAACTATCAAAGTAAGATGTTCATGAAAAAGGAAGGGTAATAAAAATGAAATATTACTTTGTTGACAAAATCTACAATATTTACAACATTCTTCTCATGAAAATCCGTGAAGAGACAAAAAAAAAAACAAGAGGTCAGGATTGGGTAGTTTTTTTTTCTATCACTAGTATAACTTGCCTTGGAGATGATGAACCCAAATTAATAATGATAATAATACATAGTTAATAGGACAAAAAGGGGCTTGACGGAAAAATAAGAATTGGGAAAACTCATGTGGGGTCTTAAAAGAATAAATAAACTAACATGTGGGGTCTTAATAAATCACAAAAGAAAAAAAAAACATCCACCAAGAGTAACGCAAAAGGGCATTATGTTCAAGAAAACCAAGGTAGAAGAAGCTACTTGAAATGAGCTATACATATAGGCTTGGACAGATGTTAAAAAAATGTGAAAGTAATAAATAAACACACTACTCTCAATAAAGATGAACAAAGAATAGGGTTTTACAAGATAATATGTTCAATATATACTTCACACACCATAAAACAATGAAGGAAGCAAAAATGGCTCTGACATTATAAGACGTGTAGAATAAAAACATTGGAGAAGAAGGATAAGAAACAAATACTGTGAGGGTCACTGGACAAAAGGACGGAAGCGAACAGTAAAAAAAAGTTTGACAAGACCTCTTGAATTGAAGTAAGACACCGAAAAGAAGAAGTGAGTATAACAGACATATACCTTAGTGACAGTGTGCGGCCGCTGGAATGACTAGGAAGAGAAGGGGAACAAAGGTATTTATAAGGGAAGGCCTAGGGTTTTGCTTTTCATTAAAATAATAATTTTGTTTGACTCAGACAGCATGTCCCCCCGTTTTTTTTTTGTTCAATTCTACTTCCAATTACTAAGGTTAGTATCCACACACATACTCCTATATTAAAAAATAATTTTCTATATATTTTTATTTATTTATTTTTATAAAGAAATAATTAATTTTTTTAACTTGGTACTTCTTTTTAAATTATTAATTTATTCTAATTATTTAACTAAATAAAACTTAAGCTACAATTAACTTTAAGTATTAAAAAAAAAGGAGGATGTTACACTTCACCCCATGGTTTTTCTCTTTCCTCATCTTTTTCTTACCTGAGCCATAACTCTGCTTTTTTCGTCGTCTTTCCCTTTCTCATATGTCCTGCATCTCCAAATCGACTTTGGGGCTCGGTTTCTTCCCCGGCTTTAGCGTTCGGTTTGTGCTCCTCCATTAAAATGGCCTATTACTTCCTCTCCCATCAAATACCAGCATTTATCCTTTTCGCCGATACATCATTTTTCCACTTCTGTGTCTAATATGGATCGGGAGAGGAGTAAAGATCAAGAAGAAATGGCGGAGGAGCTTGAAAGCTTGGACCAGCTCCTTTAAGGTTTGATTTCTGCCCGATTTTTTCATTTCTCTAAGAGCTCATATCTCAATCAGTGAGTAAAAGCCTTCATTTTTCCCTTTCCAATTGTAGGTTGCAAACTCTTTTTCGTTGCTTTATGTTGAGGAAGCAATGACGAGGACGATGTCAACAGATTCTTTGTAGCCGTGGCTCATCTCTCTTTGCCCATGTCTAGGTAAGGTGATTTCAGTTTTTAGGTTCTTCGATTTATTAAGAAAAAGAGATTGAATCCATGTGTACATCGTTGGATGATCATTTATAGAAGCTATAGATGGAATCCATGTGTATACATTCTGACATTTCTGATTACTGCATGACCATTAATTGCCACTGGGATTTAGCATGTATTCTGAAAGACACTCTAGGATGATTGTGCGGATAGGGTTAGGTGTAATTAATGCTTATGCCCTTTAGGGTATATCAAAGAAATAACTATTTGAACAATGATGATATGCATACTTTTGGGCATGTCAACATTTTTGGGAGTGAAGCTAAAAATGTTGTGCTTACATAACCATAGTTGTGAAGATCACAATTGTTCCTCTGATTGGTCCCTCTACAAACACAGAGATCTTTCTAAGGTTAGTTTCTGCCATCTTTATTAGCTGTATACTCCATTGTCTTCTAATGATTCTACTGTGACAATTCACTATAATCAAATTTTGATCTTCAATCTTGGTTGGACAATAGATTTTCCAAATGTTAACTAGACATCATCGGTGAAGGAACATGCTTTTATAAATTATTTCAAAGTCTTTGTCCTTTGTAGCTTTGAATCCTTAGTGCTCACAATTACAATATATAAACAGGATATGTAAACACTTAGAAAGATTTTATTTTAAACTGAACTGATTGCCCGCTGTAGATGATGTTATTGTTCGATAGACATCACTTTCTAGGTTTTTTTGGGGGGGGGGAGGGGTGGTGGAACTAAACCTTTTAAAACTTTAGCCTCGGTATATGACCTGTGTGTTAATAATTCTCAGAAAAATTTAATTAAATTGGAGCATGGAAGGTATTTCACGAGTTTGACATAGAAAGGAGGATTTTTGCCCCTGCTTGCTACTTTATTCAGAGAAGATAGTAGAATGTCAATTTTTTAATTATTACTATAAAATCTATAACCATACGCACTGTTCTTAAGTTATGAATTCTATATCACCTCATGCATGCAACCTGTTTCTTAGCAGTTGGGATTATATACTGCATATTGTACAATTTTGCTATCTTGGCAATGACTAATGATGCAGGGTCTCTTAAATTGACAAACACAAATTCTAAACTATTAACTTAGCTTGCTTCAATCGACGTGTGTCAAAAATCATTATTCCTCAATGTTCTTCTTCTGCTTGAACATTTTCCCCTGGCATCTGCTCTAAATGAGGCAACTCCAGGAAGTGTTAAGTTAGGTTTTAAGCATGGAAACAACGTTTAGATTCTTCTGGGGTAATTCTTTACATCCACTTAGATTGGTTTTAATGAGTCAACTAACCTGAATCCCATTTTTCACAGCTTAATTTCTTTTTGTATATGATACGTCTAATGCCACTTTCCTCACAATTTCACAAAATGGCCAGAAGCCATGTGCCCATCTTCAAGCCCTTATTTTTTATCTTTGCTTTTGAATTATTGTGGGACAATTTCACTTTGAATAATCGTAAAACAAACAAGAACACCAAATTGACGTACATGTGAGTGCTTTCTTTTCCTTGCATTAATTGATTGTGTTTGTTTTTTTTGGTACCTTCCATTTAATCAAGGGATTTGGTTAAGTTATTTGTTGACTCTTCACCTATTAAAAGTGATAGTTAGGGGATTGGTTATGTATAAACATCGCCAATACCAATTAGCATAGATAAAGTAGATTGAATAAAGGGAAGTTATTTTTATTGAAATTTTGGGGGAGTAGGTAATTCTTCATTTTTTAACTGAGTAGATCTTTAATGCCTATTATTTTATGTGTACTGATCAAGATATTTGTGTCCAATGCAGCACAAGCTATACGATATATCATTGTGGTGTACCTTCTCAGCATTATGGCTATGGAAGTAGGTGGTGTAGATGTTCCATGCTGTAGTAGGTATGAACAGTTACGTGATATCCTTTTTTACATCAGTAGTCATTTATTTGTGATCAATAAACAGTTCAGGCCACTGTTACAATTTTTAAAATGCCTTAGGCATACTACCTAACATTACAAAATGTTGGGTTATATTTATCAAAGCAAGTGTTCATGCATGGGCAATTATATGTTATTTTATCAAGAGTTAACAATGTTACAGGTTTGAAGATTCTTATACAAGACGGGAGTAATCATGGAAAGAGTACAACTACTAATGTGGTTTAGGATTTAGTGGATTAGGATGTAAGGTTAATTAGTGAAATGTAGTGGATTTACCATGTCTTTCCAACTGTTAATACAATCCTTAAATAAGTATTATGCTTTTTTTTTTTGAAATTTAGTGATTGTAAATTTGACCATTTGATCAAGCAAATGTCTTTTTTGA
The DNA here is from genome assembly GCA_963855925.1 of Inga laurina. Lineage (NCBI taxonomy): Eukaryota > Viridiplantae > Streptophyta > Magnoliopsida > Fabales > Fabaceae > Inga > Inga laurina. The sequence goes on along the minus strand of OY979702.1, from coordinate 18,698,854 downwards.
TAGCTTTCTTATGTTTCATGTTTCAGACTTAGGAGATAACAATACTCAATGTTGTATTCTTATATTTTGTCAGTGCTTTTGATCAGCCTTAATTTTTTCTATCATATCCTATTTTAGCATAGGATTTATTATATTTATTCATACAAACATTTTGAATCAGATAGGACAATGCCTTGAATATATGATGGTACTTGGATTAGTCTTCATTTTTGCTTTTGTCAAATCTTTTTTTAGCTTAGAATATATCATCTTTGTTAGTACAAAACATTTTGAATTTGTCATTTGTTTCTTTTTCATTGTCCATTTATTTGTCCAACATTTCTGGTGCAAGTTGCTTTTGGAGTGACAAAATTAAAGTTGAAGAGTCAGCATCTGAAAAAGAAGACGTCAGGTCACTCTAATATTCAGGAATGTTCTTATATGTATTAGTGTGTGAAATCTGATGTGGAGTCATCTCATATGATAAGCTATATATGTCAATCGTTGCGGCTAATCTTAACTTCTTCATATAGGTTGATCTTATTTTTCCATTCATTCTCAAAACTGGTCCAAAGAATTATTGGAGTGATGTTTGCTGATAGCCTAATCTTATTTTCCTTTTTTTTTTTGTTTTTAGTTTTTACAAATTTACAAATATAAATGTGAATTTATATTGTCTCTGACCCAATATACACTTAGACCTTGAAATACAATATTCTCTTTTTTCACAATTTTCTGGATTGTGGATTAAATCATTTTATGTTCCCCAATCTCTGCCTCTTTCCCCATTTTCCCCGATTTCTCCTTTCTTTGTATTTGCCAAATCCCTGCTTCTCCTTTCACATAATCATGGAGCAAGTATTATTGAAGACAACAAACTTAATTGAAGGACCCAAATAAAACCTTCACATCACACCATTTGTCTCATCGGTATAGTTGAATTTGTCTTTTAGTTTTGAATTATCTTTCAAATTGATATTATATGTCTATCAATCTTTTTTTTGGCAGCATATGTGTATCCATCGCCTTAATGTTACAGAGCTTACCAACTATTGTCAGATCACATCATCTAATCTGACAATAGTTACCAACACAAAATACATTACTTTATCTATTTTTATAATGTCATGTCAATTACAATGTTTTGCAGGTCATCTTTCAAGCTTCTAGTGAACCAAGTGGATGTTGTAACTATTGGAAAACATACCAATGGGAGGACTAGGGATGGAAGTTATTGAGAAAATCAGAGATAAGCAAGAAATTGATCTGATTTGTCAAGGATAATGCTCTGGTATAGTGTATGCTTCTAATTAAGCTACCATCTAATGTCAAGTTCTGCTTATTCATTTATTTTATATGTGGAATCTTTTCTCCTTATGCATAATCCATGTCTGATATGCCCTTTGCAATTGTAAGGCCCATGGAACTTCCTGATTACTAACACTTCAAAATTTCTTTTTTTTTTAAAGTATGAAAGATTACGAGAAAGAAGAGAAATTTTACCTTCCATTTTCCTCTTCCCATCAAATTAATTCCAAGCAACACATTTTTACCATTCCTTTTCCTCCTCCCATTCCCTTAAAAATGAATTCATTGAACTTTATTAGCACTGTCTAATTAATTGGGTGTCATCAAACTTTTGCTGAGCCCCAATACAAGCTAAACTAATCTTTATAATTTATTAACCACAAAATCACAAATTGCCAAACCTCTAGGCTGTTCTTCCTACAAGAAAATGGATTTTAGAAAAGCAGTACTACATGTCATTCATGCCTTTATTAATAGTTTGAAGTTAAATCATTATTTAGCTTTGCAATTACTTGTCATCATTTTTGCATTCTTTAATAAAGTTTTAGATTTTATATTTACTACAAAAATTTGATCTGATTTGGCAAGGATAATGCTCTGGGACAGTGTATGTTTCTAATTAAGCTACCATCTAATGTCAAGTTCTGCTTATTCATTTATTTTATATGTGGAATCTTTTCTCCTTATATTTATTCCATTGTTCTTACTCCTTGGGGCCAACTGACTGCCATTTTCTTTTTATTTTTGATTCTTTGCTTTGTTTATTTCTTGCAACTACATTGAATGAAGTGAATTTGACGTACACTTTTCTTTAACTGAGCAAGTAACAGTTCAATTTGCTTATGGTGTCCAATTTTGTGTCCATTATAGTGTGTCTGACCAAGTCACTTTTTTAAACATGTGAGTTTATCCTACCATTATGTGTTTGCCTTTCACATCATTTAATGTCTGATATAACCTCTGCAACTACAAGGAACTTCCTGATTATTGACACTTTGAAATTTCCTTTTTTTAAAGTATGAAAGATTACTAGAAAGAAGGGAAATTTTACCATCCATTTTCTTCTTCCTATCAAATTAATTCCAAGCAACACATTTGTTCCATTCCTTTCCCTCCTCCCATTCCCTTAAAAATGATTACATTGAACTTCATTAGCACCATCTAATTAATTGGGTGTCATCGAACTTTTGCTAGTCCCAGTACAAGCTAAACTGATCTTCATAATTTATTAACCACAAAATCACAAATTGTCAAATCTTTAGCTTATTCTTCCTGTAAGAAAATGGATTTCATCCCTTTATTAACAGTTTGAAGTTAAATCATTATTTAACTTTGCAATTACCTGTCATCACTTTTTCATTCTTTAATAAAGTTGATAGGCCTCTACCAACAATATACTTATTCAGCTTTGCAATTACCTGTCATCATTTTTCTGAACCAGATTATGCTATTACATTATTTTCTTATGTTCATATCATATTTTTACTATGTTGACTTCTCTTTTTCAGTATGCCTGCACATTAATGAAATAGGACTTGGTCTATATTACTTCTTGCTTACATTTTCTTAGGGGAGTATGTAGTCCTTCAACATTGATGCACTCCAACAATTTCTTCGTTTCAACGTTCATACACTTTATTCCCCATCTCTTTAATCAGATAAGAGTCAAATGCATTGATGGTTTGAAGATTATTGTAGGAGTAAATGATTCTGGTACAACTAATACTATGAAGAATGTTGTGTTCTAGGAAGTATTTCGAAACGTTGATTCTTAGCTATCAATTTATGTGGTGACAAATGAGAACAATGTAGTTGACCTTTATTTATGAAGCAAAAGTACTTATAAATGCGGTTGCCTTATTTTACAATACTTTTATATGTATTCATCATATGGTAAAACGGGCAACAATAAACATATATTGTGTATGGAACCATAGTAACGGTTTGGCTTTGTTTACTCTTCCCATGCAAAGCACAATTACAACATGCTACATTGATGTAACCATTGTCATCTTATGTGTAGTTCAATGGTTGAAATGAACTATTGTAATAAGCAATATTATTGAAAATGATGTAATTGTTCTTATTTATACACAAAATAAATTAGTGTAATTGCTTAAGTACAAAATGGACAGAGAATTTATCATTATGTAAAAGCTCTCCGTGCAATGCATAGGTAACTCCTGCTCGTTGTTGACAATGACATAATTAGGAATGTTCACAAGACAAGAACAAGACAAACCTATTTTGTGTCTTGTCCCAGTCCCGCTGTATTTTTTAAAAAAGACCTGGCCCTACTGATGTCTTACCCCCCATTTTCTAGACCTATAAAACTAAAGTATATGGGTATAGGTTAGATGCTGAATTTGGATAATTGAAAATATATAATATAAATATGTATTCATCATCTTTTGTCATTGTTAAACATAATAAAAAATACAAAGTAATTAAAACTCAGACTTGGTAAAAGTCATGATCATAAAAAAAGCTTGCAATTGATTGTAAGTAAAAAACAAAATTGAATCTAATTAGAGTCATGACCATAAATTTTTTTAAAAAAACTTGAAATTGATTGTAATGTTAGAAATAAAAAACTAAAGAATCAAGATGAAAACAACTTAAATTTAAATTCAAATTTTGAAAATCAAAAGGGAACTAAATTCATTAGTCCCCCATCCACATCAACAATAGTCTAAAGTATAAACAACATTAGTGCTTTGGTTGTTCCTTTACTTATATATTTCTAATATTTTGTATTAAAGATATAACTAATATATATGATAATATCTTTTTATATAACTAATATCCATATAAAAAAGATATCAGTTATATCTTTTATAAAAATATTAGATATTCTGTTAAAACATAAAATATTAGATATATTAAACTAATAACAACATGATTCTGTGTGCAATACTCATTATGTAGACCTCAAGTGTGTGTGTGTGTGTGTATTAGTAAATAAAACAGAATTTTCAAATAAATATCATTTCAAAAAATTCAAGACAGGTTGTACAAAAGGCCAGGACAGCCATCCTGTGTCCCGTCTCATCCCGATAATAATTTTTTCCCGTCTCACTTTTGTCTTGTCTTGAATTTATTTGGGACCAGTTTGTCCTATCCCAAAGTGACTAGAATAGGAATGGGATGAAAGTGAACACCCCTAGGTGTGACATCTTACAATTAAAATAGAATTAAAATTTGAAATATCAATAGTTATATACACATGTTCTAAAGTTTAGCGGTTTTATATATTATAGCCTAATTTTTTTTAAATCCATGTCTAATGCCTTGCCATCCTTAATGATATGACACAGCTGTTTCTATTAATAACTTAAAGGTCAAATTAATTGCATGTGGATTAATGTTAAAAAGTAAATCGTTGGTGATAGAATCCACCGAGTCAATTAAATCAGTATTGCAGAACAAGTTTTCTCTTTGTGTGAGAGGTCAAGAGTCATGACTCAAAGTTTTCTCTCAAGGTGAGGGTGCTTTATTCATTTAGCACTACTACTACAGAAGTCGGGATATATAATGAATATTATCGCCGATAAATCATGGTTCTGAACCATTATACATGTGGGCATTATATAAGCTCAGCGTAGATAAATTATGATTCCTAACTATTATTTATTCTAGAACTATCATAACATTTCTAATATAACACCCATTATGTATTGAGGCTTGGTGAGGCCATGATATGGGCATTGCTATGATAATAATTAATAGGCACACATGAACAACTATCATAGTATATGGCAATGCTTGGATGATACACAACGGTTTAATTTTGACAATAGATATTTGTTCAGCAACATGTATAACGGTTCTTATGTAAGAACCATGACTTTTAATGAAAATAAATAACAATCTCACGTAGACAACCGTTATGTACTTAGTACATAAATAACGGTTTCTAAATAAGAACAGTGAACTTTTATCATACATGATGGTTATTATATAATAACTATGATGTATGGATATGAGACTCTTCAAGTGAGAGTTTTTGAGCTAATTGGAGTCATTTGCATATAGTAGAATATTACCTCCCACATTGAGTTGCTATGCAATTCAGGATAGATCAAGGCATTCTAGGCTTTATGGGAAGAATCAATGGCAACTGTTGACATAAATATGTGATAATGTAACTGTTGATATATAATTGTATCTCTACACAGGAATTAACTTTGGAAAATATAGGCTGAGGGAAAAAACTTACAAATATCTATATAAGAAAGGATGCTTGGGGTATATAAACCCTTGAGCTGCTCAAGGGTTTGTGGCCTTTCCTATACAAATATTCATGTTTTTTCCCACTTAGCTGTTGATTTCTTGGCTTAATTACTAGAGAGACATATGGTATGGGTGAATACTTGAATTATGAGATATATAGGTCAGAAGGGCGATTGATTCTAGCCATAAAGCTTAGAAAATCTTGATCCGTCCTGAATTGTATGACTACTTGACATGGGAAGTACTACTCTATTACATAGATTCAAAACCAAGTAACTCAGAAACTCTCATATTGAAAAGTCTAGGACCGATCACAGTGTTTAATTTTAGAGCTTTTAACTTAGCGCTAGCCGCTCATTATAAAAGTAGGAGAGGAACCTTCGATAAAAGCAATAATAGGTTTTCCAAAAAAAAACCATAACTTCACAAAACTATTTAATATGTCACCTTGAATACTTTATCACATCATGAATTCAAAAATGTTGTAGGTATTCACTTGTTCATGTATGACTCTTGGTACAACTGAACTAGTTTATTCATAACATCCTATTGATCTTTTCGAATTAACTTATGGAGATATGAATACTTCCAAAAGAAGAGAGGTATTTGCTTAAGGATTCATATCTCTTGAGATTACTTCACTAAAGATCAACAGAGTAGGAACCTTCAGTCAAAGCAATGGGTTGACAACTTCTTATAACAGGAGAGGAACCTTCGATCAGAGCAATAATGGGTTTTTTAAAAAAAAAACACTTCACAAAAGCAATTTAATGTCACTTTGGATGCTTTAGAGCATCTCGGTACAACTGAACTAGTTTATTCATCACATCCACATTTATCTTATGGAAGTAACTTCTGCAGATATATGTATGGATACTTCCAAAAAAGGAGAGATTTTCACTTAAGGATCCATATCTCTAAAAGTTACTTCTAAGAGAATAATGGGGTAGGAACCATGAATCAAAGCAATGTATTGATAACTTCTTGTAATAGGGAAGGAACCTTCGATCAGAGTAATACTAGGCTTTTTGAAAAAAAAACATAACTTTATAAAAGCAATTTAACATCACCTTAGATGCTTTATCAAGTCGTCACTTCATAAAGTCTGATCAATCAGCTAGCTTAAACACCACAAGTAACAAAAGTGAACCCTAGAAGTGAAAGCAGGAAGGATAATGCGAAATAGATAAGGGAAATCATAACTATTATGCCTAGCTAGAGCTTGCAAACAAAAACATGAGTTACAAAAAGCAAAAGCAACTCATGCAGTAGTTGTTGAGCCAAGGTTCAAGTGTATTCACTAGCGCGGTTGTCGCTGAGAAGTTGAATGAAGGCTTATTATGGTGGGATTCAACTGAAAACAACTCCCAACGGTCGAAAAAGACAACAGGAGCTGTAGGGTTACGATATTAGTAGGTTTTGTTTGAATAGACTAAGTGTCAAGTGTATTCTGGTCAGACATTTAAATAGAAGAGGAATGATAGGGTTTTTTGAGTTATTGTGCCTAATACTTTACATCATGGTTCATTTGTAAGAACTATTATTTGTTTGTTTACATTTATCATAGTTCTTTGTTAATAATTGTGAGATATGTTATTTTTTTAAAATTATTTATGCTAATAGTTCCTAGATAATCAAAATTTTATATTTTATAAAAACAAAACAAAAAAAATATCACCTTATAATAGGATGATTTGATGTTTGTTGTGAAGTTCCAAAAATTAGCAGCATACCTCACATCATTATGCCACTCGTCGCCAGAGGAGTCGCCTGAATCATCTGGGAGTATGTCAAGATCATGGTGGTCAATTCCATACTCATCAAGAATGAGATTGGCATTCCTGTTCATACTTGATAAATACCTGACCAAAATCCTCACAGCATGGTCAATCTGTTCTGCATGGCACATCATCGCCTCCATTTGAGGGAGTAGAGGAGTGGAGGTAGAGGTAGAGGAGGATGAGGTAGTGGATTGAGTAGGAGAAGCAGAAGGAGGAGGAAGAGTTAGAGGTTATGGAGAAGGAGGACTGAGAAGTGGAGGAGGAGGGTGACGCTGAGGATTTTTTAGCAAGTTTGTCACATGGCATTTCATCTTGAGAGAACAAAGGAGGATGATTAAAAAATAGTACAAAAACCATAAGGAAATTGGGAGTTTAAATAGATTAGAATTGACAAGTTTAAACTATCATTGCATATATTGGAAGTTGAAGAGGAGCAGTTGCGCGCAGTAGTCGGTAATGAATGGATACTTGGTTCTTGTGCCTAATCATCGGAGAACAAAGATGCATGTATAGAGTATGATCATCAGCATCAAGAAGGGAAAAGCTTTCAAACCATCATGACGGTTTGTGTGTAATAGCTATCTTAGATAAAATATGACGGTTACTAATTACAACCGTTATTTATTTGTATAGTATTATAATAAGTCACAGGTTTTATTGAATAACCTTTATATATTTCACTTTTTTTAAAAAAATTTTGGTGGTTGATTATGCAACCATCATGGAAATGTTTTAAGAATATGATGCATCATCCGGTTCTTCCCCCTTTAATAACTTGTCCACCTTCTCGTTCAAAGAGAAAGTGAGAGTAGTAAGTTCCTTCAAGCACTGGTCTATGTGTCCTTGCTGTCACAGAAAAACCTAGACAATATGATGGAGCTCGTAGCTCACATGGACGGGCTCTTTGTGGCTTGTTGGCAGAGGCAATTGATCTTTCGATTTATTCCCATATGATAAAGCTGAAGTTTTCTTGTGTTTGTCCATAATTTTGGTGAAGAATAATGAAGGCTCACAGTTGGCTAAGAGAAGTTGAAATGGAATTGGAGAAGTAAATTCAGTTTTTGGATGTTTATATAGAGAGGGTTTCGTGGATTATTAAGCCATCACATCATTTAGTTTTACATATCATCACTATATTTTATAACTGGTTGTGGTTGGCTTTTAATAACAGTTAAGAATTAGAAGTGGTATTCTAATAAGTTACTGGTCTTTCTTAATAGCTGTTGTGTATTTGTCATTTTTTTTATTTTAATGTGTGCATGGTTGTATATATCAACCACCATTTTACAGGAAAAAAAATTAAAATATGTGAATTTAATTAGAGATTTATGAAAAGTTACTTTAAATAAGAGTAGTTGGGAAAGACCAATCATTCGAAAGTGTTACTAAAGGTTGTTCCTTTTCGCGTGTCATGAGTTACATGATGGTTGTTTCAAGAGAACCGTTATTTATATTTGAATTCATTGAGGTTGTTTAGAAAGAATAGTATAAGAACTGTGATTTATTTTATTTCATGATGGTTTTTCTGTAAGAACCATTATTATTTTATTTTTTTTAATGATGTATTTAAAACAAAAAAATGATAAAATGAAAAAAAAGCACAATGGCAAGTAGCTTGATAAACAGATGAGATCACTAGGCTATTCGTCACTAGAGGAATGGCCAAGATCATTGTTAGGATAATGGCCAATCCCATACTCATCAAGTATGAGATTGGCCTTCCTATTCATACTGGTGAGGTATCTAGTTCCTCATGGCATGGGTAGTCTGTTTTTGTTGCCACAACATTGCCACTAGTTGAGGAAGCATAGGATGTGGAGTCGGAGGAGGAGGTAGCAGTGGCAGAGCCGGCGATAGTGGATGTTGGGGAGAAGCAAGAGGTGAAGGTTAAGGAGGAGGAGAAGGTGGAGGTGGAGGATAATGCCGAGAGTTTTCTAACAAGTCTTCTGCACGGCATTTCATCTTGTGATTTGAGAGAACAAATAGGAGGATGATAAAGAAAATGTAGGAAAAATAAATGAAAATAGGGAGTTTAAATAGACATTTGGAAGGGACGTGAAAAAACCATCATTGTATGCATTGGAAGTTGAACAAGACGTAATGAAAGAGTACCTGGTTCTCTTGAAGATCATCGGAAGAGGAGGCACCCAGAGTCAATGCTGAGAAGAAGAAAGTTTTCAAAAGCTTTAATCAACATTTGTTAAGTTAGAATCATTAAGCATATTAGTGTTATCAAGAATACTTTATGGTTTTTAATTAACAACCATTAATTATTAAGTTGTTTTTTTTGTTAACTTTTTTTTTTAAAATTTAAAACAAATAATAGTGGTTTTTAGTTATCACTACCACTGCCATCCTCATCCTCCCCTTCCACCTTATTATCCTCTTCATCTTTCTCATTCTTATCATGGAGAGGGAGATGAAGGGTCTAATTGCAAGTGATATTCCACATCATTGTGATGAAATGTGTGGTTCATCTTCCTATTTAGCTTGTTGACATATGTTGTGAGACACCTTGTGTGGTAGTCAAGGTTTGCTAACAATTGCATTAGAGCCTCCTTTTTAGTAGGAAGTGAAGGAGGAGGAGGAGGTGGTGGAGGCCGAGAAGCTCCTTAGGAACCTAACATGATGAAGGAGAGAAGGAGGATGCCAATAAAGAAAAGTAGTACAAATTACAAGGAATATGTGGGTTTAAATAGAGGTCCAATAAATGTTACGAAGGGTTATGAGTCATGACTTATGAAGGTTTGGCGATGTTATAAAGGGTTATGAAAGTGTTATATGACGATTGTTTTTGAAGATCATTATGTTTTGTCTTCATTGATATAAGAGGTTGGAAGGTGAATCAAGTATAAGTGTTTCATAACAATTGTTTCATAAGAACTATCATATTTGTCAGAAAATAAATGACGGTTATTAACTACAACCATTATTTTTATGTTTTAACATATTCCTCCTCTCAATACATGATGATGGACATATTTTATCGTTATGTTTTAGCGTTATATATTCTTGTGAAACCTCCGCCTTGATATACATGACGTTTATCAGCTATAATTGTTATTTATTAAGCGTTATGTATGCCTGAATCTATATTAGTGTAGGGTTAGGTTTCCCTAGGTGAGGTTGTTAATCTATTACTTAGTTCTATGGAGTGGGTAGTGAAGAAATCTCTTCCAATAAGTTTGGGATGAGGCGGTAGTAAAGAGATTTCTAGTATCAAGTTCAAGTGATCTACTAACCATTTATGTGAAAGTGGGCAGTGAGTAGTCAAGAAGTGGATGACTGAGAGTGGAGTTAAGTGACTTTCAGTCTCAAATACACTAGAAGAGTGAAGAACTAGAGTAAGAAAGCACAAGTGAGCTAGTGAGGAGGGTTATTTTAAAAAAAGAATCAATTAGTTAGCAATTAAGGAGAGCGTCTTGGCCGCGTGGAAGGTAAAGGGGAAGCTAAATATTGATGGAATAGGATTTAATATGTTTTCTTTCAAGTTTGAGTTTCTGAAGGAGGCTACAAGGGTGCTTGAGGAAGCTCTGATCCATGGGTGGTTAAGCACTATATGTTAACTTTTCAGAGGAGAAAACATTTTCTCTATGATAGTGAGCATTAATTGAATACATGCCCTTTTTGGATCTAGTTCCACAACATTTCACTAGCTAGGTATATGTAAGAAAACTACTATCTTTTTAGAAGCAAGATTGGGAAGGTTGTTGTAATGGAAGATACAGATGATGCACATTCTGTTGCTATGAGCTTTGGTAGAGTTCGAATAGATTTTGATGTGCAACATCCTTTTGTTCTAAGTTTTAAAATGCCTAGGCAATATAGGCACTTAGTGATATGGGTTAAAATAAAGTACTAAAAGCTGTCTAGGTTTTTGTTTTAAGTGCTGAAGGTTAGGTCATGAACTCAGAAACTGTGAAGAAGAAGAAGATGAGAGAGGGGACGGAGAAGGAGTGCTTGATTCATTTTTATGTGCGGTAGGAGGGAATTTTGTTGGGCCCAAAAAGAATCTCTTATGGGATAAATAATGAGAGAATTAGAGGTCACATGATGGTTGAGAACTTAGAAGCTTATAGTAAGGATGCACCAATTTGTTTTAAAAAGACTGAGAAGGTTCAAATGATCTGTTTTCCTAGGTTTAGGGCATGTTTTTAGAAGATAAGTGAATTGGGCTAAGGGGGGATTAAGGGTACATGATATTCTTAATTAGTTGGGCCCGAACCAATCCTTAAAGATAAAAAATGATGGAAAGAGGAGGGCATTTTTGGTAGATTTAATTGAGGAAAATGATGAAGAGATGTGTGAGTGCTTATCGAGAGGGTTTGAGTAGTAAATTTGAAAAGAGGACTGATGAATCCTAGTCATCTCCTACAGTGAAAAGGTGGAAGATTTTAGAAAATGATTCTCCAAGTAAAGTGACTAAAAGATTTTATGTGGAGGAAGCAAAGGCTACTGAGAGGTTAGTGCTGGTTCATTAGAGACATAAATTTTTAATTCTCAATGTGATTTAAAATTTGTTGAGGGGAAATGAGATGAGGAACCGAATGATGAGAAAGTGAAAATATGTGTGGCGAGAAGAGCTTTATTCCAAAGAAATGGTGCATACTTTTAGAAATATGGAATAATAATTACCTAGAATGCTGGGTAATAATGTGAGATGATAAATTTCTTCAATCATCCGGTTTGATGGGGGACCAAAGATTTTCTGGAACTTCTACCTTATCTGCCGCTTTAAGATTCTACAAATATACTTTCGTCAATACATGATAGAATGTGTGTAGTGATTAGCTAGCCTTCTTGATGACAAATTCCTTGATGTAATCTCCATCTACATGATATGCAGAATGCAAAGTACACAATTTAAGATAACATTTTTTACAAGTACATCCCAAATAACTTCTATGTAACCTCCTGTACCCACGCTAGTTACCAGTTACCCACTGAGATAGGAATGTTGGTATTTGCCGTTAAGCCGATGTAGCTGATGAAGTATGACAGATGAAGAGGTTGACCATCATTGTTTCATGTCACCTCAAATCACAAAATTCAAGGCGCAATAGCCCTTCCTTACAATATCCTGTACTCATCCTAACCCCGTTGTGTGGTCTCATTTCTATGTTTCCTAGTGACAACATTAGTGCCAAGTTGAACATTGTTGAAACTAGAGGCACTATCAGAAATAAGGGCTTTATCAATGCCATAGGAAGTGGAATTGGTCATTTTGACTAAAAAATGAAACTCATCCAGACATCCATAAGGAACAGAGCAATGAGTTTTCCAGAAAACCATGATGCATGACTAAGGTTAAAACCTACCTAGGCAAGATGAAGTGAAAAATAAGGCGAATGCAAAAAGTAGAATAGAGAATGCAAATGCATAAGAGAAATCATAACTTAAAATAAGAAGAACAGAGCATACGAAGGAATGTGACCTAGCTTGGGCTCAGAAATGAAAAAGCGAGTTTGATCAATTGAAGCAACTCACTCGGCTATCAGACCAAAGTTCAAAGAAAGAAGTGGAGGATGTGGTTTGCCTAGATGCAATTGTTGATGGCCAAAAAAGTCAACCGGAGTTGTGGGGCTCCGAGGATAATGGGTAATGTTTGACCAAAGACAAGTATGCTAAGTGTAATAACTTGGGAAAGTGAAGAGGCGTGAGATAACAGGTACATGTTTTAAAAGACTTAATGAAACTTTCTCATGGGTATAAGTTTAGAACCCTTATGAAAGGTGACATTTTCTTACGATTCTTAATTTATAACCATAATGAACCTTTGAACGAAAGTTTATGATTTTAGCATCACAGTTGTTAGGTTTTGTAAATGGTGACAGTGATTTCTTAATAGCCATTAGGTTTTTGACATAGTGTTTTGAAAAGTGATGGGTTTTACATAATTTTTAAAGTTGATTATTGAACCCCATAGTATAATAAAAAAATTAAAAAAGAAAATGAGAGTATGAATGAGAGAGGTCAATTCCCCCTTGCCGCTCTTGTCCCTGCGTTCTTGCTCTCCTATGTAATTGATGAAGAACAAAAGTCAAGAGTTGGAATAGAAGTGGATGGTTAAATGGGTTTTATGGGTGATCTTACAGATTGTGTCCTTTGGAATAGACAATGTTACGTTATAAAGCCAAATGTGTTGGTGAAAATTGTAATGGTTAACATAAGTAATGGTTGTTTACTAATAACCGTCAAAAGACAATCATTTTTTAGAAACTTTTTTGGGCTACATTGCCTTAATGACTAATTAATTTTAATATTCAAGAATTTAAAAAAAAAGTACTGATTTTCAGTTATAACTGTTAGATCCCATATGTTTTGATGATAACAAAGATTGGATCAATGATATAAAAGAATTTGATAACAAACGAATGAATTTTGAACAAAGTAACAAAGCATTACTTGGAGTAAGCACTGGAGTGATGAACCATTTCTATGAAGGCTTACTCGAGTAGCCACTCGGGTAAGAGAAGCAATTACTCGAGTAGCCAAGGAAAATTTCATCTAGTGAAGTACTGCTAAATTTTGAACAAAGTTACTAGAGGGAGTACTCAAGTAATCTGTAAAGTTATATAGACCATTACTCAAGTAGCCACTCGAGTAACATGATTTTCAAAGGCATCACTCAAGAAGGTCCAAAATCTTCCAGTAGCTCTCGGTCAAGAAATGCAACACTTTACTCGAGTATCCACTCGAGTAACTAGGTGAGAAAAAGGATTTACTTGAGGGACCACTCAAGTAATCTGTAGAGTTATTTGAGGTATTACTCGAGTAGCCACTCAAGGAATCAGAAAGCAAACTCTCGGGCAAGAATTTGATGCAATTACTCAAGGGAGTAATCGAGTAATATGCCATGTTATTTGAAATCTACTCGAGGGACCACTCAAGTAAGATGTGAAGAAAATTGAAGGCCAATCGAGTAACCATGTTACCACAGTTAGAATATTTGAAAGAGCTATTGAAGAAGTATGGATTGGATGAAGCAAATAGAACGGACACACCTATGAGCTCAACCATATTGCTTGATGCGGATGTCAAGGGAAAAGATTACAATATTATAAAATATAGAGGAATGATTGGATCATTACTCTATCTCACTGCAAGCAGGCCTGATATTCAATTCAGTGTGGGTATGTGTGCAAGATATCAATATGCACCAAAAGAGTCACATGCTGAAACCGTCAAACGAATCTTTCGATATCTTGCTGACATGCCAGAATTGGGTCTCTGGAATCCCAAAGGAAGAAGTGAATATCTAGTTGCATACTCAGACTCTAATCATGTAGGATACAAGACGGACAGAAAGAGTACAAGTGGACAGGGGAAGTTTCTTGGAGGCTCACTTGTATCATGGTTTAGCAAGAAATAAACTACAGTGTCTCTTTTATCGACAGAAGCTGAGTATGTAATAGTATCAAGTTGTGTACAAGTAATATGGCTAAAGCAACAATTCCAGGATCTTGGTATTTATTTGAAAGAGATACCAATATACTGTGACAACACTAGCATGATAAGCTTGGCAATAATCCCGTTCAACATTCCAGAACTAAGCATATTGATGTTAGACATCACTTCATCAGAGATCATGTCCAAAAGAAAGATTTCAAAGTGATATTCATTCCAACTCATATTCAACTACCTGATATCTTCACAAAACCTCTTGCAAAAGATCAATTTTTATATATTAGACGAGAATTGGGAATGGTAAATCCCAATGAATTGTAAGTTATGTAGTATTTACAAAATGTTAGATGATGTTATTTATTGATATTTTGATGATTACTAACTTAACCATCAGAGTTTCTAGAAATTTGTTTTGCAGGATTATAATAATCTGTTTTGGAGTATGAAGAGCAGAGGTTAACAGAGGACAATATTACTTGAGTGTCAACTTCAAGTAATGAGCATTATTGGAGTGACAACTTGAAGTAATGGATGCATTACTTGAGTAGCCACTCGAGTAATGAACTTGGAAATATGCCAGTGAAACATTAATTTCAAATGAAATGGCACAACGGTTGGAAATAAACAGTCATAAGGTGAAGAGACAACTTACCCGAGGGAGGCCTCAAGTGAACCTGGGTACAGATTTCAAATTTGCTGATTTCAAGGTCAAATCTATTCTAAAGAGTCATCAAATGATCGAGGGAATATACATGGATAATTACAATATTATTTATGCCAGGCACGCTCTCAAATATGCTGTATTTGAAAATTTTTTAGTATGATAACTCGAGTAGCTACCCGAGTGGAGCTGATGATCACTCGAGTAGGCCCTCGAGTGATAATGGGTTCTAGGTTATTTTAACTCGATACTCGGTCATTTCTCACAAAATCTCCTCGAGTGATTCTCCTAGTGCTCTAAAAAACTTTTCAAAATCTCTTTTTCTTCCCATAATCGTCAATATCTAGTGATTTACACTTTCAAAAACCTCCCAGATTACATTGAATCATCTGCCCTACTCACGACACTCGTCTATATTTTTATGAGATTTTCATTTTTCTAAAACCACAATGGTGGGGACAAAATCTCCAAATCTTAGCACTCCTTCTGAGTCTTCTGAACCATATCAACCTTCTGATTCACATTCCTCTCCTCCTACCAAGAAGAGGAAAATTTCTCCCAATCCAAAATCCAAGACCAAGCTGCAAGGCAAACCTAAAGTAAAAGGGGTTGTGATCAAGGAACCCATTGCCACAAGAGCTCAATCTAAGAAGAGTTCACCCCCTGAAAAAGGGAAAACTACAAAAGAGCCATCTCCTCCTTCCTTTGATTCATCCGACACACTTACCTTTACTCCTAAGCCTATGAAAAAGCCTAAGGTTAGTGAGAAGCTTACCAAAGTCATGGTAGGCATGCTTGAGGAAGCTTTCCAATCTAAGGAAGCAAGGAAAGGGCAATCTTCAAAGCAAACAGGAGAGAAGGATGAAGAAATTATATTCCCTCTAAAAGGATTTAACGTAAGAAAGCTTGAGGAATCACAGAAGTACCTTAGTCATTTTGCTAGAAGAAATGTGTGCAAGATGCACTACATTGACTACAAGGTGCTTTAAGAGGTATTGAAATTCGATCTAAGTCCCTACCTTGATTCCTATATGCCCTGGTTATCTGTCAAGCTTCCTTTTTACAAAAAATAGTGAGACATTTTTATTGTAACCTCGAACCGATTAATGATCCCGTTAGGAAGTCTGTGGAAGAAGAGATGACTTCCGAGGTTAGAGGACAAAGAATTCTAATCCCACCTTCCAGAATCAATACCTGGTTAGGAATAGAAAATCCTCGTGATAATGATTACCCTAATCTTAATTCAAACAAGATATTTTCTATCTTTAGACTTGGTGAGATAGTGGGACCTCTCAACTTCAATCCAAGTGATATGAGTGATTTTCATAGAGTCCTATAGTATATCTACTCTAGAGCCATGGTGAACAAATCTAACAACCTCACTTATTTTATTGAGAGGGACTTCGGAAAATTTGCCTCAGTGATCCTCAAAGAGCAAAAAGACTTGGGAGAGTATTTCTTCAATGAGATCAAGAGGTATAGGTACGAAGGAAAACCAACTACTCAAATGCCTTATCCTCAACTTATTTCCCTGTTTCTCAAGAAGAACAAGATTTGGTATTTGGAGAGTATGGAGCCAGTTTAGAGGTTAGCACCAGTGGGAAGGAATCAAATTGGAAAGTTGAATATTAAGATTCCGTTGAAGACACCTCTAGAAGCAAGTACCAAGAAAAAGAAGACTGACACAGCAACAAGCTGAATGGATGACACATATTCTTATGCTCTAGCCAATATATCTTCTCCATCCTTCTTTGGTGCCGTATTACAAACGTTCATGGAGAACATCTTGAGGAGTTTCCATATTGATATTGTGAATACCAATGCGGAATTGGTAACTCGTATGAATGAGAAGATGTGACAACTTGTGGAAAGGATGGATAAGAGGCATGAAGAGTTGCGTGTTGAACAACTTGCCCAGGGTGAGCTTTTGAGATCTATTGTTGCTAGACTTGATGTTATGGCATCTGGATCATTTACTCCTGGTCCTTCTGGTATTCCTAAGCCCATACCTATCCCTAAACCAGGATCCTTTATACCCATTGAGCATAGACCCTCTGAGAGTGGACCTAGCAATGTGTTGTTCTCTATGCTTAACCCTAACACATCTGAGTCTATCCACATCACCACTGATGATCCACCTCAGCCTCTTCAGCTAGAGCCTATATCTACTCCCATTGCTTCACCTGCACATACTGAGGAGGTGCTTGAGTCTTCATCGATCGTTATAGAGGAAGTAGAAATTACTTCTCTGGTTCTTTACCCTTCATCCCCAGTGAATCCTCCAGAGGATCTTCAGACACCGCTAGTGAACCTTCCTGATCTTGAACCATCATCTTCAGATCCTTCCAGTTCAGATGGTTCATATGAATCATTGGTGTTTCCTGTCACTCCTATCTCAGTAGCCAAGCCACCTGCTCCTCCTCACGATTGATTCCACCTTTATGATGAACACAAAAAGGGGGAGAAGAGCCTGAGTGATTATATGTGATAAATGGCTAAGTTGATTGGGATTTGGGTGTATGGGGCTTTTGGGTGTTTTCAAGTTTTTATGGCTTTTGGGCGTTTTTAATTTTTAAGCTTTGAATTCTAAGTTATGTATTAAATTATTCTTTATGCAATTTGTTATGCCATTAAAGTTAAACTTCATTGTGAAATTATATTGCATTATGGAACTAATGTGTTTTCGATTGTGTATGTAAGGTCAACAAGTAAATTTAAGAACAAACAAACTTTGAAAAGATCTTCAATAAGTTATTTCAAAAGAGTTTTGAAGTTTAAATTCAACAAAATATTTCATATGAAAATAATTTAAGAAGCATATGTTTCAAAAATCAATTTCAAAAACTTTGTTCAAAATCACCAAGTTTTGTTACCATCAAAAAGGGGGAGAATGTTAGATCTTATATGTTTTGATGATAACAAAGATTGGATCAATGATATAAAAGAATTTGATAACAAACAAATGAATTTTGAATAAAGTAACAAAATTTGATGCAATCAGAAAGCAAACTCTCGGCCAAGAATTTGATGCAATTACTTAAAGGAGTAATCGAGTAATATGCCATGTTATTTGAAATCCACTTGAGGGACCACTCGAGTAAGATGTGAAGAAAATTGAAGGCCACTCGAGTAATCATATTACCACAGTCAGCACCCGAGTAACTAGTGAAGGTAAAGACAAGGCCATTAGAGTAGCCACTCGAGTAATCAGGTATTTCCAAGGTTTGTGATATATCTCACTCAATGCCTTAGCTGAGTAATATCTCATATAAAATGTTAAATTGCTCACTGCTAGATTTTTGATAGATTTACTCAAGGCACCACTCGAGTAACAGACTTAATCACTCGAGTAGCCACTCGAGTAAGTCAGCTAGAAATTATATTTTTCATCAAATGATTATTGATTTGTTATCTATATGATTAACTCTTCATTTCATTAGTATCCTAAGTACATTTGCAGAGAAATAATGAATGATCATGCAAGGAGAGGAAAGTCAAATAAAAGTCCAAACGTTCACCTATTGCTACCTACCGCAAACGGATAGTTTTCAAAATTCAAAGAATAGTCAACCGTTGCTGTGTGACTTTAACGGACATGTTTAAATAAGACACAAGAACTGAGAACACACTACAAGCATTCAAAGAGAAGAAAACAAGACACAAGAACTGAGAACACACATCGATCAATACACTCTTAGTGCTTTGTTTTCTTATATTCATTTATTATACTTCAGTGATTATATATTTGCTCTGTAAGAGAGTTTTTCATTACAAACTCAATATTTGTTATTGAGACAACTTAAGGTAGTGGAACCTTAAGTTGGGGATTTGAGTACAACGTGTAAGGGGGAGTGAGTGTCCAAGTGAAGGAACTTGCTGTGTACTGAGGTGCCAAGAACCCACTGAATCTTGGAGAATATAGTAAAACTCTTAGAGACGCTCTGAGGACTGTACGTAGGTCAAAGTAGTTGTGGCCAAACTAGTATAACTCCTGGTGTACACTTCGGTGATATTTCTCTTTACTCTCAACTGTTTTAAATATTCAGTTAATTTTCCTATATGTGATGAAATTTCTGGTATCACCCAATTCACCCCCCTCTTGGGTGAAACGCTTGCACTAACAATAACCACTATTGCTGTCCTCCTCCTCCTGCCTCTCCCTTATCTTGGAACATCATTTACGTTTGAGGAAAGAGATAATGGGTTTGAATGGAAGTGGTTATTTATAAGCTGATTGTGAAGAAGGATAAGGTCTAACTTCCTGCTCATATTGTGGGCATGTCTAGTGAGATGCCTTGTGGAGTGGTCAATGTTTGCCAACATATGCAACAGAGCCTCTATTTGAGGAGGAGGTAGAACAAGAGGAGGAGGAGGAGGTGGCGGCGGCAGTAGAGGAGGATTGGAAGGAGCTTGTGAAGGTGGTGGTGGAGGCAGTGGTGAAATAGGATTGGCTTGTAGAAGAGGAGGGTGAAGATGACGAGAAGGAGGAGGGGGCGAATAAAAAGAGGTCTCTAGCATCTAACCATGATAAGGGAGAGAAGGACGAGATTATGAAAAAAGTGCTTTTTAGTTAAGTATTAAGAACAAAAGGAATATATCAGTATAAATAGAGTTGAATACTTCGCTCTAAGTATATTTAACTTATGAGAATTGGAGTGGGTAAAAAAAGTTATGAGAACTGGTACTTGGTGTGGACAGAATGAGGTTTTGAAAGAGTTCTTTTTAGATTTGTTCCTTATATGACAATTGTTTATTATCAAATATCGTTTTTGTCGTTCATACTTTATGGTTAATAGATATAACCTTTATGTTTGTATTTTTGCTAATGTAAAGTTGAAAGATGAATCGTTTGTAAGTATTACATAACAGTTGTTTCAAAAGCACTTTTGTTACTAAATAAATGACAGTTATTAACTACAACTGTTATATTTTCTTTTTCTTGCATTCCGCCTCGTATTACATGATGACGTGTATAATTAACCATCACTTTTAAGTATTATATATTCTCATGCGACCTTTGCCTCAACATACATGATATTTATTAGCTATCACCGTTATGTATTAAGTGTTATAAATGTCTTAATCTGTAACAATGTTAGGAGCAACTAAAGCACCAGGTCCGGATGGATTCATTGGCTTATTCTACCAAAAAGCTTGGGACACGGTTGGGAATAAGGTATAATCTAATCAAGAAACTTTTTCAGTTTGGTTTTGAATTAGATGAAATTAATTGTACGGATTTGGTACTAATTCTAAAAGTGGAGTGTCTTGCAACATTAAGTGATTTTAGGCCTATTAGCCTATGTAATTTCTTGTACAATATTTTTTCAAAAGTTATGGCTAATAAGTTGAAACCTTTGTAAATAATGTGGTACTGGAAAGCCAGGGAGCTTTTATTCGAGGAAGATTAATTCAGAACATTATTATAATTGTGCATGAAGTTTTTCACCATTTGAAATGCAGTAGGTGTGGTCCTGAATTAGCTATCAAACCAGACATGAAAAGGCTTAGATTGTGTATAATGAGATTTTTTATTACTTGCTAAACTAGGGTGGAAGATTTTGTAGGAACCTAGTTAGCTATTGGTTAGAGTGCTTAAGGCGCGATACTCTCTAAGATGTGGATTTCTTGAATCCAAGAAAGGTGGCTCAACCTCATGGGTATGGAGTTGTATTCTAGGGCGGCTCAACCTTCTTGAGGGGAACATTGCTGTGAGAATTGGGAATGGCTTAAAGACAAGAGTATGGGAGGATCCCTAGGTGATTGACCTACTAGGTATAAAATTATTCTCTCCCTACCCTGACCTATCTTTTAAGAAACTTAGAGTAGCTGACTTGAGAATAAATGATCAGTGGTGTCTGTTTGGTATTGAGAAATTCTTGTCTAATTTTTAAAAAGAAGATGTGATTAGAACTATTCTATCTCTAATAAATACCAAATTTTATATACTTTATCCACCTTATTAATTTATTTTGGGGACTATTTTAGGCTAATTTGGACTTATTAGATAATATTTGAACTATTAGCCAATTTAAAAAAATAATATAAATCTGAATTAATTATGATATTATTAGGCTTAAATTGTTAATATTTTAATTTCTTATTTTGAGATGGATTAATATTTCCAAATATATGATAAATCATGATTTTATTTAATTCTTGTAGGTCAAGGAAAAGCATATTAGGAAATCCTATGCTGCAAAATATAACCCCTTGCCTTGAAATCCGTAATTATAATTCGAAAGTGCGTAATTTAAACGAATTAGAGACCGACGGATAATTTAGAACTCATTTCAAATTCCTACCTTATAGTAGGGTTTTCAAAAATTCTTTCAAAACTTTTTCTTAGCTTGGTCTCAATTTTAAATTTCGAATGTAATTACTTGCGCAGTTAATTCACATTCATACATATCAGAGTGTACAACAAAAATCCCGGCAATCCCCGGGTTTCATTCATTCTCTAAAAGTTTATAGTCTCCCATATAAGGGATTACAACTCTATATCCAAGACAATATTTACATCCCAAATTCAAAATGGATAACCAACAATCAAAATCCAATATCACCAAAGAGTCCTAACTGCTCTTGGTTGTCCGCTTTCCTGTGGAACCACCTGCCCTGTTTATAGGTTTAACAATGGAAAGAATGAGATTCAAAATAATCCCAGTAGTAATAGATCACTCATACAATATATAACTACACAGCATGTAAGCAAACGTTAACAACAACATCAACAACATCACAATGATACAAGACTTTCACCATAACGACAACACTCACAGCTGTATACATAATCATGACAGCTTTCACTGTATAACACCAGCTTACGCTGGATAATGATAGCTTTCGCAGTATAACGCCAGCCTGAGCTGCATAATAACAACTTTCGCTGTATAAGCAACAACATCATATATCATCACAAAACAATGATATACATACATACCATACATTTACACAAAGCATAAGAGAAGAGTCACTACCTTGTTCTTTCCTAACGCGCTCCGGCACCGATGGCTCACAACTAGGGCAAATGTCAAATCCTAAAACCAAGATCAAGGACGGTGGATCAATCTCTTTTTCAAGTTCTTAATTCCATAACACTTAAAGTTGGTTATCATTTAAACTCTTTAGGTGGCTACTAGAAACCTAGACACATGCCTAAAGGGTTGGAAGAAACTTAACCAAAATCCTCTTAAGGAACCTTAAAAGACTGATTTCCACTGGGTCACTCGAGTGATGAAAGGCACACTCGAGTGAGGAAGGGACTTGCACTTCGAGTGATAACCTCATATTCACTCGAGTGCTATTGAGTGAAACACAAGAAGTTACTACCCAAGAGCAAATGTCCACTCTAAGATGACAAGTGCACTCGAGCATGAACATAACACTCGAGTGATAGCCAAAGGCTCACTCGAGTTCCCAAGAGTGTGGCAGCGAAAGTGTCTACCCGAGAGCAACTGAGGAACCCTAAAGTATAGAATACTCATGCACTCGAGTGACACCCTAAGCACTCAAGTGATACACCATATCACTCGCGGGAAAGAAAATGCACTCTTGCTTTCTACATGAGAACTCAAGTGAAAAAGAGAAAATAGCACGCTGCACTCGAGTGAGAGCCTACCTTACTCGAGTGAGGCTTATCAAAAGCCAAAACACAGCAGGTGATATAATTTTCCAGACTTGCCCAATTTGCTTCCAATGGTTCCAAACTTATACCAAAGTTCACTCCTTCATAAAATTTCACAAGGAACCTATTGGTAACCTTAAAACAACCCAACTCCCATTCAATCAACACATTTAGTCTTGGGACACCACATTACACTCAAATCACCCAATGATCAAAACTTCCACTTCCCCTTTCCAAACCAATTCTAATAGCTCAAAGACACACTACACCACTAATTCTACCATAATACCCTAACCAATTCTCCCATTTCAAATTCACATGAAAATCAGGGCATAACTCCGCAAATATCAAAACTTAACCAAAAATCACAACTTATATATCAAAATGCCCTAAATTCTTACTTCTTCAACTTGCTAAGACCAAATCCTTAATTCTCCAACTTTCAAATTTGTTTAAGTACTAAAACACCACATTTCAAAATTCTGAAACTATGGCAATGAAGCCCTCAACACCATGAACAATATTAAAGAAGAGCACTTGAGCATTATAAGACATCTAGCAAGTCAAAATCTTACCTTTACACTCTCTCTTTCCTTCCCTTGCTCAACAAAAATAGAGAAATGGAGAGAGAAGATGAGATGATGAGGATGATGAAGATATGCTTAGTTTTTCCTTGGGCATGAGGCCTTTGGCCGACTTAAGCAAGAGAAAGAGAAAGGAAAAGAGTTTGAAATGTTGACTTAATCACATGGTCCACATTTTGCCATGTATAACCATGCTATCTCCTCTTACATGAACTCACATATGTACATTCACACACAATTCCACCCCTTGCTCATTCAATCCTAGCCATTGATCCTCAATTTCTTACGATTGTTTTCTTCGGTAACTGACCAATTGGCCAGTAACTTCTGTTTTTTCCCATTTTGCCCCTGATTATGGCAGTTCTACTTAAATCACTTCCAAACTTATTCATATCATTCCATTAACATCATTATGCGCCCTCCCTTATATTTCAACCCATTTAGACATTAATCCACACATAATCACAAATATAGGGCTTAGGAATTGATTAAAACACATCCACATTGCGTTCATCGTTAATTATATCACTTCTAGCATCATTAACCCTTAATTCCCAAATTGGGTCATTACACAAAATTATTTTTTGGAAGTTTAAAGATGATCTAATGGCTGAGTTTGAATCGACCAATTAAATTATAATGGATTCAAATCTTGTACCATAAACTTTCTCATTCTCTTATAAAATATACCTAGTAGCCATATAATTATAGACGCTTTCCATTAAGAGCCCACGTTCACTTCTCCATGGGATTAAGAAGATGATCATAGAAGCTTGAGCTAGCTTAGGAGACAACTTGGGATGAGCATGAAGGAAGCTAAAGCCTAGGACTTGCACTTGAAGACCACAAGGGATTGTCTTTCCTTTTTATTATTTTAATTCAAGACTTAAGATTGTTTAGTTTTAAATAATTTTGAGTTATATTGCTTGAGAACAATCTAGTTTTAGATTGTAAACACACTTCTTTTGAATTGGACTGATATTTTGGATTGATTTGTGCTAAGACAATTGCTGAAATTTGTGTTTACAAACCTTTATATTGTCGATTGAAGTATTAATTGAGTTTTCATTACTAATTTAATTGTCAATTTGGTTTTTCCTCTTGATTGTTTCGTTTAGGTTGGTTAATTGTCTAGTTGTTTAATTAGACAATTGTGACATGATTTCCTGAATTTATTTGAAATTAATTGGGATTGGTTTTAATGTGTTTCATTAACTAGCTCTTATTTCATTGAGTTTTCTAGTGGAGTAAGTGTTATTAAGCTAAAGGGTTTCCCATGCTTCAATTAGATGATTAAATTTATTAATTCCTCTCTTTTATCAATCTCCCTTTGGTCTAATTAATTAATTTGGGCTAAGAAAGCTAACTCCATATAAATCCTAAGTTGTTCCGTTCATCATATTTGAAGAAAACCGTTTTTATCTTTTCTTATTTGATTTTATTAGATATTATTTTATTTCTTTTCCTTAGGATTTTAATTCCACTTTCCTAAGAAAAACCCCTCCAAAAATTGTATTTGCAATCATTTAGGTTAATTTCATTCTCATATAGGTTTTAGAGTCATTTGCATCTTGTATTTAGTTAGTGTAATTGCATTTAGGTAGTAGAGTCTTGCATTTTATTTTAGGTCCATTTCATTGCAGTTTTCATCACCTAAATTCAATTATAGAGAAATATCATAGATTGCTCCTTGGGCGAATGACCTAGGTTGCCACTATATTGTATTAGTAGGTTGTCCTAGTTTTTAATTGATTGTTTTAGTGACAAAAGAGACAAACTTTGGAGTTGTTGCCGGGGAGCAATGGTTAGTCTCTAAGTTTGAGCTTTTATGTGATTTTTTAGATAGTTGTTTATTGCATAACTCAGTCTTATCTTAAAATTGTTTTTGATCATATAATGGCTTGGAATGCTTTAACTTATGGATTTTTTTCTTACACTTTTATGCCTTATCATTATGACTATGGTGTTGAGCAGATGTATGATCCATATTCAAGTGTATATAATCCTGGATGGCATGATCACTTAAATCTTGGATATGTAAATCAAATTGTGCCAATTTATGACAAGGACTCAAGGTTACATAACAAGATGGATGTTATGATGAAAATCCTACTAGACAAATTTGTAGATGGGGAACTGTAGAGTAGAGAACAGATTCAAGCTCTACATACTCAAATTGAGGAGTTGTAAAAGACAATTAGCAACTTGAAGAGTGAAGAATTAGAAGTTCAGAGTGAATTTCCATGTAGTAATATACTTTTACCTTATAATGATTTATGCCCTTTTTCTTCTATCGCTTCCAATGATGAGATCATTGGTACTTTAGTTGAATACTGATATTGTTTCTAAATTGACTAGTTATATTGATTTAAATCATGTTCAATCTTGTAGTGTTTGCATTGATACTTCTTCTCACGCTTCTAGTCCTATGAATTCTATTGATTTTGATGATTAGGCTGATGAAGAGATTATTGTTGAATCCCTTAATACTATTGATTTTAAAGATACCCTGCTTAACACTAATCGTGATTATGCTTTGAATGCTAAGAGTAATATTTTTGTTGATTTTACTAATATTGCTAATGCTTTTGACATGACTATTGTTAATGGGGATTTTATTGAGGATAAATGTAGGGAAGTCTTGATTTGGATATGCATTTTAATGGTAAGAGCATATTGCATCATGATGTTTCGCATGTGGAATTTGTCTTGAGTGATAATTTGAACAAGCATGGTGAGAACATTTTGAGTGATCACTTTGAAAGAGGAAAGCTTCCCCTAAGAGGAGGTGAATTGGGTAATGTGATAAATTTTTTGGTTGATACGGTGATATGAAAATAACTGTAGACAGAGTAAAGTTGAGAAAATTAGTGCGCATAAAGTTATATTAGTTTGGCCCAAAACTCAAGCCTATGTCCAGTCCTTAGAGATCAAGATCTACTAAGATTTTCACTATTCTTCTAAGATTCAGTGGGCTCTCAGAACACCACAAGACAACAATCATCCTTATATGGACTACTAGCAGAAATATTCTAATACCTAGAACTTTCTCTCCCCCTTAAAACAAGTCTTTGGTTCAGAAACAAGTTTTACGAGCAACAACGTTCTCTCCTGATTACCTATACAAGTCTTACGAGCATCAAAGTTCTCTCCTGCTACACCTCTGTAAGTCTTATGAGTAACAACGTTTTCTCCTTCTTGTACCTTGTACGTCTTATTAGCAGAAAGTCCTACTAGGAATTCTCTCAGCTACTTCTCTTGTAAGGATATCTACCCTCTCAAGGTCCCTGTACCTTGAGATTAAATGAAAATATGATTTGAAATGTATACAGAATCTCTCACAGAGTGAATATAATAAACACTGAAGTATAATATAAATACAGAGAAAATATGAATAACAGTTACTCGTGAATTTGCTTGTGTATATTCTCATTTTGTGTTTTGTGTTCTTATGTTGATGGTCTTTGAAGCTCTGTATTTATAGTCAGTTGATTTTGTCTGTTGTATGATAGCCGTTATGGAGTGGAGAGTGCATTTGAAATCTCCAGAAAAAATATCATGGTAGGTGAGTAACATGCATTCATAACTAGTCAACTTTGGATGAAATGATTATATCCATCGTTTTGGACTTTCTGCATGCGTTTTTGATCCAGATGTTTATTCTCATGTTTCACACTTGAAGTATATGTTAAATGACGTTTAATAATAATAACAAGTGAAAACATAATAAATGAATAACATTAAACCACATTCGGATTGATTGTTGTGAGTCTGCTACTTTTTGGCTTCGACAGAGTATCACTTGAGTACACTGAGGCCTCACTCGAGTGCAACATCAATTCTTCAGATCTCCTTGTACTTTTATGTAGCACTTCCTAGTGAAAATGCAAGAGTTCATTTTCTCACTTGCAAGTATTCCGACCTCTTACTTAAGTACATCTTATCTCACTTGAGTGCATATGTATTTTGCACTGTGGCTCTATGGATAACACTCGCACCAAGATTTCCAAGAGTGAGATTTTGCACTTGCGAGTGTTATGGGGCCTCATTCGAGTACTGAGATGCTCACTTACAAGTATTTGGTTCCTCAATCGAATGCCATGGATGTCACCTGAGTGCACTTCCCACTTCTTGCTCTTCCTCGCTCTCGAATAAACACTTCTTGTACGTCATTCATAGAACTCGAGTAAGCTTGTGGCTCTCACTCGAGTATTTTGTCAGTGCTCGAGTGCAAAGACTATTTTCTATCTCTGACTTTACTCTCTGCCAAGAACTTCCAAGAGTGTACCTTCATACCTAAGTGCAAATTTGGTCATCACTCGAGTACAATGCCTCCCACTCGAGCATTACTGGGAAATCTCTGAACTTATTAGCTCTCTGTAAAACACTTTTAGGCTTACATTTCCTTGACTAGAGTGTAAAATGAATCCTCACTCAAGTACTGGCTTCATTACTCAAGTGCATCAATTAAAAAACACAGCAACCATCTATGAACTTTGTGAAATGCATTTGGTAATTAATTGAATTAATGTTTAATTCTTCGAAACATAAGTTTATTACCAAAACACATAATCATATTTTGTTATCATCATAACTTGGATTCTAACACACTTGATTTATACTTTAGAGAACTTGACTCTCACTGAGGAGAGTCATATTGATTTTGTGGGTCGTTTAAAGTATTTGGAAGTTCCAATACTTTTTGTTAATCAATTTCTCTTAGGATTTTCTTGATTCTTGATGTGTCCCTTTTAATTAAGTATATTCATATGGGACAAGGTACTTCTTGGTGGTATATGGATTGATTCCTCTCATTCAAACACCTTCTATGCTTGAGTTGAAGTGTTATCTGAGGATCTTAAAGAGGGAGATATTTGCTGAACATCAAAAGTGAACACCACTAGTAATTTCATGTGACTTAAAACTAGACAAAGCAAAGAAGCCAAATATGCTACTTCAATTAGGTCCTCAATATTTTGATAGTTCGGTCGTACTCCTTCATTACTCTTTTACTTGCATTGCTTAGTCTTGTTTTGTTAGATCTATCTTTTGCATTGAAGACAATGCAAGGTTTAAATGTAGGGGGATTTTGTTCTTACTCTTGGTTTTTGTTCCTTGTTTTCAAGAAAAGAAAGAAAATTTTTTAAAAAAAATTTACAAGTTTTAAGTAACTTTAGGTATTATGTGTTCTTGAATTGAAAAGTGATTGATCATGTTTTAAGTTAGTAAACTAAGTAGCAATGAATTTAATTTGGTGGATTAGGCTAGTAATCATATATACCTAGTAAAATTTTGAGCCTAATGCATTTTTCTATCAGTGTACCCCCTATCTCTTTATATGATCTAGAACTTGACTTGAATCTTATTTGAGGCCACGTTTTATGTATGTGTATTCATAAAAATGATAAAGGATTTCATTTCATTTTAACCATATAAGCTAAAAAGCCTACCCTTTTCATGCATATATCCTTTGTTTAGCCCCTTTGAGCCTATACTTTTTTCCATTTTGTCTACACCTATAGCCGTGAAATGAAAATACAACAAAATCTCTGCCCTTTTGAATGTCTTAGGAGTGGAAGAACATTGCATTATATCTATTTTGGATGGAAGAACATGTATAAAATTAGGAATTGGGTCATTGTGAAAGTATAGTAGGTTATCTTGATAAGGGGAAAAAAGAGAAAAGAAGAAGAAAAAGAAAAAAAGATGCAATAAGGTTTTTGTTTCACTAGTTTGAGCTGTGCTTAGTAACTGGGGGTCTTCATCACCAATGTTGATCTTCGCCTTAAACGGCCTGTAAGAGCTGTAAGAGTGTTAGTAGTATCTTGGTGCTAATTGAGTTATAAATGTTTGAGTAACCGGGCCTTTGTATCACCAATATAAAAGTTTAAGTCAAAAAAGCATATATATAACAACCCAAGAAAGTTGGAAAAAAAGGAAAAAATAGAAAAAAAAAATAATGACTTAGTTCAAGTTTGGTTTCGTTTCTTGCATCTCATTTCTCTATTGCATCATTCTCTTCATTCTTTAAGATATTCAACTTTGTTTTCCAAACACTACATCCTTTCTGTCTTAACCTTAGCCCCATTACAACCAAACAAAAGTCCTTTGGATTTATGCTTGCATTTGCTTTGCTAGTATGGGAACTTAGATTCCTATCAAGCCTATGGAAAGAGTACTGGATAGGGTAGATCTGAGTGTAAACATGACCTATACCCTTTTGAGTGATGAGTGACATATACATCAACTTGGTGAGAAATTTCTAGCTTAGGTTCCCTTGTCAAGTAATTGTCATGATGTTTGTTTTCTTGATTCTTAAGAAGATAACTTGGATAAGAGAGGTGTTGAAATACTATAGTTTGCTTATTGCTTGTAATTGGAACATTCAATCTCCCTCTACCCGAGAGGACAAATGGATCTGGATAGGTGGTAAGAAAAGTTGTTATATTGTGAAAGAAGGTTATAAAGTTGCTTAAACTTTAATTCTTAAGAATGGGAGAGAAATTCTAGAATCTTCTCATCAGAATTCCAAAAGAATGTGGAGTCAAATTTAGAAGATGAAAGTTCCACAAAAGATTAAATTTTTTTCTATGGAAAATCTTATCAAAAGCAAACCCAACAATGAAGAATTTATTTAGAAGACATTGTTGTGAAACTAACATGTGCTTAATCTGTAAAAATGTTGTAGAAAATGCAAATTATTTGTTTTTGCCATGTGAGTGGGTTAAAAGTGCTTGGTTTGGTTGTTCTATGTCTTTTCTTATAATTGATCAAAGTGCTCCAGATTTGAAAACATGGTTTGATATGGTTCTTTTCCATGATGAAATCTCAATATGGCAAAGGAGTCTTGTTGCAGTTGTAATACCCTAAAATGTGATTAAGGGTTAATGACTCCAAAAGTGAATGTAATTATTGTTAAATAAACACTTTTGGGAGAATACAATTTGATTTGTGTGTTGTATGTGTTATAATCAGTGCCCAAACCTTATAGTTAAGCTTAATTATATGTCAAAGCTAAGATAAATTCAAGGGAAGGGGAGGGCACATGAATAATGAAATGGGAATGAGAAAATGTGTTAAGTGGTAATTCAAAAGGAATTACCATAGTCAGGGGTAAAATGGGAAAAGAAAAGTTACCGACCAATTAGTCAGCAACTGATGAGGGAACTTATTAGTAACATAAAGATCAAGAAGTGTGCCAATTGTCTCAGTGAAATAAGGAGTAATCTCATGCATGCATGCATATTGAAAGAGTTGGGAGGAGGCTTAAAATCATGACACTTGGCAATATGTGAGCTATAGATGAAGGTTAAATTGTTAACATAATTTTCCTCCCCTCTGCCCTCATTAAGTTGGCCAAAAAGGGGGTGAGAGGCTAAAAATTCTACTTCATCTTCATCACACTTTCTATCTCCCCTAATAGCCATCTTCGCCCATGCTTGAGGAGGAAAGAGAAAAGAAAAGGTGAGATTTTTGTTAGATCTCATATGTTTTGATGATAACAAAGATTGGATGTGAAAAAGATTTGATAAACAAATAAGTTTGATCAAAGTAATGGCAGAGAAAATTATCACTTGAAGTAAGCAATGGAGTAATGAAGAAAGGCCAAGGGAAAAAGCTGAGAAACTTCATCATTAGCAAAATTTGTAAAGGGTTACTCGAGTAAGAACTCGAGTAATAAGATAGAAACTTGAAGTAACCAGAGTCGACCCTCAAGTAACCTGCCAACGTTACTTGAGTAAGTACTCGAGTAACCAAGGAAAAAACTTGCAGTTGCTCTCGGCCTGCCAACGTTACTCGAGTATCCACTCGAGTAATCAGGGAAATTACATCCAGTTACTCTCGGCCTGCCAACGTTACTCGAGTCTATACTCGAGTCCCCTGCTTCAAGAAATATGTTTCTCTCATCATTTTCAATCCTGCCAATGTTACTCGAGGAGCAACTCGAGTAAATCACTGTAGTAAGCAAAACTTGAAGGTAATACTCGATTATTTGAAATGCTATTATCACTTCACTCCAGGCACCACTCAAGTATGCAGGTATTAAGTTATTCTATGTCAAAGACTTGAAGGAGAGTACTCGAGTCAGCAATGAGTAATCTACAGAATTATTTACAAAGCACTTGAAGTATATACCCGAGTAAGATATACAGAAAATTGATGTTTACTCGAGGCAGTACTTGAGTAACCAGGTAAGCAAACTTAAAGTACTCTCGGCCTTGTAATCCTGCCAACATTACTGGAGTGAAGCATCGTGTAACCTGAAGTTTATTTGATAGACTACTCGAGTAGCCACTCCAGTAACCTATGAAGAAAATTGTACTATACTCGAGTAAGTTCCTGAGTAAACACGTATTTCTAAGGTTTGTAAATTTGTTTACTTCAGGCACTACCCGAGTAATGTGATGTTCATTTGTTAACTTGCTATCTATCATTACTCTCACGAAGATACTCGAATAATTACTCGAGTAAACTTAATGAATACTCGAGGAATTACTCGAGTATCCAAGTCCAGAAATTCAGAAATAATTCCAACATTCATTGATTTGTTTCCTATGTGATTAACCCTTCATTGTATTAGTATTCTTAGCATATTCACAGATAAACAATGAAGAGATCTTACCAAATAAGGAAAGTCAAATGCAATGTTCAAACGCTACCTATCGCCACCTGCCATAAATGGATATTTTTCAAATACTAAAAAAGTCAACAGTGGCTGCGCACACTCTAACGGGCGAGAAGAAAATGCTCCAACGGTCATTACCAACACATCTATATATATAGGAACATCCAAACAGAGAAAAACAACAAGAACACACACACGAACGCATTATCAAGTTCACGTTCAGTACTCTATTTTTTTTACATACTTGTAATTCTGTACTTCAGTGATTCTTATTCACTCTGTAAGAGAGATATTTCATTTAAACTCAATATTTTTTATTGAGGTAACTTAAGGTTGTGGAACCTTGAGTTAGGATTGGATTACAACTTGTAAGGGGGAGTGAGTGTCTAGGCGAAGGAACTTGCTTGTATTGAGGTGCCAAGAACCTTCTGAATCTTGGAAATTATAGTGAAACTCTCAGAGATACTCTGAGGACTAGACGTAGGTCAAAGTGGTTGTAGCCGAACCGGTATAACTCTCGGTGTATACTTCGGTGATATTTCTCCTTACTCTTTACTGCATTATATTCACCGTCAAGTTTTTATATTTGCAACGAAATTTTAGTATCACCCAATTCACCCTCTCTTGGGTGAAACACTTGCTCTAACATTTGGTATCAGAGCATAGGTCTTCTTGTTAAGGTATAGCAACCTAAGAAGGATCCAATGGCAAGCATGGGTGAAGGAATTCTTTCTGACGGAGTATCTATCACTAGACCTCCAGGTTTAAATGGTGAACACTTTTCTTTCTGGAAAGCAAAGTTTAGAGTATTCGTGATGTCTACCGAATATAGGCTATGGGATGTGATTGAGAGTGGAAATTATCAACCTACAAAGATTGTAGATTCTCAGAAAATTCCCAAGACGCCAGCGGAATATGATGAGAATGACAAGAAACTTATTACTCTTAATAGCAAGGCAATTCTGATGATACAAAGTGCTTTAAGTCAAAGTGAATATTTCAAAATTTGCACACTTCCAACAGCAAAGAAAATATGGGAAGCTCTAGAAATAGCTTATGAAGGAACTTCATGCATAAAAGAGAATCAGATCAACACCTTGGTCACTGAATTTGATCTACTTTGAATGAAATCAGGTGAATCAATATCTGAATTCGAACTTAGATATACTCATCTTGTTAATCAACTTGCAGCACTTGGGAAAGTTTATGATCAACATACCCAAGTACGAAAGACTTTGAATATTCTTTCTAAAGAGTGGGAGGCCAAAATCACTGCGATAGAAGAAGCAAAAGGAGAATCAATGAGATCAGTTGCTTCTCTATTTGGAAGTTTTTCTGAATATGAAAGTAAACTAAAGTTCAAATGGGAACTATATGACATTGGTGACAAGAAGAAGAGAGGCCTAGCACTAAAAGCAAAAGAAGAAAATCAAGATGAGGATGAGAAGTTTGACGATGATAAAATGGGCCTAATCATAAAATGATTTAGAAAGTTCTACAAGAAAGGTCAAGGATTCAAACACTTTCAGAAAGGAGGAAGTAGCAGTAAAGATCATATCATCTGCTACGAATGTGGAAAACCAGGACATATCAAATCAGAATGTCCAGAGTTGAATCAAAAGAGCAAAGAAAAGAGAAAAGGAAAATTCTTCAACAAAAAGAAGACCTTTGTATCTGCTATATGGGGTGATAGTTCCTCTGACGAAGAAAGTGATGAAGAAGTGGTCAATATATGTCTCGTTGCTCAAGAAGAAACAGAAGAAGAGGTAAATGATTGTGATCCTACCTATGATGAACTACTTTCTGAATATAATGCTTTACATTCTGAATTTATCAATGTAGTCAAAGAATTAGTTGTTTTCAAAAAGAAAAACAAAGTTCTTGAAATTGAACTTAAAGAAAGTTTATAAAAGGATTGTGAAAATTGTTCTTCTTTGAAAAAAAACACTAATCTCACAAAAACTCTTGAAAAATTTACTAAAGGAAGTGAGATGCTAAATGTGATTTTAAAAGCTCAACGATTTGTAGATGACCGATCTGGTATTGGATATGATCCAAAATCAGATAGAAGGAAAGGTAGAAAGAAAGCAGGAGGTAAGTCATATTTGAATTATTTCCAGTATTCTGTGAATACATCAAATCCTTTTGCGTTTTGTAATTACTGTAATAAAAAAGGTCATTATACCTCTTCATGCATTTATAAGAAGAAAGGAAGGATAGGAACCTACAAATGGGTACCTAAAGGATCATATGTTTTGAAAATTTCTTGTACTAACCCAAAAGGACCCAAAAAGAAGTGGGTACCTAAGACTTAATCACATTTAATTGCAGATATGTCTCAAAGCATCCAAAAACAACAAGTGGTACATAGATAGTGGATGCTCTAGACATATGACCAGTGATTTTGAAAGTTTTACCAAATTGCAACTTAAAGAAGGTGGAAGGAAAAATTTGGAGGAAATCAAACTGGAAGGATAGCAGGAATTGGTGAAATCAAAAATGAAAAAGGCATACAAGTCAAAGACGTATACTATGTTGAAGGATTGTGCCATAACTTGCTGAGTGTGAGTCAAAGTGCAGACAAAAACAACTGGGTAATATTTGACTCAGAGGAATGTCTAATTATCAACAAGAATGACTTACCACTTGATAAGAAGAATATCAAGGCTAAGCTCAGAGCAAAAAGGGAAGGTAATTGTTATACTCTAGATATTAGTAGAAATGAATCTGAAAATTTTTTTCTGAGTAATGCCGATGAAAATTGGCTATGGCATAAGAGATTGGCTCATGTCAATATGCATAAACTAGGCAAACTACTCAAAACGGATTTAGTTCTTGGATTACCCAAAGTAAATTTAAAAAATGATTTGATTTGTGACGCATGTCAAAAGGGTAAACAAACTAAATCATCTTTCAAATTGAAAAATGAGATTTCAACAAATAGACCACTACAATTATTGCATATGGATTTAGTTGGCCTAGCAAGAGTAAAGAGTCTTGGTGGCAACTTATATTCATTGGTCATTGTTATGACTTCTCCTGATTTATATGGGTTATTTTTCTATCGTCGAAGGATGAAACCTTTGAAGAATTTATTGTTTTTGCCAAGAAAGTGCAAAATGAGAAAGGTATGTCCATTGCAAGTATTAGAACCGATCATGGTGGAGAATTTTAAAATCAAGCCTTTGAAGAATATTGTGATACTAATGGCATTGATCACAATTTTTCTGCTCCAAGGACACCTCAACAAAATGGAGTCGAGGAACGTAAGAATAGAGTGCTCACTGAAATGGCTAGAGCAATGTTAAATGAAAAGAACGTGTCTCAATTTTTCTGGGCTGATGCTATGAGTACAGCATGCTATATTTCAAATAGAGCCTATATTAGAACAAAACTTGGAAAGACACCATACGAGCTGTACAAAGGAAGAAAGCCAAACATTGCTCATCTACACATCTTAGGTTGTAAGTGTTTCATTCATAATAATGGTAAATATAACTTAGGAAAATTTGATTCTAAAACTGATGAAGGAATTTTCCTAGGATATTCTAACCGAAGTAAAGCATATAGAGTTTTCAAGAAAAGAACATATATTCACTACTATAGAATATACTTATAAAGACCCTAAAGGACGTCCCTTTTTAAAAAAGGGACGTCCAAAATATGGTCAGGTTCAAATTATAGAGATTGGCGCGTCTAAAGACCTTTAAACGTCATAAAAAAAAAGAAAAAAAAAAGCCTTTAGATGTCCCCAGCACAGCTGGGGACGTTGAAGACACTCATATGCACCAGAAATGATATGACCGGTGCATGTCAGGATGTCAGATACCTCTTCCTACTCCCCTGCCATCTATCTCTCCTCCTCTCACTTTACTCAATCACTCCCATCTCCGTCCCCATCTGCACTTATTTTTTTCGTTCTTTCTCCGTCCCCATTCACTCCCCTGTTGCATCTCCTCCCAAATTCATCACTCCGTCCCCATTGATCGGTCTCCTCTCCCTTTCTTGGTTTTTTAATTTCTTTCTCCAAAGCTTCACCACTTCCGTCACCAGGCCACCTTCTTTGCTCTGGGTTTGCAGAGTATTTTCCCAATCGGATCTCCTCTCCACCACCGTCGGCCTCCTCTAAAGCTTCACCACTTTTCAGGTTAGCATTTTCGTTTTGAATAAGATCACAGGGCATTTTATTATTGTTTTTATTATTAGTTTTTTTATTATTGAATAAGAGTTTTTTTTTAATATTTTTAGTATAGTATATTTTTAGTATTAGTTAGAGGTTTATTTTATTACTCTATTTATGCGTTTTGATTAGGTTGATGATGGTAACTATTAGGTTTATTATGTGGAGGTTTATTAGGCGGATAGTTATTAGGATAGTATTGGATTTGTTTATTAATTTTATAATTTTAGTTATATATATCATTATAGTATTTTATATTATACCCTTTGCTTTTCTGCATTCTCTTATATTTGACAGAATTGGTTCATTTTCGCACTTGTTTTGGTTATACAATTGTGGATTCTCTGTAACAGTGAGCTAATCCTTTGAAAATAATACAGAGATAGATTGCATTTTAGTACATTTACATATGGTTCCTAAGTGATTACCTCACAAACTGTGTGAATCAAAGTGACGGAAAGGAAAAGAAAAGAATTTGGCACATGATAATGCTTTTAATTAGTAGGGAAAGGAAAAGAAATGAGAAAAGAATAAAGAATAAAAAGAAACTAAAAAAAATAATCTTGTAGACACACATTATTTTTTTTTGCCATAAGACACACACATTAATATATATATTTAGTGCTAGAATTATGCAATCTTATTGTAACTTAGTGTACGTAGACATTAATATAAGAAATTCACGTACTTGCATTTTTTTTTACAATTTTTCATTAAATTCGCGTACTTGATTTAATAATTTGGTTGCTAAAATATAAGTGTATTATGTTTGTGCTTGGTGCTAAAAGCTAAAGTTTTGTTTCATTTAAATTAAGCTGAGATGGTTTGTTATTTTAATTTTGGGATGTCTCAATTTTAAGGGGAAATGCTGTAAAAATTTTGAAAAACAAAATAGTAAATGGCATTCCTAGTGTTGACAATTATTCTTAACTTGAGTGTAAATGAGAATGATGTAGGTGGTAATAAAATGGATCATAGTTGGATGAATGCTTTGAGAACAAGTGAAGAATATGAGAATGGGGTTGAAGAGTTTATTGAATATGCTAGAAGGAATGCTCCAGCCAGAAATGGCATGTATTTTTGTCCTTGTGTCAATTGTTTAAATGAGAGAAGACGGGATGTTGAAGTTATAAGTGATCACCTACTTTGTGATGGAATAAATCTTCGATATACAAGGTGGATATGGCATGGTGAGGAAGTAACTGATTGTCCGTCGCACAAGAAGGAAGTTGTGGATGTCATAGATGAAGATACAATGGAGAGAATAATTCATGATGTTGAGGTAGAATCCTTTGCGCAGTCGCATGAATATGACAGCCTGCGGAGTAATGCAGAGACACCGTTGTACCCAGGGAGTAAATACACAAGGCTGACAGGAACATTACATTTGGTGAACTTAAAAGCAACTTGTGGGTGGACCGATAGTAGTTTCACATTGCTGCTTGAACTGTTGTGTGATATGTTTCCAGACGATAATGTGCTTCCAAATCGTATGTATGAGGCAAAAAAGATCCTATCTACGATGGGTATGGAGTATAAAAAGCTTTACGCTTGCCCTAATGACTGTGTACTGTATAGAAATGAGTATGAAGGTATGAGTGAGTGCCCTAAGTGTCAAACTGCACGATACAAAGTGAGGAAAAATGGTGGTTGTGGTGATGCGACAACTAAAAGGCAACCTGTAAAGGTTCTGTGGTATCTTCCAATAATACTACGCTTTAAGCGTTTGTTTGGGACTGCAAAAAAAGCGAAGAAGTTGAGATGGCATTCGGATGATAGAATATCCGACGGAAAATATCTTCGGCACCCGGCTGACTCTCCACAGTGGAAGAAAATAGATGAAATGTTCCCTGAATTTAGTAGCAAGCCGAGAAACCTTCAGCTTGGGCTTTGTACAGATGGCATCAATCTGTATGGAACTCTTAATAGCACACACAGTGCGTGGCCAGTACTTCTTGTAATATACAACTTGCTTCCCTGGCTTTGTATGAAACGCAAGTATGTGATGCTTTCTATGATGATTTCTGGACCAAAACAGCCAGGAAATGATATCGATGTCTACTTGGCACCTTTAATTGAGAACTTGAAGAAGTTGTGGGTAGAAGGCGTAGATGTGTTTGATACATATAAGAATGAGTCCTTCAAGCTACGTGCAATGATTTTCACCACGATAAATGACTTCCCTGTGTACGGGAACCTCTCAGGGTACAGTGTGAAGGGGCATAAAGCATGTCCGATCTGTGAAGCAGACACTCACTTCCACCAACTTAAACATGGAAGAAAAACAGTCTACCTTGGTCACAGGAGGTTCCTTCCTAGGTTCCACCCGTATCGTAGGTTAAGAAAGTGTTTTAACGGCTTATCGGAGCATGGAATGGCTCCAAATGCATTAACCGGAGAGGAAGTTTACAGTCGGGTTGAACGCATTAATGTCTTACTCGGTAAGAATCAAAAGACTTTGGGTGGGAAGAACATATAGAAGAAGAGATCAATTTTCTTTGATCTTCCATATTGGCGTAGTCTTGACGTGAGACACAGTATTGATGTAATGCACGTGGAGAAAAACGTTTGTGATAGCCTTGTTAGTATGCTTTTGCATATTCTAGGGAAGACCAAGGATAGGATTAGTGCGAGACTAGACCTTGTTGATATGGGAATAAGAGAACGGTTACATCCATAGCTAAGAGATGATGGTAGGAGGGCATACATGGAGCCAGCAGCGCATACACTATCAAAAGCGGAGAAACAAAGTTTGTGTGGGTGTTTGCATGAAATTAAGGTACCACAAGGATATTCTTCGAATGTGAGAAGGTGTGTGTCAATGGACAATTTGAAGTTAGTGGGAATGAAGTCCCATGATTATCATGTGTTGATACAACAACTGTTACCAGTAGCTATTAGAGGTATTATAAAAGATGAAGTTCGAAGCACTGTGACAAGATTGTGTGTTTTCTTTAATGCTATCTGTAACAAAGTCATTGACACTGAAAAGCTGGATAAACTGGAAGCTGAGGGTTATATCATATTGTCCCAATTAGAGATGCACTTCCCTCCTTCATTTTTTGATATAATGGTGCATTTGATAGTTCATTTGG
This sequence comes from Inga laurina, assembly GCA_963855925.1. Lineage (NCBI taxonomy): Eukaryota > Viridiplantae > Streptophyta > Magnoliopsida > Fabales > Fabaceae > Inga > Inga laurina. The sequence goes on along the minus strand of OY979702.1, from coordinate 18,659,373 downwards.
TAAGGGAGGTAAGGCTCTGTGGTCCAGTTTACCTGAGGTGGATGTACCCTTTCGAGTGATACATGAAGATCTTAAAAGGGTACTCTAAAAATCCCTATCGACCAGAAGCCTCAATAGTTGAAAGGTATGTTGTTGAAGAGGCTATGGACTTCGACAGTGATTATCTATCAGGGAAAAAGGAGCAATCTCGACATGAAGAGGGGAGGAGCAAGGGAACACGAGGACTAAAAGTGAAGACTATGCCTCGTGAAGAGGTGTTACAAGCACAGCTTTATATCCTGAATAACATGGCAGAAGTTCAACCGTACATAGACGAACACAGAAAGAGATTGAAGAACATGAATCTGAGGAAGAATGACATACAGACCGGTGTGTAAAAATAAGACATTCATTCAGTGGTTGAGGAAAAGGTTTTCCATAAGACCGGTATGTCTGGGACAATAGAGTGGCTAGCCTGGGGGCCTTCGTTTCAGATCATTACTTGGAGCGGTTATGATATAAATGGGTATTCTTTCTACACTAAAGACCAAGATGACCTAAGTACCATGCAAAATAGTGGGGTGATGGTAGAAGCTGAAGCCATGCACTTTTCCAGTTCAAAAGACAAAAACCCTATATTAGCATCCATGGCTTATTATGGAGTGATAGAAGAAATATGGGAAATCACTTACAACAAGTTCAAAGTTGCTTTATTCAAATGTAAGTGGGTTAGCAATCATGCTGTGGTAACAGATCAACAATTTGGATTTGTCTCAGTTGATCTTGAAAGAGTAGGTTATAGGGATGAGCCCTTCATTCTAGCAAGCCAAGGGAAACAAGTGTTTTATGTCACGGATCCCGCCAATAAAAAAATTTCCATTGTACTTCAAAGTAAAAAACAGAAGCATGGTGATCCGACCTTCAACCTTGATGACACACCACCTTTCACAATTAATCCACCTACAACAAGTGAAGTAGAATTGGTAGATGATGAAGAATATGCTGTGAGAAATGATCATGGTGAAGGAATATGGGAAACAATCTAGAGTAAGAGCTTAACTTAAAAAATAGTAATGTGTGGTGTTTGTTTTATATCTTGTTAGTTTATTCATTTACTTACAATTTATTCACCTATCTGACAATGATTTTTGTGCTTACAGGAATATGGACAATTCTGGTGACTCACAAAGTGATAGGGACAATGAAATGAATAGGCCTGAACCTGATGCGACACCTAAACCGGTTGTGAGAAGAAGGGTTAGAGGCAGTACAAAAATGCCTGCATTGGTAGCACGTCATCACCATCAACAGGAGAGGTTGCATATTGACTTTGATGAAAATATGAAACCAATTGGTCCGGAGGAAGACTATTTCATTAGTATATAAGTTTCAATACATCTGCATTATATCTTTATTCCTATCGCTTTAAATATAATTAACTTACGTTTTTACCTTGCAGCAAACCTATGATGTCCTTGATACCGCGGAGATGTACAAGGAGTGGATGACAGAGGTTCGTCTATGATGGAAAGATTTCAAGAACAGGCTCACACGAGATTACATTCGAGGGGACATGAGGGGTTAGGATCCATGTCATGAGTATTCGTTTTTGTCTCTAGAGGACTAGAGGTTGTTTATGGCATCACGAGAAGATCCAAACTTTTTGGTAAGATTTCTTTCATCATAGTGTTTTATTTGAATATAGTTGACATTATTGATTCGGTGTTCGTTGTTTTCCTTTCAAAGGCATTAAGTGAAGCAAATGTAGAGAGGCAAGCAGCTAATAACTATCAACATTGCATGTCTCGTGGTGGTTATCGGAAGCTTGAGTGAAAGATGATGGCAGAAGAGTTGGAGAAATTGAAGGAAGCAGCCACATCAGATCCTACCGTTGTGGTCCAGCCCCCGCCACCTCCACCACGTCACAAGAAATGGAAAGCAGGGAGGCTTAAGGGTGGGAAGTACGTAAATCCGACTGTTGCTGAAGTTGCCGCAAGAATTGTAAGTAGTTAGAGCATAAGTACAAACTTATTTTTTCATATTGGGAGTGCTTACGATAACTTTTATGCTACAGGATGAACTAGAAGATCATAGTAGCCAATGTTCTTTCACTCCAAGTGGATGGATGGACATCTTGTCAACGGCAATTGGGAAGGCAGATCACCCTGGTCATATGTTCGAGGGGAGGCAATAGGAGTTCGTGTCACGAAGTATTTTGGCCGAGCCTCACATCCTTATTCGTCACAAGCTGAACCCAGTAGGGAGCTTGTGGCCAAGATTCGTCAGGAAGTCTCATAAGAGCTCGAGGCCAACCTTTACGACAAGCTCTGATAAGAGCTGTTGCCAGAGCTACGTCTTGAGCTGATGCCTGAGCTACGAGCTGAAATGATGAAGATGTTTGAATCGTAGATGGCAACTACCAAGCGTAGAACCCATTCATCCCCAGCCTTCCACAGCACCAAAGGAAGTTACAACTCGCCAGAGGAACCACTTGGCGACCCTTCTCCCACTCCAGTGCAGGGAGAACCTGCCATCCTCTCTTTGGATGCCCCAGTGCTGCGTGTAGTTGCAGATGCTCTCGTTCACACAGAAGCTACTACCCACCATAATCAGCAAATCCCACAGCATTTGCATAGGGTGACTGTGACGTGTGTTCGAGCGGGGGAAGAAGGTACAGCCATCCCTATTCCTGATGACGAGGTTGCCATGATAGCTCAGGCGAAAGAATCTTTCATCCTTTGGCATGTACATCTTATTGGCTTGTTACCACCAACACCTCCAATGGTATGGAACTACCTCACTTTTACTTGAGATGTGTTGACATCCTACTAACAGTATGTGTTTTTATGTTCTAAAAGAACGAGCAGGAACCAGAGAAATGGCCCTTCTTAGCACGACTACAGCATATCTATAAAGGCATTCGCCAGATTGATTTGCATATGCCTACAGGGATTGTGGGCCAGGAAACAGAGTATCACTTCACAATTGATAAACAAGATCTTAAACAATTCATGAAGTTCGAGGAGCTAGATATTGGATGGGGCAAATTTGCAATCCTGTAAGTTTTTTATTTCCCATTTTTTGATTCATTTAGTTAAGTTGATTTTAACTAGCTAATACATTCATCATTTTAATTCTATTATAGCTCATTCCATCGTATATGCATTGACTCTCAGAGAGTTGATTTATATGGATTCTTGTTTCCTGCACATACGACAAGGATTGGGAATACATTGAAAAGAAGGACAAACTATGTGGGCTTCACATTGGCAGAGGACGAGTATCGTTGTTATCTAGCACCGATTGTTCAAGGGTACACATTTTAATTTTGTGTATTTGAGATTTTTAATAAATAATTGCCTTGCCATCTAACTTCATTTTAATCTGTATATGTTGTGATAGTTATCACTGGAGTTTGTGTGTTGTGTGTCCTCGGTCCCACGTTGTTTACTGGTTTGATTCCTTAAATAGAAGACCAGACAAAGAAACTAAAAGCGCCTTCAACACGGAAGTTATTTTTTTGTATTTCATTGCTTCTTGATTCTTGACTTAATGAATTATTCTAATTTATGTTGATTTTCATTTTAATGATAGGGCATGCACGACGTATCGAGCGCTTGGTGGGCCACGCGAACGTAGAGGTGGCAAAGATCCGAGATGGTTGTTTCCAAAGGTACGTAGTTTCAAATCAAGTTCTTTTGATTGACGGTCGTTTTAGATATGCCTTTATTGATTTTAACCATTTGCTTTTGATTTATAGTGCCCTCGACAACCTGGCGGCTGGGAATGTGGATATTATGTCTTGCTTTATATGTTTAACATCATTCAGAGTGGCAATACGACAGATTTTGAACAAGTAATCGCTTCTTCTATCTCAGAGGATAATATTCTTGGTATTGTGATTCAATGGAAATTCATTCACTTCATTCATTATTACATCTAAGCTTATTTTCTAATTTACAGATTTTTGACAATGAAGATGCCTACTTATATGAAGACTTAAATATGATCAAAGACTTTTTGGCTGGACATCTTCTTCAACATATACTAGAAGAGTAAAGTCTTTAGTAGTTTGTGTAGGACATACTTTTGTGGTAGTACATATAATTAGCGTTATTGTTGTTGGATATGGATTGGATTTTAGTATTGGTTATTGTACAAACTACGGACTTGGATATAGATTGCTGTGTAGTTTGTGTGGTTTGAAAGTTTGTGTGGCATGTAGTAGACTTGGATATAGATTGTTGTGTAGTTTGTGTGGTTTGAAAGTTTGTGTGGCATGTAGTAGCCTTGGGTTGATCACTGTGTTTGTTGTTGTTTCCATTCTGCTGAACTGCTGTTGTTTTATTCTGTTGTTGGAATCCTATTTCTGCAGTTTACATTTTCCAGACAGTGCAATATAGAAAAAGTCCATTTAAAAAAAAACTTTCAACATCCCCAACTCTTCTGGGGACGTCTAAGGTCCAACTTTAGACGTCCCCAATTGGAACTGGGGACGTCTAAAATCTGCCTTCCACGTCCCCTATTTTACGGGCGTTAATGACGTTTTTTTCTACGACCCTCACATAGACGTCCCTCTATTTTCAGACGTTAAAAGGCCAAAAAAAGGGACGTTAAAACCCTTTTTTCTAGTAGTGATTGTTGAAGAATCAATTCATATTGTATTTGATGAATTTGAATCCTCTGACAAAACCATTGATGAAGAGCAGGAAGTTGTTTTAAATCAAGAAAATGATCAATCTATTTCTAATTCTCTTATTCCAGAAGTTGATGAAACTAAGGAAGAAGAACAGTCACTAGGACAACCTAGAGCCTGGAAATACAATAAAAGTCATCCCTTAGATCAAGTCATAGGAGATGTGAATGAAGGAATCAAAACTAAAAATAGAATTTTCAATGAAGTAAGTTTTTCTGCATTCATTTCTGAGATTGAACCCTCTAACATTGATGAAGCTCTATCAAACAATGACTGGGTTATAGCAATGCAAGAAAAACTAAATCAATTTGAAAGAAATCAAGTTTGGGATTTGGTACTTCGACCCAAGGATCATCCGATCATTGGCACTAAATGGGTATTCAAGAACAAACTCGATGAATCCGCAATTATTGTCAGAAACAAGGCAAGATTGGTGGCCAAAGGCTATAATCAGGAAGAAGGAACTGATTATGAGGAAACGTATGCTCCAGTGGCTAGATTGGAAGCAATACGTGTACTCTTAGCCTTTGCATGCATCAAAGGATTCAAACTCTATCAAATGGATGTAAAGAGTGCATTTCTAAATGGCTACATTATGAAAGAAGTATACGTAGAGCAACCTCCAGGTTTTGAAGATGTAACCAAACCTGACCATGTTTACAAACCTAAAAAGCCTTTATATGGTTTAAAACAAGCTCCTAGAGCATGGTACGAAAGGCTCAGTAAATTTCTTATTGATCAAGCTTTTGTACGAGGAAAAGTTGATACAACACTTTTTACAAAACGAAAACATCATGATATTTTAATTTTTCAAATATATGTTGATGATATTGTTTTTGATGCTACTAATGAATCTCTGTGTAAGGAATTTTCTGTGATAATGTAGGAAGAGTTTGAGATGTCAATGATGGGAGAATTGAATTTCTTTCTCGGTTTGCAAATCAAACAAAGAAAGAATGGAATCTTCATATCTCAAACAAAGTACTTTAAAGAGTTATTGAAGAAGTATGGAATGGATGAAGCAAATGGAATGGACACACCTATGAGCTCAACTACGTTGCTTGATGCTGATGTCAAAGGGAAAGACTACAACACCACAAAATACAGAGGAATGATTGGATCATTACTCTATCTCAAGGCAAGCACACCAGACATCCAATTCAGTGTTGGCATATGTGCAAGATATCAATTAGCACCAAAGGAATCATATGCCAAAACTGTTAAACAAATCTTTAGATACCTTACTGACACACCAGAATTACGTCTGTGGTATCCCAAAGGAAGAAGTGAATATCTTGTTGCATATTCAGATTTTGATCATGGAGGATACAAGATAGACAGAAATAGCACCAGCAGACAAGGTCAATTTCTTGGAGGATCTCTTGTATCATGGTTCAGCAAGAAACAAAATACAGTGTCTCTTTCGTCAACGGAAGCCGAATATGTTGCAGTCTCGAGTTGTTGTGCACAAGTGATTTGGCTAAAACAACAACTACAAGATCTTGATATTTATCTCAAAGAAATACCAATATATTGTGACAACACCAGTATAATAAGCTTGGCAAAGAATCCAGTTCAACATTCTAGAACCAAGCATATCGATGTCAGACATCACTTCATCAGAGATCATGTCCAAAAGAAAGATGTGAAAGTAATATTCATTCCTACTTATCTTTAACTAGCTGATATCTTCACCAAACCTCTTGCAAAATATCAATTTCTATATATTAGAAGAGAATTGGGAATGGTAAATCCCAATGAATTGTAAGTTATTTCAGTTTCTCATAATATTAGATAATGTTATTTGATAATGTTTTGATGATTACTAACTTAAGCATCGGAGTATATAGAAACTTATTTTGCAAGAAGATTGAAACTCTGCTTTGAGAAATAAAAACAGAGGTTATCAGAGGACACCATTACTGGAGTGCCAATTTCAAGTAATGTCTGACAGTGCAGCATTACCCGAGGGATAACTTGAAGTAAAAGAGCACATTACTCGAGTAAGTACTCAAGTAATGGACTTTAAAAACTGGCAGTGAAGTCTAGAGTCACAAGGAATTTAAATCAAATGGCTCATTTGTGGAAAATGAATAGTTAAGAGGAGAACAGACAGATTACCCGAGGGAGGCCTCGAGTAAACTTGAAGTTTACTCGAGTAAGGCCTCGAGTGACTGCAGGTCCAGATCACAAACTTAATGAGAATCAACTCAAATCTGTTCTAAAACGGCTATTAAATGATCAAGGGAACACACATGGATAATTACAATATTATTCATGCCAGGTACGCAATTTAAATGAATTATTTTAGAATTTTCTATATGATCACTCGAGTAGGGACTCGAGTAAACTTGATAATTACTCGAGTAAGGCCTCGAGCAATGTCGGGTTCTAGGTCTTTATTAGTCACTAACTTGGTCATTTCCACAAAATCTCCTTGAGTAAATCACCCAGTCCTCTTACAAAAAGTTTTTACAATCTGTTCCTTGCTTGATTTCTGTCAAAACCCATCAATTTTTAGCTCCAAAAACATCCTATTTTGCTCAGAATCTCTCTGCCCTATCTCGCGACTTCTCACTCTGGTTTTTCTGAGATCTCAATTTTCTCTGAATCAAGATGGTTAGAACAAAAAATTTTACTCCTACAGACTCTTCTGGATTTCCACAACTCTCTGATCCTCTTTCTTCTCCTCCCAGAAAGAGACGAAAACTTACTCCCAGATCAAAAGCCAAAATCCAACTAAAACCTCAACCTAAACCAAAAGAGAAAGGTGTTGTGATCAAAGAGCTAGTGGTCACAAAGGGCTCAATCAAAGAAAAGCACCTCAACTGGGAGAGGCAAAAGTACCAAGTCTCCTTCTCCTTTACCTTCTGATTCTTCCACTCCCTCTTTTACTCCAAAACCCTCCAAAAAGCCAAAGTATGATGTGAATGTGGCTAAAGCTATGGCTGGAATTCTTGAACAACTAAAGAAGGGCCAATCCTCCAAAAAGTCAAAATTGCCAGAAGAGGAAATCACTAAACCTCCAAAGGGGTTCAATGTCAACAAATTGGAGGAATCTCAAAAGTACCTTACACAGTTCTCAAGAAGAAAAGTCTGCAAAACTCACAGTGTGGATCTCAAGGTACTTCAGGAGGTATTAAAGTATGACCTAAGTCCCTTTCTTGAACCTTTTATGCATTGGCTATCAATTAAACTACCTTTTTGCACTAAAATAGTCACTCATTTTTTCTGCAACCTAGAAATCCTAGATGAACCTAATAGGACTTCTGTAGAGGAAGAAATTACCACAACTGTTATAGGCTAGAAAATCCTTATCTCACCCTCTAGGATCAACATTTGGTTAGGAATAGAAAACCCTCCTGATGACATCTATTCCAAGCTTGAACCTAACCAAATCTTCACTATCCTTAGACTTGGTGAGCTAGTGGGTCCTCTTAACTTTAATCCGAGTGATATGTGTGACCATCACAGGGTTCTTTGGTATATTTACTCTAGATCCCTTGTGAACAAAGCCAATAACTACACCCATTTCTCTGACCGGGACTATAGGTGGTTTGCTTCTTTACTCCTGAAGGAGCAAAAGGACTTGGGAGAATACATCTTTTCTGAGATGAAGAGGTACAGAATAGAAGGGAAAGCTACTACTCCTATGCAATATCCTCAGATTATTTCTCTTATCCAGAAAAAAACAAGATATGGTATTTGGAGAATAAAGAGCCTATTGAGAGGATCACTCCAATTGGAAGAAACCAGATTGGGAAGCTCAATATTGAGATTCCTCTCAAGGGTCCTCTGGAGTTTGATCCTCAGAAGAAGAAGAAGACTGAGACTAAAACGAGTAAAATGGATGACACACAGTCCTCTGCTCCAGCTACCACTACTTCTTTACCCTCTTTCCGCAATACCACACTTTAACACTTCATGGAGAATATGCTCAAGGGATTTCACATAGATATCACCAACACCAATGCTGAGTTGATAACTCATATGAATAACAAGATGGCTGAGTTGGTTGAGAGGATGGACAAGAGGCACGAGGAGATATTAGCAGAGAGCGTGCCCAGGGTGAGACTTTGAGGTTGATTCTGGCAAGATTGGACTCTATGGGTCTTGAACCTTCTGTTGGTCCATCATTTGCTCCTGAGGCATTCTCACCTCCAGAGAATATCCCCTCTGAGCATATTATACCGAGGTTGAGCCAAATGTCCCTAAGATCTCATTTCCTAAACTTCCAGAGTTTAGCCCACTTGAACCAAGACCCTCAGCACTCAGACTCCCCATTATTCTTCCTAGAGATATCCTATGCTCAGTGGATGATCCTGAAACCAATGAGACTATCCACATTACCATTAAGGATTCACTACCCAGAGCTCAACATGAACCCATACCTACACCTATTTCTTCCCCTACTCATACAGAGGAAATCTCTCCCTCATCCTCTGGTCATCATTCTGCAGATGCCATAGAAGAGGTTGAGACCACCACTGTTGTTGTCTATCTACCCCCTCCAGTTCCTCCAAGAGATGACATTCATATCCCTCCACTCAATCTTCCTAAACCAGAATCTTCCAGCTCCACTTCTGATTCTTCTAGTTCAGATGGCTTCTTGGTCCTTCCTGTCAAGCCCATATCTGCAGCCAAGCCTTCCGATCCTCCACTTGATTGATGAAGACAAAAAGCGGGAGAAGAGCTTGAGTAATTTTGCTTGAGTGATTTTGTGGTTGATTGAGTTTCTTTCATTTTGGGCATATAGATGTACATGGGATTTAGGGAGCTTGTCATACTTGTAATGCAATTTTAAGTTCAATGCAAGTTTCTTTAAGTTTTAATTTCAATTCAAGTCCATTTAAGTTTTTTTTAAAGTTATAATACATTATGGGACTAATGAGTTTATTATGTATGCAAGGCGAATATGTTATGTTTTCAAAATTTTCCAAAACACTTTGAATTGACACTTAAAAGTTATTTCAAAAAGGTTTTCAAAATTACAATTGATTTCAAGAAGTATTTATTTGGAGACTCAATTTCAAAAACTTTGTTCAAAATCACCAAGTTTTGTCATCATCAAAAAGGGGGAGAATGTTAGATCTCATATGTTTTGATGATAAAAAAGAATGGATATGAAAAAGATTTGATAAACAAATAAGTTTGATCAAAGTAATGACAGATCAAATCATCACTTGAAGTAAGCATTGGAGTAATGAAGAAAGGCCAAGAGAAAAAATTGAGAAACTTCATCACTGGCAAAATTTCTAAAGGGTTACTCGAGTAAGAACTCGAGTAATAAGACAGAAACTTGAAGTAACCAGAGTCGACCGTCAAGTAACCTGCCAACGTTACTCGAGTAAGTACTAAAGTAACCAAGGAAAAGACTTGTAGTTGCTCTCGGCCTGCCAATGTTACTCGAGTAGCCACTCGAGTAATAAGGGAAATTACTTCCAGTTACTCTCGGCCTGCCAACGTTACTCGAGTCTGTACTCGAGTCCCCTGCTTCAAGAAATATGTTGCTCTCGACATTTTCAATCCTGCCAATGTTACTCGAGGAGCAACTCGAGTAAATCACTGTGATAAGCAAAACTTGAAGGTAATACTTGATTAATTTGAAATGCTATTATCACTTCACTCGAGGCACCACTCAAGTATACAGGTATTAAGTTATTTTATGTCAAAGACTTGAAGGAGAGTACTCGAGTCAGTAATAGAGTAATCTACAGAATTATTTACAAAGCACTTGAAGTATCTACCCGAGTAAGCTATGCAGAAAATTGATGTTTACTCAAGGCAATACTCGAGTAACCAGGTAAGCAAACTTGAAGTGCTCTCAGCCTTGTAATCCTACCAACATTACTAGAGTGAAGCATCGAGTAACCTGAAGTTTATTTGATAGACTACTATAGTAGCCACTCGAGTAACCTATGAAGAAAATTGTACCATACTCGAGTAAGTACCCGAGTAAACTGGTATTTCCAAGGTTTGTAAATTTGTTTACTTCAGGCACTACCCGAGTAATGTGATGTTCATTTGTTAACTTGCTATCTATCATTACTCTCACGAAGATACTCGAGTAATTACTTGAGTAAACTTAATGAATACTCGAGTATCCAAGTCCAGAAATTCAGAAATCATTCCAAAGTTCATTGATTTGTTTCCTATGTGATTAACCCTCCACTGTATTAGTATTCTTAGCATATTCGCAGATAAATAATGAAGAGATCTTACCAAATAAGGAAAGTCAAATGCAACGTTCAAACGCTACCTACCGCCACCTACCACAAACGGATATATTTGAGTTGAGATTGGATTACAACTTGTAAGGGGGAGCGAGTATCCAGGTGAAGGAACTTGCTTGTACCGAGGAGCCAAGAACCCACTGAATCTTGGAAATTATAGTGAAACTCTCAGAGATACTCTGAGGACTAGACGTAGGTCAAAGTGGTTGTTGCCGAATAAGTATAACTCTCGGTGTACACTTCGGTGATATTTCTCCTTACTCTTTACTGCATTATATTCACCATCAAGTTTTTATATTTACAACGAAATTTTAGTATCACCTAATTCACCCCCCTCTTGGGTGAAACGCTTGCTCTAACAATTTTGACCCTAGAGATGACTTTGAATGCTCAATTTCTCTTCTTTATTGTTGTTCATGTTGATGAGAGCTTCATCTCTACGGTTTTAGATTTATGAAAGAGGTGAGAAATAGCTTCCTTTTGACTTATATATTGTGACTATTGGTTGAGTTTTGGAATTTGTGGATTTTGCCCTGCTTTTCGTATGGCTTGTGATTGCATGAGTTGTATGGTGTTTTATGGTGGAATTGGTGTTTTGTTGTGTTATATGGTCAATGGAATTGGTTTGGATCATTGAATGGAAAGTTTGGCCACTTGGTGGTTTTGTGTTGCAATGTGTTTAAAATAGAATATGTGTGGAATGTGATATGAATTTGGTTGGTTTAGTGTTTCTAATGGTTTCCTTGTGAAAAATTGTGTGGAAATAGGTTTGGTTACTGATTTTAGAGCCATTGGACACTTTGGTTGAAAATTGGAAAATCTAGAAAATGGCCAAGTGTTAAATGCTGTACACGGGGCTAACTTTGCATGGTAATTTGACATAGCAAATGTTGTCATATTTGTGTGATTTTTTTCAGACTTGTAGTTCATATTGCAAGCTTCCCATTGATATAAAGTTTGGGTCATTTTGATTTTTGTGTAAAGAGTTATGGTTGTTTGAAAATAAGCTAGGAGACAGGTCTACGGTTGGCCGCGGCCAGTGATTTAGGTTATGACCTAAAACCTTTTGACTAGTCCTTGGGCACAGCCTAAAAGGTGTTAGCGACAACCCAAAACTCTATGACCTGCTTCTGGCCATGACCCAACGATGTTGACCGTGACCCAAAAGTTTCTAACCTGTTTTTGGCCGCGGCTAGAGAATCTTGGCTACAACCTAAAACTTTTTGACTATCTATTGGCCGCAGTCAGTGGATAGCTTGACCATGACAAACCCTTCAAAATTAGCATTGAACTTTTGAAAGATGGTCTTTGGTCAAGTAATCCCTAAACCTTTAGGCAATTGTTTAGGCTTCTAGTAGTCACCTAAAGGTCTCGAATAATAACAAACCTTAAGAGTTTTGAAGTTAAGCATTGAAACAGGAAATAATTCATCATTCTTGCTTGTGGTTATAGGATTTGACATTTTCCTTGCATGCGATCAACTGGTGTCAGGACCTGAATGGAAAGAACAAAGTAGTGACACTTTCTCTTATACTATATGTAATGCATTGTATTTTTGTCATATCATTGAATTGTGTATTGCGAATACTGTGAAGTTTTCTATTGTGAAAACTATGTGAAAGCTGTGAAGGCAATGTGGAAGCCGTGTGATGGCTATGTGTATGCCATGAAGGCAATGTGTATTACAGCGTAAGCAGTCGTAGTTGTGACATGAGTTACACCTACCCCTGCCGTTGTAAATGTGTATGCCGAGAAGGCAATGTGTATGCTGCACGGGCAATGTGAAACCCATGAAGGCTATGTGTATTACAGCGTGAGTAGTCGTAGATGTGATGCAAGTCACACCTACCCCTGCCGTTGTAAATGTGTATGCTGAGAAGGCAAAGTGTATGCTGTGCGAGCAATGTGAAAGCCATGAAGGCGATATGTATTATAGTGTGAGCAGTGGTGGATGTGAGGCAAGTTACACCTACCCCTACCATTATAATTGCCGTTGTAAATGTGTAAGCCATGAAGGCTATGTTAATGCTGTGAAGATTATGTGTATGCCATGAAGGCCATGTGTATGCTGCTTCTGTTGGTGATTTGCTTGCATGCTATGTGATTATATATTGTATGAGTGATTTGTTACTACAAAATTCTCTTGAATCTCATTCTTTCTATTGACTAACCTACAGAAACGACAAGCGGTTTGAAGGAGAAGCAAGCAGCTAAGAGCAGATAGTTCATTATTTTAGTTTATGTTTGGTTGTCATATGTTGATTAGGATTACTGAACATTTGTAAATGTTATTTTGAATATGGATATGTAATCCCCCTAAGTGGGAAGTTGTAAGGAGCGAATATGCCCTGTAAACCCTTTAGTTTATAATATGAAATCCGAGGGTTGTCGGGAATTTTTGGTTTACAATATGATATGTATGAATGCGACTTAACATATATTTAATAAACATATGTATCAAAATTTTTTTTTAAAAAAATAAAGTAATAAAAATTGAAAGGAGTAGAATTTTTGTGCCGTGAATACTATTTTCTGCCGCAACAATAAAAAGTTGTAGTTGAAAGTAATCACTTCAACGATGACTCTACACTTTCGGCGGTGACAATTTTTGTCATTGTTGAAAAGGTATACCTTCTGCGGCAGGAAAAAAAATTAAATTGATATTGATATTTTTTATTTTAAATATAGTTATTTATGATTTATTGTATCATGCATTTTATATTTTTGTTTGTCTAAAATTGCAAATTGTATGCTTTAGGTGGCTTCTTTTTATTCTTTAAAAACTACTATTTGGTTTTGAGTTCGAATTGTTGCAAGGACATTTTTTTTAGGGGAGGATCCCATTAAAAGCCATTTGAAATACTCAAATTCTAATTTGGGTCACTAAACTTAATAAATAAGTAATAAGGCTATATGACCTAAACTTGGATTTAGAAGTTAGGTCAAATTACCTCCATACCCCTAAGTTATTAATGGCTCAAATGGTCACACAATAAACCTCTAATTAATTATATCCTTATATGTAACCAAACTTCCAAACCCAAATTTAGCTTCAATTTTTGATAATCATCCTTCTTTGTTTATTGAGGGTAGAGTATCAACAAGATTGATTTAGCAAAGAAACATAAAGCTTTGGTGAAAGTTTCAGAAGAATTCAAATATCCTCTTGGATATAAAAGAAGCTATTTTATTCTTCAACGGAACAAAAGAAAAAAAAATCAATTACAAACAAGGCACAAACATTACTTCCAACCATACATGTGCAGATTTCGCTCGATCATGAGGAGATTGGTTACTATTTTAAATAACCTTAGCTTTATGAATTTCTTTCTTTCTTTCTTTTTTATATTTTCCATTTTTTTATAACTACCGGTGAGCAAATTTGAACCGAAACCGAAAATCGAACAGAACCGAACTCAATTCGGTTTTTTTCGGTTCGGTTACTTCGATTTTCGGTAAAATTTCAGTTTTTATTATTCAGTTAATTTAGTGTTTGCTTTTCGGTTTGGTTAGTAGAAAAAAATTTCAGTTAAAACCGAAATATATATAATATATTTATATTTAATATATACTCCTTGATAAATGCATTTTTAATAATTAAATAGGTGTACCTTTTCAATAATATTAGAGAAAATCTATAGATATTTTAAATCTAGTTAATTTATTTTATATATTTTACCCTTAAATGTAATCTTAAGGATAAAAATTAATCTTTTTTAAAAATTTAATTATATATATTTTATTTTGTAGATAATAAATAAAAAAATCGGTTACTTCGGTTATTAACCAAACCGAATCTAAATATTTCAGTTACTTCGGTTCGGTTAATCGGTTTTCGATTAGGTTTTTGAAATTAGCTTTATTCAGTTTTCGGTTATTTCGGTCTTTACCGAAAACCGAACCAAAAAACCGAATGCTCACCTTTAGTTATAACTTTGCATTGGGTTGACACCGCTCTGAAGCAGGTGACTAACAAAGATCAAATTTCAACCAGTGTACCATTGCTCAAACAAGAAAATCATGCTTCTTAAATGGAAGAAGAAAAATAGAGAGAGGAAGAGAGATTTGAAATTGATAAGGGAGGGCATTAAATTCATTTTACCAACATTCTGAAATTCTGATTTGGGTCAATGAATGTCCTTATCAAAGATTTTTCAAGTTTAAAGATCTAATCTAGGATTTCAATATTCAACTAATTTGGTATTGATGAGGGAGGGCATTAAAGCCATTTTACTAACATTCTAAAATCCTAATTTGGGTCAATGTCCTTGCCAAAGATTTGTCAAGTTTAAAGGCTGATTTAGGATTTCAATATTTCAACAAGCTTTATATGGGATTTATCCTTTTTTTAGCTTTTGTTGGGGTTAAATTTTCTGGAAAAAAAAGAAAGAAAGAAAAAGAAGAACATGTGGGGGACTGAACTCAAGACATATTCCTATTCCTAATTTTGCCAACTCTTTCACCAACTAAGCTAGTTGAGTTTCAATATCGGTAGTTGACATTTTAATATTTATTAAGTTCTTACTTTAAATATTAGTCTTGAACTCCCAAATTTCAATTCCCTCCTCCCAGCGAAAATGAAATTTGCAAAGAGAAAATTCACTTTAAAGCTTTACTCTTCTTGGTTTAAACTAAATCTAACTCTATCGTAGAAGGAATTGGGAATAGAGATGACCTAGCAGCCACCACAAGCAAGATTCTCATATTCGAGAGGACGAAGCAACCAGAGGACGGGAGGAATGTTTGAACCAGTAGGTCCCTTCAGTGCTACTTCCCTGCTTCAATCGACGAGTTCTTTGTCTTCACTAGGTAAGTGTTACTCCTTTTCTTCTTCCCTTCCTCTTTTCCTCTTCTATATTCTTCAATTTTTCTGGTACCATTTAGAACAAGAAGATGATGTTGATGGCTTGAATCTTGGCTAACATTAATCACATGTCCACTTGGTCACTGGACCCAATAGTGCGTCATATTTGAATATACTGTGGTTAATTAATCAATGCATGAGTTCTATATATTTACAACTGATTTGAGCTAGCTGCACAAATTCTAAAAATAATATGCAGAGTCTAACACAACTTGTTAGGATAGACACAGTGCAATATATATAACTTTTCTTAAGGGGGAGGTGTGAGTAGTGAGAAGATTTGCTATATTTACACCGAACAGGTATTTGTTGTCAAGACTATAGCTATATATTCATTATCTCAACCAATATGCACTACATGCCTTATCGCCCTTGGAGCATTTAACTATTTCTTGGTTGGTTTGACTTATCCAATTAGTTAATACTTTTTTTTTTTAACAGAACAATTAGTTAATACTTTGCCCTCTGCTTTTTTGGATAAAAGATTGGTTTTCACCATATCATTTTTGAATTGATTGCCCGTCTCTGTCTTGTTCAGGATAGGCTTTGTTTAAAATTGCATACGACATTTTTTTTTTCGTTTAAAGGGGCAGCTCGAGGTTATAAATAAAAGAAAATTACAATGCTATTTGAGCCTTTATGTAGCGTCTAAATGAAAGAAAATTTTGAACATTTGCATGGCATTAGTTTTTTGTAACTAAATAGTATTGCTGAATATTAAAGGAGTTGATTTGAGCATGCCTATATTATAGGTTTTTGTAGTCACTTTGTAAGCTAGTTACATGTGTTAATGTATGTATATAGATGAAATTATTTAATGTAATAGCAGATATGCATAAAATATGTAAAACATGTTTGACAACAAGGCTTGATGCTTCCAGTAGTTAAATTATATGTTTGGTATTAAATTCACGGGTCAATTTTTATATTTTATTTTGACAAAAATAGCGTGGGACATGAATAACAAGGAACATATATAAAGGCAATGGATTTTTAGATTTTAGAATTTAGTTTCAGAGCCACATGGGTGTAGGACAGAGCTGGTTCTTCTTACTCTTACATAAGCCATCAGACAAGCTTAACTGACTATGTGCTCCAAAATTGTGAAGAAGTTTGGCCATTTATAGAGTATGTCACCTTACATGAATGTATATTTGTAATAATTTATATTTCTGTCACTTGTGTGAAAAACTTGTAGAGAATATAAGAATAAGCTTGAAGCCCAAGGATTGAGTGAGGAAAGCCATTATAAGGAGTTTCTTGATTGGTTTCATTCACGAGTAAGTTATAAAATTTTAAACCTTGACGTTTATATTAATTATAATAGCATTTCGTATCTAAAAAATGGTTCTTATTTGAATAGGTGATGGCATTATCCATACAAGGCCATGTAAGTCCTGAACTCGAGAGTTTATCAATTGGTCCATTGAAGATGGTCAATCGTTATTCCATGTTCATAGGTTAATGGATTTCACTACCACACAAAAGATCGGGCTTCAGGAAAAAGCACAAAACAGTGGTGTTATGGTTAAGGGTGATGACACCAATGCTGATAGAGAATATTATGGTGTGTTAGAGCATGTTTATGAGTTGTCTTACATTGGAAATAGAAGAACATACTTGTTTAGGTGTCATTGGAGGAATGTGGGTCACCATGGCAAAGGATATATGGTTGACAAGTACGGGTTCACAAGTATCAACACTTAATATTCATTACAAACCAATGAACCATTCATTTTAGCATCTCAAGTAGCGCAAGTTTTCTATGTGGATGATAGTGTTTAGCCTGGTTGGCTTGTTGTTGTCAAAACAAACTCACGTGACTTGTTCAATATGTCAATTACTAATGATAATGAAGTTAGTGAGGTCAATGTTACTATGGTTGATGGAGATGCTTTTCAACAATTGGTGGTTGACCTAAATATTTTTAATGCAAATCTTGAACAGCCTAATATTGTCATTGACTTAGGTGGGGATGATCTACATCTATATACCTGTATTCAAGCAGGAGAACCATCACAAAGAAGTAACCACAATACCATGTAAATTGAATTTATTGATGATAGTGAAACTCATTCACAGTCTCATGAGGATAGTAGTAAAGAGGATTTGCTTGATGACAATGATAGTGATGCTGAAGTAGAAAGTGGCACAAGAGATGCAGTAGAAGAGAGTGAATTAGAACATATTGATACTAGTGATAGTGTCACAGAAGATTCAATTGAATGAAATTAGTGTCTCTATGAATGGTAGTTTTTACTAATATGTAGATTAAGTCTTAGTTATTTAAATGTGTTTTTAGAATTTAGTGGTTGCTGAAAAACAAGCTAAATATTGTATATTTTTTTGTAGGATATGTCAGGATTTAAGGGGCGACGAGGTGGGAGAGCTCCTTTACTCTGTAGAGGAAATTGTGACACAAGTAGTGGAGGTGCTTGCTCTACACCTGAAATAGAGCAGACACAACATACTAATTCACCTAGACCACTACAATTATAACTTGGGGAACAACCCATCGATGCTTCTCCTACCCAAAATAGTAGTGCAAGTAAATTTCCTTTGACCTTATATGATGCAAATAACTTTTTTGCCAATTATATAATGAAAATAACTAATCTATTTCACATATAACATTAATTGTCATAATTCTTTTATATAAATAATAGGATCTTCCCGTTCAATCAAGAAGGTCAGAGGAGTTTAAAAGTCACATAAAGTGATGTTGAGAACCAAATTTTCAAAGATTAAAGTTCAACTTTCGGATGACATGACAAGAGAGTAGGACCAGAAGCAAGGAACCTAGCTAACTACTGTGGTTTGATTGTTAGGAAAACAGTGTCTTTGCGGAATTTTGTTGATCGGAAGGTTGTGTTAGAAAAGTATGGTAATGAGATGAAAATGCAAGTCAAGGTATCATTCATGTCAAATAATAATACGTATCTTACTTTATTTATGTTTTCACCACAACTACTTATGTTTTTGTTTGTTTTAGGACAAATTTGAACTTGATGGTGTGGTAGATGAATAAAAGTTTGATTAGGTTTTAACACTTGCTTTCCAAAATGCCTTAAGAAATTGGAAGACCAACTTGCATAGCCGTTACAAGAAATATGACACTGATGAAGAAAGGTTAGCTGATCCACCTCCAAATGTAAGTTCTGAAGATTGGGAGTAGTTATTGGCATACTTTAAGTCTAAAAATTTCAAGGTACCTTACTAACCTTTCAAATGAGTGTTATTATTTCATTCAATAAATGCTTTAGTGACCCAATTGTTTTGTAGGAAAAAAGTACAAGAAACAAACAAAACCAAGGGAAACAGGTGACAAAACATACTAGTGGTCCTGTATTATTTGCTAAAATGGACCACTGTGCAATAAGTGTAATTTCTCCCCTTCACAATTTATGTTTTGCTTCATTAGTGATCTGTCGATATGCTATTATATGTATTTGTACATCCTGCTTTGTAGAAAGACCCCACAACTGGACAACCTGCACTACCCGATTTGGTATGGCAAATAACTCATACTAGAAGAAGGAATGTAGATGGCCAGTCTGTGTTTGCGGATTCACATTTAGAGCTGATTTACATATGCTTTATATTGTTATCTTTCTTGATTAGTTACTTAATTTTATTCTTATTATATTACTTTTTATGCTTTAATTGTTGGTTCGTCTTAAGGAACTCCATAAACAAGAAGAATTCGGGAGTGATGCTTGTATGACCTTTGATGAGATATTAACCGTTATTCTTGGTGAGAGGTCAGGATATGTTAGAGGGAAAGGGAAAGGAGCACAGCTCCCAAGGAAGAGCACTCACACTCAAACTAGTCAAAGTTCACTTGAGCATGTACGCACTGAATTGAAACAACAGTTTGATAGAAGAATTCAAGAGGCGCGCGAAAAGATGGAAGCAAAACTTGCATTCAAGAGTGCAAAGATGGACGAAGAGCGTGCACAATTTGAATAAAGAATACAAGCTCAACTCAATGCCTTGATGCAAATGTTTCAATCGAATGCTCCCATATCTACATCTAGTCCTACTTTTGGTGTCCCATAGACTAGTCCTTCAACATAATTTGCTTGTCCTATTATAAAACTTTATCATGTTAAATAGTTTGAGAGATTGAACTTAAGATTTAAAAATGATGTAGATTTTATTACTTAATTAATGTATTATGGTTCCATTTTAATTTCATTTTTCAATATTTTATTATTATGTGCACCAGGAATAAAAGCTTTAATTTAATAAAATGAATAATAATAAAAACATTTTGGCCTATCGCCACAGAAAATAGAAAAGAGCATCAGCAACGACAATAATGTCACCACAGAAAGTGAGAATTAGTAGCAACAATTGTTGTCACCGCTGAAAGTTTCTGTTGCCCCTGAATCATACATTCAGCGGTGACTTTACCTATTTTCGATGGCAACTTTCATTTTATATGAATTTCCTTATACTTTCTGCAGTGACATTGTAGGTTTACTTTCAGCAGCAACTGAGGTTGCTGCCTATACTTTTAGCCACGGTTGCAATGCCAACAACCTAGTGTCAACAAAAAGTCGCCGCTTCAGCGACGACTTTTATCTCGCTGAAAGTCTTTTCTTTTGTAGTGGTGGTTTGCGATGCGAGTGGAAGAATTGTTGATGATGATACTAGAATTGTTTAGGTTGATTCTAGTTTTATGGCGGAAAGTAAGGCTTTGCTAAATACCTTTGAATTCAGTAAAGATAACCAGCTCGAGAGTATTATTTTTGAAACAGATAATTTAACTTTGGTTAAATGCTTAAATGAATCTATGATCATCTCTCACTGGAGATGTGAAACCTGAATTAGAGCATATCCTTGAAAAGAAGAAATTAATTAGGAACCATGTTGTGAAATGGATTCTCAGGAAAGCAAACAAGGTAGCTGATTTGGTTGCCAAGGCTTGAAGGAAAGGGTCGTGTCCTATGGAGTGGATTACAAGACCGATGAAGAAAAATTATTATTATCTGATTTGAATGATGTATTAGATACTGGTTAATCTTTTTGGCTTTTTCTTTGATGTTATGTTGGACTACATGTTGTATGGTTCTACTTTATGAAAGAATTTCTATTTGGAAGGGGGGAAAAAAGATTGGTGTCGATTCCTATCAAGCTGCCGGGGCTCGTCCTTATTTGTTAATAGAGCCATATGACAGAAGTGAAAATGAATTTCTTCATTAGTCTGAATCCATGACCACATTATTCATTAACATTTTTTTTGTTGTTTTTTCTTTTCTTGGTTTTCTTGAGGATTTTTTCACGGATAATTTCGTGAAAAAAAAAAAATTGGAGCTAAGTTTCCAACAAATGGTCAAGCTTTGTCATAATTTTCTCTCCGTTACTTTGCGTGAAAAAATCTGAGAAACATGAATACCATAAAAACCATGGTATGAAAAACCGGACCAGACCGACCGGTTCAGACCGGAAACCGGTGAACCGGCCACTTGTCCGGTCTAGTTCAGTGCTAAAACCGGGAAATGGTCGACTCGCCTTGAGCGGGTTAATTGGGTCACTCTTTAAAAAACATTGCCCAGAAAAACACAGTGATGAAGAAGAAAGGGAAGAACAGAAGGAAAATAGAAGAAGAGAATCAAATAAACTTACTGTTAAAAAGAACCCCTCAAAAATCATGATGAAAAATGAAGTGAAAAAATTTGGTGGAGTCATGGGAAGGAGAGGAAAAGATTATTCCGGGGAGTGAGGGCTATGAGAGACATGAAAACATCAGAGAGAGTGCCGAGCAGGAGGGCCATGCGAGCAAGAGTGACCAGAGAATATAAGAGAGATTGCCAAGAAGGGAGAGTTTGAAATCGGAATTTGGAAAGGAGGGAGAAGAAAAGCTTGGCTATAGATTTCTCTCTGAGCTTGTTTTTTTTTTATCTAACTCTGAATCTCTGATAGCATGCTGGCGGCTAGGGTTTTCCTTGAATGGCGTGCTGGCAGCTTCAAATCTGGACGCTAATTAGTAATTACATATATATATATATATGAGTGAAGGGGCTCAAGGAAAATATATACTAGTATTCAATATAAATATATCATTTTGATAGCCTCCTGATATTTGATATTTCACATTATCTACATATTACTTTTTTAAAAATATTTTTTAGACTTATTTAATGTCATTTAAATTTTATTATTTTTTACATTTATATGTAATTTATATCTTTATTATCATTTAATTTTTTTGCCAACATTTGTTATTATTTAAAATAACTAACATATATTTTTAAATATATCATTTTAATAATTACCGGTCTGATTCCGGGTTGACCCTGGTCTAATCCACTGACCCTTAACCCACTACCTTTCCTAGTTTAGTGATTGGTCCGGTTTTTTGAACTTTGATAAAAACCCCCATGAGAATTTTCGAAAGAAATTCTCTCCAATAGTCATACCATGAGATTTCCCCCCTCCCCCCCATTTTCCTTTTATGATATTTATTTGTGACATATGACATATCACATATGTTCCTTTCACATTGGAATTAAATTTTCCATGTAAATACAACTATCATAGAATAAAGTGTCAAACTAAGAATTCTGACAAATTCCGTCCTTAATATCAGTTTAGCGGGGGACAAATGTATCTTAACAAGGAAAATATTCTTAAACTACGTATATTTTTTTTTTTCAATTTTTAATTTCATATTTATGTGTTTTTCTTTCCTTACTAAATCCTTTAATTTTGCTTTGTTAGCATAATTAGATTCTGTACATAAGCTAACAATGCTAACAGAGCAAAGTTATAGAGATTAATGGTGTTAAAAGAATGAAATTAAAAACTTTAATAAGAAGAAAACATATATATACACTGCAGCTACCAAATTAAAAATTTTAAAAACTACATGTACATTAAGAATAATTTTTCTTAAAATATCAATTTACTTATCGCGTAAGTTTATCTTTATTTTAAAAATTTGTATCTATTAATTAAAGTAAAAAGTTCATTTTAAAACATAAATTTAAATTTAAATTAGATTTGGACTATTCAAAATATATTTGGACGGTCCATATTAAAGATGAGCACCCCAAACCCTTGTTCATGGGTTCGTCAGTTGAAGGATTGGACAAAATCACCAAAAGGAGCGAGTTCAATTCATGAGATTGCCATGATGCTGGGGGGAGGCATCCCATACCTAAGTAAGCCCAGAATTTGGAGTTAATTCTCACGTAATTCTCTACCCCATCCACTAATCTAGACACACCAAGGTTACCCAAAATGCAGTGTCACCGACAAAGAGACTGGGTTGTGTGACCGGGCAGGCACCCTACCATTGGCTTGTGAGTGAGCCCAATCCCCCATATAAAATTCTTACACCCTAAAAAAAAGTGAGCAAAAAAGTGAGCACCCCATTATGAGCATGAAACATGTTCCCTTCAAAAATCTTTTATGCCCTGTTTCGTACTCAAGAAATGAGGTTAGAGAAGTGGAAGTGGAATTATAAATGGGAGAATCACTCCTAAGTCCCAAGCAAGAAACATATTATCATAAAGGTCTCTCGAGGTCGTAAAACACACTAAACAAGTTGTTAATACATGCAGAAGAGTTGTCAATAGGGACTTTTATGATAATATGTTCCTTGCTTGGGACCTATGAGTGATTCTCCCTATTACAAAAGTGGCATGGTTGGTGCATTGGAACTCACTTCCACAAGGAAGTCACTTCCATCAAATTTGATGGAAGTGGGTTCCATACCCTACCCCATGGAATTAGTTTGGGTTCTTTGGAAGTGAAATTATAAGACTATTATACCCTCCTATAATTTATCAGTTAACAACTTCATCCCTCTTGCAATATGGCTTTGTTCTCACTCTCTCCTCTCTGATTTCAACGCTCGATAGCCTCCCCACCCTCTCTTATTACAACGGCGAGGTGTGGCGATAGGAGGACAGTGACGGTGAGGTGTGGTGACAGGAAGGATGGCAACGGCGAGGTGCGACGATGGTGAGGATGACGACATTGGAGGAGGTTGCGATGGCGATCTGTAGATCCTTTAACGATGCCTTCAAAATCTGACTCAACTGTTGACAACACTATCAATGCCAAAGCCAAGCTCTATGAAGTTCTGACTCTGCCATTAACTTCTTCAGGCAATTTAGCTTGGAGTTTGGACAGTGACGAGATGGAAAAGTTGCAACCAAGTTCCATCGGTGAGGCTCTTGAGGAGTATCAATTGGGGTTCGAAGGTCCTTAAGGAGTTTCACTTGAGTTTGGACTTGTTGGAGGAGTTAATCTGATTTATTCTTGCCGATTCCTATTTTTTTATTTTGAATTATCTAGTATTGATTTAGATCTGTAGAAATTCTTCGTCATCATCTTCTATTTCAGGTTTTATTTTTTATTTAGTTTGATTTCTTTGATCTCTAGTTAGAGTTCTTGTTTGTGGGGCGTTTGATTTCCTGTGATTACCTTCTTCCACGGCTGCTGGTGGAGGCTGATGGTAGTTCTAGGTTGGTTGTTTTGGGTGGAGGCTAGGGTTTTCTTGAAGGGCATCTTGGTCCTTCCATATTTAAAGCTAATAGATTAATTGAAAATTATATTATACTTCAATCCTCATACCAAACATACTCTTGATCTCAATTCCACCTCTGTTTCCATTTCTAGTTTTACTTCTAATTTCACTTTTACTTCCATAAAAAACTTTTTCACCATACCACAAGGCATTATTTCAACGTATCTCGAATTCTCAATATCTCCATATTATGAATTAACCACATGCAAGCATAACAATGGTATTCAAGAAACGTTGAATGGACTCCTCTTCAATTCAAGCGTTGCTATAAATGAAAAATTATATAAAAGGTTACCTCCTATATTTAGACTGATAATTCTCATATTATCCGAGTTTATTATTAAAAAAAAAAAAAGAAATGATCTTATTTATAAAATCTAGACAACATTGATAATAACAAAAAATTTATAATAAATTACAATAATATACTCATTCCGATCCTCAAGTAATATAATAATAGTTGTACAACATGAGAATTCAATAGGTGGAACATTATTACAAAAATTAAAAAGTTGATTATGTTTGGCAAAAAATTTATAAGACAACGAGTATGGTCAGATAGAATCTCCAGATTAGTGATACACATACAATGCTTCTAAAGTACGAAGTTCTAACGACCAAAAGATTCCCATAATAATTGAACTGAGTATTGATTCCTCCACATCATATAGAAAAGAGATAATGATGCACATCACACACTTGTACACAAACACAAACCAACGGGACCGTTTTCGAAATGCTTCTGTTTATATGTATATATACGCTTCCAGTACTGAAGATAAAAAAATAGATAGTACTCAATATAAAATAATGAAAAATAAATATTATATGTACAGTACCTCTTCAATGACAGACAAGATATTTTTGTACTTCATAGGGAGAAGTAGTACTCAAACAAAAAATCTATATCCGACATATCATGTTACATATATTCCATATATCTCAGATGAAGATCAGATGCTATGGAGGAAAATGAGGATTAATTCAGATATATATTCCAGCTTGAACTACTTCATCACATAAACACACAGCCTTTGGTCCTTAACATAAAATTTACTCTGTAGTTTAATTAATTTCTTCATCAAAGAGTTGTTTGATACCAGGAATTTGGAGGGGATGGGAGGGGAGGGAAAATTTTTGTAGGTTAGATTTAAGAAAATTGGAAAAGTTATATTCACTTCTCCAATTTTCAAACCCAGCTCAAAATTTTTTTCCTCCCCCCCCCCCCCCCATACCAAACATGTCCTAAAGTGGATCTTATATTAAGTATAAGAGATAATATATGAAACAAGTTTCGGTACTCACCACTGAGGTGATAGTAACTTCAATGGTCTAGATTTAAAATTTTCAACTGATGATTTTTTTTTTTTTTTAAAATATACATATTTTTTAAAACACTAATAGTTAACTTATTGTTTTTATTTTATATTTTGTACTCATTAAAATATTTTCACAAAAAATTAAATTTGGACTATCCATATTAAATGTGAACGGTTCAGATTTTAGATTTTAGTGTTTGTGTGTGTGTAGACACACACAAATATAGAATTAAAGGAATGTGATTCTTCACAATGAAAAGTAGAAGAAACTGTATTTGAGAGATGTGACAAAGAAAATTATTCCAAGCTCCAAGTGTAGCACCTAGGTCCAAGCTAAGCTTGCCTTTGAAGTTTGCATGAAGCGCCTATATAAGGCTGTACAATAAAGATCTAGAGCAAAAAGCACAACTTAGCTAGCTATAGTCTCTGATCAGATCATATCATCAGATTATAAAATCTCTCATCAGTACTTTTTCAAGAGCCATGGCCGATCATCTTCAGCTTAATCAGCAGCAGCAGCAGAAACTGGAATCACGTAATGAGTCTCTGCAAGTTGGGGTTGGATCAGTTCAACAGCATGATCATCATCATCAGGAAGATCAAACTCATCAGAAATCTGTAACAGCACTAGCCAGTTCGTTCCCTACTCCTCTTCCTGGAAGGAATCGAGCCTATCCTGCCAGAAATACCTATTTTAGCGGCCAAAGGATTCTCAGTCTCAATCAAACAGCTCGCACCCAAGGCTGATAAACCACTATATATATACATATGCATAATCATATATAGAGAGAGAGAGAGAGAAACTATTGTACTGTTTTATGAAATGCAGTGAGGGTGTCATATATTGTTAGAATAAGGTTAATCTAGTTTTTTCAGGGCTGTGTATGTGTGTGTTTTAATTTACAAGGTACTTCGTATTCTTCTAGGTCTGTGATCTCTATTGTGTGTGTTCTTGTATTTTTTATTTGGTCATGGGATAGCAATCCCTTTTGAGGTTTAGCATTAAGGGTTTTTATCTCTCCTAACAAGTGCGGTTCCCGAGATTCAAATTTGTCTTCTCTTTGTTATAGAGGTGAGGCAGCTTACCATTTCAACCAATAACTTGTTAGTCTCTTATGTGTGTTCTTATCACAAGCCATAGTTATAGTTAAAGATATTGTGTTTTTAATTTTTTCCATTGCCAATCAAGTATAAACAATAAAATGGAAGAAATATCTTACGAAGAAGTTCTATTACAAATTCAATGAGAATTTTATAAAATTAATTAGGATGAATTTAAATTTCTCACAAAGCTAATATTTACATGTGATTCTATGACAAGCTGATTTTTTTTTTTTTTTTTGAAAAAAAGAAGTTGCAGTTTTAGTGGTAACATTTTTTCTACTCATGTGCTCTCTTAGCTTCCTTCTCACGTTTAAAACGACCTTTACTCTTCATATTATTTTTCATGAGAACTTTTTGTTGAGAAGAGAATTTTGTTATAAATTCACTCCTACATATATAGTCACGTCTCAAGAAAATCTTATGAGAAATTTGTTATTTACTTGTAGTGAATTAATCGTGACATCTATTAAAATAATTGATTTGATTTAAGAGGTCATCCTTTCACATGAGAATCAAAATTTCCATGTAAATCCAGGCACCATAGCACAAAATGCGAACCTAGGTTCTGATATCTTGAAATTAAATTTTTTGTTTGCATAAATTTTAAGATCATTAGAAATATCAAAATTAATTAGAGGATTAATGTCTATCATAAATATTATTCTTTATCACACGAAAAATTATCCTGTCACTTCAAGTGATCTAACCAGATACTTAAACTTTTATTTAAGAAAAATCTCTTATTTCAAAATATTCGAAACCTTATCAAAGGGCCATCCACAACAAATATAACAAGCCCCATCTTCATATTAGTATAATCAAATGCATGCATAACCAACAGTAACTGGATAGGGCAATGAAAAAATTTGGTAATACACCACAAAGAAGAAAAAAATTTGTTATGAAAACTTGATGGTGGAAAGAGCCAAAGGCAGAAGAGATAATGAATATGTTGACCAAATTGAGAGAGAACTCTAGATTGAAGATAATAAAGTTTTAGCACAAGAGGAACTCTTTTGGTTTTATAAATCCTGATACAATTGGTTGAGATGGGGAGATTAAAATAGGAATTTTTACCATGGTTCTACAATAGTATGAAGGAATGAAAATAAGGTTGAGGCTCTAAAAGAGAAGATGGCGAGTGGGATCAGGAAAGTCATTAAAACGTGTATTGTTCCTATAGACAAGCCGATAAACATGGAGAAATTCTGGCCAATCTCATTGTGTAATGTGAGCTTTTTCTCTTCCGTCCAAAAATAAATGTGAGGTATTACTTCTCTGATACTTATTAATTTAAGAGCTAATTACCTAATTTGATTAGAATATGGAAGTTAGTTAAGATGATATGTTAGTTAAGTTAGTTAATGTGATATGTTTTTCCAAAACACCCTAATCATCTTCATAAATTCCCCCTTCTCTTACTTGATTATTGTTGGGGGAATATCAATATGGTTAATTGGGAAAAATATTGATAAATATGTAAAATAGGTCTTACATTTAGGACTAATATCAACTCCCAAATTAAGTCCTATGTTAAGGACCCAAGGGAGTACAAGATTGTGCCAAAGATAATTGCTAATAGGATTAAACTAAAAGATTAAGCTATAGTTGGTAGACAAAGCAATGATATATAACATCATAGTTGCCCAAAAGATTATGCGCTCGATGAAGTTAAAGAAGGGAAAGCAAGAGGCTTTTTTCCCCTGAAATCAAAGTTGACCGTGAAAAATTAAGCTTATGATGATAGGTTAGAATAGATTTTCATTAATAACATTATGTAAGAGATTGGAAATTGAAGGAAATGATGATAGGTTAGAATAGAGTTTCATTAATAACATTATTATGGAAGAGATGACCAGCGCCATTAGGCGCAGTGGTCACTCATGTGGCCTTAGGCCACTCCCCCCCCTCCCCCGCTTCATGGGTTCAATCCCGTGCCACTATGTAATAAAAAAAACATTATGGAAGAGATTGGAAATTGAAGGAAAGCTCAGAGGTTTTATAATGGTTTGTATACTGAAACCCCTGCAAAGCAAATTTTTTGGAATGATGAGTCTTCAAGAGAATTCCATCCTAGTAGAGGCAAAAGGAAGGAGCCATTTCGCCAATATGTAATCACTCTGTGTATGGAATCTATTTCACATTTATTTTTTGTGGATGATCTATTGCTGGTCGGGGAAGCATATGTACAACATGTTGAAGTCATGAAGGACTGTACAAAGAGATGTTTTACAAGGCTTGAGGTCAAAAGATGAACATAAATATATAAGAAAAAATTGTGCTGCTCCAGCAATTTCCATTTATCTAGGGCTTATAGTGGTTGAGCCAAAAAAAATGAGAGTTGGACTGATGGGTGATTTAGGAACATATATTGGGATGCCACTAATTCATCAGAGAGCATCCTGTGGAATTATTTGCACCACCGTTGGAAAAATCAAGAAATTTTCTACTGTGTTTTTCAATATCATTTATCACCATCAAGGCTGTCATATACTATATGCAAACTATGTTGATACCCAAGGAGATAACAAGTGATACTCCCTCTGGTATATATTATAAGCACCTAATAAAAATGTTACATAAATTAATGTAGTTAAAATTAGTTATTTCTAGTAAAATATCAAAATTAACCTCAATAAAAGTCAATTAATTAGAAAAGTTAGTTAATTAACTAGGAATTTTTATAATTAGTTAGGGATATTAGGTGGAAAAAATTGATGTTTTAGACAAAAACACGTTATTATATGAAACATGCTGGAGGTCCTTATAATAATAACAGGGGAGAGTATTAAAGACCATATACTAGAAATATTTTGTGGGGAGGCAAATATGGAAACAAGAAGTTACATCTTGTTTCATGGTAAGCAGTGACAAAAAAAGGGTGGAGGTGGTTTAACTTTACCCTATGTTTGGATGAGGAGAAAATTAGGAGGGAAAGAAAATTAAGAGGGAAAACTCCTAAAAATGGTAAAATGTTTTACCGTCTAAGAAAGTTTTCCTTCCTAGTATTCACTTTCTCCTATTTTCCCCTCACTTTTCTCCCCATCCAAACAATGGCCAAGTTATGAAAGCATAATGAAGCTTTTGTCCTCAAACTTAATATTTTTGAAGCATATGATCAAGAATCAGGATTGCTTACGGGTTAAAGTTTGAAGGTCTAATAAGTTTGCTGAGGAAAGGGAGTTTCCGATTATAAGCATGCTGTCCTTCGGTTGTGATGCAGATGAAGACCATATGCATATTATATTATTATTAGAGATATTGCCAAAATGCATAAAGTATATGAATTCTAAACCTGAATAATTAACGGCAACTAATAATTCAAAAATTTTCAATAGTAGCAGAGATTGGCTGGGAACAAAGTAAGCGCACCTTAATATCTCTGTAAACAGGGGGCCAGGATCACTACAAAGCGAGGCAATTACCATCGGAATTAGCAACGGAATTTTTCTGTCGGAAAATTTACTAACAAAATTTTTCTATCGGAAAATTAATTTATTGATGGAATTTCCATCAGAATTACCAATGAAAACATTCTATGGAAAAACTGAATTTTCTGTCAATAAACTGATTAGTCACGGATTAATTAGTGAAGAAATAAATTCCATCGGTAATTCTGTTTTGCAAATCCATCTCAAATTCCATGCAAAATTGAAATTCCGCATGAGTAATTTCATTAGTAATGAGCTGTTTTTTTTTTTTTTTTTGTAGCGGATGGTGAGAAGGACAAAAAGAAAAGAGATTTCTGCAAACCGGAATTGGAATGTACTTGAACTCAAATGCGTATATGGAGAAAATTTTTTGGAAGCTGATAGGTTAGTGATGCAGGGAAGGGGCAGGGAAGGGGAGAGAAGAGACAAAAGGATATCAGAGAGAATAGAGGAGAGAAAGAGAGAAGAGAGGAGGGGGGACAACAAAAAAGGAGGAAGAGTGTTGGACTTTGGGTCTAGGTCCTCCCTTGATGGGCCGAACTATTTGATAAGGAACTAAGTAGCTCTATCAAATAAGAAACAAATTAACATTAATTATGGATTTGTTAATTGAGAAACAAGTAATTGTATATTAGGAAATTAATCAAGAATTAATTTCTTGATTATTACTTAGAGGGCAAGAGTGCACATAACTTCCTAATTAGTGGTATCCAAATACCTCTATAAATAGGATGTGCCACTCTCAGTTGGACCTCACTCCTGCCATTGAGCTATCTGGCAATCTCTCTGCTCTACTACAGTAAAACCTTTATCTTATTTTCATGTTTTTCAGAGTATTAGTCTGTACGTAGTTGGTGGGCACACATGAATAGCATAAAAATACTGATATTATTAATACAATTCTGCTTGATTATATTACAAGAGTTCCCCACAGGGATTTGTACATAATAATTACATACCTTAAAACAGTAAAAAGGTCTTCGATAACCAACAACTCCTCTTGTGCTTGTTTGGAACCTTCTATTGCCGATAATTACAATTCTGCCCTTTGAGTCACTGTCTACTACTGAAAATTTTTACATTTATGGAAAGGTTGAGATTCAAAGAATCTCAGTAGTAATATACAATCAAACATACATGATGTTAAAGTAAATATGCCATACACCATGTTATGTAAACTAATAGAATGTTGTGTGCACACTGCCTAAGGCCAAATGACTGTTTAAGCCTAGCTTAACCCTGTGCCAATCCTGGCTCAACCCTTTGCCTCCGTTGGGGTCCTAGACCACAAATAAGCTAATATGTGTGTCCAAGACACTATGCTCATGTTATAGAAGATGACATACACAAACATACAATAATCACATAGTGCATGAAAGAAAGAATTATCACCTGGAATAGCCCTTCCCACTACAAAAAAAAAAGGTATTTTGTAGCGGTGCAATTGTAGCGGTTATATTAAACCGCTACAAATTATGATATTTGTAGCGGTTCTAACCTAAACCGCTACAAATTTGTAGCGGCCAGTTTTTTTGTAGCGGTTTTCTAAAAATAACCGCTACAAATTTGGCGCGAAATTCCCGCCAAAACTTGTAGCGGTTATTTTGTAGCGGTTAATGCCCACAAACCGCTACAAAATACCAACCACAGGATTCTGTAGAGGTTATAGGGGCAATAACCGCTACAAAATACCAAAGGTCAGAAGTTTGTAGCGGTTATGCCTCTATAACCGCTACAGAATTTAAAGAGTCCCAACATTTGTAGCGGTTCTAAGCAATAACCGCTACAGAATTTCAAACGTTGTGAACATTTGTAACGGTTATTGTAAAACCGCTACAAATAATTAAATTTGTAGCAGTTACAGTAGCGGTTATTTTAATAACCGCTACTAATATCTGGGCTATTTAAAGCCAATCCTCCTTCATTTCTCATTTTGTCCATTTTGTTTCCTGAGGTTTCTCTGAGTGATTTCTTCGAGATTTGAGCGTTCAGACGTCTCTATAGGAGTTTTTGCTCGGTATTTCTCAGTATTTGCACTTGAGGTACGTATATAACACGTATTTTATTTATATTTGTATTTTTATATTTATATTTTTATTATATTTTTGCATAATGTAACTAATTTTTTTTTAATTTGTACAGTTGATATGGCTTCAGGAAAGGATAAGGGGAAGGCCCCTGAGGTCCCCAGACCGACTTTACGGGGTGGCAGCAGCCGGGCAGGGGCAGAGGGAGGGGGCAGCGCGCAGGCAGGGCTACCGCGGCATCTCAACCCAGCCCCCCACAGGCACCGCCGACGATCCCACAGGCGACGACTGTACCAGAGGTGCCTGAGGTGGAGGGGCCAAATATTAGCGTTGAGGACTTCCTCAACGAGGAGGAGTTCGAGATCCCGATTAGTGGGTTCAGGGAGATGGAGCAATTCCTCGATCAGGAGGACGCTCGGGAGCAGAACAACCCACGAGGGTCGTCTTCGCGGTCCACTGGGTTTGAGGTGCAGGTCGAAGGTAAATTACTTTTTTAATTTAGTAAGTTATTTATTTAAATTTGAAATGTTAACTTTGAATTATAATTTATCTAACGTGCGGTCAACTGTGCAGATGAGCAGGGGAACGTGTCGACGAGGAGGCTGGATGTGATCGGTCTGAACAGCATGGACCGGTCCCTGCGAGTTATAGTGCCGTGGAACGAGGGCACTGACCAGCCGATCCACAATGGGGGTCACCTGCTCAACCGCTTCCTGAGCGACCTGGGATCGAATTGGATGCGGTTCCCCCTTCACTTCCCGACGTGGAGGCACATTCCGAAGGGGCTGAAGGACCAGGCTTGGGAGGAGGTGGTTCAGGTAATTAAAACTATTTAATTAATATTTTTTTAATTAATTCTATTTAATTATTTTTTTAAATTATGGTTTTTATAATTATTGATATTTAAATGTATTTTTTTCAGCTGCGGTTTGCCGTCCGGGCCAACCGGAAGAGGTACGCCCTCATGAAGATGGGCGACGCTTGGAGGAACAGGAGGAACCGTCTCTTCCATAGTGTGGATGGGGACGGGACGATGCCTCTGGAGCAGCTGCAGGAGAGCGTCCTGGACGGCGTCCCGCCGAACGACTGGGCGCGTTTCGTCCAGTTCAGGAGGAGCCCTGAGGCGCAGGTAATGTATTTATTAGATTTTTGATATATAATTTTGTAATTGTTAAATATTAAATTATAATATCAATTTAATTTGTATTTAATTTTAAATTATAATACATTTATTTTTTTTTTCCAGGAGCTTGCTCGGAGGAACGCCGAGATCCGGGCGCAGCAGACGATCCACCACACAGCAGGATCGAAGACCTTTGCTGTGACCTACAGTGAGCTGGTAACTTTTCAAGTGCTTCACTTACTTTTAGCTGATTATTTCATAATACTAATTGTTTTGTAATTGTTTCAGGAGACGAGGGCACAGCAGGAGAACCGTCAGACGGACTATGCGGAGCTGTACGCCATCACACACAGACACCGTGACAGGACTACGACCTCTCAGCAGGCAGAGGCGGCCATTGTAAGTAATTTTAGTATTATATTTTTCATAAAACCAAGTTAATAATGAAAAATGCTAATTATTAATTGTTTCATAAAATGGCAGGAGCGGATGCAGCTGTCACAGGCTGAGCTGCGATAGACGTAGCCTGAGGAGTCACAGGGGTCAGTGGACCCGACGGCTCCTTTGAAGGCGGGTCTGGCTCAGGCTGAGGCTGGCAGCTCTAGAGGGGTCAGACGTCGGAGGGACGAGTCTATTGACCAGTTGCGGTCAGATTTGGAGATGACGCAGCAGCAGATGGCGCAGCAGCAGCAGCAGATGCAGGCGCAGCAGCAGCAACAGCAGACGCAGTGGTGTGAGATCGCGAACACCATGCTCGAGGGAGCATGGAGTCGCCTGTTCCCGAACGAGCAACATCCAGCGGTTCCCCCTGTCCCTCGCTACGTTGTCCCAAGTACTACTCCTCCTCCTACTGCTCCTCCTCCTGTTGATGACGATGGTGTGGTTCACTCTGCGCAGCGGCCCGATCCAGCGGCATCTGAGGGAGCCCCACCTGAGGGAGCACCAGAGGATCAGCCCCCAGCTCCTTAGTTTAGGACATTTTCTTTTGTTTAAACATTTGTAAATATTTATGAGTTTTTATTTCAGAATTTTCTTATTGTGTTTTATATTATTAGCAGCGTTGAAATAATTTATGAATGATTTATATCTAAATTAAAAAAAATAAAGTATATATATATTTGTAGCGGTTTTAATTTAAAGCCGCTATAAATCTCTAGTTTGTAGCGGTTATTAGTGTGTAACCGCTACAAACATAGACATTTGTAGCGGTTCTAACTTAAAACCGCT
Source organism: Inga laurina (assembly GCA_963855925.1). NCBI lineage: Eukaryota > Viridiplantae > Streptophyta > Magnoliopsida > Fabales > Fabaceae > Inga > Inga laurina. The sequence goes on along the minus strand of OY979702.1, from coordinate 18,624,828 downwards.
ACAAATGTACATATAGGTTTGTAGCGGTTTACCTTCAGAAACCGCTACAAATATGTATTTTTGTAGCGGTTATACATGTATAACCGCTACAAATATGTATGTTTGTAGCGGTTATAAACTAATAACCGCTACAAACACTCAAATCATTTGAATTTTGAAATTTGCCGCCTTTGTGCACATTTGTAGCGGTTATATTATGTATAACCGCTAGAAATTAGAAAAATATTTTTATATTTAATGTCCAACGATTTTAATATTAGTAGCGGTTTTATATATATAACCGCTACTAATACTGAACAAGTACATTTTGAATTTCCCACCAATTAACGGCTTGAATATTCGTAGCGATTTTATATATATAACCGCTACAAAATTATGAACGTTGGAATTTCTGTAGCGGTTGGTGTAGCGGTTTGATAACCGCTACAAAATTATAAACGTTGGATTTTCAGAATATAAGGTTCTAAGCATTCGTCATTATCTTCTCACTCATCTTCTTCTCTATACTTTCTTCTCTCTCACTTGTAGCTATGGATAAATCATGGATAAGGTTGCCGTGCAATTCTCCTGAATATTTGTACAGATTAAACAGTTTCTTAGATTTCACATTCACTCACGCCAGCTGTAACGGCAAGATCGTCTGTCCCTGTCAGAAATGCAAGTTCAAGAAGTGGCATGCACGAAATGTTGTGAAGGAACATTTGCTTGTGAAGCCTTTCCCTGAGGAGTATACGTTCTGGACAGTTCATGGTGAGAAGGCCGGCATTAGATATGACGAGGCTCTTCCTCGAAGTTCTCAAGTAGGCGTTCAAGTAGATGAAGATGATCCTGTGAATGATGCTGTGCATGATGTGTTTGGATTTCAAGGCGACAACTTCAACGAAGAAGTGCACGGCTCTGAGCCGGCTTTTATGGGGAATGAAGCAGCTCGGGATTTTTTCAGCTTGATGGATGAGGCAGATCGTCCTTTATATCAAGGTTGTCGCAAATATTCTAAATTATCTTTCTTGATCAAATTGTATCATATCAAGTGCTTGTGTGAGATCACAGATAAGGGAATGTCGATGTTGCTCGACTTATTACAAGATGCATTCCCCGACACCGAGATTCCCACAACCTTCTACGAGGCCAAGAAGATTATCAACAGGTTGGGGTTGAATTATCAAAAGATTGATGCGTGCCCAAATGATTATATGCTGTATTGGGGAGACGATTCCAGCAGGGAGACGTGTAAGAGATGTCACACATCGAGGTACAAGACAATTTGGAAGGGGAAAAAGCAGAAGAAGAAACCTGCAAAGATTCTCAGGTACTTCCCTTTGAAACCTCGTCTGCAAAGATTATTTATGTCATCTAAAACTACTGAGCACATGAGGTGGCATGCCGTTGATAAAAACGAAGACGGTAAATTAAGACATCCGCGGGATGCAGCTGCTTGGAAAACGTTTGACAACGACTTTCCAGATTTTGCGACTGACCCCAGAAATGTTCGGCTTGTGTTGGCGACCGACGATTTCAATCCTTTCGGGAATCTTAGCACAAGTTACAGCATTTGGCCGGTAGTCTTAGTTCCCTACAACTTACTCCCCTGGATGTGTATGAAACAAAGCTCTTTCATTATGTCTATGATCATTCCAGGCAAAAAGGCACCGGGCAATGACATCGATGTGTATCTCCAACCGCTTATTGTGGAATTGCTTGACCTGTGGAATGTCGGCTTGGAGACGTACGACGCTCATAGCAAGACTTTGTTCAACATGCGTGCAGCCTTGATGTGGACGATCAGTGACTTTCCTGGCCTTGGCACATTATCTGGTTGGAATGTGCATACTGGGTCGGCGTGTCCAGCTTGCAATTTCGACTCTGACGCATTGCGCCTTCCCCACAGCCAAAAGTGGTGCTTTATGGGGCATCGGAGGTTTCTCGATGGAACGCATAAGTTCAGATTGCAACGGAATCGCTTCAATGGGAAACCAGAGAAAAGAGGACCACCTCAGACTTTGTCCGGTACAGATATCTTACAGCAGCTTGAGCATGTTGACTTCGAGTTTGGAAAAAGCGACGATTCAGCACAAACTCGCCAAAAGACGCGCAGGACTTCGGCGCCTCAGTAGTGGAAGAAGATAAGTATTTTCTTCACGCTTCCTTATTGGAGATCTAATTTACTTCGCCACAGTCTTGATGTAATGCACATTGAAAAGAATGTTTGCGACAATGTGCTGTATACGCTGCTTAACGAACCCGGCAAGACAAAAGATCACTTTCAAGGTAGGAAAGATTTACGCGACATGGGAGTTTGTGAAGATGCTTGGCCAGATGAGCATGACAGATTTACACCGGCAAAGTTTACCCTCACAAAACCGAACAAGGATGTGTTCCTCGCGACATTGAAGAAATTAAAAGTTCCTGATGGGTATTCAAGCAACATTTCTCGATGTGTCGACTTGCAGGCTCGAAAGGTTGCTGGCCTGAAGAGTCACGACTCACATGTTCTTATGCAGCAGTTACTCCTTCTGGCTATAAAGAATACACTTCCTCCTGATGTTTCCATCGTTTTGGTGGAACTTTGTTCTTTCTTTCGGAAGTTGTGTTCTAAGGTTTTGATCGTTGAGGAGCTCGATCAGCTGCAGTCGAAAATCATTCTTACGCTTTGTCACTTGGAGATGATCTTTCCTCCATCCTTTTTTACTGTGATGGTTCACCTCACAGTCCACCTCGTTCATGAAACAAAGCTCGCTAGACCAGTACAATATCGTTGGATGTATCCGATTGAGAGGTATTTATTTTAAATATGTGCTTTCATTTATTGTCCCTATTTAATGTTTGCTGGTCGTCATTTTCATCATTTTATATCAATTTTCTCTTATGTACTTCGTAGGTTCCTTGGGAAATTAAAATCTTACGTGAGGAATAAGGCGTGGCCAGAAGGTTCTATAGCTGAAGGCTATATAGGGGATAAGGTGCTATATTTTTGCTCAAGGTATTTTGATGATCTTGAGACGGCTTTCAACCGCCCGCCTCGTGTTGACGATTGTCCGGAACCTGCGCCGACATCAGGAGAATTTATCCCTCGTGTTGGTAAACCAGTTGGAGCAACTGAGAACTTCAAACTAACGGCAACTGAGAAGTTCCAAGCACATAGACATGTCTTGATTAATTGCACTCAAGTTGAACCTTTTGTACGGTAAGAATTGTACACTCACATGTTATTCGATCTATATCTTTCGTAACATTTCTCACTTTCATTTCACTAACGCCTTTCCATTATTAATTGCAGGGAATTCAGAAGTCATGTGAAGCGTCAACTCAGGATCCGTACACAGACATCCTCGAAAGTTGATAGGAGGGTCCACAGAGAATTCCCGAGCTGGTTTGTGCGCAGAATACTAAATGACCACAACCCACACTCACCAGATTTCAGAGCTCTCGCAATCGGCCCTCTTGATCATGCAAAACGGTTTACAGCATACAATGTCAATGGTTTTAAGTTTCGCACGGTTTCACGGGATCAAGGATTGCAAACACAGAATTCGGGTGTTTATGGCACATTTGGGACAAGGAGTTATGCGAGCAGCAGTGACGCCAACATGCAGTTCGGAGGCGTCCCTTACTATGGCAAGCTTCTTGATGTGGTCGAGCTTAATTATCAAGGCCGTTTCACCGTGACACTGTTCAAGTGTTTGTGGGCAAATACCACTACTTCTCGGGGACTGACAACTGACAACCTAGGGATCACATCAGTCAATTTCTCACGGCCGATTCATATTGGTATTTCTCAAGATGATGAGCCGTATATTCTAGCTTCAGAGGCACATCAAGTTTATTATGTCGAGGACGAGAGGCATACGGATTGGCACATGGTCGTTCATTTAAAGCCAAGAGACCTTTACGACATGGGTGAAGGCGATAACATCGTCTACGAGAGTGAGCCATTTCAGCCAACTGATTTTGAAAACTACTTCCCTGAAGGCGATGACAATTTACCTCTACTGCGGTGAGTTTTTTTAAGTCCACGTCATTTGAATTACATTTTTTAAATTTAATAATACATCAATAACAATAATTTTTCTACAAAATTTCTGTAGGGATGGCGACGATGAGTGATCAAATTTAAAAAAATGCAAAAAATTTCTAAAAATAAAATGTAAAAAAAAAATTTAAAAAAAATTAAAATAATATTAGTAGCGGTTTTTTAACCGCTACTAATTAATAAATAACCGCTACTAAATAATAACCGCTACATTAACCGCTATAAATAGCACTACGAATAATAAACCACTACAAAAATATACATAACCGCTACTAATTAATAACCGCTACATTAACCGCTACAAATAGTACGGGGATCCCTATAAATACCCTTACTACAACTCATTTCAAACACTCCCTAATTTCTTTTCACCTTACCTTTCTTTCATTTCCTCTCATTCACAACTTCTTTCGTATGAGTAGAGGAGCGGAATAATTTTATCAAATATGGTAACATGATTTTTATTTTTTTTAGAATACTTCTTTCCTTTCTATAAAATTTATTCTAATCATCTTTTTTTCTAGATATATCATAACTGTATCTCATTTTCATCTATTTTTCATACACAATTACATTATATTATAAAACATAATAATTCCTTATTACCTACCTATCCTTAATAATATTATTAATATAAATTTTATACTAATCCTATTCAATTACATTTTTCCTTTTTATTTATTAATAGTTAAACTATTGAAAATAAATTATTTAATATAATATTGAAAAAACAGAAAAATATTATTGTATTTTTTTTAAAAAAAATTTTAAATATTTGTAGCGGTTATTAAACCGCTACTAAATAACGCGCCTTTTTACGACTCAATTTAAATTTTTTGGCGCTAAATTTGAATTTCATGAAAACCGCTACTAATTTCATGAGATTCAAAATTAGTAGCGGTTCGTTAACCGCTACAAAATAAAAAATTCTTTTTAGCTCTCAATATAATTTTTTATATTTGTAGCGGTTATATAACCGCTACAAATATCTCTGGGTGTTCTAGCGGTTTAAATGAACCGCTACAAAATATGTAGCGGTTATTGTTCATTGAGTAGCGGTTTTAAATAACCGCTACAAAACGGCTTGCAACGTACGATTTCGTAGCGGTTTAAATAACCGCTACTAACTTACTTTGTAGCGGTTGGAACCGCTACTAATACTCATTTTTAACCGCTACTAAATCACGTTTTTTTTGTAGTGTCCCCGCCTAACTGTCTAACTGTCTTGATTCGACTCAGGCACAACTGTCCGATCTTAAAATTCCAAGTTTACAAGAATTTAGTTAATACTCATTCATGTACTATTCTAAACTCACTTTGTTAGTTATCTATCACAATTTCAACAATTTCTGCACAGTACAACTCTGTACAGTGCAGTTTCACTGTTTTCTAGAAAACTAATAGATTTTCAGTCAACTTTGGAAAATCATAATTAATTCTAAGGAAATCAAATTTTCCTGATTCTAAAGCCTATATAAAGCTTGTTAAATGTATTTTCATGGAAAAATACCCAAGGATGGTCACTGTTATCACATTTTTCCCAGAAATTTGTCAAACTTCCCCTGTTCTAGATTGCATTCCAGAAACAGGGCACAACTTTGAAAAATCATATCTCTTAATCTACTCATCCAAAAATCATGTTGTACCCACCAAATTAAAGCTCTACATGTCTACTTTAATCTTTCCAAATTGCATAATATTTGGACTTGGTTTGGCCAACAAAATTCATTGCCAAAACAGGCTGCCTCCAGTGAAACAAATCAAACAGCATCTCCCCTTAACTTCATAAATTTCCAGATTTAAACATAGGCATCCAAAAATCATGAACATTTGTATTCCTAGACAATTTCCATTCTAAACACAATGGAATCATCAAAACACCAAAATCCAGTCCCAACCCTTTGTGAACAGTGGCTGGACGAAATTCCAAAAGAAAAGGGAAAATTTGAGTTTTCTTGATTCCACTTGTTTAAACTCTTCTTTTTCACTTGTAATCACATGATGAATCACTTAAACATCTTTTAAACATGATTAGTGAAAAATTGGGTAGCATAACATTTTAAGGTTTCATCTTCCTAAATTTACAAAACAAAGCAAAACAAGCCAATCAGACTACCAAACAACCAACAACAATCAATATTCATCAAGATAAGACATATTTCAAAGCTCACCTTGATTTTTCCTTCATTCTCTCTCTAAACCATGGTTGAGCTCTCTCTCTCTCTCTCTACTCTAGATTTTTCTTGCTACAAGCCATATTCATGAAGATATAGAGGTTAGAAGGGGTATTACAAGAGCTAGAAGGCATAAACTCCAAGATTTCAACCTTTTGCCTTTGATTTTACCTGTGAAGCTTGTCTCCTTCTATGTTCTTCATATTTGTTTAGCTGCTCTCTCTCTCTCTTGGCTGATGTTGTTGGCACGAAAATGGCCTAAAGAAAGAGATAAAGAGGCCTTACAAAATATCATCATCCACTTCCTTCAATATATAATATTTAATGTTAATTAAACATGTACCACTTAATTGTTGTCATCTTTTCCCTTGGCCATTATTCTTGACCGAAAATATGGCCCCTTTTGTGTTCAACCATTTAGTTTCTCTTTCCTTCCTCATGTTATACAAATATGTGCCTTTTTTATTCAAGTCATCAACTTTTCATTTAGCCTACAATTTTTGACTTTTTTCCTTTCTTTTACTTGGCCAAAATCTTTTCCCTCTTGAATTAATGTGAGCCAAGTAAATTCATTTTCTCTTGCTCTCCTTTGTTGACTGAAATATATCCTTAGTTCGGAGAAAATAATTGGTCCTTGATTATTGGTTAAATGACAATTTTGCCCATACATTTTTTCCCTTTTTCGCACCTTACTGAAAATCTAACAAAACTTTCATCAAACTTTGAAAATTCATAAATATTTGTACAAATGTTTCAATTGGTGCAGTTCCAAAGGCTATATGACCCTTATTAAGTCTAGTTTCAAGGAAAAATATAGTTTTTAGCCAAATGGAAGGTCACAATTCTCATAATTATTATTTTTGGACTCTGCCACTAAAAAAACTCTAGTTTTACTGGGCTAACTTGAAAAATACATAACTCTTTCTGTACAACTCCAAATAACTTATATGACCTATCAAATTAAAGCTTGATAAGTTTAATTTTATTTTGAAAAATCTCATGGGCATTGGGCAACATTTTCCCATTTAAAAATGTCACACAACAAGAATGCTACATAAGAAAACTCACTGGCAGCAAATTTAAATGTTTACAATTTGTGTTCCAAACATAATCATGTGTGTGACCACTAATTGCCTTGTTTTTTCATTCCATATGCTCTTTACTTCACCTTTTTATTCCCTTTAATATAAGAAATTTTGGGTGAATAAAATTTGGAATGTTACATCTACTATCCTTCTTGTTCTGGTGATCTATTGTGCTAACCTTAATTAGACTCTAATAGTCTAATAATTGCATGAGCATTATTATGTTCGAGTTATGGAGTATTGGAGCTTTGACCCAGATCCGAATGTGGATTCGCCCCAATACACTAGTCTATTCTCTCTCCTTATTTTCCTTCATTGGCCTTAGAACTGGTTAATCCTTAAGGCTGTGATTATTCTTTGTGAATAACTATATGATATAATTTGTTTATATCTCCATCACTTTTTTTTAATTCTTGTTGTGCTACCATATATATGAGTCTATATGATCTTAATATATGTATACTTCCTCTCTTCTTCTATTCTCTTATTGGCATATAAATATGGTGACTATTCATGAATATATATTCCATTATATATTTCATGCTACTTATGTGAATGTGTGAGATTATATGCTAATGATTCATATATCCTAGAATCTGCATGAAGAATATATATCCATTTTTCTTTTGAGCATGAATACACATGTTTCTCACTCTCATCTTTGCAACTTGTGCAATTCATATATGTGTGTGTACTCGTGCAAGACCTTCTCTCCCTCTCATTCTATCTCAAGCTTTATATTCTTCTGTTTTTCCTTTGCTTGAAATTATTCCATGCATGTTCTTTGGTTCACATGTGGATGTATGATGCTAGCTTCTTGAGTTTAAAGTTTGTGTGTACAAAGCTTCATTCTTCTCCTCCTCCTCACTTCTTTGATCTCATTAAAGTTGAGTTTATAGAACCTAAGTAGAACCAAAAACAAGAGAATTTAATTCTCAAAGATAGAAGAGCTCATAACATAAAGAGGACAAATACTCAAATAATGTTATAGAGTGCTATTGATGTTGGCAAAATTGGGTTTTCAAAACTGAGTGTTTTTGCCCAACTTGAGGGCCATAGGTGTGTAGAGCTCGAAGAGGCAATTCCAATGACACATAGAATGCGTCAAACAGAGTTCGGATGGGGGTGAAATGAAGGAGAGAAGTTGGGCGGGTCACAATATCACTACCACCAGTTTACTCACGATTTGATCTCTGAAAAAGACATTTTTGGATCAAATAAAAGCCAAGGATTTGTACTTTGTTTAGTGACAATTCCAATGACACTAAGAATGCAAAAAATAGAGCTAAAATAAGGAAGATATGACCTTCAAAGTTTGCAGGTCGTGAAAACCCGCCAGCGCTCCAACTAGATCAAGTTGACCCAGTTGGAGGTTAAAGACGATAATATGGCAGTTGTCAGCCACATCATGCCAATATGAAGCACCAGGTTAGCGTTTTGTGACAGTCATGCCACATCATAGGTTGTAGTCAAAAGTGTTTGAGTAAATAGTCAACTGTTGACTATTGAATATTTTTGAAAAAAATCCCCCTGAAATGGACATGTTGTGTATGGGGCTCATGGGGGGCCACTGTTTGCACTTGGCTGACATAGTTGGAGAGAGGATAGCATGTGGAGTCTTGGATATCTGTGCTTGTAGCTTACCGATGGTCGTAAGGTGGCGCATGTTGTACACATGCCTCCACTAAGAGTGAGCTTCACTAGAGTTTTGCAATTTTTCAGGATATTTTGATCTAGAAACCATATAGGAACACTTGTAGGTGTGTGGGACCTCTGATTAAGACGTGGTTATTCCTAAAAATCCCTAAATTTGAGAGCTTTAATTTGATATAGAATTTGCATATGTTTGAAGCATTTTTGGATTTGGTTTGAGTCAAAAAGCTGTTTATTTGCACTTAGAGATTCTCAAAAATATTCAAATTGAGTCTATAATTTTTGGAATAAGTTGGTTTATCTATGTTTCAACTACAACATAAAGTTAATGTAATACCATTATTTGCACTTATAGGAACACTTGTAGGTGCGTGGGACCTCTGATTTAGACATGGTTATTCCTAAAAATCCCTAAATTTGAGAGCTTTAATTTGATATAGAATTTGCATATGTTTGAAGCATTTTTGGATTTGGTTTGAGTCAAAAAGCTGTTTATTTGCACTTAGAGATTCTCAAAATTGTTCAAATTGAGTCTATAATTTTTGGAATAAGTTGGTTTATCTATATTTCAACTACAACATAAAGTTAATGTAATACCATTATCTTATTTTTACCATTTTGAGAGTGCTTGCATGCAGTTCAGGTTAGCTACACAAGAATAACATAAATATACTAATATATTGATACGAGATACTTGATTACAACACAGGTTTTCCTTGCAGGGTTTGATGATATTCACAAATGTATACAAAATGCCCAAAATAAGACTACATATATAACCACTATCTTTACCTCAAGATTTGCAACATCATTTCTCTATGACTACTAATTTTTCTTTGGATCAACTAGTTCCCACTGGCACATTATCATTTTTGAAAAAGAATGAGATTCCGAGGAATCTTAGTAGTAACATATAACCAAACATATAAAATGCGAGAATTAAATATGCAATACACCATATAATGTAAAATGAAAATTCATAACAATATGTGTGTGTACACAAAGCTCGAGGCCAAATCGCTATTTGGATCCCCTACGGGTACTTCAGCTGAGCCCCTAACCACAACTAGGTAATGTACCCTAGGTGTACCTCAGCTGGGTACCTAACCACAGCTAGGTAACATACCTCAGGCATCATGTCCATATCACAGAATACGGCAACATACAACATATCAACAATCACATAATATATGAGAGATTATAGTTGCACCTTAACCCATTTCACCTAGAACTTATGCTACATAAAGCGTGCAAACGACTGGGCTCTTTACTCGGTCCTAAAAAGTCAAATGTACAAGAATTAGGATAAAACTCATTCATGTACTATTTTAGGCACTTCCAACATGTTTCAGTGGTTATATGAGTCTACTGTAAAAATTTACCAAAATGCCCCTGGGCACCCGACCCGGCCCCGACTTACCGGGTTCGAACATATTTTTTCCAAAATTTTAACCTAACCTGTTCTGATATATTTTTGTGCAAGGAATCCATTTCCAGCCTTAAAATTATCAAATTCACTACCAAAAGACCAAAATGCCCTTAACAGCCCCTATTTCAGGGTTTCAGGGGCGTTTTGGTCATTATGCTTTCGAGGGCTTTTCTGGAAAAGTGTTCAACTATAACGCCACCTAATTTTCCCTCATGAATGCAATGGAATCATCAGATTATCAAAAATCTAACTCTAACCCCCTAAATTAGAGCAAGTCTCTTGCATTTGACTAAACTTATAAAGACAAGCTTAATAGAGATATCTATAGAGTTAGAAACTCCCAAATCTCTTGCATTTAGGGAGAATGAGATGTCAGGGACATTCTACCAACTAGTCTTTAGCATCTAGATGCTAAAGTACCTGAAGGAAAAAGAAATTTTATGCAATCAAGCATAGAAAGGACAAGATTGCTCAAATTTATGATGGCATGCCAATATGAGTAATATAACTCTATTTAGGCTATGTGGATAGTGTTGGAAGATAGGATTGATGATCTTCTTCCATAAAGTTAAAACTAAGTTAAGTTTTAACATAGTATACTAAGTCCTAACATGTCGTGTAGGCAACACTTGAGGTAAATGTCAAACTAAGAAGTTGAGGCAAACAAGCCAAGTTCTTTCTAACAAACAAGTGTATGTTGTGACAAGATGTCTCTCAATGAGTAGGAGCAAGCAATGTCTCCTGGTGAGTGGGAGTAAGCTTCGTCTTCTAATGAGTGGGAGTATATGAAAGCAAATACTTCCCATGATATGTATAAAGAGTAGGAAATGTGACCTTCGGCAATGTGATTCGCCACATTGAACTTGAGTATGAAAGACTGAAGGATCCGAGATCCATCTGTCTGAAGAACTTAGTTAAAAAGTGGGTGGATTTATCCTTTAAGCCTAAGGGCAAGAAACCTATAAGGTAAATTAATCTAGAGGAGGTCAATGATTTCTACAAAGATGAAAGGCTACATTGATAATCCTTTAAGGGTCGTAGAAGAAATAATCCACATGAGTAGTCAATGTTTCACAGAAGCATATGGCTTAATGTCGGATGCAAACCAAGATAGAGAAAAGAATCAAAGGATTGGAACATGTATATTTACTCTGCTTAGATAAACCACCAAGATTTACTCCATGCAATATACAACTGACAAAATAACATCTTTGTTATCTCTTTAGTTAAAGATCGATGGGACTATAACTCTCAAATCCTTTGTTGGATTTGATGTTTCTTTTTTGGGGATAACAATTCCATTTCTTGCCACATGCACACATTGATCAAAAGAAATGATCAAACTAACAAAAGAGAATTTACTAAATAATTTATGCTAAAGGGTTAATACCCTTGTAAGTAGTTGAGAACTTAGTCTAATTAGCAAAAAAGACAAGGAAACATTTTAAGAAGATATCTTCTGTAATTGGCAAACTATGACATTTGTGAACCAATGAATGTGAGGATAAAACACAGATCCTAGTATTTCATTAACATCATAGACGTTTATTCGAAATTCTATTATGTTTACCTGATTTTAGGCAATTGTAAGGCTATTAGATAATGACCAAATCTAGTCAAGAATCAGTTAAACTAAAAGGATAAGACCTTTTGAATTAACAAGGGTTAAGAATACCTATGTGATCAGTTCAAGATACTCTATGTATAAAGGGATTATTAGACAACTATCAATACCTTGAACCCTTCAAGATTATAGAGTTGTTGAAATAGAAAGATCTTCACATGTTTGAGTAAATAATATCATAAGTGAAACTATCAGCCATATGTTGGTATATAAACTCATAGCTATTGTCTTCATACTTAACCAAATGCCCTTTATATCGGTCACAACTTTGCCCTGTGAATCATGGATAAGCCTTAGATCAGGCCCAAGCACATTAAAACCATAAGGGTCAGCAACTTAACATCTATAACTGTTCCTATGAGTATGGAAGACTAGGGCTAAGGCACAAAAGGTACATCTTTATTAGATGACCTAAGAATTTGAAATGATACGTCTTCATTAGTGAAAATGATGGTGGCTTAGTAACTAAGAGAGAACCAAGGGACAAAACTTTCATAGAACTCAAATTACCAAGTAGGAAATGAGCATTAATCATACTGAATCTCTCTAAGAGGTTAATAGTGACAAGGGAAAAGTAAGTATTTCTCAATTCACTAATCCAATTGGGAGGGTTGAGACTAATTTCACAATGAAAGAGGTAAGAGGTAAGTTAAGTTACAAGAAAAAAACCTTACCCATACATAGGAAGAGAATCCTATGAAATCCACCTCAGAGTAAATTGTCATTCAGAAAATGATGATAAGGGGATAGATTCTCTATTAGATTGAATGCTCTCTTAATCATTTAGAAGGTGATGATGAATACCTATAGGCTATAAGTGTTTGAAAGACACTACAAAGAACTGCTAAGAAGAATTGCAAAATAGGATGTGAATTCATTTTGAAATTAGCCAAGTAAATGTTAGGGGTGAAATCAAACCAAAAACACTTAGTGGCTAAGGGGTACTACAATGGGAAGATTGCCCAGTGTGCACTTTAACTCTGAACAACCAATTTCGGTTATGACAACAAGCTTAGTCTTAAAATTACATCAAGATGACATAAAGACTGCTTTCTAATATGGAAATTAGATGATGAACTCTACATGAAGCAACTTGAGAACTTCATAGAAACAATCATCCAAGTAGTAGTATATGAGGTTTCATATGGCAAAAGCCTCGCTAACTTTCAGATAATTGAAGAACACTATATGAGTGTCAAACAATCTTGAGATGATTCTTTGTAAAGTCATCCTTTGTCAAAGGACATATGTTTAGATGAAACAAGTGCCAAAGGAGTTAAAGGAATAAAGGATCAGAGTTATCCTTAAATTCTGAATTGAAAGATCATGGGTTTAACAAAACATATCTTAAATGACAAGTTAAACAGAGACTGCATAAAGAAGGTACAGTCTTTTCTACCTAAGACATGTACAAGTATTATTCTTAAGTATCTCAGTATGCTGAACTATAAACCCATAAACACCCATAAAGTTAAGGACACAACCTTAGAAAGGTAACATATCCTATAAGGAATCTAACACAGAAAAGGTGGATAGAATTACATAGTAAGAATATGGTTGGTAACATCAATGTACACATTGGTATTTATGAGACCAAATGTTTTTTGGTCGAACTTAGAAATTATTTTTGGTCTAGCTGTGGAAAGGCTTATGAAAGGAACCATTGATTAAATTATCAAGGCAACAACTCACGTTTCAAAGGATACTCTAATACAAGACCCAAGCAAATGATAATGGAGTAAAGAAATAGACAATGTATTTCTGTTATCCGTGGAATTAGAACACAGAGTGTGTTCTACCATCATTCAAGGAGCCACATGGCTAGAGAATTTTTCATGAGTAAATGGGAATGAATGGTGAATAGAAGGATCCAAATGACAACATCTTGTATCATAGCAAGGCAAAACATACATTTGATGTATCTCTATGAGAGTTATGCTTTCAAAGAAGGAAAGCAATAGTTCAATGACTTTTTACTGATGAAATGTTGGTAGATCCCCTTACTGAGCCCGTAACTTGATATTTATTAAGTTAGTAGAGATCTTGGGGCACAAATAAAATATAAAGTCTTAAAATCCTTTTATATGAATATACAAGAAATAGTATGTATGTTATGAGTAAATACATATAAGGTACACAATTTTGTATGTCGTATAGGTTAGAAAAGGTTTGTTACTCACACAAACAAAACATCTTCCCATGTTTTGCAAGGGCATAAGAGGGTAAGACGAGCAAATGATCACCATCAGATGATCAAGAAGAATCTTTGCATTTAAGTCACCTCGGTTAAATTAAGATGAGAACCATATGTATATATATAAATAGGAAATGAATCGAAGCATGAATACAGACCTGTAGCAAAGCAAAGAACTCTTTTTAATATATGAGATTGCAAAAGAGATATTCTGAAGAATAAAGTTTTGTTTCAAATGCTAAGTACACTTTGGAACTTATGGCTGCACGATAAAAGAAACAAATTGACGTACACCATAAATTGTTCACTGTAGCATGTATTTCATACTACATGTGCTTGAAAGTTAGACTATAACATGGGACATAGGTGAAAGATCCCTGGTTTACTATGGTGTGAGTCCTAGGAAGGAAAAATCCTTCCACTTAGGTGGCATCATGAAAGCTTGGTTTAGTGATAACTACTTTAATTAGTTGAAGCTCTATGATCACACACGATTCAATCAAACGAGTGAAAAAATAGGAAGGGACAAAGTCAAGAAGGACTGATATTTAGTCAAAAAGGAAGATTTACTCTTAGACACATGAAATGTGCTAGTGTTTGTGGTCGACCCATTACTAGTTCTATATATAGCTTGTAAGTGCAGATACTATGTGCATGGAAGGCAATATGAGTTAACCAACATATTAATTAGAGAGGGATTAGATATGCCATGAGTAATATGTATGGGAGAATCTGGGGCATCTGAGGTGACAAATAGATAGCTTATAGATATATATAAAGGGTGTCCTTGGATGCTGATCCAATTTAAAGGATTTCTAGTATCACAAGTATCAAATTTTGAAGACATTTTGCCCATGCAGTCACGACAGATGCCAAGTATAAAACAAGAAAGAGTAACGAACGCATGATGGGAGGCCCATCAAGTGTGAGTGAGAGATGTTGGGCTTTGGGTCCAGGTTCGCCCTTGATGGGCCGGACTACTTGATTAGGAAAAAGTAGCCTTATTAAATAAGAAACAAATTAGCATTAATTATGGATTTTTTAATTGAGAAATAAGTCATTGTATATTAGGAAATTAATCAAGAATTAATTTCCTAATTATTACTTAGAAGGAAAGTATAAGTGTACATAACTTCCTAATTATTGTTTCCCTATACCTCTATAAATAGGATATTCCTCTCTCTATTGAACCTCACCCCTACCATTGGCTATCTGACAATCTCTCTTCTCTCTTACCATCTTTCTTGTTCTGGTGATATGCTGTGACAATCCTAATTAGGCTATAATAGTCAAATAATTGCATGAGCATTATTATGTTCGAGTTATAGAGCATTGGACCCGGATCCAAATATGGATTTGCCCTGGTACGCTAGTCTATTCTCTCTCCTTATTTTCCTTCAGAGAGAATAACCAAATGAATAAAGGGATGAAGAAATACAGGAAGAGGAAGAAATATATTATTCAAACATAAGGTGTACAAAGCAAATGGGTTGGGGAGCTATTTATAGGTCCCAACCTAAGCCTAGAGATTAATGATGAAATATTCTAGAATGCAATTACAATAAATAGGAATTGACAACAGAACATTCTAGAATTCTAAATTAAATGCAAATAACATTAATGATAAAAGATGACAACCAATTAGCATTAAAACAAAATATTCCCTAATCATCTTATTAATCATAAAATTCCTTGGTTGTCTCTTCAAGGGTCTGGATCTTCTAAGCGTCTTCTTTCTCAATGTCCCTCAGCGTCCTATAATCAAGTCTGTCCATATAATCTAAAAGCTCACAACTTGCCACATCATTGAGCCAATAAAAATGAATATTAAAATTTCAAAGTTAAAAAATTGCGTCTTCAACCTTCAGCTTCCTTCTCCTCTTCGGACTCTCAACAATATAACCATCTCCTCCATGGCCATTCCCCTGTCCGTTCTTCCTAAAACTCCCACCTCTATTTCTCAGCTTAGCACCCTCCTCCTCAATAGAAATTCTTCTCTAATGTCAACATATTAGTATCTACCAAACACAAATATACAACTAGAGATATGCTCCTAGGCAATGAACAATAGGGTATACATTTCTATTTGGTTCAATGAGTTTTTTGAGCATCCTAATAA